>JARQOD010000004.1:425394568-425416102 GCA_033576555.1 Oophaga sylvatica | reverse complement strand
ATAAGAATGTAGCAGACAAGGTAGCCTATGACCAGACAGGCCCTTCTGATATTTGCCAGAATAGCCAGATGGCCAGACCGTCCCTGTACTGAGGTATAAAAACCCACCAAATACTCATCGTGTGCACGTGGCCTTAGAAATCAATAGTTTATTGGCCAGTGTAAATGCGGTTTAAGAGAACTTGAGGCACTTGGAGAGTCTACTTTGAGTAGTCCTTGTTTCAGTAGTCCAAATATTCTTTAAAAAAGTCCTTAGTTTTCATTATTTGTATTCCACAAAGCTTCTTATTAGAGATTCTGTTTTTTGAGTACAAAAATCAAAATTATATTAGTTTTCAACTGAGCAACTAAATATGTCCTAACTGCTGTACATATGTATTGTGTAAACCTGTGAGCATGGTTGTGTACTTGATATTAAAAGTAAATTTAAGAAATGGGATCAAGAGAACAGCAGAAAGTAGATTTACAATACTGTTCCATAGTCAGACTATGGTGATGTACATGTGAGAAGAATATATTATATGTGCATCACTGGAGGCTTTGTACTCAGATCTACTGTTGCACAGTTTAGACTAAATAATGTGAATGTGAAAGTAAAGGACATTTCTGTTGATCAGCTAATATAATATTATAACCTTTTTTCTATTTTGCATTTTGTCCAATTAGTCCTGTATAAAACTGATTGCAATAAACTGTGATCAAACAAAATGTGCGATCACACATTGGATGAAGTGAAGTAAATTAGACAGGATCACTTGTGTGTGTTTATAGGATTCATTAACAGAAAACCAAAAACACGGCCATTTTCAATCATACAATGTAATTCACATTCACATATGCATAAACAAAAATAACAGCTGCCAATTGCTTCTGCCTCAGAGGCAGAGTCTTGTAAAACTTGTTTATTCTGTGAATCCATTTCTGAATAGCCAACAAGATAAGACACCACATGTGGTTCTAGATACTGTCTGTGGAAGTAATTTGTCTTTTAAGGAAAATAAAACACATTTTCTTCCAAAGTATTGCTTTTAGTGTTGTATTTAAAATATGCAGTACGTTTTTATAATGAAAAACTGCGTTTCTGAATGAGTACTTAATGGAGACAAATACATTACATTCAATCATTTCATGAACAATTGCAATCACATTGTAAGCCATTAGTTGCCTTGGTTTTTGTGTTTTTTTTCTTTTGCGAGTATACAGTGAAATACAATTTAGAAATAAAATAATGTGTGACACTTTTTTACAATGTGTAAATCTATGTTTTATAGTATTACATGTATTTTTTTGCATGCATACATATATAAGGGTGAATATACACTGGCCTACTAGTGAGAATCGAACGTTCTTAGGAACTTGTTTCTTACTAATCGTGCAGTGTAAACAAGCACCCATAGAATTTGCAAAATGCTCATTTGTTTGGTAAAATTATTTTAAAGATTTTTAGCCTTCTATTTACATATTTTTTAAGCTTCTTAGGTTTCGATTTAGTTGAATGGTGGTCAATTAAAAGGCTGATCTAGTACCTAAAATGTCCTTTCTATATATCTATCTTTATACGTTAATTACTTTTGTAGTTAGATTTATTATAAAATTCCCTACACTTCTCCCAGAGGTGGACACTGACAGCTTGGGGCCCCTCTGCAAGAAATGTGTCTGAGCCCCCCTACTTTTATGGCAACAAAGCTACATATATATACAGCCACACACACATACATGTATATATATATTACATACAGTAGTCTCCTTTATTATGTATATTACCATCCCTTATTTATGTACAGCACAGTCCTTTACCTATCGGATTATCTAGTGCCCCCTGTCTTTATTACATACCGCCCTGTCTTGTTAGATGTATAATGCAATGATGGCTGATGGAGCATGGGAAAGCTTCTTTTCTAGAGGAGGAGCTGATGGACTGGTCGTCTGGTCACCTGCTGCTCCATCAGTAGGACTATGTAATAAAAGGGGGTACTGTGAATAACAAAAATAACAAGAAGAAACTATGTAAAAGACAGCACTGTACATAACAGCAGAGAAAGCTATAGAATAAGGAACAGCACCATATATAGAGGATGGTACTTAATAATATAAATGATTCAGTCCGTGACTCTCCCCAATTACCTGTAAGGCTATGTGCACACGGAAAGTATGCAAGGTTTTACAGTATAAGCGAAGAGAATGTGATCCCTATAAGTCCTTGATAGCATCATAATGAATTTGGAAGTGGGAGAAGACGTCATCAGGTACTGAGCATCCTCCACCACCTTTTAGTTCATTATAAAGTGTAATATGCACATTACCCTCTCCTCTTCCAATTCCCAATAAATTTTAAGATGAATTGTGAGATGGGGGAGGACGCTATCAGGGGCTTAGCAGCATAATCCACCACCCAATTCATTTTAAATCCATATGTAATGTCCTCCCCCTCCTCCTGTTCATAAGTCCATTACAAGTCCCTCCTTTCGCCCATCCCAATCCCACACATCCCTCAAAGTCCTCCCCCGCATACCATCATTGCCCTTTCCCCACCTCCATCATTGCCTCTCTCCATCACCTCCATCATTGCCTTCTCCACTACCCCGTCTTTGCCCTCTCCACCACCCCCATCATTGCCCTCTCCACCACCTCCATCATTGCCCTCTCCATCACCTCTATCATTGCCCTCTCCAACACCTCCATCATTGCCCTCTCACCACTCCAATCATTGCCCTCCTCCATCACCTCCATCATTACCCTCTCCACCGCGACCATCATTGCCCTCTCCACCACCCCAATCATTGCCCTCTCCATCACCCCAATCATTGTCATCCCCATCAGCTCCATCATTGCCCTCGCCATCACCTCCATCATTATTCTCCCCTCTCCACCCCATCATTGCCCTCTCCACCACCTCCATCATTGCCCTTTCCATCACCTCCATCATTTCCCTCTCCACCACCAACATAATTGCCCTCTCCACCACTCCAATCATTGCTGTCCCCATCACCTTCATAATTGCCCTCTCCATCACCTCCATCATTACCCTCTCCACCAGCTCAATCATTATTCTCCGCCTCCACCCCATCATTGTCCTCTGCACCACATCCTTCATTGCCTTATTCCCCACCACCTCCATCATTGTCTTCTCCCCATCACCCCATCATTGCCTTTTCCACCACCTCCATCATTGCTTTCTCCTCCACCACCACTCCCCTCATTGCTCTTTCCACCACCACTATCATTGTTTTCTCCCCACCACCCCATCATTGCTCATTCCACCACCTCCTCCATCATTGCCTCCTTCCACACCACCCCATCACTGCCCTTTCCACCACCACAATCACTGTCTTTTCGACCACTCTATCATTGCGTTCTCCCCCACCAACTCCATCATTGCCCTTTCAACCACTTTCAGCATTGTTTTCTCTCCCACAACCCCCATCATTGCCCTCTCCACCACCTACACACACACACACCACTCACCTCTTGGCACATTACTCACACACACATCTCCACCACCTACACACATATACACACACATACAGACACACACACCGCTCACCTCTCTGCATGTTCCCCCTCAGCTGCATGCACACACACAGACACACAGACAGATACACACACCACTCACCTGTCCGCACGTTCCCCGCAGCCGCAGCATCGTTGTCACCGGCAGCTTTCTGTCTCACACCAAAAATTACATTTTTAACACTAAAATGTCATATTTCCACATCTCAATGTTAGAAAATTTTGTTAGGCACCTATGTGTTCAACATACTCTCTACACCCTTAGATTCCTTGAGGGGTTACTTGTGGGGGATTTCTGCTGTTTTCACATGTCAGGGGCTCTTCAAATGCAACATGGCATTCAAAATCTATCTGTAATGCTCGCTCCCAGACTGGATGGCGCAAGCGCGGATTGTGGCCCCACTGTGCCACAAACCAGACTACCCTGGAGGGGCGTGACTAAGCAGCTACTTTGGTATTCACTGGAGCCTCTAGTTGCCAGGTACCTCTCCAGGGTGGTGTCTGGCAGTAGCAGCTGATCCCACTGGGGAACAGAACACTAATGACAGGTGTGGGCAAGTACAGACAGGCACGAATTGCCCTCTGGCAGGTAGGCGGGCACGGCTGGCAATCTGGCAGGCAGGTGGGCATGGCTGGCACTCTGGCAGGCAGGCGGGCACGGCTGGCACTCTGGAAGGCAGGCGGGCATGGCTGGCACGCTGGCAGGCATGCGGGCACGGATCAGACTAGGAAACAGGAACTGATTCTGGAAGGACAGGAACACAGACATGTACGAGTGGAATATAGGAACAGGTAGGAACCTGTTCAGACTGGAAGAACAGAACTGATTTGGGAAGGACGGAAATATGGACAGGTACGAGTAGAATATGGGAACAGGTAGGAACCTGTTCAGACTAAAGGAAAAGGAACTGTTAGGAACCAGTTCAAACTAGAAGGACAAAGACCCACAAGGTGCGGAACATGAGCAGAGCAGAACCGCAAGGTGCGGAACAGGAGCAGAGCAGAACCGCAAGGTGCAGCACGGGAGAGCAGAGCCGCAGGGTGCGGAGCTGGAGAGTAGAGCAGAGCCACAGGGTGCGGAGTGGGAGAGCAGAGCAGAGCTGCAGGATGCGGAGCAGGAGAGCAGAGCAGAGCCGAAGGGTGCGGAACGGGAGAGCAGAGCAGAGCTGCAGTGTGCAAAGCGGGAGAGTAGAGCGTGGAGCTGGAGAGCAGTGCAGAGCCGCAGGATGTGAAGCAGGAGAGCAGAGCAGAGCCACAGGGTGTGGAGTGGCAGAGCAGAACAGAGTTGCAGGGTGCAGAACAGGAGCGAGCGGAGCCGCAGGATGCAGGACGTGAGCAGAGCAGTGAAGGCTAAAGACAAGACTACAAACAGGTTTAGATATAGGACTTAGTTCAGACAAGGACAGACACGTGAACAAGTTCAGGATATAGGATTCAGGCTTGGGTATGCAGCCCCCAGGGTGGCGAAGATGAGACACAAAGAATACTAGTACGGGCCTGGGTATGCAGCCCCCAGGGAGACAAGAGCGGAAACAGGACAGGACCTGGCAACTCAGCTGCAGAAAGCAAACTGAGAGAGTTCGTTGTTCAGGCATCTCCCTATAGGTGGAGATGCCTTAAGTACCCGATACCTCTTGGCAATAGGCTGGGGACACTTTAGAAGTCTGCACACTGTCTCTATACAACCCAGGAAGTGCAAGCGCCGCCGCCCTAGGCATACAGCCAGGAAGTATGCACATAGCAAGCCAAGGACATGAGGTTAACAGCATGGAGCAGGCAGAGGATAGAACTAACAGCATGGCCTGGAGTGGTGAGTAAGATGGTGTGTCAGTCTAATGGGAGATGGGAAGCCATGCAGTGATGCCGGCAGGGTTTTTACGCTATCCCAGGCAAACAGTGCTCTTTCTTTTCCTAGCACTGCCAAGCAGAAGTTTTTGACCACATATGGGGTATAGTCTCATTCGTAAAAAAATTGCACAACACATTATGTGTTCCGTTTTCTCCTACTATTCATTGTGAAAATTACAAATTTGGGGCGAAAACAACATTTTCTTGGAAAAAATGAAATTTTTCAATATGATGACCTAATGTTATCAAATTCTGTGTAGTACCTGTCTGTTCAAATTGCTCACTATACTCCTGGATAAAATCCATGAGAGGTGTAGTTTCCAAAATGGGTTACTTTTGGGGGTTTTCCAGTGTTTAGGCACATCAGGGGCTCTCCAAACACGACATGACACCCACAAACCATTCCATCGTCTGCATTCTAAAATGTCGCTCCTTCCTTTCCAAGCCCTGCCGTGCACCCAAGCAGTAGTTTTCCTCTACATATGGGATATCGGTGTACTCAGGAACAATAGCAGAACAAATTTTGGGGTCCATTTTCTCCTGTTACCCTTGTGAAAATAAAAAAATTGGGGATAAAAATACATTTTTGTAGGTAAAATATGGATTTTTTATTTTCACAGCTCTATGTTATAAACTTCTGTGAAGCATCTGGGGGTTCAAGGTGCTCACCACACATATAGATACATTCCTTAAGGGGTCTAGTTTCCAAAATGGGGTCACTTGTGTGGGGTTTCTACTGTTTAGGCACAACAGGGGCTCTCCAAACATAACATGACGTCTGCTCTAGATTCCAGCTATTTTTGCATTCAAAAAGTCAAACAGTGCTCCTTCCATTCTGAGACCTGACGTGCACCCAAATTGTAGTATTCCCACACATATGGGGTATCGGCATACTCAAGAGGTATTACACAACAAATTTTGGGGTTCACTATCTCCTGCTACCCTTGTAAAAGTTAAAAAATTGGGGCTAAAATTACATTTTTGTGGGTAAAATGATTTTTTTATTTTCACAACTCTACGTTGTAAACTTCTGTGAAGGATCTGTGGGTTAAAGGTGCTTACCACACACATCTACATACATTCCGTAAGGGGTCTAGTTTCCAAAATGGGGTAACTTGTGGGGGGGGTTTATACTGTTTAGGGAAATCAGGGGCTTTCCCAACATGACATGATGTCTGCTCTCGATTCCAGCCATTTTTGTGTTCAAAAAGTCAAACAGTGCTCCTTCCATTCCAAGACCTACCATGCGCCCAAATAGTAGTATTCACTCACGTACTTAGGAAAAATTGCACTACAAATTTTGGGGTCAATTTTCTCCTGTTACCCTTGTAAAAGTTAAAAAATTGGGACTAAAAGTACATTTTTGTAGATAAAATGTGATTTTTTTTATTTTCACAGCTCTACGTTGTAAACTTCTATGAAGCATCTGGGGTTCAAGGTGCTCACTGCACATCTAGATACATTCTTTAAGGGGTATAGTTTCCAAGATGGGGTCACTTGTGGGTGATTTCTACTGTTTAGGCACATCAGGGGCACTCCAAACGCAATATGACGTCTGCTCTTGATTCCTCCTATTTTTAAGTTCAAAAAGTCAAATGGTGCGCCTTCCCTTCCGAGACCTGCCGTGCGCCTAAATAGTATTATTCCCCCACATAAAAGGCATCAAAATAGGAGAAATTTCACAACAAGTTTTAGGGTCTATTTTCTCCTGTTAACCTTGTGAAAATAACAAATTTGGAGCTAAATTACATTTTTTGTGAAAAAAGTTAAATGTTCATTTTTTCTCTCCACGTTGCTTTAATTCCTGTGAAGAGCAAGAAGTGTTAATAAACTTTTTGAATGTAGTTTTGAGTACTTTGATGGGTGCAGTTTTTAGAATGGTGTCACTTTTTGGTATTAGCTGTCATATAGGTATCCCAAAGTCACTTTAAATGTGATGTGGTCCCTAAAAAAATGGTTTTGTAAATTTTGTTGGAAAAATGAGAAATCGCTGGTCAACTTTTAACCCTTCTAACTATTTATGAACTATTTTGTGTGACATAATTTAAGGGCACAAAAATTATAAGTTTGAAAATTACTAAATTTTTAACATTTGTGAAAAATTTCCATTTTTTTCATAAATTAACACAAGTCATATCGAATCAATGTTACCACTATTATGAAATAC
This sequence comes from Oophaga sylvatica, assembly GCA_033576555.1. Taxonomy (NCBI): domain Eukaryota; kingdom Metazoa; phylum Chordata; class Amphibia; order Anura; family Dendrobatidae; genus Oophaga; species Oophaga sylvatica. The sequence goes on along the minus strand of JARQOD010000004.1, from coordinate 425,408,578 downwards.
AATATGTCAAAATATGTCAGAATCAGTGGGATCCGTTGAAGTGTTCCAGAGTTATTACCACATAAAGTGATACTGGTCAGAATTGTAAAATTTGCCTTGGTCATTAAGGTCAAAATTGGCTCGGTCATTAAGGGGTTAAATGAATAAATAAAACAACAATTCAAACAGTTCTAATATATATCCATGCTGATTTTTTTTCCACACAGGCGTTCAAGTTATTTAACCCCTTCATATCCGGAGGTATTTTTTGTTTTGCGTTTTCATTTTTCGCTCCCCTTCTTCTCAGAGCCATACATTTTTTGATTTTTCTGTCAATATGTCTGTGTGAGGGCTTGTTTTTTGCGGGACGAGTTGTACTTTTGAACGACACCATTGGTTTTATCATGTCGTGTACCAAAAGACAGCAAAAAAAATTCAAGTGCAGTGAAATTAGAAAAAAAAGTGCAATCTCATACTTGGTTTTTGTTTGGCTTTTTTTTACTACGTTCACTAAATGCTAAAACTGACCTGCCACTATGATTCTTCATAGACTCCCAACATATCTAGGTTCTTTTTTATCTAAGTGGTGCAAAAAAAATTCAAAAGTTTGTTAAAAAAAAAATTGCACCATTTTCCGAGACCAGTAGCTTCTCCATTTTTATTGATCTCGGGTTGAGTGAAGGCTTATTTTTTGTGTGTCGAGCTGACGTTTTTAATGATACTATTTTGGTGCAGATACGTTCTTTTCATCGCCCATTATTGCATTTTAATGCAATGTCGCTGCAACCAAAAAAACTTAATTCTGGCGATTTGATTTTTTTCTTGCTACACCGTTTAGCGATCAGGTTAATCTTTTTTATTGATAGATCGACAATTCTGATATAATATGTGTATGTTTGATTTTTTATTGTTTTATTTTGAATTGGGTGAAGGGGGGGTGATTTGAACTTTTTTTTATTTTTTTCATATTTTTAAAGACTTTTTTTTTTACTTTTGGCATGCTTCAATAGCCTCCGTGGGAGGCTACAAGCTGCCATAGCTCGATCGGCTATGCTTCATAGAGGCGATGCTCAGATCGCCACTATGTAGTAGAATTGCAGACTTGTTATGAGCGCCGACTACTGGGTGGCGCTCACAGAAATCCACTACCAACAACCATAGAGAGACCTCTGGTTGTCATGCCAATGCATCGGTGACCTGCGATCACATGACACGGGTCATCTGTGAGCGTATTTACCGCCCGATGGCCGTAAGCGCTTGTTAAATGCCACTGTCAACGTTTGACAGCGGCATTTAAGGGGTTAATAGCTGCGGGTGTATCGCAATTCCACCCGTGGCTATGGCGGGCACATGTCAGCTGTTCAAAACAGCTGACATGTCCAGGAAAAGATGTGGGCTCACCGCCGGAGCCCACATCAAAGACAGGGATACTGACATTGGTGTACTATTACATCTGATGTCAGTAAGGGGTCAATGCAATGTCGTGGCGACCAAAATAACGCAATTCTTGGGTTTTAACTTTTTTTCTCACTATGCTGTTTAGCGATCAGGGTAATCCTTTTTTTTATTGATAGCTCGGGAGATTCTAAATGTGGCAATACCAAATATGTGTGTTTGATTTTTTTTATTGTTTTATTTTGAATGGGGAGAAAGGGGGGTGACTTGAACTTTTATTTTTTTAATTCTTTTTATATTTTTAAAAACTTTTTTACTTTCTGCATGCTTCAATAATCTACATGGGAGACTAGAAGCTGCCACAATCAGCTCTGCTACATAGAGGCGATGATCAGATCGCCTCTATGTAGTAAAATTACTCACTTGCTATGAGCACCAACCACGAGGCGGCGCTCACAGCAAGCCAGCAGTGACAACCATAGAGGTCTCCAGGAGGCCCCTGGTTGTCATGCCAACGAACTGGTGACCCACAATCACGTGATGGGGTCACCGGTGGGCGGATTTCCGGCCCGATGGCCGGAAGAGCTAGTTAAATGCCTCTCTCAGCATTTGACAGCGGCATTTAATGGGTTAATAGCCTCGGGTGGATCGCGATTCCACCCACAGCTATTCCGGCACATGTCAAATGTTTAAAACAGCTGACATGTCCCGGGAAAGATGTGGGCTCATCTCCGGAGCCCACATCAAAGGGAGGGAGTCCGACGTTGGCGTAAATTTACACCCAATGTTGGAAAGGGGTTAAGATATTAAGATATGTCCTTCTGGTCCCAGGAAGAACCACACACTTTTCAGCAAACTGGAACAAACAAATAACAATAATAAATACAAATAATGATAAAAAAAGAAAAAACACATAAATCAGCAAAAAATGATGGGTAATAGAGGTATTATAGGTAAACATTAATACGAATTAATTTATAGAAAAGACACAAAACTAAGAGATTCCTTTAAGCCCTTAGGTATCATTGTTCCCAAGGTGACAATCCACCTTGCTTCATGTTGAGCCAGAAGTTTTTTAACATTTTCTCCCGATTCCAGTGGGAATGGAATCAATACCCCTAACCATAAGTGATTTCGGGTTATAATAATGATAAACTTTAAAATGTCTGGGGATGGTCTTTAATTAAGAAATGACGTCCACTTTCCTGACTGCGCCAATGTCCCTCACATGCTCGTGCACCTTTATTCTCAGCCCTCTTGAATTCAGGCCCACATAAATCAATGGGCAACTGCAAGTAGCATAATAAATCACGTTCATGCTGCTTCAAGATATATGCTGTTTAATTTGAAAGTGTTTTTCACCATCTGATGAGTCAAAAGTGGTGATACGAAGGTCATTGGCGCAGGAAAGAAAGTAACAGCAATGGAAATATCCAAGAACTGGCCCTTTTGATCCAAAAAACTTAGGTCTCTCTGGCACATAACGATTTTTTACCAAGATATCCTTCAGGATTTTACGGGGGTCTTAGTGTCATTAGAGATAATTTGGCTAACTAACGTTAGGGAGGGTTCACGCTTTAGTTTCGTCTAATGTTTGGCAAGGATGGATCTCAGATTTGCCCATTCATGATTATATGCAGAAATAAAACAAATATTATCGTCATGAATATTTTTTCTACTCTTTAGTACAGCAATTAGCTTCGGGATGTGACTTTTGCCCTATTGTACACATGTTTGATGCACTCCCTCTGTTCATACCTTGTCTTAAGCTCATTTGTCTGAAATTTCAGAGGGATTTGAACGACAAACATTCCAATAGAGTTTATAAGTGGACTTATAAACTTCCATTTATGTGACTTCTTGTGACTTCCATATGAGACTCCGCAGGAAGTGAAGTAAAAAAGACTCATTGAGGATTAGCTAGATAGGAAAAAGGGTAGGGAATTTGATAATAAAGCTAATTACAAAAGTGGTTATGATATGAAGATAGATACTTAGAAATTACATTTTAGGTACCGAACCAACACTTTAACGTTGCACATTAGCCAGTCTAAATGCACCCTTAGAATACATCACCTTACTATCTCTCATAATAATTATAAAAGACAACTGAGCACTAACCACCAGGGCACAGTTTGTCTACTCTTGTTGGTAACTATTAGTTATAAGTTCCCTGGTTATTGTCACTTTTTATAAATTTATTAGAAGCAAAAACACAACTAAGAAAGGCTTTGTCCAACACATGACAGTATGTTATAAGACTCACTATAACTGATTTTCAATGTAATTAATTTTTCTTTTGCTAAATACAAATGATAGGTCAATTATAATTAAATATTCAATACACACATCTTCACTTAGCTTTTTTGTATGTGTGGATGCCAAATTCAAACTCTAAAAATAATTTTTGATGTAAGATGTTTCATTTGACGTGGGCTAGTTGCCTTTGACTGGATAAATTATTCAAACTTAGGTATAGTGTGGCACATGTGAGTCGCCCGCCAGGGCCGTGGGGTACTCAGCACCGAGCCTGTTCACTTCTATGGGGGATGTCACGGCGACACAGCTCGGTCCGTGGCCCTGGGCGCTCACTGAAAGGGGGATATTTACAGGGGATTACAAGGTTTGTAGAAATGTCGTGACGCCACCTGTGGTACCTGGTCAGGGTGACCAGCGCTGCTGTGTAGATCTGCTGAGGGGTTGTTACTGGGCAGCAAGGTATTAAGTCTTCCACAGGCAAGACTGGGTCCCTCAGGGTAGCGGAATGTGGGGTGCAAGACGGTGGAGGGGAGTTCAGCCGTAGGAGCAATAATGTGAACACACACACAAAAGTCTCTTTCTGTACCTTTACTGAAGATGTTATTGCAGGCATGTCCCGGGGTGCTGGCAGGGTGGAGGATGCACAACCAGTATTCCCACTGAGTAGGTGTAGGGCCTCCTTACTCCTGTAGTGTGAGTTTCTGACCTGTATGAAACGAGATCTAACTCTGTCTTCAACTTTACACGCCCGGCTGACTTTGTGGTGAGGCCTTCTCTTGGATAGAACAGTGTCTCTAATGGTTGGCCGACCAGACTCCTGTCTTCCAGACCCCGGTTACGTATCAACACTCGTGGGCCCCTGCGACTTGTAGTCCCATAGGGTCTCCGGTATCTCCTTCCTTGTCGTGTAGATTCTAGCAAGCTCGGGCCCAGTGTCCGGTTATTCAGAGTAGAGGTAAGCTATCAATGCTATTTCAACCTCTGGCACTCTCTTCTTCTCTTCCACTCGCCTTTCGTCCTACTCGACCCTCACATAAACACACTAGCAGTAGATGGCTGATTCTTCTCTTTTCTTCACCGCTCTCAAAGCGTCGGCACGCTTGCTCACTGAACTGAACTCAGTTGACTCAGTTCTGACTAGGCTGGAGTGGCTATCTTTCCACTTGTACTAGCCTCCACACGTTGAACTAAGCTTAGAGCTGCAGTCTTCAGGTTCTTTCCACAACTGCTGTTCTCTTCCTCTCTTTCTTTCTAAGCTCTATCTGAAGCGGCTATCAGGATTCACCGTCTGACCTGCACCTGGCTTTGCAGACTCACTGATCTGTGCTCGCTCCAAGAGCTAACTCTCCACTCTCTAAGAGAACTAACAACTTCTCACTTCTGTGTAGAATCACCAACTACACTGAACTTTCTGAGGTGACTAAGCAAACTAAACTGCTTTCAGTGTCTTCACCATCCTTATATACTCTGAAAAGGCTCCCTCTGGTGGCTCTAGGGATTGGTGAAGATGTGTGTATGCATATTGGGTCCTCTAGTGGTCATTACCTTCAGTGCATCCCTCTGGGAAATGAGATTCCAAGCGCAGCTGGGCTCTACATCTGCATTCACTATGGGTCTGTTTACACCGGCTGCCATGTAGACAAGAAAACAGGGCTCGGTGATTACTGCCCCTTCCTATAACCTTGACTGACCCTGCCTGTAATGGAAACGGAAATGCTAATAATAAGTACTCCAAACTCGATTGGCAATGAGGTCCTGGAAATGCTAATAATAAGCACTCCAAACTCGATTGGCAATGAGGTCCTGGAAATGCTAATAAGCACTGCAAACTTCATTGAAAATAGAATTTGGGGTGCTTATTATTAGCATCACTCCATTGTGGAAGGAATCCCCTGATGAACCCCTAGAATGAGGATGGGGAAACGAGTTGGGAATCTGTGACTAGGTACTCATTCAGATAATTGCTATTACATTCTATGGCGTCTTTCTAACTGCATTACCAGAATTCTATTGGAACCTTGGGACATTGGACTCTTTATAATTTCCACTTAGATGAGCACTATTACATTGCATGGGACTAGGTTATTGCATTTCCATTACTTATTCCTGGCCTATTATGTGCTCTTGGTTGTGGGCAATATCGGTTTCATGGGCTTGGTATACATTATGCGATACTCCCAGGGCCATGGGGTACTCGGTCCAAGTCAGACAGTTCTTTGGGGGGAAGGTCCTGGTCACAATGAGTCCAGTGACCCAATCATCCATTAACCCCTTTCTACCATATGATGTACTATCCCATCCATGTGACCTGGGACTTATGTACGTCATAGTCGATCGGCTGCGCTCGGGGGAGCGCAGCCGATCACGGCCAGGTGTCACGGATCGCTCCCGGCACTTTAACCCCCCGGCACACTGCGATCAAACATGATCGCAGTGTTCTGGGGCTGCAAAGGGGCTGACAGCCCCTCTGCTTTTGGACCGGAGACACCGCGGCATGCTGCGGGTTCCGAATCGCTGCCATGGAGACCCAGTGTCGTCACGACAACATCCAGGTCTCCAGGCCTGAGGGACTTCCTATCATGCGCATTGATGACCAGGAAGTCTCTCTGGTCAGTGCTATAGGAGCTGCAGCACGGACAGCTTCTATAGCATGAAGATCTATAGAAGCGATCAGCCTGCACAAAATGAGTGTCCCATAGTGGGACAAAGTGTAAAACTAAGAATTAAATAAAAACATTTTTAAAATAATTGTAAAAATATTTTAAAAAATAATAAAAAATAATAAAAAAATCAATATTTATTCCAGTGTAACCAGTTCAGGGGGTATAGCTTTGGGATCGCCGTCTCGGGTAGACGGAGTGGCATAAAGAGTCCAAGCACAGACAGCAGTAGTGGTGTAAACTGGCCGCAACCAGTTTTATTGAAAGTCCACAGCAATAAACATAAAACAAAACCATAAACCAAAATCCTAAGCCTGGCAGGCTGCTAGATAAACACAGTCAGTTACCTCACTACCGTGGTCTAGGCTCTAACAGCCTGGCCAAACAACACATATATTGTAATTACCAGAGCTTGGCTTCCAGGAGACTCCTGCAGCGTCTGAAGTCAGATTCAGACTAAGAGCTCTGTCTGTCTAACTCAGCCACCTACTTCTGGCTGCTTGATTAGACAGCTGAGTGCAGTCAGGGTTGGGCTGCAAACCTGTATTGGATGGGGAGTGGAGTGAACGTCACACTGACAACCTACCTTCACTCCAACATTCCTCATGCTACCCAGCTAAGAAACCTGGGCGAGATATACACCCCGTCCAGTACGCACCCCTTCACTGTCTTGCACCAGCAATAAATAAATTTAAATAAAAAAAATCTAAACAATAAAAGTACACGTATTTGGTATCCCCGCGTCCGTAACGACCCGCCCTATAAAACTGTCCCATTAGTTAACCCCTTTAGTGAACACTATAAAAAAAGGCAAAAAAACAATGCTTTATCATCATACCGCCGAGCCAAAAATTGGAATAACACGCAATAAAAAAGGATATAAATAAACGTGATACGGCTGAAAATGTCATCTTGTCCCACAAAAAATAAGCCGCCATACAGCATCATAAGCGAAAAAATTAAAAAAAATTATAGCTATCAAGAATGAAGCGATGCAAAATTAATTATTTTTCTATAAAATAGTTTTTATTGTATAAAAGCGCCAAAACATTAAAAAAAGATATAAATGAGGTATCGCTGTAATCGTACCGACCCGAAGAATAAAACTGCCTTATCAATTTTACCACATGCAGAACGGTGTAAACGCCCCCCCAAAGAGTTTCATGAATTGCTGGTTTTTGTTCATTCTGCCTCCCAAAAGTCGGAATAAAAAGCGATCAAAAAATGTCATGTGCCCAAAAATGGTACCAATAAAAATGTCAACTTGTCCCGCAAAAAACAAGACCTCACGTGACTCTGTGGGCCAAAATATGGAAAAATTATAGCTCTCAAAATGTGGTGATGCAAAAAATATTTTTTGCAATGAAAAGCGTCTTTTAGTGTGTAAAAACTGACAAACATAAATACCCGCTATAAAAACACGCTATAAATAGTAATTCAAACCCCCTTTATCACCCCCTTAGTTAGGGAAAAATAATAAAAATAAATTTTTTTATTTATTTCCATTTTCCCATTAGGGTTAGGGTTAGGGTTAGGATTGGGGCTAAAGTTAGGGTTGGGGCTAAAGTTAGGGTTACGGTTGGGGCTAAAGTTAGGGTTACGGTTGGGGCTAGAGTTGGGGTTAGGGTTTGGATTACGGTTAGGGTTGGGATTAGTGTTAGAGCTGGGATTAGGGTTAGGGTTGGGATTAGGGTTAGGGTGTGTGTTAGGGTTAGGTTTGTGGTTAGGTTTATGGTTAGGGTTGAGATTGGGTTAGGGATGTTTTGGGGTTAGGGTTGAAGTTAGAATTGTGGCATTTCCACTGTTTAGGCACATCAGGGGCTCACCAAACGCGACATGGCGTCCGATCTCAATTCCAGCCAATTTTGGTTTGAAAATGTCAAATGGCGCTCCTTCCCTTCCGGGCTCTGCCATATGCCAAAACAGTGGTTCCCCCATATATGGGGTATCAGCGTACTCAGGACAAGTTGGACAACATCTTTTGGGTCCAATTTCTCCTCTTACCCTTGGGAAAATAAAAAATTGGGGCCTAAAAGAACATGTTTGTGGAAAAAATATGATTTTTTTTTCACGGCTCTACGTTATAAACTTGTGTGAAGCACTTGGGGGTTCAAAGTGCTCACCACACATCTAGTACCACGGGTGTATCTATGCAGTACTGGTATCTCTAATGACCTAGCCTGGCCTAGTGTGTTTGTTGTTGATGTTGTGGCCTACTAGTGTCTGTGCTACTGGTAGGCCTGCATCTTACTGGTAAATTGGGCAGCTGTCTACGACTTCTTAGACTCACCATGGGTCCGACAGATTCACCGCTAGCAGGGGGCAGATTTTCTCGTACCACTGCAGATGTGGCAGCTGTTATTGGAGCCGACGAGTCTAGAGCCTCTGCTGCTTCAGGTGCAGTAGGCTGGGGAAAGATCAAGACAGGTACTATGATGGCTTGATTCACCTGCGTCCAAGACCGGGGAAAGTCTCCAAAGAATAATATGGATCTTCCACCTCTTCTATGGGTTGAGGGACATCTTGGTCATCCTTTTTGTTTCTCAATTGGTCAGGGCATACTTTCAGATGATCCCTCAACACTATGCTGAGGTTTCTCCTTCATCCTAACTGATGAGGCACACCTTGGTGTTATCAAAATCTGAAGGTAAAACGGTCTATGGCTCAGCTTCCCACTGGTCGTCCAATTTGTGAACTCATCTCTTCCTTTTGAGGAGCTGTTCTCCCGGTACTAAAGGAGTAGCCGGAGCTTGTTAGTTGTAGCTCTTTTCATGTCTCTGCCTAGCTTGGGACAAACTTCGCTCCACGCATGCTTGCAATTTGCAGTATTGCTGCTGCAGCCCTGTATCCCAGTCGGCATCAGGTGATGTCGTCTCTGGTGTTGCGACTCCCATGTCCAAGTCAATGGGTAACTTGCCAGGTCTCGCCCTCATCAGGTAGACTGGGGTGCAGTTGGTGGAGTTTACCGGGATATGGTTGTATAGATCTACCAGATCCTGCAACTTCTCTGGCCACAGGTTTCACTCTTCCGGGGGCAAGGTCTTCAACAGGTCAATTACCACCTGGTTCATTTTGTCGCACATGCCATTTCTCTGTGGATAGTATGGTGTCATCCTGATTTTCTTGCAGCCGTACAGGTTACAGAACTCCTGGAACACTTCTGCTTCAAAGGCTGGGCCTTGGTCGGTAAGCACTCATTCAGGGTAACCGTGCGGTCGACAAAAGCGTTCTTGAAATGTAGGGCCATGTTGCGCAGCTGTGTCCTTTGGGTGTTGGACAGGAGTCCCTCAATAAACTGCTCCGTCAGCAACCTATCCTTGTCTTGCATGCTGTCGGGGTCAACCTGCTTTATGGCCCGTAGCGCCTCCTGAAGGATAACGGCATAGTCCCGTATACTGTCCTGCACCATTTGTTTGCATCCAAAGAACTCATTTTTATTTCTGCTGCAGTGCGGGTGTCAAAGGTGTCCTTCAGCCCGGCCAAGATTTGCTTGACAGTTCGTTTATCAGTGTCTGGCCAGGACTTTACCTCCCTCTGGGCAGCACCAGTTAACTGGCCAGTGAGGATGCTGACTTTGACTCTCAGACAGGGGTACACTTCAAACAAGCTACATAGTCTCTCCTTGAAATCGCTCAAGGTGTGCGACTTCCCTGAGTATTGCGGTAACCAGGCCGCTCTTGGTATGTATGGCATTAATAGTGTCATTATGGGAGCTGTGGCTGCGGCCGCCCCTGGATCTCCACCCGGGTCGGGCATTTTCTTCCCCCCCCCCAGTGAACCTCAGCCAGGCTCTCGGTATCATTAACGTAGTAAGCGGCTGCTCCGCCAGCGGGATGGGTTGAGCTCCTTAAGGTTTCTAAGTCGAGGCCTCCTGCTTTCCGCCCGCTGACGTCAGAACTTGGCCAGAGCTTCACTTCGTGCTTTCTTTTTGGGTTCCGCCCACGACGGCACACCCTTCTGCTTCCCGCGCGCCGTATGACATGGTAATGTCGGAGATTTTTTTTAGTTCAATAAAGCCTATTGCACACATTACCTGGCAATACCGGGCTACGGAATCCTGTTCGTGACGCCAAAAATGCGACGCCCCCAGGGCCGTGGTGTACTTGGTCCGAGTGAGACAGTTCTTTGGGAAGGTCACGGCAGCAATGACACGGTCCGTGGCCCTGAGAGTGCAATAAAACATGAGGCTAAAGTTTATAGTGGATTTAAGTCATGACGCCACCCATGGTGTACGGCAATAGATGGCTGACGCTGCCATTCCGGTCAACTGGGGCGGTTGGTGATGCAGCAGCGATATTACAACTCTCCATGGGTAGAGCTAAGCCCCAGGGCTACTGGTACGGTTGTTATAAGGGTTAGTGGACATTGGGGTGCAGGACTGAGGGTGCGAGCAATGACTGGAAGACACAAGGGCTGCAGTTTCCTTTACCTTTACTTGATGATTCAAGATGCAAACCAGGGCACTGAAAACAGATGGTAATGGAGATCCGGCCAGCCTGGAAGCCAGGATCCACTCAGCCAGGTGGGTTTGGAGGCCTTCCTATTGCGCTGTCCTCTGAGGTCCTTGCTGCCTAAAGCTATGCTTGGGCCTCTTTTCCCTCTCGTCCTTAAGTCCTTGCCTGTATGGCAGGCAGCTCGAGCCTAACAACGATATCACTCCTCGTGGCAACTCCGGGTTCTCATATGCTCCTGTGCAGCCAGGTGTTAAATGGGGCCAGGAGACCTGCAGTCCCCTGCCCTCCAGATTAAGCTGCCAGGAATTCTATACCCGCGCAACCACAGACTCCAGTGTCCGGTTTCTAGTGCTCAACTCTGGGGTGAGCTTGGTTACAGCTCCACTCCCCCACGTTCTCCTACACTTCTCTCCTCTTCTCTCACTGTAACAGACTCCCTCAGACTCTCTCCTAACCCCACCTCCATTCAAGAACTTATAGGGCAGATCCCCTGAAACTGGGTGATAGAGCTCCCCCTTCTGTTGTGGAGTCAGAAAAAGTACTGGATGCTGGTGTAACCTGGTAAGGGAACCCCTCCTTGCTTCCAGGCATGACATCCTTACTGTGAGGGAGGCAATGCCACTGTGGCAACTGGACTCCTGGGGTGCCACATTTACCTGTATAATGTTTACCTATCCATTTATCATCTGCCATATAATGTTGTGTGACTAGAGGAGCCCTGGTTAGGGTATAACCAGTGCACTTATTTTTCTTATATTAATATAGATTTTGTACATATCACCTTCTATTGTCCGTCCGAATGCCTAATATTACGCTCTCGATTGAGAGAGGAGATTTTTATTTACTGCATATTTCAGCAACTTTTACAGGCTTTTTCACTATAGATGATTTGGTGTCAAGTTAGTGATAGGGAATACTAGTGAAATTTGGAGCAGGCCTCGATGAGTGAGGGAATCATATCGTCTACAATAGGGTGCCAACCTCTGTGAACAGGCTGGGTCATTCTAATTTATACATAGGGGCAGTAAGGCCCTGTCCTCTTTTCCTGTATACTTGGACATTCCCATTTTGAGCACTATCTTTGGTTCTTCTTATAGTAATATTTTTTGTTTTATAATGAATAAAGATATCGTTTAGGGGTTTTTCTAGCTGCTTAATTTTTTTTATAAAGACCCCTTATTGTATGTGTTAGTTTTTTTCTTTGCTTTGTGAATACAGCAGTGTGAATGTCTGTGAGAGAAGTGGTCACACACACACTACCACTTCATTCACAAAGATGATACTGGTCCACTTATAATAGGGGATTTCACAGTTCTACCTGCTCACCCTCCCATTCACAATGACCTCTGCATATGCTCATCAGATGCTTCAGCACAAAAGATATGGTGTGAGTCTTTGCAATGCTGCTAATGCACAAGTGGAATTCTTGAAACACCAGTAATTACAACTCTAGATTAGCACTAGTAGCAAGTCTGAAAACTGCAAGATCATGGATTGATCAATCATCTATTGATCACCAATCCTGTGGATAGGTGATTAATGTTGTTTGCAGGAAACCTTTTAAGAACATTAAAGTATTTAAGTGATATTGCTGGTTCTTTACATATGAACTAACTAATAAGTCCCGTTAGTGACAATTTAGTCTTCAAAATGGCTTCTTTCATTCAATGCAAGTGACAGCTGAAATCAACTTGCATTTAGCTCTATATTGTCTCAGGTTAACTTCTTTAATTTTCCACAATTGCCTCACAATAGAGTCTATAATTCTTCAGATGTGTATAAACACAACCTCACCCCATAATTTGCCACTCACAACTGCCTATTTGCACCTTGATACCAACACTTCTCAATATAGGAGAATTGTTTTAAGATAATATGATAACAGACGTTAGGAAAATTAACATTTGATCATCAGTGTGGAAATGATAAAATCCCAGATGGCAATATGTTTGTATCGTTGTGAATCCTTCTGCATACCGTAATGTTCCATGTTGATGCTCGACATTTTATTATATTTGATAAAAAACACCATTCGTTCTCAATCACATGGCCAATTATTCCCATTGCAGGAACACCTTTTATTCAAAGAAAATAGCATAACGAGAAAACCTGCTGAGTTCAATGAATATTCACGACGATAGCACGTTTCCACGGGCAGCAGAAGAAGCTGATACACTCCTGCTCTGTTTTGTAACAAAGATTTCCGTTTGCTTTACCCCCCCGAGAAAAATTAAAGCATCACAGCCAATTTAACTATGGTGGCATTAAGGGGTTTTTTCTTATTTGTTATTTTAATCTCCTAAAATGTCATTTTTTGACAGTTAATACGGGTACATGGAATTTAAAAACAAATTTAGCATTTAACTACCCTGCGGCTCCACTTCAAAGGATTGCTGTAGACTGAAATCCCGGGCAAATCAAATGAATTTAGTTTCTTTCCTGAAAAATTTTATTTTTTTTGGTAAAAATTCTCCTGTTTTCCCTTTTTAACAAATTTTTCCGATTGCCCACATCAACACCTAATCACTTAAAAGAAAAGCAGAAATGTTTCATTTTAAATACATTTAATTTTTAAACTGCTTTTTTTTTTATTTTTTTAAGGGAAACACTCTTTAAATAACCTCACACAAACGGGCCTTTTTATCCTTGTTTTATTTCCCGCCTCTTTGAGTATTCCCTTTTTTTCAATCCAAAATTTTGGTTCCAAAAAAAGGACCTTTTTATTTAATCAGTTTTTTATTTTTTAATTTTGGGGAAACTTGCCTAGGGTTTTTTGAGGGGGGTTTTTTTTAGGCTGCTTTCATAATTACCGTATAATCCGTAAACGGATTTTCAGCCCATTTTTTAAGGCGAAAGTCCCCCTCCCGCTTTATACGCAACAATCCCGGGGGGTCGGGGGGGAGGGGGGGCGGGATTAAATCATACTTACCCCCCGCCGGGCGGTCCTCAGCCCCCTCTCTCCCAGTCTCGGGCCCCTTTCCTTTGAGCTGCCAATCACCGCTCATTAAAGTCATGAAAATCACATATTCATGACTAAAGTGGACCCGGCCGTGTAGGAAGGAAAAGCGGGACCGCGGGAAAGAGCGGGGCTGTAAACGCGCCCGGGGGGGGAGTATATGCCATATCACCTTTTCCTCGTTTCCCCCGCGCACCTGCCTCTCCCGCGTCCCTACTTGAATGTTTAGCAAAAGGGCGCGAGATAATTAGTAAATCCCCGCCCTCGCCTGGGCGCTCACTGCAAGGGGGCCCAAGGGAAGGGGGTG
>JARQOD010000004.1:425292798-425394468 GCA_033576555.1 Oophaga sylvatica | reverse complement strand
GTTTGTTCGTCAGCCATTTTTATTTCTGTCTTGCTGCAGCTATTGCCCTCAGTCAAAATGGAGTTTCCAGCTTGCATGTTCCCGCCCTGATTCTCTCCTTTGCTTCTTAAGCGCCACAGCTGAGGCAATCAGTGCTTCAGAATCTAGCCTGCAGTGAACCTGTGACTTGACTCCTGTAAGCCTTGGACCTTGTACTCCGCTATTCCTACTGAGGAACTCTGAAGCACTTGTGGACTCTGAACCCTGCTCTTGAAAGACCCACGTTTGCATGGACTTACGGTTAACAGAGAAGAAGATCCTGAATCTGTATTGGAGAGTGATTGCTGAGCTTGGATTACTCTGGCTGCTGTGTCTCCTGTTTCTGTGTCTGCAAACTGTGTGACTATTTCTCCAAACTTGTATGAAGTAATACAGGACTTTTTCTATATCAAATCCTGTGACTCCTGTGTTTTCATCGCACCCAAGACAAACGCTATTAAGAACTGTACTACATACATTACAGCTGTAGGTGCGGGGACCGATGGCAAAGGTCCCCGCACCGCTTGCCCGTGCCTGTCAGCTGTCTGTGACAGCTGTCGGCACTGATTACCACTGGTTGTTTACACGCAGTGGTAGATCAAAGCCATGACGTGCAGAGTCCGTCCTGGGCCGGAAACGACACCTTGCCATGACGGACTCTGCACCTCAGTGGAATTAAGGGGTTAAAGGATTTTCCAATGAACAAATGATCATTTCAATCATAGATCTTGGAATAATAATAATTTCTACAATTGGATGTGTTTTAAATTAAATGTTCCTGTGCTGAGATAATCTTGAGCGGGGAGAATGCAAAAGAGAGTATACAGACATTACAACACGGGATCTCAGCTGATTCTTTTCTGTGAGGTAAAGTATTTCCCTGTCTGTTTTAAAACAATATTTTTACTTAAAGAAATAATCATTTGTGATACCTTGCTGTAATGTCTGTTTACTTTTTTCTCTCCCCTGCCCAGAAGATCTGGTATGATCAGACCCATGTCCCTGTACAGTCAGACATGAACCATTACCAGTACACAGCAGGGAACATTTATAAGATTATCTCATCAAGGAATTTTATTTAAAAAAAATTCAATTGTTGAAATGATTATTATTCAAAGATCTATTAATTAAAAATACTGGTGTTTCACAAAAAATTAGA
Organism: Oophaga sylvatica; assembly: GCA_033576555.1. Classification (NCBI taxonomy): domain Eukaryota; kingdom Metazoa; phylum Chordata; class Amphibia; order Anura; family Dendrobatidae; genus Oophaga; species Oophaga sylvatica. The sequence continues at coordinate 425,393,291 of JARQOD010000004.1, read as the reverse complement.
ATTTCATCAAAAAGTTAAATTTTATTTAGTTCTTCAATGCAAAAGTGAAACTCATTATATATAGTCATTATAAACAAAGTGATCTATTTCAAGGTGTTTTTTCCCTGTTAATGTTGATGATTATGGCTTACAGCCAATGAAAACCCCAAAAGTCATTATCTCAGTAAATTAGAATAATTAACAAAAAAAAACCTGCAAAGGCTTCCTAAGCATTTAAAAAGGTCCCTTAGTCTGCTTCAGTAGCTCCACAATCATGGGGAAGATGTGACTTGACAGATGTCCAGAAGGCAGTCATTGACACACTCCACAAGGAGGGTAAACCACAAAAGGTCATTCCTAAAGAAACTGGCTGCTCAGAGTGCTGCATCCAGGTATGTTAATGGAAAGTTGAGTGGAAGGAAAATGTGTGGTAGGAAGAGGTGCAAAGCAACCGGGATAATGCAGTTGTTGAAAGGATTGTTAAGGAAGGGCCATTAAAAATTTGGGGGAGATTTACAAGGAGTGGACTGTTGCTGGAGTCATTGCTTCAAGAGCCCACCACACACAGACGTATCCAGGACATGGGCTACAAGTGTCGCATTCCTTGTTTCAAGCCACTCAAGACCAATAGACAATACCAGAAGCGTCTTACCTGGACCAAGGAGTAAAAGAACAGGACTGTTGCTCAGTGTCCAATGTGTTGTTTTCAGATGAAAGTAAATTTTACATTTCATTTGGAACTCAAGGTCCCAGAGTCGGGAGGAAGAGTGGAGAGGCCACAATCCAAGCTGCTTGAGGTCTAGTGTGAAGTTTCCACAATCAGTGATGGTTTGGGGAGCCATGTCATCTGCTGGTGTAGGTCCACTGTGTTTTATCAAGAACAAAATCAGGGCAGCCGTCTACCAGGAAATTTTAGAGCACTTCATGCTTTTCCCCCTGCTGACAAGCTTTTTGGAGATGATAATTTAATTCCCAGTGGAACTTGGCTCCTGTCCACACTGTCAAAAGTTCCAATACCTGGTTTATAAACAACTGTACACTGTGCTTGATTGTCCAGCAAACTCGACTGACTTTAAACCCCATATAGAATCTATGGGGTAATGTCAAGAGGAAGATGAGAGACACCAGACCCAACGATGCAGATGAGCTGAGGCTGCTATCAAAGCAACCTAGCTTCCATAACACCTTAGCAGTGCCACAGGCTGATTGCCTCCATGCCACCCGCCCTTAATGCAGTAATTGATGCAAAAGAAGCCACGACCAAGTATTGAGTGCATTTAAATGGCATACATTTCAGTAGGCCAACTTTCAGATTTTAACCCCTTCACGACAGGAGGCATTTTCGGTTTTGTTTTTCGTTTTTTGCTCCCCTTCACTCAGAGCTCTAACTTTTTATTTTCGATCAATTTGGCCATGTGAGGGCTTGTTTTTTGCAGGAAAGAGTTGTACTTTTGAAAACATATTGGTTTTACCCTGTCATGTACTAGAAAATGTGAAAAAAAAAATTCCAAGTGCGGTGAAATTGCAAAAAAAGTGCAATCCCACACTTGTTTTTTGTTTGGCTTTTCTACTAGGTTCACTAAATGCTAAAAATGATCTGCCATTGTGATTGTCCAGGTCATTTTGAGTCCATAGACACCAAACAAGTCTAGGTTCTTTTTTATTTAAGTGGTGAAAAAAATTCCAAAACTTTGTTACAAAAAATGTAAAAATTGCGCCATGCTCCGATACCCATAGCGTCTCCGTTTTCATGATTATAGGAAGGGTAAGGGCTTATTTTTTGTGTGTTGAGCTGATGTTCTTATTGATACCATTTTGTTGTAGATAGATCCTTTGATTGCCCGTTATTGCATTTTAATGCAATGTCTCGGCGAGCAAAAAACGTAATTCCGGGATTTTGACTTTTTTTCTCACTAAGCCGTTTTAGCGATCAGGTTAATCCTTTTTTTAAATTGCTAGATCGGGCGATTCTGAACTCGGCGATACCAAATATATGTATGTTTGATTTTTTTTTTACTGTTTTATTTTGAATGGGGCGAAAGGGGGGGTGATTTGAACTTTAATATTTTTTTATATTTTTAAAAACCTTTTTTTTTACTTTTGGCATGCTTCAAAGCCTCCATGGGAGACTAGAAGTTTCCATAGCTTGATCGGCTCTGCTACATACAGGCATGATCAATAGCCTCTATGTAGTAGAATTACTCACTTGCTATGAGTGCCGACCATCAGGTGGCGCTCACAGCAAGTCGGCAGTGACAGCAATAGAGGTCTCCAGGAGACCTCTGTTTGTCATGCCAATAACCAGTGACCTGCGATCACATTTGGGGCTCCGTGGGCGGATTTCTGACCCGATGGCAGGAAGCACGCGTTAAATGCCGCTGTCAGGTTTGACAGCGGCATTTAACAGGTTAATAGCCTCGGGTGGGTCGCGATTCCACCTACGGCTATTCGGGGCACATGTCAGCTGTTCAAAACAGCTGAAATGTCCTGGGAAAGATGTGGGTTCACCACCAGAGCCCACATCAAAGGGAGGGAGTCCAACGTCGACATACTATTATGCCTGACGTTAGAAAGAGGTTAAAATATTTTTCAAGCTAGTGTTATAACTTTTTCTAATTTCCTGAGATAATGACTTTTGGGTTTTCATTGGCTGTAAGCCATAATCATCAACATTAATATAAATAAACACTTGAAATAGATCACTCTGTTTGTAATGACTCTATAATTTATGAGTTTCACTTTTTGTATTGAAGAACAGAAATAAATTAACTTTTGATGATATTCCAATTTTGTGAGAAGCACCTGTAACTTTGTTGGTGGTAAAACCCCTTTAACCACATCACGACATGCGCCGATACTGCGCTGTGGGAGCTGTATACTTGCAAATCTCTGTATATACAGTGGGAAAAAAGTATTTAGTCAGCCACCAATGTGCAAGTTCTCCCACTTAAAAAGATGAGAGAGGCCTGTAATTGACATCATAGGTAGACCACAACTGTGAGAGTCAAAATGAGAAAACAAATCCAGAAAATCACCTTGTCTGATTGGCAAGATTTATTTTGCAAATTATGGTGGAAAATAAGTATTTGGTCACCTAAAAATATGCAAGATTTCTGGCTCTCACAGACCTGTAACTTCTTCTTTAAGAGCTCCTCTGTCCTCCACTCATTACCTGTACAGTAGTAATGAGTGGTCAACTTTTAACCCTTAAAATTATATTAGCAACAGCCCCTGCTCCTGCCTCTGTGACCCATTGTGCCGCCGCTCCCCCTTCCCGTTCGGCTACTGCATCTGTGACCCGCTGCTCCACAGCTGTGGGACAATTGACTCGGTATAAGCTGAGGGGGCGTTTTCAGCACAAAAAAATGTGCTGAAAAACTCGCTTGTACACGAGTATTTACGGTATAAATGAGGTATCGCTGTAATCATACTGACCCGAGAATAAAAGTTGCCTTATCAATTTTACCACACGCGGTGTGGCAAAAAAAAAAATTCCCAAATTGTTGGTTTCTGATCATTGCCTCACAAAAATCGGAATTCAAAGCGATCAAAAGACTGTCATATGCCTGAAATTGGTACCAATAAAACGTCACTAATCTTGCAAAAAAGAAACCCTCACATTACTCTGTCAGCTGAAAATGGAAAAATTGTAGCTTCTAAATATGGGAATGCAAAAACTAGTTTTTGCAATAAAAATAATATTTTATTGTTTGACAGCAGCCAAACAAAAAAAAAAAAAGACTATAAATCTGGCATTGCTGTAATTGCACAGACTAAAGTCGTCTAATTACTTATACTGCATGAGGAATGGCATAAAAAATAAATAGAATCAATTCTTCACCTGTTGTTGATATTTTCATTCTACCTACCAAAAATCACAGTAAATCTCGGCTCAAATTTATCCTGTGCTCTGCGTTGAGCGCTTACACCGCGGTTTCCGTAAAAATCTCTGACATGCATGATTCAGATGGAACCCCTGGTGGAAGATTCCCTATAATGAGACAGATGGACACACTGTGGATGCTGTCTGACCTATGATCCGGCGGTGATCGTCTTTTTAGGAGTGCATTAATGTGCTGTCGGCTATAGTTTTGTGAATTTCCTAAAATAAGGACACACAGAGGCCAGGCAGAATCCAGAGTAACACTCTACCTTATTATAGTACGTGCCTCCCTCGGGGGTGTCATCTGAATAACGTCACTCAGAGATTTATATTTAACCCTGATGTAAGCGTTCAGCTAGATTGCAGAATTAATGTGATCCCAATGTTATGTAAAATGTTCAGAACAAAAGCATCAACTCAATCCAAAAAAAATCAAGTCCCCACTCATGTCCGCCATATGGCAATGGAAATATAGAGGGCTTCCAAGTTACTGGTAGCACAAAGGCTCTGGAAAAGCGCTATAGCTCTTCACTCCCCAAAAGAAATTCAGCAAATTTTGCCCTCCCAAATCCAAATGCCCCCCTCCCATCTGAGTCCCAGTGTGTCTACACCACATTTAGTGCCACATGTTGTCACTTCTGTAGCGATGACAGCCCACCTAATTTACGGGTGAATGTCTCAAGAAGCATGAGCTGGGCCCTACAACAACTGGGCACTAAAAAAGCAGTTTGCAATTTTTACTCAGCAATATCCACTGTTGCTTGCTTCTGGAAAACACCCATGGACTCAATATCATCGCTACACCTGTAAAATAAACTACCAAAGAGTATATTTTCCAAAATAGGGTCACTTAAGGAGAAGGATTCTGCTCTAATAGGACTTAGGGGCTCTATATATAAAGTGCTCAAACTATACTAGCAAAATCTGTGCTCCAGGAGGCAAATAGCACTCAGTCCTTCCAGAGTCTCACCATCTGGCTAAGCAGTATTGTACAGCCACATATTGGGTATTTCTACATTCTGCAGAAATTGTGGGACACATTATGGTGCCATTTTGTCCATGGGTGCATCGCCACAAAGATCGTCGCGATTGCACATTCTGACTTCTCACAGCTGAGCTTCTGTTTCTTTGTTTTTTGGTAATGTGAGAGTTAATTTTCCTACTCTTTGCTAAGGCTAGGTGCAGCCTCGCCCGGCTGCTTTTGATTATGTTCTAATTAGTTTCCTTTATATTTCTGCCAGTCTGGGTGTTAGACGCCGGTGAAAGCATTCAAGTAGTTCAGCAGTCTGGATCGGTTCTGAATATTTAAGCTAAGAGTTCATTAGTTGTTTTTACTCTTATAGCTTATAGTTTATCTCTGAGACCTTAGTGTTCCTACTGTGTGTGAGTGTTGTATGTAAGACTTTATTTACTTTATTCCTTCTCTTTCTTGTATGTCTTTCTGTTCATTATCCGTTACCTGTTCATTCCCTTTGGTGGTATTCAGGGTCCTTCTTAGGACTAGAATACAGTTGGCAGGGATTGATAGGAGACAGGGTTTACGCTGGTGGCCTGGACCTCTGTACCTTTAACAGTACCTCCAGGTTGAGGATTAGTTAGGACCCCAGTTCAGGGTCAGCTTAGACCCCGGTCACCTCTAGCCGGAGACAGCGTATAACGGATTCCGTTTTGACCCACTGGACATTCTATCAGGTAAATCCATGTTATAATATATCTATGCGCATGTTATATAGTATGTTGCCCTTTTGATATAGATTACTGACATCTCATATATATATATCTGCTATACAGCGTGACATTTTCACCGGCCCAAAAAGATTCTCCCCAGCTGTCATGGATCCAGTAGCCCAGCTGGCCCGACAGTTGCAGGGGTTGTCCATGGAATTTGCAGACATTAAGTCCAAGGTTTTGTCCCTCCCAGAGCAAACCAGATCTGAACCTAAGGTTGCTTCTCCCGGACAGGTTCACTGGTGGGCGGGACAAATTTTTTACTTTCCGGGAGGCATGTAAATTGTACTTTCGGCTGCGGCCTCGGTCATCTGGAGTGAAGAGCAGAGGGTGGGAATTGTTATCTCGCTCTTACAAGGGGACCCTCAATCTTGGGCGTTCTCTATTCCTCCAGGCTCCCCAGATCTCCAGTCAGTGGATCGATTTTTTTACTGCCCTGGGTCTGGTATATGATGATCCGGATCGAGTTTCCCTTGCTGAAACAAAGTTACGTAAAATACGGCAGGGAAATCGTCCAGCGGAGGAATATTCTTCTGAGTTCCGTAGATGGGCAACAGATACTCAGTGGAATGACCCAGCTCTTAGGAGCCAGTTTTGTCAAGGTTGTCTGACAAATTAAAAGATGTGTTGGCTCAGTATGATTCTCCTCCATCACTGGAGGCTGCTATGGCCCTTGCTATTCGCATTGATAGACGACTTCGGGAAGACGCGAGGTAACTCCGCCCCCCATGATGACTCCACCTACTACTAAAGTCCCTTATACTGAGGTTCCCCTGGTCTGTTCTGAGGAACCCATGCAGTTGGGAGGGACATCATTTTGTAGGAGGGAATCGGCGGTGCGCCGCAAGACTAGAAGGTGTTTCTTTTGCGGGAGAGAGGGACATTTTGTTGGGGTTGTCCATCCCGGACCTCTTTGACCCAAGGAGTTAACCTGGGAGTCTGTATTTCGTCCCCAAATCCCTCTCAGTTTATCGTGCCTGCGGAGGTGGTGATTGGTACTAGAACTGAGAGGATTTCTGTTTTTCTTGATAGTGGGTCCGGGGCTAATCTTGTGGACGCTCGGTTTGCCCAGGTGCATGGTATGCAACTGAGTGTATTGGCCAAACCGGTCCCTATACTCTCTATTGATTCTAGACCTCTTGGTCAAGGTAGCTTGGTTCAAGCTGTTCATAACATAGATCTTCGAGTAGGGGCAATGCATAAAGAGCAATTGTCTTGTTATGTGTTGGAGGGTCTACCTACTCCTATTGTGTTGGGACTTCCTTGGTTGGCTAAACATAACCCAGTGATTGATTGGCAATCCAGAAAGATAAGCCAGTGGGGTGAATTTTGCAAGAATAACTGCATGAGCACGGTCATCGGTGCAGTTGTGCCTAGGACTTTGCCTCCTTTTCTGGAGGACTTTGGGGAGATGTTCTCAGAGAAGGGGTGTAAAGAGTTACCTCCTCATCGCGCATATGACTGCTCAATAAAGTTGCTTCCTGATGCCTTATCTCGTACTTTCCCAGGGACCGGGAGGATGGATGATCCGGTTCCTATTCCTCAGGAGGGAGTTGTGGTGTCAGCTGTATGCTCTGAGCTTGAGGGGGAGGTATTGGGGGCTCAGGGGACGCCCCTGTGGGACTTCCAGGGAGACTGATAGTTCCAGATCAGTTAAGACTGAAGGTTACGGAGAACCGTTACAAACGGATGGCTGATAGGGGGAGAGTTTCTGGTCGAGATCTGAAGGTGAATGATCTGGTGTGGTTGTCTACCAGGAATATTAAACTTAAAGTTCCCTCCTGGAGGTTGGGTCCCAGATTCATCGGGCCGTACAGGATCAGTTCCATAATTAATCCTGTGGCATTTCGTCTGGACCTCCCTCCTACGTTTAAAATTCATAATGTGTTTCACAAGTCATTACTTAAAAAGTATGTGGCACCAGTCATACCGTCACCTCTACCTCCTCCTTCAGTGGTGGTCAATGATAACGTGGACGGACCTTTCACACAACTCACCCGGACAGACCTGGTCATGAGGGTCGGAGGCCCCTCGTAGAAGGGGGGGTACTGTCATGGGTGCATCGCCACAAAGATCGTCGCGATTGCACATTCTGACTTCTCACAGCTGAGCTTCTGTTTCTTTGTTTTTTGGTAATGTGAGAGTTAATTTTTCCTAGCTCTTTGCTAAGGCTAGGTGCAGCCTCGCCCGGCTGCTTTTGATTATGTTCTAATTAGTTTCCTTTATATTTCTGCCAGTCTGGGTGTTAGACGCCGGTGAAAGCATTCATGTAGTTCAGCAGTCTGGATCGGTTCTGAGAATATTTAAGCTAAGAGTTCATTAGTTGTTTTTACTCTTATAGCTTATAGTTTATCTCTGAGACCTTAGGTGTTCCTACTGTGTGTGAGTGTTGTATGTAAGACTTTATTTACTTTATTCCTTCTCTTTCTTGTATGTCTTTCTGTTCATTATCCGTTACCTGTTCATTCCCTTTGGTGGTATTCAGGGTCCTTCTTAGGACTAGAATACAGTTGGCAGGGATTGATAGGAGACAGGGTTTACGCTGGTGGCCTGGACCTCTGTACCTTTAACAGTACCTCCAGGTTGAGGGATTAGTTAGGACCCCAGTTCAGGTCAGCTTAGACCCCGGTCACCCTCTAGCCGGAGACAGCGTATAACGATTCCGTTTTGACCCACTGGACATTCTATCAGGTAAATCCATGTTATAATATATCTATGCGCATGTTATATAGTATGTTGCCCTTTTGATATAGATTACTGACATCTCATATATATAATCTGCTATACAGCGTGACACATTTTTACCCATTTCCCTGCGTGAAAATGTAAAATTTGGTGCTAAAACAAAAGTGTGGTGGTAAAAATGTAATTATTTTTCCTTCTTTACAAAATGGTATCAAATTCAGTGACACACCTGTGGTGTCAATACGATCACTACACCCTACATGAACTCATTGAGAGGTGTAGTTTGTAAAATGTTGCAATTTATTGGGGGTTCTGCTGTTCTGGCGCCTCAGGGGCTCTACCAATTTGACATGGTACCCTCTAACAAGTCCAGCAAAATCTGAACTTCAATATGGTGCTTATTTCCTTCTGAGCTTTGCACTGTATGTCAAAAGCAGTTTTCAACCACATATTGAATATTAGTGAAAATAAAAAAAAAATTGGGGCTAAAACACTTTGTGGGAAAATGTGATTTTTTTTCATGGCCTAACGTTATAAACTTCTATGAAACACTTGGTATTGAAGGTGCTCACCACACATCTAGATAAATTACTTGGGGGGTCTAGCATCCAAAATGGTGTCTCTTATGGTGGGTTTCCACTTTTAGGCACATCAGGGGCACTTCAAATGTGACAGGACACTTGCAGAATATTTCATCAAAATCTGCGTTCCAACACGTCACTTTATCCTTTCTGAGCCCTGCCGAGCTCCCAAACAGTAGTTTTTCTTCACATATGGGGTATTGGTGTACTCAGGAGAAATTACACAACAAATTTTAGGGTCCATTTTCTCCTGTAACCCTTGTGAAAATAAAAAACTCAGGGCTAACAACATTTTTATTGAGAAAATGTGATTATTTTTTATTTTCATGGCTCAATATTATAAACTTCTTTGAATCACCTGGGATTCAAGGTGCTCACCACACATCTAGATACGTTCCTTGAGGGGTCCAGTTTCTAAAATGGGGTCACTTGTGGGAGGTTTTCACTCTTTAGGCACATCAGGGGCTCCCCAAATGCGACTTTGAGTCAGCTAATGATGCCTGCAAATTTTGCATTCAAAAAGTCAAATGGCGCTCCTTCCCTTCCAAATCCCACCGTGTGCCAAAACAGTACTTTTCCCCCACATATGGGGTATCGCCATACTCAGGATAAATTGCACAACAAATTGTATAATGCAATTTTTCATGCTACCCTTGTAAAAATGCAAAATTTGGGGCTAAAAATATTTTTGTGGTAAAAGTGTGATTTTTTACGGCTCAACGTTATAAACATCTTTGATGCACCTTGGGGTTCAAGGTGCTCACCACACATCTAGATAAGTTTCTTGAGGGGTCCAGTTTCCAAAATGGTGTCACTTGTGAGTGGCCAGTAATTCCTGTGAAGCACTCAAAGGGTTAATAAACTTTTTGAATATGGTTTGGAACACAATTGAGCATCTCTGGAGAGACCTGAAAATGGCTGTCCACCAACGTTCACCATCTGCAAGGAAGAATGGCAGAGGATCCCTACATCCAGGTGTGAAAAACTTGTTGCATCATTCCCAAGAAGACTCATGGTTGTACTAGCTAAAAAGGGTGCTTCTACTCAATACTGTGCAAAGGGTCTGAATATTTATGACCATGTGATACTTCAGTTTTTCTTTTTTAATAAATTTGCAAACATTTCTACATTTCTGTTTTTTTCAGTCAAGATGGGGTGCAGAGTGTACATTAATGAGAAAAAATGAACTTTTTTGCATTTACCAAATGGCTGCAATGAAGCAAAGAGTGAAAATTTAAAGGAGTCTGAATACATTCCGAACCCACTGTATTAAGGGTACATATAACATAACTTAAAAGAACATTGTCATATCCAGAAATGCTATTTACCTACAGAAAGTTGGTTAATTGGACAAATAGCATTAGAATCCTGCCTTTCAGGCTTACTGGAACAACAGCTACATGGAGTAAATTAACGTATATCCTCCATGTGGCATCTGCAATGACTCCCTGGGACTTTGAGTGACAGCGTGCTCTGCACACACAGCATGCAGAACAAGCTGTCAATCAAAGTGCTGTGGGGTGATTACAGCCACAATCACTGTGCAATGAGCAATTACGGTAACCACTCCATGCACTGAAACTATGTCTGGAAGCGAGCGGCTGCATCAAAAATAACGATTAATTTTAAATTAACAGCAATTCTCTTTTATTTCTTTTATTTTTTTTTTTCCTTTTTTTAAACACTGTCCACCATTCTATTTTTTATGTTTTACTATGGAGTTTAGATCATAGACAAAAGTGCATCTCGCTTTTCACACTTCTTGTGAATCTCCCCCAAATTTTTGAATTGCCTTTTCTTAACAATCCTTTCAAGGCTGCGGTTATCCCAGTTGCTTGTTCACCTTTTTATATCACACTTTTTCCGTCCATTTAACTTGTGCTTGAATACAGCACTCTGTGAACAGCCAGCTTCTTTAGCGATGTCAAAATTATTGTGAGCGCCTTTTAATAAATCATGGAGAAGAAGCAATGGAGAGATGGGGGTTCACTGCACTGCCGAAGATACCATACCGTTAGAGGAAACCAGGAAATACTGATAGATGAAACCAGCAGACCAAGGATATTTTTGTATGGTTTGTGGTTTGTCCTGATGAAGAAGTTTGTTAACTTTGGACTTGGTATCTTCGGCAGCACCTTGAATTCCATCTGTCCATTGTTTCTTCTCCCCGGATTAACTTTCTATTCTGCAACAGCTGACATTTTCAAGCTTTTTTGAGTTATCGACTCCTTCAGGTGAGCAATTCCCAGCAGCCTGATCCCCTTTATACACCAGATAAGACCCTATGTTACTATTGTTTTTCCAGCTTTTATTCAATTGATAAATCTTGCACATTCTGGATGAAGTCTACAGTATCTTAAACAACTCAATCATCATCTTCTTCTCTTCCTGCTGACATAAAAAGATAATCATGATAAATGTCAAATTATCTAATTAGTAAGGATAAATGAAGCTAATATAAGTATTATGGTGGAAAACACTGAACCTGCAATAAGAGACATTTACATTACAGTATACGTCATTGTAGCCACAATGTATTCAATTTATAAAAAGAACAGGACCCATTGATTAGTAAAAGAACACCTAAGCTTAGCCAGCATGTTGAAACCTATGAGGTCTAATTCTTGAGCATTTAAGGTGAAATGAGATTAGAATTTAGAATGTCTGGAGCATCAATCACAATATGACTCTGCTAGTGTAGAGGAAGGTGTTAGGTCAGCAAAAGCAATGGCTTTGTGATCCCTGGATAGAGTCCAAAACTCCTAATGAAAGAAAGTGACTGTTTATTGCCAGGACTGGAGATTAGATCCTGCAACATTTAAAATACTTTTTTTCCTTTCCTTTTTTCTAAACTAGTTATTTATTCAGTCTCACACTTGTGGAAATTTCAGTTCCATCATAATAGGATTCAGAACAGAAAAAGAAGCAAAGAAAAATAATTGAAAGTCTGAATTGTTGACCCCAAATAATGATCTGCCCTCATTCATCAGGAATATTTTCCATGCTGTCTGTTCGCTTGATGAGCCAAGCTGCTTTTCATGTTATTGCAAGGTGAACTTTTACAAAAGTTTTTTTTTTTCAGGAACGTCTTTGAGTTTAACTTTGAGGTATTCATAATGAACGCATAAAAAGGAAAAAAATAAGCAACACCAGTGTCCTATTTTACACTATCTGGGCAATGAATGGATTTTTATCTACTGTTCTGTCTAAAAGAGAGAGATTTCAGCTGACCAGGCAAAATGAAAGTACAGCGAAAAAAAACATGAGAGAATAGCAAGAATGAGAATAAAGAAGATATTTCTATGTACAGTGGATCTATAAATGGATGTATTTGCTTGGTGTATAAAATAGCACTCCCCAAATTCCATCAGATTGAGGGTGGAGGGGTGGGTAGGTAAGGGAAAAAATGTTTTACTGATGATCTCCTTAGCTTCACAATGAATAAATGGATGCCTTTGGGACAATTAAAAAAGTATCAAACAAGTTTTGTGCATATGATATTATTCTTCAAGGACCATTAGGTATTTGTTAATCTACATGTTTGGGCCTCACTACTAGTCCATTGCTAAGTTTTTAAAGAATAACTAAATTTATCTTACAATTTGTCTCTTGAAACCGTAAAGCATTAAAATTAAGCACACAAGGAGTCCATACTGTCAATAAATCAGAGATTGTACAATAGTAGAAAGGTCGGTACAGCATATAATGTCTGCAGTCAAAACTGCGACCAATGTTGTGATTGATGGTCAACTGGGAGAAGCTTAGACAATGAAGCCCACTTCACAATCTGAGAAGCATTGGTTAGATGATGTAAAATTGTTGTCATTGATTAAATTGGCTAGCTAAAATGAGAAAAATTTGCTTACTATCTTCCAAAACCAACACCACATATGTCTACAAATTATGTGTGGTATTGCAACACAGTCCTATAAACTTCAGTGGAGCTAATCCACACTACAAAGCTTAAACAAGGCATGAACAGATGAGCTAGAGTTTATGGATAAAGCAGCCATCGTTATCAAAATATATATTAATTTTGTCATTGATATTATTTACGAGCCTGGCTTGAAATTAATTATTTGTAAAATTCTATAAATAATTGGTCCATAACATTAGCTTCTTATGGTAATCTTTTTTATATTGTCTTCCTTATTGAAGAACCATACAAACTCTCTATCTTTACATGAATCATTGAGCAGTGGTAAGACATTCAAGTAATTGAATAACTCCTGAAAGGAATTAAAAATATTATGAAATTAGGCTTAATCCATATCTTTCTAATACATATTTTTCATACTTGATTAACAACAAATTATCTGAATTAAAGAAAAATAAATCATTAAAATACTTTAATAACATGTCTGAATTCATTTAGAAAAAAAGGTTGACCTGTCTTTATAAATGATGTATTATTCCCAGTGGAACATTTCAGCTTTCTTTGAAGGATGATGAAATGAATTGGAGATTTGGACTAAGTTTTGACCAGTTTAAAACAGTTTTTTCCTTCTTAACTATTCTTGTGTTCTTTTGGATGTGTGCATTGGGTCATTATCCTACTGTAGGACCCATTTTGTTCAACTCAAACCTCTTTGCCATATTTTGAATCAATGTTCATAGAGTTCTCCAATCCATTTTTTCTCTTTCCACCACATACCCAAAGGTTTAGCAAACTTCTTATTTTGACATGTTAAAGCAGGATGCCAGGGTCTTTGAAAATATTCTTTACTGTTTAGACTGCTTGTGCTTTGTGATAATAATATATTTGATCTGCTCAAACAGCTTTGTCTTTGCCATTATAAAAAAGGAACAGGGAATAAAATGGTCTTCTACAAGCATCAGTGCTATTTTTCATAGGTAGAGATGGGCGACCCTGAACAGAAAAGTTTGGGGTCCTTACCGAACACATAGTGTCCGTGCATGGACCCCAAACACAGACTTCTCCAGGAAGTCTGTGTTACTGTTCACAGCAAATGGTACCGTAAGTGAGGTGACTGGGGTTCATCAGCTATGACCTTTTTCACTTAGGTCAGCACTACACACTGCAAAAGCTTGATTATGCTTCTGTCTCAGTGTGAGTCGGCTGGCGTGGATAGTCACTTATGTGACTGCTATCTAAATCATCTGGATCTTCATGGGACAGATATGGATTATCATCACATCGGACAGGTGAGGGCTATGGTTGTTTATTATATTTCTTGTTTTACAGGGGACATGGGCATCGACAGATTAGGCATAAAAGTGAGCATAAGTGTGCTTTTTTATTTTTATTTGAAATAAATGAGTTGGTGTCAATATTTCAATTAAAGTATTTTATTCTGGCTGTGTATTTTTTTTACACCCTAACTATGAGGTTAGTAATGGGGGTATCTTAAAGATGCCTCTCCATTTCTAACCTCTGGGCTTGATGTCAGAGGCCATAAAACAGCTGACATCAACCCTACAAATATTACCTAATTTGCCACTGTACCAGGGCAAGTGGGAAGAGCCGGGCAAAGAGCCAGAATTGGTACATCTAACAGATGTGAATTTTCGAGGCGACTGCAGGCTGCTATATTTAGGCTGGGTGGGGGGAAATATCCATGGCTCCTTACCAGTCTGAGAATACCAGCCCCCAGCTGTCTACTTTAGCTGGATGTCAAAAATGGGGGGACCCCATGTCAGGTTATTTAATTATTTTTTAAATTATTTAAAAACCAGCATGGGACCCCTCTATTCTTGATAACCAACCACCCTTTTCTCACCATGGAAACAACAAAAACCCTCACTGTAGCATTGATCCACTCCCGCCTGGACTACTGCAATGCTCTATTACTTGGCCTCCCCATTACTCGACTATCCCCTCTCCAGTCCATCCTTAATGCAGCAGCCAGGGTCATCCATCTGGCTAATCGGTACTCGGATGCATCCGCTCTTCGCCAGTCCTTACACTGGCTGCCCATTCATTATAGGATCCAATTCAAAGTACTTGTTCTCACCCACAAAGCTCTCCACAGTGCAGCACCCCCTACATCTCCTCCCTCATTTCTATCTATCGGCCTAACCGACTGCTGCGCTCTGCAAACGACTTTCGACTAACCTCTGCACTAATCCGTACCTCCCACTCCCGACTCCAAGACTTCTCCCGCGCTGCGCCAATCCTCTGGAATGCTCTACCCCAAGAAATTAGGACTATCCACAATTTGCATGGTTTCAGGCGCTCCCTCAAAACACATCTGTTCAGAGCGGCCTATCACATTCACTAATCAAAGTCATTCTCTGTGTAAGTATGTGTGTGTGTAGCCCATTCACTATCTCCATCCATCCCTCACTCCCTCAAGATGGCTGTACCATCATTGTAAATGCACCATTGTATATACACACATCTGTACTTTGTATCTCCCCCACCTCATTGTAGATTGTAAGCTCTCACGAGCAGGGCCGTCTTATTTTGCTTTAATTATTGTATCGTTAACGTTGTTACTTATGACTTGTGTTTTGAAACTGTTAAACTGTAAAGCGCTGTGGAATATGATGGCGCTATATAAATAAAGATTATTATTATTATTATGATGATAAAGTTGACAACCCTCCCATCCCCCCAACATATAAACCCCTAAAGCGACCCTGCATTTGATTAACAATCAACAAGTTCAAGGAATAGGATTATGTCCGCTAATTTTCTGAAGAAGATACCACTGGGTGTTTTCAAAATGTGTCAAAATGTGTCCTTAATTTGTCCCTGGTGTCCTGAGACAGAGATGGGATGAACAATGACCATGTACTTAAAAATTTCCCAGTCAATTTCTCTTTATTTGTCAGGGTATCTAGCCAGTCCATTCAAAAAATATACATTATTTTGGAGTATATGAGAGATTTGGGTGGTGGCAATGGATTTAGCCAGTGCTGCAAGATACTTTTCCTGGCAGCTGAGGCCCATATTATCAACATGGCCTTAACATGTTTGGGGAATTTGTGTTGAGAGCTATCTAGAAAATTAAATATTGCTCATTGCGGCGTCAAAGGAAACAATATCCCACCAAGATTTGTAGTTCGGCATGGATAGACTGCCATAATTTTTGCACTTTGGGGCATCCCCACATGTGATGAAGTAAGTCTGTGTTTCCTGTTCCGCATTTGGAACATGTGAATATGCCCCCTGGAGACATCCTAGACTTAATGTGTGGGGTAATATAAGCTCTATGAAGGAGTAATAAAGACATGTCTGCATAACTGCTGGAGGGGATCACCTTCCGTTGCATCAAAGTGGCATCTAAGATTTCCCCGACTGTGATGTTCTGTATATCATTAACCCATCGTACTGGACCTGTCTTTTTGCCCTCCCATGACCATTGCTTACGCAACAGTGTGTAAATGCTGCTTGTCGAGGCTATCTGCACCCTGGCGGTCCTAAGGAAGTCATCCAAAGCGTTCCTCCCTCTTTCTCCACCCCCAGCAGCTATGCCTTTCAAAGTTAAGCTCTTTGCTTGAAGAAAAAGGAAGGGCTTGTTTACAAATGTTGGGAAACGTTGTGCTGCTATGTCAAATGCAAGCATGGAGAATCTATCATCTAATAGGTCAGCTGCCAAGATGCAACCCTGCCCAGCTAGCTCAATGTAAGATAAGGGTGGTTTACCTCCCATAAAGCCCGGGTTACCCAGAAAAGGCACAAAAGGAGAGACATCGCTTCTCAAATGACATAGTCTCCTGCATTTCCTCCACGTCTGTATAGTTTGCCATATGGTGGGGTGGTTTCTTAAGTCTGCAATAAGGTCATCGTTGGCCATATGCAGTAATGCTGGTAAGGAGACATGGGGACTTAATTGTTGGTCTAAAAGTACGTTTGCGAAATGTGAGCTACCTCTTAACCAATCAATGGTGTATCTGAGATTTGCTGCTAGATTGTACTTTGCAATGTCTGGGAGATTGATGCCACCCTCCTCCTTTGGGGCTTGTAGTTTGATTAGACCTATGCGTGTACGCTTTTTGTCTCCCCAAATAAAATTCCTAAAAGCAGTGTTTAGAGTTTTAACATCAGCACGTGTCAACAAAATAGGTAGTGTTTGGAAAATATACAATAGTTTTGGAAATATTATCATCTTAATTAAATGACATCTTCCGGAAAAAGACAAAGTAAAGTATTCCCAGGAGTTTAGAAGGTTAAATATGGACGTAATTAGGGGTCTAATATTAATGTGGTATAAGGACGCCAAATCTGCCAGGAGGTGGACACCCAAATATTTGATAGATGATGTGCTCCATTGAAAGGAAGTGTCGAGTTTATTAATTTTCCTTGCTCAAACAGAGCCAGGGCCTCTGATTTATTATAATTTATTTTAAAGCCAGAGCATTTGCCAAAATGATTTAGGGCCTCCATGATAACTGGTATTGCCGCATTGGGATTGGAGATGAATAGGTGTATATCGTCGGCAAATGCCGCAATTTTGAGTGAGATGGAGCCTACCTCTATGCCCGTGTATATTGAAGAATTTTGGAGAGTTCTAAGTAAAGGATCTAAAGCAAGGTCAAAAGTAAGGGCGACAAGGGGCAGCCCTGATGCGTTCCTCTCTGGATTTCAAATGTGGAAGAGAGTATACCATTTATGGCCAACTTGGACACCGGGTTTTTATATAACAACTTTATCGCCTCACAGAACCATGGACCAAAGTTTCTAAACTCCAGGATGTCGAGGAGATAATCCCATGCAACCCTGTCAAATGCTTTGTCAGCATCCAGGCTGACCACAATAGACTCTAAACAGCCATAAGATTTTCCGTAAGAGATAGCTCCCAAAGCCGTCCGTATGTTGTATGTTATGGATTTACCGTGGACAAACCAATTTGTTGAGGCAATATCAGGTTGGGGATTATTTTTTGCACTCTATTTGCTAGTATTTTAGTGAAAATTTTAAAGTCGGAATTTAAAAGCGAGATTGGTCTATATGCTTCCACTAGTGAAGGATCTTTGCCCGGTTTGGGGAGCACTATTATGTCTGCTTCATTGAAACGGTCCGGGAGCTGCCCCGATCGAACCAACTGATTAAAGACTTCACAAAGATGTGTCCCTATACTGCCTCCCAATATTTTGTAAAATTCATTACTATACCCATCAGGGCCAGGAGATTTAGAGAGCTTCAAGGAGCTGATAGTTTGGATGACTTCTGAAGGGGATATAGGAGCATTAAGCATTTCCCTGTGTTCCTCTGTTAGTAAAGGTGCCACCTCAGTTTGCATAAAGTTTAGAATATCGTCCCCCTCTCTCTTCTCCGCTTTGTACAGGGAACCAAAAAATTATCTAAATTCCTCTACAATCTCCTCATTCTCTGTCAACACTCTGCCCTCTTTGGTCCGAATTTTGTGAATCCTTGTGGCCTTTCTATATGGTCTAGTAAGAGATGCAAGTAATTTGCCAGGTTTGTTGCCCCATTTAAAAAATTTGTGCTTTTGAAGATCAATACTATAAGTGGCCCATTCACGAGCTAGAGCATCCGCCGATTCCTTTGCCTCGATACATTGTTTTTTTCGTGAGGGGTGAATTATTAAGTTTAAAGTTTTTATATGCTAAGGTTAAAGCCCTCTGCGCTGCCAGGGTCTGCTCCTGCAACTGTTTTTTTTTTTATGACATATATACGCAATTATTTGCCCTCTCAACACTGCTTTAGAGGTATCACAGAAAAGAATTGGTGTTTCACAATGTATTTGGTTATCAGATTTCTACGTATCCAATGAGAATTGTATGAATTTTTTTAAATCATCTGAGTGATATAGGTATGACGGGAACCTCCATTTCCTATGAAAATAGATTGGGTTAGTTAGTTTTAGGCTGAAAGTTATCGGTGCATGATCTGAGATGTGCACGTCCAGAATTTTGGTATGTGTGATTCTTGGCATGAGTGAGGGACCCAACAACCAGTAGTCAATTCTAGCATGGGAATTATGAACTTGTGAATAGTGAGAGTAGTCTCTCTCAACAGGGTGTTGCACTCTCCAGATATCTAACAATCCCAAGTGATCTAAAAAAGATTGTATTAGTCTCCCCTGCGTAGGTATATGAGGAGATTGAGAATTAGATCTATCCATCTCGATGTCATGCACCTCATTAAAAATCGCCACCCACAATCATATGGGAGGTGTCCCATCCTGCGATTTGTTTTAGCACATTAGTCCGAAAGAATGGATCCGACGAATTTGGCGCATAAATATTAATTACACTGTAGGTTGTCCCCTCTATAACCAGCTTAATGCAGACAAACCTCCCTGAAGGATCTTCTAACACATCCTCTATCTGATGGTCAATATTCCTGTTTATCATAATAGCGACACCCCTCTGTTTTTTAGTAAAAGAATCTTCTGCACATAACATAATTTTTTTGCTAGAAAACACCGGATGGTTGCCCTTCACCCAGTGTGTCTCCTGCAAAAGTACAATATGAAAATTTTCTCGATGCAGATAATTTAAATTTTTTTTCCTCTTGACCGGGGAATTTAGGCCATTGACATTCCAGGAACACCAAAGGAGAGATGTCATAGCGAACATTTTTTGCCTGTTGATATCTACCATTAACCCACTCCAGTGCGGGAAATATGATAAGATATAACCATTACATAATAATAGGATCCCTGCCCATCCCAGCGAGTAGGCATTAGAATCCCTGGATTATTGATTACCTGTAGTCGAATGCAGAGACCCTCTCCCCAAAAAACCTCCCCCTCCCACAAAATTTGTAACTGTGTGCCATATTCAACATTTCCCTTAAACCTGCATCCCAACGTTAGACGCAGAGGTAAAAATACAGCAAAAAACAACAACATAACAAACAGATGTCAGTTGACATCACCTTATGTGATTCATGGTATTGTCACTGAGTAAGCCACTCTGGATCTTGCTCATGGTGGCTGGGAAGTATCCCGGACAACCTCCAGAGCCTTCACCGGGTCGTCGAAAGCCCAGTTTTTCCCAGATAGATTGAAGCGCAGTATCGCTGGATATTGTAGGCCGAACCTAATGTTTTTGTCAGCCAGCAACTTACACACCGGGTTGAAGGCCCTGCGTCTGGTCGTCACCATGGCCGAATAGTCCTGAAACATCAGAACTTTGTGCCCTTCGTAGGATAGGTGCGCTTTCTTCCTGTAAGCAGTGAGTAGATGAATTTTGTCTTGAAAGTCAAGGACCTTGAATATCACCGGTCTGGGTCTGTCATTGTCTTTTCCCCTCTGCGGGCCTATTCTGTGTGCTCTCTCAACCGCCATTGAACCGGATGTTAGTTGAATGTCCAAGGCTCCTGGCAGCCACTCAGATGTTAATTTTAGCAATTCAGAGGGATGTATGGACTCAGGTAGTCCTATTAGTTTCAAGTTATTGCGTCTAGATCGGTTTTCTAAGTCGTCCACTTTGGATTGAAGCTCTGTGACGACTTTCTCTTTTCCCTCTAGACGTTCTGCCATTTCCCTGGTAACATCCTCCA
The DNA here is from genome assembly GCA_033576555.1 of Oophaga sylvatica. NCBI lineage: Eukaryota > Metazoa > Chordata > Amphibia > Anura > Dendrobatidae > Oophaga > Oophaga sylvatica. Next base: position 425,372,995 of record JARQOD010000004.1, on the reverse strand, counting down.
GATCAGAGATACGTTGTTCAGCCTCATCCAGGCGAGTGCCCTGACTACTAACTTGTGATATTATAGAGTCTATTGAGGTTTGAAGAATGGCGAATCTAGAGTCTATTTCGGGCATAAGGCGTTCCATGATGGCATCCGCTATTGAATGAGAAGTCTCGCTACTGGTATCAGAGGTAGATTTAGGCGAGGATGAGCCTTGTTGGTTTCGAGAAGAGGCACGGCCTCCTTTAGTTTGTTTGCCCACAAATTTATCCATACTCAGCGACATTGGTGAGAAGATAGAAGTCGCTGATGTCTCAGTTAAGAAACGTTACATTAGAATCTGCTATGTAGCATGTAACGCCTATATGAAGCGTATAGAATATTAGTCTCTTGCTGTTTATCTTTATTTATAGAGGTTAAGTAACCTAGAAAGTCAGAGAGGACAAATATAATCCTCTAAATTGTAAACAGATTAATGTGTCACTGAGTGAGGACTTCACCAGGTTACACTGCTGCCAAAGGGTTAATAAAGACAATATTAACTGTCCTCTAGGTCCTGTATTGTGTGTAGTCTCTGAGGTAATCCCCTTGTGATTTCTTAAGGTACTGCCACACTAAACGTTCCCGCTAACGATCACGATAACGACGCTATCGTTTGTGTGATCGTTTTAAGGTCGCTAGAAGCTGCCATACTTGACGATCTCATTAACGGCGCATCAGCGGTTAGCGATCTTTTTAACGACTTTGGCGGTCGTTGGGATGTGCCACACTGCATGTACTGTGAAAGATCACGACCTCGATAGGCGTGACTGAGCGCGACCTTTTGCACGCCCCTCGTCACAGATTGGTGGTCACTATGTGTGTCATAGATATTTATCACAGCTCTCCCGCTTTGTGATTGGATGACCGCGTCATAAAAGACGACGTATCAGCACTCCTCTCCATTGCTCTCGAGCAGAAGCGGTTCTTTCACCCAGTGTGTCCTGCTAGTCTTGGTAGCTACTGCGATCCGGTTTACGCCACTATTTCGGTTGCTACGTTCTACGTTGGAGTTTTTGCGATCGTCTGTGGAGTATCCTCTGCGATCCAGTTGTGACGCTAGTTTCCCTATTTCTTTTTTCAGAATCACACAAGTTTTGTAAGGTAGGTAATTTTTTTTGTCACATTTAATTTTTCTTTTGTCTTTAATTGTACCGATCCATTTTAGATCTCTCTGCTGTTGTTAACCATTGTTGTCCATCATGTTTTTCATTGTTTTGTTCAGGCACGCCCACCATTTTATGATCCCAGCTCTGTCTATGTTTACTCCTGAGTCGCCCACAACCACCATTTTGTGATCCCTGCTGTGTTCTATGTTGTAGACTATGTAAGCATTTTATTTAACCATTCTGCTGTTCTCACATAATCATTTTTTTTATTACAGATGGCTGATAAGCAGGAGTTTTTGCGTGACTTTATCGAGCTGTACCGCACAATGCCGTGCCTCTGGAAAATTAAGTCTGCAGATTATTGTAACCGGTTGAAAAAGAAGGACGCCTATCAAAAACTGGTGGAGCTCTGCAGGAGCCGTTACCCTGATGAACCTGCGGATGAGTCAACGGTTAAAAAACGGATTCAGGGCCTCCGCACGGTTTATAAAAAGAGCTCAATAAAGTTATCAATTCAACCAAATCTGGAGCCGGGGCCGAAGAAGTTTATGTCCCCCAACTGTGGTACTTTGATCTGTTAGCTTTTACAAGGGACCAGGAAGTACCCAGAGAAGGGACATCCATTTCGGATCTAGACCCAGTGATCCAGCCGGACACCCCTGTCGTACATGTAAGTACCTTTGTATTACAACACATTTTAATGTACATGCCAAAGTGGGCTTAAATTTAAAAAATATTATTGTGAAATGTAGATAAAATGGCAGAATATATCCCTTCATGTACTGATAATTTATGTAGCTCAACGGTTGAGGCTTTTCCATTTACAAGTGTCGTTTTCACATTTTTGCTGTATATGGGTGTTATAGTGTGAAGATAAATTTCTTTGTCTTTACAAGTGTCGTTTTCACATTTTTGCTGTATATGGGTGTTATAGTGTGAAGATTAATTTCTTTTTCTTTGTGATTTACCATTTGTTTTTTGTTCATGCAGGACACAGAAGAGGAGGTCTCCACACCTCCAACAGAAGAAGACAGCATGCCGGATCACATAGACGAAGTAGTCGAGCCACCATCATCTGTGCGGAGGCGGCTTTCACTTTCAGGAACGAAAAGGAAGGCTCCCACCTCGGCTCCCACCTCGGCTACTCCTGAATTGGTGGAAATTGCTAAAAAACTTCTTACGGCAGAAAAAGAAACAAAAATAACTGGCTTTGCATATTTTGCGAATGAGAGGCTGCCTACTCTGGATCCAGTTCAGCGGCTTCATGCAGAGAGACTGATGTTAGAGGTACTGAATCAAGCGTCTTTTGGAAACCTGGACAACAGATATGTCGTCATGCCAAGACCGCAGCAGTACCCGGACTACTCATGGCCGCACAATCCTGTGCCAAACCCAGTTGGGATAAACCCAAACGCTGGTGCTCCCCCTTATTTTTATTCACCGCAGAGGCAGCGTGGTAATGGCAATGATCCATCTTACCAGCAGTTGTAGGTTTTAAAATGTTTTACTAAAGTTTTTTTTGGTTGTTTTTATATTTTTACATTGATACCTTTTTTAATAAAAAACTTATTTATCTAATGAATTGTGGTCTTTTCTTATGTGATGTCAACTATTAAAATGTTGTATTTTTATTACATCTACTTGTCACACATGGGGTCATGGGAGTACTAGCTATCATAGGTGTTCCATCATAGGGAAAAAATGAAATGAAAAAAATATCAAAAATTAACATTTTTTTTTAAGGCCCCTGGTCACACTAGCGCTAAAACCTTATACTAAAAATAATACACCACACCTGCGTAGATGAACGTAAATATTAAATATATATTCTTTTCATATATATTTCTTTTTTTTTAAAATAAAGATATAAAATTTAAATTAAAAAAAAAACATAACAAAATAAAAAATTATAAACTAATTATTAACAAAATCAAAAAAAAAATTCAAAAAAAAAAAATTAATGAGGGCCCGGTGTCCAGCCGCTGCCCTCTCCAGCATCATCCCGTGTTGATGCAGAGCTCCCATTGCACTTTGCAGCTCTGCCACCGCAGTCTGCATCACTGCCACAGCGCTGCACATTTTCGCAATCACCCGGCGGTGGGACACCAACAGGTCCTGGGCAGTCGGGATTTCTGTGGAGGAAAAGGTAACAGTTAATAGTGAATTCTGTTGCAACATCAACATGTACATGTTATGTTAATTAACACTTACGGTTGTCGTCAGACGACCTGCTCACTGCCCACCCAGAACCTGTTGGTCCGCCGGCTAGGGAAACACAGAAAAAATTTTTTATATTACAACAGCCATTACACATAAGACCTTACAAAGTTCTCAAACTTGTCTGAAGCTTATATAATGTGCGTTAATTACCTGATGGGGAGCCTGCATCCGTGTGACGGGATGATGCTGGAGAGAAGGCAATGGAAGGTGAGGTGCTGGATGATGACCCCGACTGTGGAGGGGGGGTTGCTGCCAGGGAAGGGGCTGAAGGGATGGAGAGGTGTGGTGAGGATGGTGGTGGAGGGGTAGCCGGAGATGGAGGTGGAGGGTAGCCGGGTAAGGAGATGGAGGTGGAGGGGTAGCCGCAGCAGCTGGTGAAGGTGGTGCTGTAAATAAAATATACAATTCAGTCAAATAATCCTTCTACTAACCCCGTTACTGCCAGTACTTCCATCTATGCCTGTAAACCCCCTCACGACTGGTACTCCCTTTACTGCCTGCCCTATCACTGTCGGTACTCCCATCACTGCGGGTGCATTGATATAGGTAGATAAGGCTACTTGCGTTTTTTGTCGCAGCGCAACTTGCGCTATCGGACGCATGCGCAATGTTCCCCTATCTTTAACATGGCGGGCACAGGGTTTAGCGCTTGCACGCGTTCATGTGCGTTTGTCGTGCGCTGCGCATTTTCCCGGTGTGAACGCATGCGCGCTAGACGCTACATGTTGCAATTTTTTTTCCGGTCAAAAAAAAAAAAAGAGATGATTGAGACAGAGATGATTGAGACAGAGATGATAGAGCCAGAGATGATTGAGACAGAGATGATAGAGCCAGAGATGATGGAGACAGATGATGGAGGCAGAGATGATGGAGGCAGAGATGATGGAGCCAGAGATGATGGAGGCAGAGATGATGGAGCCAGAGATGATAGAGCCAGAGATGATGGAGACAGAGATGATAGAAATGTGACACATAGACAACGCATGCGCCAAAACAACCCAAAAGCATGCAAAAACGCATGAAATCGCAGACAAACGCTGGTTTTTTTTTGTCGAAATGCGCATGCTGATGCGACTAAATATCACAGCGTTTATAAGCGTTTGCATGCGTTTTTTTAATGCGCTTCATGTGCGCTCGAAACGCATCGCTAAAAAACGCAAGTGTGAAAGTAGCCTACCCCACAAAACATAACCTATCCAGATACCCTCATCAATACTCACTCAGAGGCCTGTGGAGCTGGGCCCGGATGCTGGCGACCCTCTCGCGTGAGCGGTATCGCAGGTCCGCCAGCTTCTTCCTTATTTGCGCTTTTGTGCGCTGCACATTATACTTCCTCTGCAGGCCCCGCTGGATCCTCTGCAGGCATGCCCTTTTGTGGCGCATTGGATGTGCCACAGGTAGCCTGCAGTGGTAGTCCCAGAGGTCCATCTTTTTTATTAAATAGCGGACCTCCTCGTCCGTCCATTTTGGGCCACGCTGTCTCTGTCTCGCCGCCATTGCCGCCATCACAAACAACAGAGCATTGGGCGACGCCAGCGCCATGACGTCACAGCGTGCGCACATTACGTGCGGCCGCATCGCGACGCAAAACGGTTTTGCGATTGAAAAGTAACCGCAGCAGCCATGCGGCAGAAGCACAGATATGAAATGCTGTTGCAATCGCAATACCACTGTTCCAAGGTAGGCGATCACAATGGCGTGTCATGTCTTTATGGCTGGGGCTCGTGACTATTTTCACCTTGCAAATCACAAATGGCTTTTTGCATCTGTTTGCATATCTGTGTAGTTGCAGTGTGTCAAATAGCGATCACAATAACATCGCATATCTTGATGGCTGGGGCACGCTAATCCCCTTTGCAAGTCACAATGGCTTTTTGCATAGCGTGAGTAGTCAAATAGCGATCACAATAACATCGCATATCTTGATGGCTGGGGCTCGCTAATCCCCTTTGCAAGTCACAATGGCTTTTTGCATAGCGTGAGTAGTCAAATAGCGATCACAATAACATCGCATATCTTGATGGCTGGGGCTCGCTAATCCCCTTTGCAAGTCACAATGGCTTTTTGAATAGCGTGGGTAGGCACATTGCGATCACAATAGCCTCGTATATTTTGATGGCTGGGGCTCGCTAATATCCTTTGCAAGTCACAATGGCTTTTTGCATAGCGTGGGTAGTCACATTGCGATCATAATAGCGTCGCATATCTTGATGGCTGGGGCTCGCTAATCCCCTTGCAAATCACAATGGCTTTTTGCAGATCTGTATGCATATCTGTTTACTTGTGTGAGGTCACATTGCGATCACAATGACGTCGCATATCTGTGAATAGCTGATTCCCTGGTGAATGTTGACCTTTACCTCCCAAGAATTTTCAAATATATGTATAACAATTTTTTAACCTTTCATATATGACTATAATATATATATTATATATTTAAACTTTATATATGCAGCTGTGGTGTATTATCTGTTATATATAATTATAATGTTTGAACGCTAGTGAGACCATAGGCCCTTAAAATAATTGAAAATATTTGAAACTTTTTCTTTATTTTTTGTAACAATTAACTCCTATGACTGATGGTACTCCCATGAGCACGTGTGTGACAAGTAGATACAATGTATAACAAAAAATAGGGAAAAAAAAAGCCTTTGAAAAGATTTTAAAAACTACAGCTGCTGGTAACATGTCTCTTTGCCATCCCCATTACTCCCTCCCCACATCTCACCCATCATTAGCCCTTCTCCCATATTGGTAAAATAATTGAAAAAAACACGAATGCATTTTTAAAATAAAAATATTTTATTATCAAAACATTGTTAAAAAAAAGGGTAAAGTAAAACATTCTCAAAATCAAACTAGACCTGATGCTGCCAACTCACTGCACCAGGCCCATTAAAGTATTGGCAGTACTTGTCTCTGCCGGCCTTCGCATTGTCCTTGCTCCTGCCTTGATTAACAGGTTGAAGGCCTGCAATAGCGGGATCATTGTCACGCCATTCTCCGAGCACCACGTCACCATTGCTGTCCGAGTCCATGAAGCCTGGCGGACTGTAAGTACCAGCATCGCGTTTGCGTAGAAAATTGTGCAGCACACAACAGGCCAACACCACAGAGTCTATGGATTCCAGCTTCATGTTGATTGGTGTGTGGAAAACCCTGAAGCGGTTGGCCATTATGCCGAAGGCATTCTCCACAACGTGCCGTGCCCTAGACAGTCTGTAGTTAAAAATCCGCCTTTCCCCTGTCAAAGTCTTTTGTGGGTATGGTTTAACAAGATGCTCATGAAGGGGGAAGGCTTCATCGCCCACAAACACAAAGTTTAGGTTGGCGGTGGTGTCCATGTTGGTTGGCAAGTTAAGTTTATTATTAAACAACCGATCACCAAAACTTGTGTGCTCCAAAACGCCACCGTCAGAAACCCTTCCATTAATGCCAACATTAACGTCAATAAATTCATAATTGGCATTAACAAGGGCCATGAGGATCACGCTGAAGTAGCCCTTGTAATTATGAAAAAAGGATCCGCTTTTGGCTGGTTGCGTGATCCGCACATGTTTGCCATCCAAGGCACCACCACAGTTTGGGAACTGCCAAATCCTTTCAAAATCAGAGGCAATAATTTGCCATTCCGCCACTGATTTTGGAAATGGCATGTAGCTCCGTAAACTGCGGACGATGGCGTTGCATGTCTCCGGAATTAGTTCTCCAAGCAGCGACCGAGAAATTGCAGCAGAATATTGCAAATCCTTCATGGAACGTCCGGTTGCCAGAAATCGCAGCGTTACTGCCAAACGTTCCTCTGCTGAAACAGCTGCACGCATCCGGGTATCCTGCCGTTCAATGAGTGGCCTCACAGCTTCCAGTAGGAGCTTGAATGAATCCTCCGACATCCGTAGATAATTCCGGAAATCCTGCGGATTCTTCTCCTGCAACTCCCTCACTAGATGCATGTGGGTGAATCTGGACCTCTGCTCCAGCCATTCCCTGGTCCACATGCGACGCTTTCGCTTGGAGCGCCTCTCTTCCACCCGCGCCTCTTCCTGACGATCTGCCTCCATAGATAGCGCAACTGCCACAATCATACGCTCCGCGGTGGAGAGGTTCATTATGTGCAACCTGTACGGTAAAGAAGAGAAAAGTTAATGACTAATTAATTACTATTACTAAAGTGTTTAAACAGAATAAAATAAAGAATAAAATAAAAATTATATAACAAAAAAAAAAAATAAACTTTTCAGTTTATACAGTTTACAAATGTCTAAAATGGTGAGGGGTGTAAAATAAATAAAGCAAAAAAAAAATAATAATAAATAAAGTCAGGGGTGTAAAATAAATAAATAAAAAAAAAAAAATAAATAAATAAATAAAGTCTGGCGTGTAAAATAAATAAAGCAGACGAAAAAAATAAATAAATAAATAAATAAGGTCAGGGGTGTAAAAGCAATAAAGCAGAGGACGAAAAAAAAAAATAAGGTCAAAAAACATTATCAAAACATCACAACATCACAAACAATATGTACCTTGAATCCAAATCCAAATATCCCGAAGATCCAAATCCAAATGGGGATGGATGGTGCTCTAACGACTCAGACAGGATCGCAAAACCCACCACTGCGCCACAAATATGATCGCAAAACACCGACACGCGATACTATCCTCACAAAAACGCACAAAGCACAGTTGGAATCATCCACAAAGTGCTCTGGAAACAATGGGGGCGCAGTTATTATAGCTGAGGTGATGTTTGTGGTCACCAATCGGAGCTGAAGGGCGTTATGAACGAAAACAAAGTCCCGCCTCCGCCGCTGACTAATGCATCGTTAATGAGGTCGCACATTGTTCACAAAAAGGTGCCACATTCAGCGATAATACTTACCCAGCGGGAGCGCCGACGATAAAATAGGGTCCGGAACGATGTCAGCGACGAGCGAGATCACAGCAGGATCTCAGCAGGGGCCACGTCGTCTCTAGATGCCGCACACAACAACATCGCTAACGAGATCGCTAAATAGTGACGTTTTTTAGCGATCCCGTTAGCGATATTGTTTAGTGTGGCATACCCTTTAGGCTGATTTATTTGAGCTCTGTAGCAGGGCCTCAGTGGTTAATCCTCTATCAGACAGACCTTGAGTACTTTATTGTTTCTGTCACCTCTTACAGGATGGTCAGCAACTTAAAACAATACAGCTCACAACAAGCCTGTAGTGCAGGGATACTGCTGAGGGCTGTGGCAGGGAGATGGCTTCTGTTGCAGTTAACCCTCCCCCTATTGCCATTGCACTCACCTCCTCCCGCCCTAGATGCGATAACAGCCAGATCTTCAGGGCTTCACTGTTTGTTTGTTTTTTCACTCTCAGTGGGTGGTCGCTTGTTATCTCAGGACCTCTTATCTGTGCAAGTCCCTCTAAAGGGCCCGTCTCACATAGCGATATCGCTACCGAGATCGCTGCTGAGTCACTAGTTTTGTGACGCAGCAGCGAGCTCACCAGCGATATCGCTGTGTGTGACATTCAGCGACGATCAGCCCCCCTGCCGGGTATCGCTGATCGTCGCTGAAATGTCAGGACATTTTTTTGATCGCTGGTCTCCCGCTGACAGGCACGCAAGGTACACAGCGGGTTTCCAGGCGCGGGGCTGTGCCTAGAAACCCGCTGTGTACCTTGGATACCAGCGCCCTGATGCAGGGAGCTGGTAACCAAGGTACACAGCGGGTTTCCAGGCACCGCGCAGCGCTTGGAAACCCGACGTGTACCTTGGTTACCAGATCCCTGCATCAGGGCGCTGGTATCCAAGGTACACTCCGGGTAACTAAGCGATGTTACCCGCAGTGTCGCTTGTCCTGATCGCTGCCTGAGCTGCCTGTTTGGCAGCTCAGCAGCGATCATGTAGCGATACACCAGCGATCCTGACAAGTGCATATCATTGTCGGGATCGCTGGTGTATCGCTATGTGAGACCCAGCCTTAAGGGCCCCGTCTCACATAGCGACACACTAGCGATCCCGACAATGATCAGGATCGCTGGTGTGTCGCTACATGATCGCTGCTGAGCTGCCAAACAGGCAGCGATCAGGACAGCGACACTGCGGGTAACGTCGCCTAGTTACCCACAGTGTACGTTGGATACCAGCGCGCTGATGCAGGGAGCTGGTAACCAAGGTACACTTCGGGTTTCCAGTGGCTGCGCGGTGCCTGGAAACCCAATATGTACCTTGGTTACCAGCTCCCTGCATCAGCGCGCTGGTATCCAATGTACACATCGGGTTTCCAGGCACAGCCCCGCGCCTGGAAACCCGAAGTGTACCTTGGTTACCAGCTGATCGCTGGTCTCCTGCCTGTCACACTCAGCGATGCGTGCTGGCCAGGGGGAGACCAGCGATCAAAAAAAAGTCCAGGCATTTCTGACACGACCAGCGATACCCAGCAGGGGCCTGATCGCTGGTACGTGTCAGACATAGCGAGATCGCTGCTGAGATCGCTGTTTAGCAGCGATCTCGCTAGTGATCTCGCTATGTGAGATGGGGCCTTAACTTCACAGCTGGCCTGCGGCCTGTACCACGCTGCACGGCATCTCCTGCACCTGGAGCCTCCCCAGGAGCCTGAATAGGTAGACCCAACAGATGAGCCCCCTGTCCAGGTATTTTCCCCGCTGATTAAAGCTGTTTCTCCTCTCACAAACTGAGGGATGGCCACAGATGAGAGTAGGCCAGCGGGGAGCTCTGCTAAAAAGCAGCCATTCCTTGGCTCCGCCTCCCGGAAGTCTGTCACAGCTTTTTTGAGATGTTTTGCTGCCTTTAATTTGTAAATGAGCTAATTTTTTTAATGAAATGAAAAAATGTCTAACTGTGAACTTCTGATATGTGATCTATATTGAGTTTTATAAGAGTATCTCATTTAGGCCGGCGTCACACTTGCATATGGCATCCAATGTGAGAGCATCGGATGCGATATGCTAATGACCCTCGGCTCCTGCTCTGCTGCGTGCGGGAGCCGAGTGTCATGCTACTGTGCTCCAAGCCTCTCGCACAGAGTGGATTGGAGCACAGCTGCCGAGGAGGCAGAGAAAGTAATTTCTCTATCTCCTCATTGCCGGCGTCGGCGTATATTGCATAGCACTCGGATGATATCCAAGTGATGTGCACTGTGTCACTCGCACCCATAGACTTATATGGGTGCGAGTGCGCCGAGACTCAGCCGAGTGTCGGTGACAATTGCTGCATGCTGCGATTTCACTCGCACTTAGAATACAGCAGAGAAAAAAAGCAGTGATGGAGCTGCCCCATAGATTAATACTGATCCGAGTGCTGTGCGATGTTTTATCGCATAGCACTCGGCCGTATTCATCACTAGTGTGACTCCGGCCTGACTCCTTCGATAGTAGCGGTTCATGACAGAGACTCACCACTAGCGCTTAATAAACATAAGGGAAACATCTTTTTTCTAAAAGGCCTTTTCTTGAAGGTTTCATTTTTTTTGTATTTTTATTTTACCACATTATTATCACTGTATTCTGTGGGCTAAATATCTAAAGAAATGCTAATGTTAGAACAACTGTGGCGGACAACAGTGAACAGAGAATGTGATCAGAGAGTTTTGTCCTCGCATTAAGGCTTGTTTTATTTCCATTTGCCAAATTGACAGTTTTATGCCACATATTTCTCCATAGAAATGGAAGTTCTATCAGTAAAGTTTAAAGTAGAATTTCATGTTTTACATTTTTTAATATTATTGATTTCATAAGAAACATGATTATTAAATAAAGGTCAGAAAAATAACTGTTGTCGTAATGAAATATATATAAAAATGATGAATATTCCCAATAAAACCTGTAGAGGATGGTATTAAAAAAACAGAAGAATTGTGGCATTTACAGAATTTTATATACGGGTTGTACACATTTTACATTTCTTTGTGACATTTGCATGGTCACATAAAACTCCTGCAGGTTTATATGAGGTGCTTTACAAACCATTGGTTTACTTTCTCAGTAAAATCTAAATAATTTACAATGTTTGTTTTTCCAATTGGTGAGACACACAAAAGTGCATGTTGTGAAATATAGCTATGAATTTTAACAAGCAAAGAATTTCCCATTACATATTCACAGCTAAGTCTGGTCTAATTGATGGTGTTTCCTTTTAATTTTCTACAGTCTTTACAGTTAGAGCAAAAAATCCATTTAGTATGCTAATACCAGATACCAATTTTCTTCTTTAAATATTGCAGTTTTTTTAACCTGTCAATTCAATGAAGTTAGGTTCATCTGATGGCTTGCCTATGTAATAACAAGCAAAATTGTGAAATATTTTATTTACCCCACAATACATTTTCATCCCCAATTATCCAGAGGTGAATCTAGCTTTTTTGGCATTGGGACAAGAATTCAGTTTGACACCCACTCCTAGGCACATCTCGAGTGGTTTGATTGGTTGTCATGAGACTGCTCACATGCGATTTGCACACTTAGGCTGGAGTCACACTAGCGAGAAATACGGATGAGTGCGAAGCGCAAAAAAAACGCATTGCACTCAGACCAATGTTAATCTATGGGGCAGCTCCCATCAGCCGATTTTTTCTCGGCTGTATTATACGGGCTGAGAAAATCGCAGCATGCTGCGATTGTCAGCGTATTACCACCGTAATACACCAATGCAAGTCTATGGGGGCGAGAAAACTACGGATTACACACGGACCAGACATGGGACTTGCGAGAAATACGCAAGACTTCTCCAGGTGACAGGAAATAGACTCAGCCATTATCAGGAAGCTTTGACATGCTAATTAGCATATAAAGCCCTCCAGACATCCCGGAAGAACGCCTCCACGGAGTCTAGTATATCCACATACATCAATGTGGAAATGCTTATTGTTTTGGTCCAAGAGAGGCCAGAACTGTGGGACCAGAGGGACGCACATTATTCTGACTAGGCCAGAAAAGAGGCTGCATGGAGGAGGATCTGTGTCGAAATGTTTACTGATTATGAGAAGAGGCCACGTGAGAGCCAGCAACAAATTAGTAAGTTCTATCCTTTTTTAAAAATCATATTAATGCACAAAATAACACGTTTTTCCATTAGACCCTAAAATAATAATGTGTGTAGGTTTTGGCCATTCTGTGTAATATATCTGATGTTTAAATGACACCTTACTAGGTAACATGACACTGTAAAATATATGTTAAAGTGTTCTGAAAATTGGGCAATGTCCTAATAAATTATTGTGTCACATTGCAGTGGAAGATGTCATGAGACACTGATGCAGCATTCGTGACCAATATAGGCGGGAACGTCAGCAGCGGGCCAGGAGTGGGGATGCAGCATCGAACAAGAGAAAATATATTTATTATGACCGGCTGTCCTTTCTGGCTCCCATTCTGGATCTCAGACCGTAAGTACATACATCACACCACATTTCACATATGCTGTTTAGGGTTATATCTACAATGTTTTTTCACATTTAAAAACAGAACTCTGTCCAACCTCACTGAGAGGAAGACAGGATCTGATTCAGAGGCCATTATTGATACAGTTGGGGGAGGTGAAGAGGTGGCTGGCCCATCTTCTGAACCTTCCAGCTGCATCCCACAACCTCCATCAGCACCAGCCCCAGCACCAGCAGTGGCATCATGCAGTCTGGATGTAGCGCAACAGGAGGACCAGGTAAATAGCAACAGCCCTACTGTGCCTCTTGAGGCATCACCCCAACCTGCCGTCATACCCCGCCGTGGCCGACGAAGAAGAGACATCTATACCTCTGACACAAGGAGGCATGTCGATACGAGGGTGTTAAATAATCCGTCCAGGGCTGCCCAGGATGATGGTGAGGAGGCCTATGCCTGCAGCCTGGCCCGGTACCTCCGTCCACTACCCCGGGAGGTCAGACTGCATATGCGAGGGTCCATTCAAATCCTGATTGATGCCTGCACACCCCCCAATAACCCATATGAGGTTTTTGGAGCGGTGGCAGCTGTCACCCCATAACCAGCTTAGAATTTTCACAAACACAGAAGTGCAGGCTCAATCAAGATCTGAGCCACCTCCTCCACGGGTGCCTACACCACATCCCAATCCACCCCCAACCCAACATTGGCCTCCACAGGCACAAATGGCAGCCTATAATCCATCTGCCCAATATGGCCACTTGATCAGACCCAGTGTTGGAGGCTGGTCCCAACCTGCCTTTGGTCGACATGGCCATATTGGAGGGTATGAATCACGTGGCTACCAAAATCCACAGGAGTATCATCTCCAATATCCCTCTGGCCACTTCTATAGTCACCACAAGGATACTGGCCACATCACCGATCCTGGGCCTGAATATGTTCCCATACAGGGTGACATCCAAGTTGGGCGTCAAACCCTGCACCAAACTGAAACTGGACTCCCGCCATCCCTACCACCAAACCTACGAGAATTTATAAATTGTGTTTTTTTTGTTATTTTGCTAATACATATTGCTGTATTTTGCTAAAGTTTTGTTTTAACAAATATGCAAAAAAAATGACCAAATTTGTATGGCCACAAAAGCCATATCAGTTAAATTTTTTTTGTTTTTGCAAAACTTATATTTTGGATTTATAAAACGTTACAAATTTACAAGTTTTGTGTGTTATTTAATTCATAACTTGTACATCAAAATATTTCAACATTTGCCACAATGTAAATGAAGGCACACACAAACTTCAAGAACAAACAGGCTTTTAAATAAACAAAAAAAAAAGATAATTACAACATAGATATAGCATTCTCTTGCCAGGGAGTAGCACCCTGAGGTGTTACAAAATAGTTAGTGAACACATCACGTACTTTGAGTCCAGAGAGTGGACGACGGGGAGGGATCACATGCCATACACAACTTCAGCACCATCAAATGAGGAGCAATCATATATTCTGGTGAAGTTATGTAGGATCACACATGCTTTAATGACCTCATTAACGTTAGCTTCACTCAACTGAATGGCTGACTGGAGGACCCGCCATTTGGCACAAAGAATGCCAAAGGTGCACTCCACCAGTCATCGTGCACGTGACAGGCACAAGTTAAAGATTCTGCTCCGGTGATCCAGGTTTCAAAGGGGATAGGGCCTCATTACATGACGGGTCAATTGAAAGGCCTCATCTGCAACAAGGACATAAGGCACAGGTTCAATATTGGAGCCTGGAAGCTGACGTGGTTGTGGTAGGTTTAACTGATTATTGCGCAGCCGCCGACCCATAATGGAAGAATTGAAGACTCTAGAGTCTCTAGTTCTTCCATAGGCCTCAATATTTACAATTATAAACCGGTAGTGACTGTCGACCAGGGCCAACAAAACTACAGAAAAATATTGTTTATAATTATAGAATTGGGACCCTGAGTTTGGCGGCTTATGCATACGGATGTGCTTCCCATCCAGGGCTCCAAAACAATTGGGAAACTGGCAGTGCTCCTCAAATCCCCTGGAAATCCGCAACCAGTCTTCCATCTTTGGCTCAGGCATGACCGTTAAATGTCCATTTTGCAAGGTTGCGAGAAAAAAACTGTATACGGATGCCATATGGATGCTTACATGCGCAAAAAACGCAGCCTCGCATTGCCAACGGATCACATACGGATCACTGTTCAGGGAACATTTCTGCATATTACGACCGTAAAATACGGGCCGTATTTTTATACGTTGTGTCTGACTCCGGCCTTACAGTCCCATGCCGACTAGCTTCTATTCCTAATTTTTGCAATGTTCAGTGAAAAGATACAGTGCCTACTTCACTGAGAGAAGCAGGAAGAGAAGCTAGTTGTCATGTGATTGTACAGCAAGTATGAAAATCGCATATGACTCGTCATGTGAGGACCGATGGAACCGGCAAGCAGAACCAAATCCTGATGGTGAGCATATTACATGCTATTAGGATTGGGCATGCTTCATTGCTTAATATTATACTATTATAATTAAAGGGGTTGTCAAGGTTTGTGATGAAAGTCTGCAGTCATTCTATAATGGGCAGTTGTGTGACCTCAAGTATGTGAGGAGCCCAGCTGCGCTCTGATTCACATATCCCTGAAGGGTGCACAAAAGGAATCAACCACTAGAGGTCTCACTATACATACACACACCTTCACCCGTCCCCTAAGACCACCAGAGGAGCCTAATAGGACTATAAAAAGGAGGGTGAAGGTAGGAAGTCAGAGCAGAGCAGAGCTCAGAGTTCAGTCTAGCTGAGACAAGTGAGTAGTGAGTAGTCTGCAGACAGAGCAGTCAGACAGAGTCGAGTCTGCAGAGCAGAGTGGAGTTTGCAGTGAGAGACTCAATAGCTCAGTTTGAGAGCTAGGAGCTTGCCGACGCTCTGAGAGCAGCAGAAGAGGCAGCCCACCAACTGCCAGTGTGTATAATCCTGTGAGGGCCCGAGTAGGCCAAAGGCAAGAGGATAGTAGTAAAGGGGCAGAGGAGCCTAATCACCTTAACCCAGCAAGTATATACTGGACGCTGGGTCCGAGCCTACAGGGATCTCCACGACCCAGTAGGAGACCACCGGAGTTCCTGGAGGACTACAGGTTCCAGGAGCGCCACAGAGCTGATACGTAACAGGGCCAGGAGGACGGAGTCCGGCAAGCAGGACGCTGCAAGCAGGGACTGTGTACTTCAGTAAAAGGTCCAACCACAAGGTCAGCCAGGTGCAGGACAGAGACTAAGTTAGGCCCAGCTACATGCAGGCCAGGACATCATTGCAGAGAGGCAAGGAAGAAGGAGGCCTTAAACCTACTTAGTGGTAGAATCTGGATGTGCACCCTTCACCCTATCGTGCTCCGGGTTGTACCTGCAACATCTTCAGTAAAGGTACCAAAGAGACTCGTATGTGTGTGTCCACCTTCTTGTCCCTACCCTGCCGGGTTTCCCTCAGTTCTGCATCCCTACACATCTACCTGCCCTGGAAGGATACAGCCTCACCTGTAGGAGGCCTAACACCTATAGCTGCACAACATCATCCCTTCCAGAGGATCTGCACAGCAGCGCTGGTCCCCCTGACCAGATACTACAGGTGGCATCACGACTAATTACATGAACATTCATTCCCCTGTAAATATCCCCCCATTTATGGTGAGCGCCCAGGGCCACGTACCGAGCTGTGTTGCCGTGACACCCCCAATAGAAGTTAATAAGCTCAGTGCCAAGTACCCCACTGCTCTGGGAGGGCGGCTCATATGCAATTTACATACCAACTAGACATGCTGGGCATCGCTCAATACAACTGATTTGATCGAGGTAGCACATTTCTAATTGGCACATGACCGCATGTATGCAAATCACATACTTGCGGTTACATGACATGCTGCTCTCATCGCCTGCACCAGAGAATCCTGGTAGCACACAGAGTGCACGTGATGAGCAGGGCCGGTGTCAGCACCCGGCACACCCGGGTAAGTGCCGGGGCCCTGAGCAGGCGGGGGGGCCCACTCGCCGTCTGGCACCCCCGCGCCCGTTAGCGGAGGAGAGCGGTGTCAGCGCCGCCACTGGGCCCCCCCCGCTTGCTCAGGGCCCCGGCATTAGCTGGCACAATACTTACCTCTCCCGTGCCTCCGCTGCGCAGCTCCGGGCTCCAGGGGGCGCCGGCGCTTCCTCTCACAGCAGCGCCGCTGAATGACGTCATCATTCAGCGGCCGGCTGTGGCAGAGAGCGCGCGGACGTCGGACAGGTAAGACGTGTGTGTGTGTGTCTCTGTGTGTGTCTGTGTGTATGTAGTGCGGTGCTTTGTGTGTGTATGTGTATGTGTGTGTATAAGTATGTGAGAGAGTGCTTGTGTGCTGTCTGTGTGTGATGATGGGCAGGCATTGCTGATAATGGGGAGGCATTGATGATGATGATGGGGAGAAGATGATGATAATGGGCAGGCATTGATGATAATGGGCAGGCATTGATGATGGGGAGAAGATGATGATGGGCAGGCATTGCTGATAATGGGGAGGCATTGATGATGATAATGGGGAGAAGATGATGATAATGGGCAGGCATTGATGATAATGGGCAGGCATTGATGATGGGGAGAAGATGATGATGGGCAGGCATTGCTGATAATGGGGAGGCATTGATGATGATAATGGGGAGAAGATGATGATAATGGGCAGGCATTGATGATAATGGGCAGGCATTGATGATGGGGAGAAGATGATGATGGGCAGGCATTGCTGATAATGGGGAGGCATTGATGATGATGGGGAGAAGATGATGATAATGGGCAGGCATTGATGATGGGGAAAAGATGATGATGGGCAGGCATTGATGATGATGGGGAGGAGATGATGATGGGCAGGCATTGCTGATAATGGGGAGGCATTGATGATGATGGGGAGAAGATGATGATAATGGGCAGGCATTGATGATAATGGGCAGGCATTGATGATGGGGAGAAGATGATGATGGGCAGGCATTGATGATGATGGGGAGGAGATGATGATGATGATGGGCAGGCATTGATGATAATGGGGAGGCCATGATGATGATGGGGAGGCAATGATAATGATAAGGAGGCAATGATGATGATGGGGAGGCAATCATGATGATAATGGGGAGTCTTTCCACAGCGCCCTTTCCTGAGCCGTAACAGTGCAGAACGCAGTACAGTGCAGAGGAGAGCTCCATATTTTGTATGGAGCATTATATGGGGACCAGTATCCTGTATGGAGCATTATATTGGGTCCAGTATTCTGTATGGAGCATTATATGGGGGGTGACATCCTGCATGGGGTATTATATGGGTGATGAGGGGGAGACAGTGGTGCCCATAATATTGTATTGAGGACTGTACTGTCCAGTCTGTTCTGTGCGCTGTGAGGATTTGGCGGTTTTTGAGCTATTGTACAATTTACAATAGATATCACTCATGTAATGTAAGAAGAGAAGTATTTGGCATTGTACTGTACCCATATTTCTCTGCTGTATCTGTGCATCATGAATCGTGGTCTGTGTTAAAGGGGCCCACTGAGGCTCCTTCGCCCGGGGCCCATAAAAACCTGGAGCCGGCCCTGGTGATGAGGATTCAGAAGTTTGTAGTCACATAGAGTGACTGCAGAATTTTATTACAACCATGGACAATCCCTTTAAATCTCCTAACATTAATACAAACGTATTAACCCTTAACTTGTTAGGTTGCACAATTATTTATTAGTTTAGTCATGTATCATATTATCTGACAAATCATGGATTATTACATGTGTACAGAATCAGAACCAATTACTGCACAGAAATATATCATCAGAACCAACAAAAGCACAAGAATGCATGACCAAAACCACCAACAGTGTATGAATACATTACCAGAATCACCATCAGTATGGCAATATAACATCGCAAACCCTATGAGTATGGAAACCCAACATCACAACCTCCATCAGTACTGAAACACATCACCAGAATCACCAACAGTACAGAAAGACATCACTAAAACACCAATCAGTAAAAAAATACAGCATCTCAGCCCACATCAGAGTAAAAATACATAACCAGAAAAAATCATCAGTAAAGGAATATATCACTAGAACCTCCACCAGTACAAATATAAAGCATCACAACACCCATCAGTACATAAATATGTGTAGCCCAGCTACGCTTGGTGCCACATGTTACCCTGGAGGATGCACGAAAGGTAAACCCACAAAAACCCATAAGCACACAACACACCTGCACTAGTTCCCAGATCCACCAGAGGGAGCCCATCCGCAGTATACAGTGCCTACAAGTAGTATTCAACCCCCTGCAGATTTAGCTGGTTTGATAAGATGCAAATAAGTTAGAGCCTTCAAACTGCAAACGAGAGTAGGATTTATTAGCAGAAGCATAAATCTTACAAAACAAAAAGTTATGTTGCTCAGTTGAATTTTAATAAATTTTAAACATAAAAGTGTGGGTCAATTATTATACAACCCCTATGTTTAATATTTCGTGGAATAACCCTTATTTGCAATTACAGCTAATAATCGTCTTTTATAAGACCTGATCAGGCCGGCACAGGTCTGTGGAGTTATCTTGGCCCACTCCTCCATGCAGATCTTCTCCAAGTTATCTAGGTTCTTTGGGTGTCTCATGTGGACTTTAATCTTGAGCTCCTTCCACAAGTTTTCAATTGGGTTAAGGTCAGGAGACTGACTAGGCCACTCCAACACCTTGACTTTTTCCCTCTTGAACCAGGCCTTGGTTTTCTTGGCTGTGTGCTTTGGGTCGTTTTCTTGTTGGAAGATGAAATTACGACCCATCTTAAGATCCTTGATGGAGGAGCGGAGGTTCTTGGCCAAAATCTCCAGGTAGGCCGTGCTATCCATCCTCCCATGGATGCGGACCAGATGGCCAGGCCCCTTGGCTGAGAAACAGCCCCACAGCATGATGCTGCCACCACCATGCTTGACTGTAGGGATGGTATTCTTGGGGTCGTATGCAGTGCCATCCAGTCTCCAAACGTCACGTGTGTGGTTGGCACCAAAGATCTCGATCTTGGTCTCATCAGACCATAGAACCTTGAACCAGTCTGTCTCAGAGTCCTCCAAGTGATCATGAGCAAACTGTAGACGAGCCTTGACATGACGCTTTGAAAGTAAAGGTACCTTACGGGCTCGTCTGGAACGGAGACCATTGCGGTGGAGTACGTTACTTATGGTATTGACTGAAACCAATGTCCCCACTGCCATGAGATCTTCCCGGAGCTCCTTCCTTGTTGTCCTTGGGTTAGCCTTGACTCTTCAGACAAGCCTGGCCTCGGCACGGGAGGAAACTTTCAAAGGCTGTCCAGGCCGTGGAAGGCTAACAGTAGTTCCATAAGCCTTCCACTTACGGATGATGCTCCCAACAGTGGAGACAGGTAGGGCCAACTCCTTGGAAAGGGTTTTGTACCCCTTGACAGCCTTGTGACCCTCCACGATCTTGTCTCTGATGGCCTTGGAATGCTCCTTTGTCTTTCCCATGTTGACCATGTATTAGTGCTGTTCACAAGTTTGGGGAGGGTCTTAAATAGTCAGAAAAGGCTGGCAAAAGAGATCATTAATCCACACATGTTGAAGCTCATTATTCTTGGTGCCTGAACTACTTCTTAATACTTTAGGGGGACCAAACAGAATTCTTGTGGTTTGAGGGGTTGAATAATAAATGACACTCTGAATTAACTTTTAACTTTAAAAAAAAAAAAAAAAAAAAAATTACAACAAAAATTTTTGCTGCAGTGCATTTCCCACTTCCAGGCTGATCTACAGTACAAATGTCACAATGCCAAGTTAATTCCGCATGTGTCAACCAGCTAAATCTGCAGGGGTTGAATACTACTTGTAGGCACTATATAAGAGAGTAGGCACGTGAGTAGAGTCTTTGATTCCAGTCAGATTGTGAGAGACGGACAGTCTAGTCACCTCAGATGAGCTGAGAGGGAAAGACTAGCCAGAGAGAGAGTTATTTGAAAGCCTGAAGACTTCAGCATATACTCAGCTTACATCGTGGAGTCCAGTAGTAGTGGGACGGATTGCCACTTAGTCTGGTCATAGTTGAGTCCACTGAGAGTACCTTCAGTGAGCGTTTCAGTGAGTTAAGCGTGCCGACGCTTGGAGAGCGGTGAAGATAAAGAAAGCTGACATCTACTGCTAGTTGTGCTTATGTTAAAGGTGTGAGTAGGACGAACGGCAAGTGGAAGAAAGGAGAGAGTGACAGAGGTTGAACAGCATTGATAGCTTACCTCCACTCTGCCCCACCGGACACCGGGTCTGAGCTTGCTAGCATCATCACGACTAGTAGGAGAAACCGGAGACCCTGCTGTACTTCAGGTCGCAGGGGCCCAGCAGTGCTGATACGTAACTGAGGTTAGGAAGACGGGGGTCTGGCAGGTACCGCCACAGAGACACTGTTCTGTCCACAAGAAGGCCTCATCACCAAGTCAGCCGGGCGTAGCTAAGAAGACAGAGTTAGACTTTGTTCTATACGGGTCAGAAACTCACACATAAAGAAGTAAGGAGGCCCTACACCTACTCAGTGGGATTACTGGAAGTGCATCCTCCACCCTGACAGCTTCCCGGGATGTGACTGCATCTACCATCAGTAAAGGTACAGAAAGAGACTTTTTGTGTGTGTCTGCCTTATTGATCCTGCACTCCTACACCGCCATACACCCTGAGGGATCAGTCTTGCCTGTGGGAGACTTAACACCTTGCTGCCCAGTAACAACCCCTCAGAGGATCTACCCTGCAGCGCTGGTCACCCTGACCAGGAACCACAGGTGGCGTCACGAACATTTCCACAAACCTATAATCCCCTGTAAATACCCCTTTTCAGTGAGCGCCCAGGGCAACGGACCGAGCTGTGCTAACCGTGACATCCCCCAGTAAAGTGAACGGGCTCGGTGCCGAGTACCCCACAAGCCCTGGTTACGAGCGACTCAAATACATCACCAGAACCACAATCAGCACTTAAAGACATCACCAGTACCACAATTAGTACAGGAATACATTACCATTACAATTGTATCGAATGAACCTACAATTCCCAGTATGTCGTTAACAATGGTAGGGAGTTGCTGGGAGTTGTTATCAGTCATCATGAGACTGAGGACCATACAGGTATCATAATGCTAATGAGTCACAGTCAGTATCACAAACAACATTTACATCCAGGTACCTTATAGGTGACATCTTCATTGATTCTAGTCATTCTCCTTCTTTTCTTCTCCATCTTGCTCAACTGCCATAATGACTTTTCACATGCAAAGCTCAGCTCTTAACACTTCCCTTTTCTCTGTACTTCTGAAGCACATCATGACATGTTACCCTTAAAAATAACACCATGATTATGTCAGTGAAAATATCTGTCCTGCGCAGTTCCCAGGGAATAAATAATTGCCCCACACTGTGCTCCCTAAACAAAATATGACTTCCACACTGTCCATTTTGTAGTAGATAGCCTTCACCCACACTGCCCTCTTCTTTCCATACTGGGCCCATCTTCACACTGTTCTCTCACACTGTAACCCACCTATACTGCTAAGTCATTATGCTGTGCCCCCTCCTTGGCATACTGTCTCCTCCTTACTGTGTCCTTACAATGTTCCCACATTCTGCCCCCTCTCAGTACTTCCCCTTCACTATCCAGTCTCCATACTGTGCCTCCCAATACTTTTCTCCCCTATACTATGTCCTCACACATTTCCCCACTTCACATACTGTCTCCTCACACATTGCCCCAATCAGTATACTGTTTCCTCACATATCCCCCCTTCCCCATACTTTTTACTCACCCATAATGTCTCCTCACACATCCCCCCTGCTCCCCATAATGTCTCCTCACACATCCCCTCCACTTGGCATTCTGTCTCCTCACACATCCCCTGCTCTTCACACATCCCTCTCTCCTCATATTGTCTCCTCACACTCCTCATTTCCTATACTGTCTCGTCATACATCCTTCCCCACTCCACGTACAGTACTGTCTTCTCACAAATCCCCTCACTCCCCATACTATTTTCCTCATACCTCCCACTTCCCATACTGTCTCCTCACACATTCCCCCCATTCCCATACTGTCTCCTCACACATTCCCCCCATTCCACATCTGTCTCCTCAAACATCTCCCAGCTCCCCAAACTGTTTCCTCAGACACATACCCACTCTCCATACTGTCTCCTCACACATCCAGCCATTCCTTATACCGTTTTCTCACCCATTTTTCCTCTTCTTGCTTTACATATTGCTTCCTTACTTATTTCCCCCACCCAATTCTGTCTCCTCAAACTTCTCACCCACTCCATTGCTATACTGTTCCCTTGCAAGGCTCCCTATTACAATAATCTTCAGTTTCTTCAACTTCATTGGAGTGCTTACTGTACCGAGGTTCACCGCGCCGATGCAGCACCAGAAAGCGTCATGAACAGCGTCATGAACAGCCAGCTCAAAAAAGTGCAGACTCCCACTTTGGGGGGTGGCAAAATGCAGCTGCCTGGGAGGCATCTCGAATAACTGCAACAGGTGGCCAACATCACCCCGTCTGCTGCGACTGAGGCAAATGCACTGTTTGCCGCATCTAGATATGCCCCTGAAAATATCACAGCAAAGTGCTACCACTAGGTGTCTTCCAGTCTAACTTGCTAACTTCCATTATTGTCAAGTGTAATTGTGTTAGGGTTGAGGTTAGGGTTGTATGAGGGTTAGGGTTGTATTAGGGTTGGTGTTAGGGTTATGTTAGGGTTGGAGTTAAAATTGGGATGTTTTCTAAAGCAAAAAAATATCATGACAATATGACGGCTAGTGTTGAGCGCAAGAGCTCGCTACTCTAGTTTGCATCGGGTGCTCTGGTATGCACAGTGTATCGCAAATCACTGTGTTTTTTGGGTGTGGGGCAGGGACTCAAGCATGTCACTTGAGCACCTGCGATATTAGGTGCATACCTAAGCACTCGATGCAAACTGGAGTAGTGAAGAATTTGCGCTCAACACTAGTTACGACTTATTCAATATGACAACCTAATGTTATCAAATTATGTGTTGTACCTTTGTCTACAAAATGCTCACTATACCCCTGGATAAAATCCAAGTGGAGTTTGGTTTCCAAAATGGGCTCACTTGTGTGGAGTTTCCACTGTTTAAGCATATCAGGGGCTCTCTAAAACTAAGGGGTCCACTCTCGATTTCAGCCAATTTTGTGATCAAAAGATCAAAAGTGCTCCTTCCATTCTGAGCCCTGCTGTGCGCCCAAACAGTAGGATTCCCCCACCAATAGGGTATCAGATTATTCAGGAGAAATTGCACAACAAATTTTGTGGTCCAATTTCTCTTATCCTTGTGAAAATAAAAAAGTTTGGGTCTAAAGTCTAAAATGTTTTGTGAACAAAGTTAAAGGTTAATTTTTTTCTTCTGCATTGCTTCAATACTCGTGAAGCAACTGAAGGGTTAATAAACTTCTTGAATGTTGTGTTTTGAACACCTTGAGGGGTGAAGCAACTGAAGGGTTAATAAACTTCTTGAATGTTGTGTTTTGAACACCTTGAGGGGTGCGCATGTTAGAACGGTGTCACTTTTGGGTATTTTCTGTCAGATAGACTCCTCAAAGTGACTTCAAATATGAGGTGGTCTCTAAAACAAATGGTTTTGTAAGTTTTGTTGGAAAAAGAGAAATTACTGGTCAACTTTTAACCCTTCTAACTTCCTAACAAAAAAAAATTATGCTTCCAAAATTGTAGACATGTGTGAAATGTTATTTATTAACTATTTTGTGTGACATAACATTCTGATTTAAGGGCACAAAAATTAAGTTTGAAAATTGCTAAATTTTTACCAAATTTTATTTTTTTTTTTTTCAGAAATAAACGTCATATCGAAGAAATTTTACCAGTATCACGAAGTACAATATGTCACAAAATGCATTCTCAGAATCAGTGAGATACGTTGAAGCGTTCCAGAGTTATTACCACATAAAGTGACACTGGTCAGATTTGTGAAATTTGACTTGGTCATTAAGGTCAAAATTGGCTCGGTCACTAAGGGGTTAAGCTGTGGGGGATGATGGCAGCAAGGCAATGCTTGGCTTTTCTACAGGTTTTATATGAAAGGGCATGTACGCAGGCATCTTTGCTCTGTTTGGAAATGTGCATACTTTAACTGAACACCATATTTGTTTATTTTTTCTTAATTATTATTTTTACCTGAATTGGGCCAAAATTCTGTGCTCATCAACTCCTTCCCAATTCTTTATAGGGACAGGGTTCTGTTTTCTCAAATAAAACTTTCAATCTCTTGCATAGACGTATTTATAGTTACATGATAAAATATTGGCTTTATGCAGCCAATGCTAGAGAGAGCATTAGGACTTATTGAATAGTATTTACACATTGACCTCAATGATGAAACGTTAGTCAGTCAGTTTCTACGTCCCTTTTTGGAGGCTTCAGGAAGTCACATTTTTATCACAAAACTCTCCTTATGCAGGAAATTTTGACCTCTGTATCATATAGCCTATATACATTTGCTATAAAGATATATACTGTAGTGGTGAGATCTAAATGGCAATAAGCAGTTCCTGCGTTAGTTTTCAGTGTGAACGAAAAGCCTAAGCGACTCTGGTACATTGTTGTGTGAATCCAACTCTCTGATGAGGGCATTTTATGCTGCATACTAATTAACAGTCGTAATCTTTAATCTCATCAATTGATCCTCACAACTGGTAGGGATTCTGCTTGATGTTTCATTGCTATTAGGTCCAATTTGGGTTTGAAATGTAGGATGTATTAAACACTTGATATTCACCTGACAGGCACATTTAAAAATGTTACAAGATACAAAACAGTGCTGAAATTATTAGCTGATCCATGCCTGTCTCATCAGACGTAACATACCGGTATACGATAATGCTGAACCAATACCAACCACAGAAGACGTAGTTCCAATGCTGTGACACATTCTATATCATTTTGGCATCATGCATCAATAAGAGTAGGGTAAGTCATTGTTTCAGAAAATGTTCTATTTTCTAAGCATTTTAGACAGTCATTGGATTCCCATATGCTGCACATCTGAACACCTGGTTTTCTTTTGATGTAATTTTATTTTTTAGAATAATACCAAAGTCATGTTGTTATGGACTTCTGTTTCTAATCTGGCTTTAACTAACTCACTTCATGTTTGTATGATGAAATACTATAACCTTTAATAATACTCCAGTACAGCAGATACAGTATATCAATAAGGATTGACATCTTAAGCTTTTTCACTGTGAATTCATATTTTACAGGTTACTTTCACGGCAGACTAGTTCAGTCAGCTTGTTCCCATTTGCTAAACCTCTGAGCTCAGGACTAACTTGTGGCATCAAAGTTTAAAAATAAACCAGCACTGATGGTGTTTCTGGTGCTGTATTCCTATACTGATGGTGTTTCTGGTGCTGTATTCCTATACTGATGGTGTTTCTGGTGCTGTATTCCTATACTGATGGTGTTTCTGGTGCTGTATTCCTATACTGATGGTGGTTCTGGTGCTGTATTCATGTGCTGATGATGGCTTTCATGCTGTATTTCTTTATAGAAGACAGTGATCTTTTTCTATATTCTGCAAAACTATGCTATTGCAGTATGTAGTATATGCGATCATACTTGCAGGTTCAAGTCATCTAAGGGGATTAAATAATAATGAATGAATAATGTAAAAGCAAAATCCAAAAAGCAATGATGGATTTCTGTTTGTCCACGGCAGTTTTCTATTGCACTGTGGGAATGGACGCCATCTAAATTTTTGCCTCAAGCAGCAGGAAATCTAGAATCTCCCTGAGTGAAAGACCATGTAAAATTATATAGAATGCAAAGTGAGACTTTTAAATACATATATTCAGTATTGTATTTTAATAATTTAAAGATGTAAGCTGCTCATACACATTACAATACTGGACATCTCAAGGTGGAGATTGTTCAGGAAGTTGGATTTCAGCATATCTACTCATGTTCTCAGTGGAACTATGCTGCCACAGAGGTATTAGGCAGCTACTTACTCCCCTTTTACAGTTCAGAACACATGTAAATTCGACCAACGGTTATCTAACGAATATGGCCAGTCTATGCTAAGCTATATAAGCACATAATAAGCAAATTTTCCTCTAATCAGTGAATATTTTACGATCAGCACCTTTTACGATCAGTAACGTAAAAATATTCTGAGATCACAAATGCAGGAACAACGCTCTTTGCAAAGTTTCCTGAAACTGAGTGTGAAAGTGTTTGTGGTGACCTATATGTTCACCACAAGAAGTATCTGCAGTTGTTAAATGTACTCAACCACTAACTGGGTGAAACTTCACAATCCTGGAGTTTCCATGATCACATTTGGTCAATGTTACCCACTACAGTCGTGTTATAAGTGTAGGACTTTTTCTTTTCTTTCCATGGATCTGACATACAGTGAGAAAAAAGTATTTAGTCTGCCACCAATTGTGCAAGTTCTCCCACTTAAAAAGATGAGAGAGGCCTGTAATTGACATCATAGGTAGACCACAACTATGAGAGTCAAAATGGGACAAAACAAATCCAGAAAATCACCTTGTCTGATTTAGCAAAATTTATTTTGCAAATTATGGTGGAAAATAAGTATTTGGTCATTAACAAATGTTCATCTCAACATTTTGTTCTACCGTATATACTCGAGTATAAGCTGACACGAGTATAAGCCGAGGCCCCTAATTGTGCCACAAAAAACTGGGAAAACTTTTTGACTCGAGTATAAGCCGAGGGTGGGAAATGCAGCAGCTACTGGTAAATTTCAAAAATAAAAATAGATACCAATAAAAGTAAAATTAATTTAGACATCAGTAGGTTAAATGTTTTTGAATATCCATATTGAATCAGGAGCCCCATATAATGCTCCATACAGTTCATGATGGGCCCCATAAGATGCTCCATACAAAATAAGCCCCATATAATGATCCATAAAGTTCATGATGGGCCCCATAGGATGCTCCATACAGTTCATGATGGGCCCCATAAAAGATTAATGATGGCCCCATAAAATGCTCAGTAGAATAATATGGCCCATATGCTGCTGCTGCATTTAAAAAAAAAAATGACATACACACCTCTCGTCACTGGGGGCCAGGTGCTGGTGTCCTGAGCAGGCGGGGACACTGGCACGCTATGGGGTACAGGTGCCAGTGTCGTAGCTTGCTCAGGCCCCGGCACTTGCAATATTCACCTGTCCTCGTTCCACTGCCGCGCTCCACTGTGTCTTCTGGGACTCTGCAGTGCAATGACTGTACAGACAGAGGGCATGCACCAACCACGTCATCTCACCCTCTGACCTGAACGTCACAGCCAGGGGGCCCGGAAGACAGAGCGGCGCACGGCAGTGGAACGGGGAAAGGTGAATATCGCATGGCTCACCCTCCCCCAGTGCTACTTACCTTCCTGGCTCTGCTACATCTCCTCAGTCCCTGCATCTTTGGGCGCCGGCATTTCAAATTCAAATTCAAATTCAAAGAAGCTTTATTGGCAGGACTAAATACACATTAGTTTTGCCAAAGCAAGTGTACAAAAGGGGGATAGGGATAGGGATGTTGAGTAGGGGCAGATCCAGGGTGGGGGCTATGGAAGTCCATGGCATAGGGAGGGGTGATGGGGGCGCAGGTCCAGGGTGGGGGCTATAAAAGTCCATGGCATAGGGAGGGGTGATGGGGGCTATAGAAGTCCATGGCATATCATAGTTCTCTTTCTCGCAGTTTATGACATTCGCTCACATACCGCGCTGCTATCTCCGCTGCTCTCTCTTCTTCCCCCAGCAACATATATGTTTTTTCTTCCTCCTTCATGGTGATGAAATCCGGGAAGAGATGTGAGAGTCTCCTGAAGTGAGTGTCCCTCACCGCTGAGTATTTGGAGCAGTGTAGCAGGAAGTGGGTTTCGTCCTCTATGGCCTCCTGGTCACAGTGTTGGCATAGTCTTTCCTCCCTGGGCTTGTAGCTCTGCCTGTGTCGGCCGGATTCGATGGCCAGACTGTGAGCGCTGAGTCTATACCAGCTCAGGATCTGGCGGTCTCTGGGGTCCAGGAGTTTCTCCAGGTATGGGGCCAGACTGTAGTCTCTCTGTAGACTCCGGTACATGGTCAGTTTCTGGGAGCTGATGATGTCGTTCTTCCAGTCACTGACATACCTCTCCTGGCCTTCGTCTACCATCTTCCTGATTTCGGCTTTTGTCAGGTTGTTGTGATTGGTGTTCTGGTCAGGTTGGGTTTGGGTGAGCTGTTCCGAGGGTCCAAGTTTTTCTGTTTCACCTACGTGTGTCAGGGCTTTATGGTGATGGGAACTTGGATTGCTCCTACGTAGGTGAGCCCGGAATGACAGTGCCCTCTTTAGAACCGTTAGGTGTAGAGGGAATCTGCCCAGCTCGGCCCGGCAGGCACTGTTTGGAGGTGCTCCGATGGACTTGGAGAAGGTGCTTGCAGAATTCCAGGTGGAATATTTCTGTTGGGCTGGAATCCCATCTTGACCAGTCTGGGTAGGTATGAGGACCCCAGACTTCACTGCCATACAGGAGGATTGGGGCGATGACCGAGTCGAAGATTTTTAACCAGACCCTCACTGGTGACTTCAGATGGTAAAGTTTCCTTCGGATGCCATAGAAGGTTTTACATGCCTTGTCTTTCAGGGTCTCTATGGCTTGTTTGAAGCTTCCTGACCGGTGAATCTCTAGGCCCAGGTAGGTATATTTGTCTGTTCCTGTAAGGGCGCAGTTGTTGAGGACAAATGAAGGGTACTGGTCTAAATTTCTCTTCCTGTCTTCTTCCTGTTCTGAGCAGTCACATGGTACCACTCATTACAGTAATGAATATTCGCTCCACGCCTATGGGAGTGGAGTCGTGTGCATATTCATTACTTTAATGAGCAGTACCATGTGACAACTCAGAACAGGAAGAAGACAGGAAGAGAAATGCCGGTGCCTGGAGATGCAGGGACTGTGTAGATGTAGCAGAGCCAGGAGGGTGAGTATGATGTCTTCTGCTCCCCATCCCCCCTCGCCCCGCAGGCAATGACTCGTGTATAAGCCAAGAGGGGCATTTTCAGCACAAAAAATGTGCTGAAAAACTTGTCTTATACACGAGTATATATTGTATATTCTTTGTTGGCAATGACAGAGGTCAAACATTTTCTGTAAGTCTTCACAAGGTTGACACACACTGTTGGTGGTATGCTGGCCCATTCCTCCATGCAGATCTCCTCTAGAGCAGAGATACATGGCCCCGTTCATTCCTTAATGTAGATGGATCAG
This sequence comes from Oophaga sylvatica, assembly GCA_033576555.1. Classification (NCBI taxonomy): domain Eukaryota; kingdom Metazoa; phylum Chordata; class Amphibia; order Anura; family Dendrobatidae; genus Oophaga; species Oophaga sylvatica. The sequence goes on along the minus strand of JARQOD010000004.1, from coordinate 425,342,910 downwards.
TAGTCCTGGTCCCTTTGCAGAAAAACAGCCCAAAACCATCATGCTGCCAACCCCCATGCTTCACAGTAGGTATGGTGTTCTTTGGATGCAACTCAGCATTCTGTCTCCTACAAACACGTCGAGTTTTGTTTCTACCAAACAGTTCTACTTTGGTTTCATCAGACGATATGACATTCTCCCAATACTCTTCTGGATAATCCAAATGCTCTCTAGCAAGCTTCAGATGGGCCCGGACATGTACTGGCTTAAGCAGGGGGACACGTGTGTTACTGATGGTAGCCTTTGTTACGGTGGTCCCAGCTCTATGCAGGTCATTCACTAGGTCCCCCCGTGTGTTTCTGGGATTTTTGCTCACCGTTCTTGTGATCATTTTGACCCCACTGGGTGAGATCTTCCGTGGAGCCCCAGATAGAGGGAGATTATCATTGGTCTTGTATGGCTTCCATTTTCTTATTATTGCTCCCACAGTTGATTTCATCACACCAAGCTTCTTGCCTATTGCAGATTCAGTCTTTCCAGCCTGGTGCAGGCCTACAATTTTATTCTGGTGTCCCTTGACAGCTCTTTGGTCTTCACCATAGTGGAGTTTGGAGTGTGACTGAGGTTGTGGACAGGTGTCTTTTATACTGATAACAAGTTCAAACAGGAGCCATTACTACAGGTAATAAGTGGAGGACAGAAGAGCCTCTTAAAAAGAAGAAGTTACAGGTCTGTGAGTGCCAGAAATCGTGCATGCTTTTAGGTGACCAAATACTTATTTCCACCATAATTTGCAAAATAAATCTTGCCAAATCAGATAAGGTGATTTTCTGGATTTGTTTTCTCATTTTGACTCTCATAGTTGTGGTCTGCCTATGATGTCAATTACAGGCCTCTCTCATCTTTTTAAGTGGGAGAACTTGCACAATTGGTGACTGACTAAATAATTTTTTTCTCCACTGTATAACACCTTCTTAACACTTTTTCATAATTAGATATACGTTTACCATTTTTTCTTTAAATCAAATTCTTTTTAATAAGTGGAGACATTATATACACCTACAATATATCTGAGCAAGGTACTGATTACCTTTCATTACAAAATACATAATTGTAAAATATGTAAGCAAAACGCTAGTTTACGAGATTTTCAAACTGACTATTGGATGCACCCAGGTTTAACAAACAAAAATAGAAAAAAACAGCTAATGTCATTAACTTTGCTAATCTAAGGTAGAACATTAATATTTTAAGCCATAGTGATCAAACGTAGAACGAGATGTTCAAATATTTGCAGATGGCTGAGGGGGAGGTCTATAGCCAACTGTTATCTAAGAACTGTAGTGTGTAGGAAGAAAGGTATTTGAATGTATGAGCTATTACATAAGAATGTATTTATAAGTGTAATTGGTGGTCCTCCCTTCATTAATAATAACCCTACCAGTTCTCTGTGTTTTCTCTCCTAGGCATTTCTGTTGTTCCTCTGAGACTGTTCCTTTCAACAACAGCTTCTTTCATTCACCTTTAGGTCCATGGAGCACCATAAGATAAATGGTCTTCCATCCTGCACTCCTTGCCACAAAAGCATCTGCAGCAGCACAGGCTACAGATTTCCATCCATCTGTCATACTGAAAGGAATTAGCACCAGGGGTGGGCATACTATTAGTACATAAGGGTCCAAAATGTAAGAAGGCCCACTTCTACCACCAGAACAGTGAGCAACTTTTGTCACTGACACAAAGAGGGGCGCACATACTATTCTTGACCACATAAGGAAAGGGATGGGGATCTTCAGCCAATCTGTATTATACTAAATACAGAATGATACAGGTAGCCGGATATCTGAGAAGTCCACTAGCATCTGGACTTAAGGTCCCCATACACACAATATGAAAGTCAGACAATTTAGGCAGAACCAGACAACCATCTGATGTGTGTAGAGGCTTCAAGACTTTCCTATAACAGATGAGGTTTAGGGAGAAAATGATTGGCCAGTTGGTATTTCAACTACCGATCTTTTTGTTTTCATGGAAAAATTATCTTGCGGCAACTTTTTCCTCCCTGCCTGTTGAAATGAGCATTTGGAATGTCATGCACTCAGGTGTATAGGAGAAAGCGCTCATGTGTAGTAGGAGAGAGCACTCATGTGTATAGGAGAGAGTGCGCATGTGTATAGAAGAGAGCTCTCATGTGCATGGGAAAGAGCGCTCAGGTGTAATAGGAGTATTATGATTGTGTAACAACTCACACGGAAAAATAGGTAAAACACTAGAAACTGCAACTGACCCAGCCAGTTCCTGTACAGAATAGAGATGCAGACCCCACAGTCCCCAGTGGGGCTCACAATCTAAATTCCCTATCAGTATGTCTTTGGAATGTGAGAGGAAACCGGAAAACCTGGAGGAGACCCACACAAACATGGGGAGAACCGACAGATTTATCGATCATTATTCAAGATATACCATTGTCTCTGCTTCACAGCAAAGATAAAGTTCCAGAGAAACTTGAAATATATCTCGTGGAAGTATATAACAAATTTTGAAAAATTCTGAGTGCAGATAATGGAACTGAATGTACAATTAATAAGACACAAAGAGATTTAAGGAAAAATGAAATTAAGTTTTAGACCACTATACCATAAAACCCTGAACAAAATGGTGTAGCGGAAAGAAGGAACTGGACACTTTGTGAAAGTGGAAGAATTATGCTATTTGACACATATTTGCCAACAACATATTGGAGTAAAGCAATCATAAAAGCTTGCTATCTTCAAAACAGGCTACCAGATAAAGACACTGAGAAAACTCCATTTGAGCTAATGGAACAGCAAGAAGTCTGAACTACAACACATAAGAATATTCTAAAGCAGTATTCCCCAACTTCAGTCCTCAAGGCCCACCAACAAGTCATGTTTTCAGGATTTCCTTTGTATTGCCCAGGTGATGCAATTATCACCTGGGCAATACTAAGGAAATCCTGAAAACATGACCTGTTGGTGGGCCTTGAGGACTGGAGTTAGGGAACCCTGTTCTAAAGTAAAGTATTTGTACATATTCACAAAGAAAATGTAGCGAGTGGAAATACAAAAGAGGGTATCCCGTTGGGTTACGGTGAAACCAGGAAAGGATAAAGAATCATGTACCCAGAAACAAACAAGGCTACAATGAGCAGCGATGTAATGCTTGATTAGAACTTTGTGTCGCTCAAGTTTCATGACATCATACCAGTAATCCAGCTGAAGCAACAATAATCTCGGTCACAATTTCAAAACAACAAAAAAACTATGTGAAAGTTTAGTTTGGTTCTTCAACCACTGAAGAAGCAATAGAAATATCAGGTGAACCTGTCAGGAGATTGTCGAGATCAAACAAGGGTATACCAGTTAAGAGTCTATCCTAATTTGTAAAAAAAACTACCTGAGTCAAATCTGCAGTCATGGGATGAGATGCAACAACTACCTGTCCATGAGAAACTGAACTGGATTAATGCTGCTAATGAGGAAACTAAGTCCCTTTAGTAACTTCAAACTTGAAAATTCCCCAAAGTACCACAAGGCAAGATAGCAATCAAATGTAAATTGTTTTTTAGGACCAAGTATGTCTCTGAATGCAAGGTTCACAGATTTAAAGCAAGATTAGTCACAAAAGAATATTCTCAGAAATATGGTGAAGATTATGATGCCATATTTTCTCCAGTTGCTTAGCAGACCATATTCAGTACGCTAATGGCTACAGCTGCTGTACAAAATTCTTTTGTCAGACATTTGGCCATCAAAAATGCCTTTTTAAATAGTGACTTTGAAGCTGACTTGTACATTACTCAACTTGAGGGTTATATCAAAGAGAGTAAAGAGAATCTTGTTTGCAAACGTCAAAAATCTCTATATAGTGTTAAGCAGTCCGCAAGAGCATGAAACACCAAAATGGACAAATTCTTATTGGTATAAGGATTTAAAAGAGGTCAAGTAGATCCATGTTTATACACAAAATGTACAGATGGAAAGTGGATGTATATTTTCTTATATATGGAAGAAGTGATTACAGTTCATCAAGATTTGTGATGGGCGAACCCCTGGACGTTCGGGTCTGGCAGGTTTGGCCGAACAGTTAAAAAAAGTTTGGTTCAGGCACCAAAACAATACCCGAACCTGAACCCGGACCCCATTAACATGACTGGGGGGCACGAACATCCAGTGTTTGTCACGCTGTCATGTGAGGAATGTCTGTTTGTTAGGAAATCCCCACATGTATTCAGGCTGTCCAGCAGCCATAAATCATGCAGCTAGTCGACAGAAACTAAATCTCCGAGCACGCCAAAATACTCGGAGATCACCCGAGCATGCTCGGGAAAACCCGAGCAGCGAGTATACTCACTCATCACTAATTCTAAGCTATAAGAAATACCAATTGTATTATTTTTGTTCCTGAATAAATACATATATTCACTGTTGAATGGCTGGACACAACAGAGATTAATCTGCTTCCAATAAGTACACACATACACATACACACAGTGACCATTTTTATGATGCACTGTCTGCTACGTCTGAGTATCCACTTCCAGTATGCGTACACGCCCAGAAATGATGCACGGCAGAGCGCACGTGTCACGCGGTCTTATGATATGTGTACGATGTCAGTAAACTATTCTTAAAAGAACAACACTCTATACAACATATAGATTAGCAACATCAGCATGTAAATATAGAATAGATTTACCTGACACGATATCCGTTGAACTCAGGATTAATCTTGAGGACTTGATACACTGTCACAGGAAAGAAGAGGACCGGGGGTCTAACCTGACCCTAAACTGGGGTCCTAACTAATCCCTCACCTTGGAGGTACTGAAAATGGTTCAGAGGTCCAAGTCTCCAGCCTAACCCTGTCTCCTATCAGTCCCTGAACCCTGTAATCAGTCCTAAGAAGGATTCTGATTACCACCAAAGGGATATGGGCTGATCTCTGCTAAATACACAGATTAGAAATATAAGACAGACTGGAGAAAACACAGACTTGCATACACACTCAAACACAGAAGGAACATAAATGATCTGGGATATTAAACTCTAAGCAAGGTGAGCTTAAAACAACTAAGGAGCTCTTTAACTTAAGTTTATACAGATACAATCCTATCTGTGGTCTGCATGAAGAAATTCACTGGCAACTCCCAAACAGACAACCAGAGATTTAAAGGAAACCAATCAACAAATAATTAATTGCAGCCGGGAGAAACTGCACCCATTCCCAGAACTGAGCACAGACAGAATTAACTCCCTAACTGCCAAACACAAAGAAACAGCAACTCAGCTGTGAGAAGTCAGAATGTGCAACCGCGACGATCTTCGTGGCGATGCACACATGACAGTACCCCCCCTTCTACGAGGGGCCTCCGGACCCTCAGGGCCAGGTTTGCCCGGGTGAGTTCTGTGGAAGGTCCGCACCAAACGATCTGCGTTAATGTCAGACGCAGGAACCCACGTCCTCTCCTCTGGACCATACCCCTTCCAATGCACCAAGTACTGAAGGGACCGGCGATTCAGACGTGAGTCAATGATCTTTGACACTTGAAACTCCAAGTTACCATTGACCACCACTGGAGGAGGAGGTAGAGGTGATGGTATGACTGGTGCCACGTACCTCTTAAGTAATGACTTGTGGAACACATTATGAATTTTAAACGTAGGAGGGAGGTCCAGACGAAATGCCACAGGATTAATTATGGAACTGATCCTGTACGGCCCGATGAATCTGGGGCCCAGCTTCCAGGAGGGAACTTTAAGTTTTATATTCCTGGTAGACAACCATACCAGATCGTTCACATTAAGATCTGGACCAGAAACTCTCCTCCTATCAGCCATACGTTTATAACGGTTCCCCATAGCACTCAGATTATTCAATACACCTCTCCACACTGAAGCAAGTGACGACGAGAAACGCTCCTCCTCAGGAACCCCAGAAGGGCCCCCCCCATTGAAAGTACAAAACTGGGGATGAAAACCATATGCCCCAAAAAACGGGGATTTACCAGTGGACTCGCTCCGCCTGTTGTTAAGAGCGAACTCTGCCAGAGGCAAGAAAGAAGACCAGTCCTCCTGGTTCTCTGAGACAAAACACCAAAGATAAGTCTCTAGGCTTTGATTCAGACGCTCTGTCTGACCATTGGTCTGCGGATGAAAAGCCGAGGAAAATGACAATTGCATCCCCCGACGTAAACAAAATGCCCTCCAAAACTTGGACACAAACTGAGACCCCCTATCTGACACCACATCAGAAGGCAACCCATGAAGTCTCACAATCTCCCCAATGAACACCTGCGCCAGAGTTTTAGCATTAGGGAGGGCAGGAAGAGCAATGAAATGTGCCATCTTACTGAACCTGTCAACAACCACCAGTATGACAGTCTTCCCTGACGACTGAGGAAGGTCCGTGATGAAGTCCATAGACAAATGAGTCCATGGACGCTCCGGAAGTTTCAAGGGTAAGAGGGTCCCAGACGGACGGGTATGAGGGGTCTTAGAGCGAGCACAAACCCCACAGGACGCGACAAAAGTTAAAACATCTTTATTAACGTTAGGCCACCAAAACCGGCGAGAAAGGAGATCTAAAGTAGCCTTACTCCCTGGATGTCCTGCTAAAGCAGAATTATGATGTGCCTCAATAACCTTTTGTCTCAACTGATTTGGGACAAACAGTCTCCCTGGAGGTCCTGCAGGGGCGTCCCCCTGAACCTCTAATATCTCCTCCTCAAGCTCAGAACATACAGCCGACACTACCACCCCCTCCTGAAGGATAGGAATCGGGTCATCCATTTTCCCGGCCCCTGGGAAACTGCGAGACAAGGCATCCGCCTTAACATTCTTAGATCCAGGGCGATAAGTGACAACAAAATTAAACCTGGTAAAAAACAACGACCATCGAGCTTGTCTGGAATTCAGACGCTTGGCGGATTCCAAATACAACAGGTTCTTGTGATCAGTAATAACGGTAATCGGGTGGACTGCCCCCTCCAAAAAGTGACGCCATTCTTCAAAAGCTAACTTAATGGCCAAAAGTTCCCTGTTGCCGATATCATAATTCCTTTCGGCGGACGACAATTTCTTAGAAAAGAAAGCGCACGGATGCCATTTACCAGGGGACGGACCCTGGGACAATATAGCACCCACCCCTACGTCAGACGCATCCACCTCCACAATGAACGGCTGTGATGCATCTGGTTGGATGAGAACGGGTGCCGAAGCAAAACATTTTTTCAAAGAGAAAAAAGCTTGACAAGCTTTGTCCGACCATTTAGAAAAATCCGTCCCTTTTCTTGTCATGTCAGTGAGAGGTTTGACAACAGATGAGAAATTACAAATAAATTTCCGGTAGTAGTTAGCAAACCCCAGAAAACGCTGCAGAGCCTTAAGATCCTCTGGCTGATCCCATTCAAGCACTGCTCTCACCTTTTCAGGGTCCATACGGAAACCGGAGGCTGACACCAAGAAACCCAAAAACTGAAGTTCCTGTACGGCGAATACACACTTTTCCAGTTTGGCGTATAGTTTATTGTCTCGCAAGATCTGCAACACCTGTCTCACATGCTCCTGGTGAGACACAAGATCTGGCGAGTAAATTAAAATGTCATCCAAATATACGACCACAAACAGCCCCACCAGATGACGAAAAATGTCATTAACAAAATGTTGGAATACTGCTGGTGCAGTAGTCAGACCAAAAGGCATGACAAGGTTCTCATAATGTCCCTCCGGCGTGTTAAACGCCGTTTTCCACTCATCCCCCTCTTTTATCCTAATCAGATTATACGCCCCCCTGAGATCCAATTTAGAGAACCATTTGGCGCCAACAATTTGATTGAAGAGATCAGGAATCAGAGGGAGTGGATACGGATCTCGAACAGTAATCCGATTAAGTTCGCGGAAATCCAAGCAAGGGCGTAGGCCTCCATCTTTTTTCTTCACAAAGAAGAACCCCGCGGCCACTGGGGAAGATGAAGGTCTAATATGCCCTTTGGCCAGACTTTCCGAAATATAATCTTTCATAGCCTGCCTCTCAGGACCAGAAAGGTTATATAACCTAGCTTTAGGTAACTTAGCATCAGGAAGTAAATTAATAGAGCAGTCATACACGCGATGAGGAGGCAACTCCTGACACCCCTCCTCAGAGAACACATCCCCAAAGTCCTCCAAAAAAGGAGGCAAAGTACTAGGCACGACCGCACTGATGACTGTGTTCATGCAGTTACTTTTGCAAAACTCACCCCATTGGCTTATTTCTCTGGACTGCCAATTAATCACAGGGTTATGTTTAACCAACCAAGGAAGTCCCAACACAATAGGAGTAGGTAGACCCTCCAACACATAACAAGATAATTGTTCCCTATGTATTGCCCCTACCCGAAGGTCAATGTTATGAACCTCATGAACAAAGCTACCTTGGCCGAGAGGCCTGGCGTCAATGGAGAATATAGGGATCGGTTTGACCAATACACTCAGATGCATACCTTGAGCCTGAGCAAACTGAGCGTCAACCAGATTAGCCCCGGACCCACTATCAAGAAGAACAGAAAATCTCTCCACTCTCGTACCAACCACCACCTCCACTGGTACAAGGAACTGAGAAGAACTAGCGGACGAAATACATACTCCCAGGTTGTCGTCCACCACACAACCTGGGATTAACAGTTTTCCGGCGACTTCTTGTTCAACAAGGCACGGGACGGACATCCCCCAACAAAATGTCCCTCTTTCCCGCAGAAGAAACACCTTCTAGTCCTGCGGCGTACCGCCAATCCCCTCCTACGAAATGATGTCCCTCCCAACTGCATAGGCTCCTCCGAACAGACAAGGGGAACCTCAACATAAGGGACTTTAGTAGTAGGTGGAGTAACAACAGGGGGCGGAGTTACCTCGCACCTCTCCCGGAGCCGTCTATCAGTACGGATAGCCAGGGCCATAGCAGCCTCCAGTGATGGAGGAGAATCATACTGAGCCAAAACGTCCTTTAATTTGTCAGAAAGCCCATGACAAAACTGGCTCCTAAGAGCTGGGTCATTCCACTGAGTATCTGTGGCCCATCTACGGAACTCAGAAGCAAATTCCTCCGCCGGACGATCTCCCTGCTGTATCTTACGTAATTTTGTCTCAGCAAGAGAGACCCGATCTGGGTCATCATATACCAAACCCAGGGCAGTAAAAAATCGATCTACTGACTGTAGAGCCGGGGATCCCGGAGGAAGGGAAAATGCCCAGGATTGAGGGTCCCCTTGTAGGAGCGAGATAACAATTCCCACTCTCTGCTCTTCACTCCCTGATGATCGAGGCCGAAGCCGAAAATACAATTTACATGCTTCCCTGAAGGTAAAAAATTTGTCTCGCCCACCAGTGAACCTGTCCGGGAGAGCTACTTTAGGATCAAATCTGGTTTGCTCCGAGGGAGACAAAACTTTGGACTTAATGTCCGTCAGCTCCATGGATAATCCCTGCAACTGCAGAGCCAGCTGGGCTACTGGATCCATGGCAACTGGGAATAATTTTATTGGCCAGTGAAAATGTCACGCGGTCTTATGATATGTGTACGATGTCAGTAAACTATTCTTAAAAGAACAACACTCTATACAACATATAGATTAGCAACATCAGCATGTAAATATAGAATAGATTTACCTGACACGATATCCGTTGAACTCAGGATTAATCTTGAGGACTTGATACACTGTCACAGGAAAGAAGAGGACCGGGGGTCTAACCTGACCCTAAACTGGGGTCCTAACTAATCCCTCACCTTGGAGGTACTGAAAATGGTTCAGAGGTCCAAGTCTCCAGCCTAACCCTGTCTCCTATCAGTCCCTGAACCCTGTAATCAGTCCTAAGAAGGATTCTGATTACCACCAAAGGGATATGGGCTGATCTCTGCTAAATACACAGATTAGAAATATAAGACAGACTGGAGAAAACACAGACTTGCATACACACTCAAACACAGAAGGAACATAAATGATCTGGGATATTAAACTCTAAGCAAGGTGAGCTTAAAACAACTAAGGAGCTCTTTAACTTAAGTTTATACAGATACAATCCTATCTGTGGTCTGCATGAAGAATTTCACTGGCAACTCCCAAACAGACAACCAGAGATTTAAAGGAAACCAATCAACAAATAATTAATTGCAGCCGGGAGAAACTGCACCCATTCCCAGAACTGAGCACAGACAGAATTAACTCCCTAACTGCCAAACACAAAGAAACAGCAACTCAGCTGTGAGAAGTCAGAATGTGCAACCGCGACGATCTTCGTGGCGATGCACACATGACAGCACGTTCACTCTACCATCACCAATATAGTCTATGGCCCTGTTGGCGCATACGTCTGAATCCCGTTTTGCAGGGACACCACCAAGCATGTACTAAACGCAATGTGAAAGTACCCTTAGGCATATAATAGTCTGCAAGTTCACAAAGAATTCACCATCAGGAGGACACTGAACAAAAATGTTGTGCATGACAGGAATGCAAGGAGAAAGCCACTACTCTCCAAAAAGAAAATTGTTGCCTGGCTGCATTTTGCTATAGATCATGTGGACAAGCCAGAAGGTTATTAGGACAATGTTTTATGATCAGATAAGAGTAAAAGAGAGCTTTTTGGTTTAAACAAATTGTGACGATAAGGTGTCACTTTGGCCACTTGTGGTGGGGGTGGGTGTAAGTTATTCTTAATTATGACATACTGTACATATTGTTCCTTTGTTCGGTAGGTTATTGGACATGAGCCATTCTTTCATAAGAGTCTGTAAGTTGACTCTTGCTGTATGTTAATTTGTGGAATGCCTGCTGATTATGTAAATGTGGCACCCCAGGAGTTTGGTCGCCACAGTGACCTTGCCTTCCTCCAGGGGAGGGTGATGTCATGCCTGTGTTAACAGGTAACACAGCATGCAACACCTTTCTGACTCCAGACCAAAAGGGGGAGCTCAAACACCTGATTTGAGAGGAGCTTCCCTGGAACATTCTGGTTGGGGGAGGAGTTAGGCAGTGTAGCTGGAGGGATGAGAGAGGGAGACGTGGAGGAGACAAGATGGGGGACAGGGGCCATAGCAGGGCTCACCCCCAGGTCTGAGTGCCAGAAAGCGGACCCCTGGAGTCCGAGGCTGAGAGGGTGAAGTAAAGTCCCAGCAGCAGAATCCAGAGGGCAGAGGACGGCAGGTTCTCTGTCCCAATTAAGACTCTTCCTCAAAGCAGCAGCACATGTGAGCCGGAGACTCCATAAGTGAGTGATTCCTAAAACAGGTTACAGCTGCATGTAATGAGAGTGAAGTTCAACTCAAATGAGAGAGAGAATCCAGAGGACTTGGACGGAGCTTATAGCAGCCAATGCCTCACAGAACAGCACTAGAAAGGAGACCTCACATCCCACCTGTAATAAGGGGATCCTAAACTGCTTTCAGGCAGACCTACTCCAGTACGACCTGTATTCAATGCCCTGGATGCTTTGCCTGCAAAACTGTAAGTAAAGCTTTGGATACTGCAACTCACTGACTGTTTCTCAGTTTCTTCCTGCATCACCCATTGCACTCAGCTACATCTCCCAGCACCATTACTACCTTTCACTACATATACCTGCCCTGGGATCCCATAGTCTCACCTGTGGGAGACAGTACCAACTCTGCTGCATCTCACCATCTATCCCAGAGGATCTGCACCGCAGCGCTGGTCGCCATTGACCAGATACCACAGGTGGCGTCACGAATACCTACACTGCAAACTCTAACATCCCCTGTAAATAAACCCCTTTTATTGGACGCCCAGGGCCATGGACCGGGTCATTGCCGCTGTGACACATCCCCTCAATACACCGGCCCGGTACCGAGTATCCCACTACATTTATGTCTTAAAAAGTTTCAAATAGATTAAGTTTCTTTGTAAGCCTCAAAGTACTTCCAAACTTTTTTAGAAATTACATTTTGTGCACGTAAAGTAAGCCACTGTTTCTACACTGCCAAAGAATTTTTAGAGATAGCCCTCATTCTCTGCACTGAAGACCATATCTAAGAAACTAAAACTAAAAAGGAATTCGGTTGAACTGCTTCTAGAGGAGGACCTTCCTTTAATTGATAATAAGCACAATAGTTTATAAGGAAGATAATTTTATTAAGTTTAATGTTGCAATTTAAATTAGTTTTAAAGCTAAGCCTCATAGACATTGGTAAATTGGTGATCCTATAAATTTTACACAATTTAATATGTGAAAGTATGGCATCATGAAGGCATAACAACAGTGATAAGTAAAAACTGATCTGTCAAGTCTGTATTTAATAGATTAATGAAGTTTAGATTCATGGTCAAACACCTTCAGTGGTGATCACCCCACCTTTTGTTTGTGATCTGTAGTGCAAAATGTATAACATTATCTGATGCTTTGTAAATTGATACTTTAACTGCAGAAATTACACTAAATATCACAAAGACATTGGAGCAGCACCAAAATGTTACTGTCTGCTGTCTTTAATTTACCAGAGGAGCTTTGCATGGCTTATATGTCTCCTTACACTTGCATGTCAGACATGTCACTCTCCACAAGGAGATACATTAACCTTTAGAATCTAAGACTTAGACTTTGATCAGAGGCCTTTCATGCTTTTCCATTTCATGCTTTGGTCTGAGGATGGGCAACACTCTGAAACACGTGCCTTCAAATTGAGATACTGATTTGGCTTTTATCCTAAGTCATATGGAAAGGTTCGATATTGACTTTTAGGATTGCTACTTCAAATAGGTGGCACTAAAGTTCAAGTCTTCTAATATTTCTGAAAAGCAAAATTTGCATGCCTGCTGTAGTAATCCCTGAACTGGAGTTATCTAATTCCCAAAGTACTGGTAAATCATTTTCTTTATTTTTTACTTTAGGTTTGCACATTTCAAGGCTTTATAGAGCATGACACTCATGGGATAACAAAAAAATCAATGCATATGCATGGTAGAGGCAAAACATATTTGTAGTGCAGATGTGCCTGGGAATTACGTCCAGGTAGAAGGTTTTGATGTGTAGTATGAAGCATTTCCTCGCTCTGGAAACCTGGAGTGTATCATCACTGAAGCTGTCTCCAAATCTGTGCTGCTAACACCTTTAAGCCCACGTCACACACGCAACAGCGATCTCCCCAGCGATATCGCTGTGTGTGACATTCAGCGACGATCAGCCCCCCTGTTGGGTATCGCTGATCGTCGCTGAATGTCCTGGACATTTTTTTGATCGTTGGTCTCCCGCTGGCCAGCACGCATCGTTGCGTGTGGCAGGCGGGAGACCAGCGATCAGCTGGTAACCAAGGTACACATTGGGTTTCCAGGCACGGGGCTGTGCCTAGAAACCCAATGTGTATGTTGGATACCAGCGCGCTTCTGCAGGGGAGCTGGTAACCAAGGTACACATCGGGTTTCCAGGTGCCGCACAGCACCTGGAAAACCGATGTGTACCTTGGTTACCAGCTCCCTGCACCAGCGTGCTGGTATCCAACATACACTGCGGGTAACTAAGCGACGTTACCCGCAGTGTCGCTGTCCTGATCGCTGCCTGAGCTGCCTGTTTGGCAGCTCACCAGCGATCATGTAGCGACACACCAGCGATCTTGACAAGTGCATATCATTGTCGGGATCGCTGGTGAGTCGCTATGTGTGACGGGGCCCTTAGTAATGGTGATGAGAAGTGCTTTGATGGATGTTGGCACAGTCAGCAAGCTGTTTGCAATCACAAGTTGGACTGATAAGTCCAGTGTATGCTTTCTAATTCAGTCATTGGCAGTCCTGCACAACTGAGTCATAATGGAAACCTAATAGGATAATTTTCTTTTAAGAACATAGTAAAAATCGGACAGTACACTGACCAATGTAATGCAATTGGGCTGTTCAAGTAACAATTTTTTCACATGGACAAAGGGTCCATGTGAAAAAAAAAATCCTAGCATGCACTAGTCTCTTTCATATATCATATGAGAACTCGCCCATTCAAATCTGCGGGTGGCCAAAAAAATTAGATCTCATGAAACATCTGTATTGCATACTATTTTTATGGATACAATCCCATTAATACAGAAGTGGGCAATTTATTTTCCCGAGGGGCCATGACTGTTGTGGAGGGGCGAATTAATAGCTTGAAATTAATTCTACTCAATATTAATTTATTAATATTAATTGTATCACTTAATATTGAGCATAATTAAGTATGCTGACACCCCCTATACATCTTTGAACCCCTCACAGCCCCTTATATACAGCATGAGCTTCACACAGCCTACTACATATGCGGTATGAGCCCCACACAGCCCCCTATATGCGGCATGAGCCCCACACAGCCTCATTATATACTGCATAAGTAGCACACTGCCTCCCCATATATGGCATGAGCCCCACACAGCCTTCCTATATAAGGCATGAGCCCAACACAGCCTCCCTATACATGGCATGAGCCCAACACAGCCTCCCTATATACGGCATGAGCCCCACATAGCCTCCCTATATACGGCATGAGCCCCAGGCAGCCTCCCCATGTACGGCATGAGCCCCACACAGACTCCCCATGTATGGCATGAGCCCCACACAGCCTCCCCATGTACGGCATGAGCCCCACAAAGCCTCCCAATGTATGGCATGAGCCTCACAAAGACTCCCCATGTACGGCATGAGCCCCACACAGCCTCCCCATGTAATGCATGAGGCCCAGTTTCCCCAAATACTGCATGAGGCCCCACACAGGCTCCCCATAAACTGCATGAGCCCCACATAGCCTTCTTATATACAGCATAAGTCCCACAGTCTCTCCACATACTGAATGAGGCCCCACATAGCCTCCCATATACTGCATAAGGCCCCCACAGTCTCCCCATATACTGATTTAGCCCCACACAGCCTCCCTATATATTGCATGACAGTATACAGCCTTCCCATAGCCTCACCATGTGCAGCATGACACCCCCATAGCCTCCCCATGTGCAGCATGTCACCCCCATAGCCTCCCCATGTGCAGCATGTCACCCCCATAGAATCCCCATGTTCACTTCCATAGAATCCCCATGTTCACCCCCATAGAATCCCCATGTTCACCCCCATATTCATACACATGAAAAAAAAACACCACATTCTTACCTCGGTCCCGTTCCTAGGTGCCCTGCTTCTGCTTCTGCTGCTGTCTCCGATGCGCTGACTCTCCGGCGGTACACAGCTGACGTGATGACATGACGTCATCACGTCAGCTGTTTCACACTCTGATTGGTGGAGGAAGTGGCTGGAGGCCCCTCCTCCACAATGCCGACTGCGAGAGACAGCGAGCGAGCGGGCGGCAAGGTGCAGACCGCGAACCATAGGTTTCCAGCTGTCTCCGGCCGCACTTTGCCCAGGTCTGCATTAATATATTTGATCATGTACATTTTAAAATGTTAATGTATAAATAGGGATGCCACACGGATGTCACACAGACACATGGATGGCACACAGATGAGCATACGGATAGCAATCATATAAGTTTTCTGGATGGAAATCAGAAGAAGATTTTTCATTTTTTATATTATTTATGCTTACTTATATAGTGCCTTCATATTTCACATCACTGTCCCTATTGGGGCTCACAATCTAAATTCCCTATCAGTATGTCTTTGGAGTGTGGGAGGAGGAAACTCACGAAAACATGGGGAGAACATGCAATACATATTCCTTGAAGATGTTGTCCATGGTAGGATTTGAACCCAGGACCTCAGCTCTAGAAAGCTACAGTGATAACTACTGAGCAACTCGTCTAAACCCAGCCTTAAGGGCATATTTCTATGTACCATTTTTCATGTAGTTTCTGATGCAAACACCAGAAATGATACAAATTTATTATTATCCTTCTATAAATCACATGTGGATCCATTCCTTGAAACCAAGGATATTGGGAAGTTAGATTCAGTGCTAAAAGTGGGCAACTAGATTATTACATGGGATGGAAGGCCTCTCACATGATGAGAGGTTGAAAAAGTTGGACTTGTTTAGCTTAGAAAATAGACGCCTCAGAGGAGACCTCATTTATATGTATAAATACATATGTGGTCAATAGAAAGGAATAGCACATGACTTATTCCTTACAGAGACCATACAAAAGACCAGAGGCAGTCATTACATGTGGAAGAAAGGTAATTCTGACATCTAAATAGGAAAGGGTTCTTTACAGTTAGAGAAGTCAGACTGTGGAATGCCAACCACAAGAGGTAGTAATGGCAGACACCATAACAGCATTTAGAAAAGTTGAGGATGGTTTTCTCACATCAAATGGTATTGTGGGTTATAAATACTCTAGCAATAAAGAATGTAGAACTGGTGAAGTAAAGTTAAACTTGATGGGCCTGTGTTTTTTTTCAACCTATATAACTATGTAACCAGTAATGAATCATAAATGGAAGAAACCTTGAAAGAAAAGACTGAATCATTTCTTTAAATCCTTTTTTGCCTTTGGTTTTAAGAACAGTATTAAAAGCCTAAATGTTTCAACGTTTTCCTTATATCTCTTATATTGGATTATGGGTTCTGAATTCTAATCCATTCAAGGGGTCATCTGTATAGTGTGCATGTTCCCTTATGTACATATCCATTACTTCAAAGCATACCTGTCAGGACACAGCTGTCGGGTGACCTGGGACCAGGGGCTCCTTCCCTGTCCCTAACTCTAGTGGGCGCCCTAGCTCGCCCTACTCCCCGGGATACTTCTGAAGGTGAAGATGCTTGGGTCTCCACCCTTGCCTTATCTCCTGAGTTAGCCCTCCGTCTGTGCTCTTCCCCCACCCAGGCAAGAGGGTCGCTACTGTGCACCGTAGTACACCAACCTGACAAACAAGGTAACACAAACAAGGGTTAACAGAAAACTCCTGGCATACAAAATATTCACCCACATATTACAGAGGAATGCATTGGGGCATGGAGGTAGGAGAATAAGCCAAAATAGTGAAGGATATGGAATTACACATACAAGCCAAGCAACAGTCACTGATAACTCCTCCAACTCTCTTTCTCTTATGAACACCTCTCCCTCCGTTAACCATGCAGCAAATGTTAGCTCTGACATGGATTTGTATCAGAGCCCAGATTATAAAGAGGAAAGGAATGACTAACCAAGCTCAGCTGTGAGCATAGAGATTTCCAACATGGCCGATTAATCCCTGTTCTGCTAGAAGGAGTAAAAACTATGAAAATGAAGGAGAAGTCCTTCTTCTCAGTGCCGGAGTAGAAGCAATCAGACGCTGCAGTCTTCTGGCTCCACACTGTTGCGATAACCCCATGAAAGTACAACCCCTTCTACGAGGGACCTCAGGAACCTCGGGACCAGGCTTATCGGGGTATGCCACGTGGAAAGCCTGGACCAGTCTGGCCGCATCAACATCAGATGCTGGTACCACATCATCTCTTTAGGACCGTACCCTCTCCAATGTACCAGATACTGAAGCGACTGACGAACAAGACAAGAATCCAAGATCTTCGTGATCTGAAACTCTATCGACAATGAATGGAGACAGTGGTAGAGGTGATGGTACCGAAGATGCCAAGTATATTTTGAGGAGAGATCGATTAAATACA
The DNA here is from genome assembly GCA_033576555.1 of Oophaga sylvatica. Lineage (NCBI taxonomy): Eukaryota > Metazoa > Chordata > Amphibia > Anura > Dendrobatidae > Oophaga > Oophaga sylvatica. Next base: position 425,325,341 of record JARQOD010000004.1, on the reverse strand, counting down.
TTATGGATCCCAAAGGTAGGCGGTAAAGCAAGGCGAAATGCTACGGGATTGACGATGGCTACAATCTTATAAGGATCGATAAACTTGGGAACCAGTTTCCACGACGGAGCCTTCAGCTTAATGTTCCTAGAGGACAGCCACATCAAGTCACCAACACACGGGTCCGGACCCATCAAACGTCTCCGATCAACCATACTCATATATTTGGATCCCATCTTTCTCAAATTATTCGTAACCCCCTGCCATATGGTAGTAACTGAAGATGAAAAACGTTCTTCCAGTAATCCAGAAGGGGGATTACTATTAAATGAGCTAAACTGAGGATGGAATCTGTAAGATTTCAGTATTAAGTTTAAAAAATACTTTATATAATTACGGTATTCCCTCTCATACCTTTTCAGTTATAGGGATGCGCATTTCATCATTTCAGTCAGTGTCCTGTTCAAATTATGCACGACCACATCATTTTGATTGGTTGACGTAAATTGCCTGACGTCATGACAACCACCTAGCAAATTCCACGCATGCGCACTGTCCAGAGTCAGTGTGCATACCCGGGGAGCAGGTGGGAAGTGCGCATGTGTTGGATTTGCTAGGTGGTTACCGTGACGTCAGGGAAATCAATCGAAATGACGTGGGCATGCATAATTTGAACAGGACACTGAGCAATGACTGAAACGATGAAATGCACAACCACTGTGACTGAAAGAAAAGGTATGTGATGGAATCCCTAATGATATGAAATGTTCTTTAAAAATAATACTGGGAGCTTTTCATTGAGAAATCCATGAGAACATTCTCACACAGCGAGCGGTGACATCAGTGAAGTGATCGGGGTTCATTAGCTATGAACTCCGGTTACCAGGGCCGGCGTCAGCACCCGGCACACCCGGGCAAGTGCCGGGGCCCTGAGCAGGCGGGGGGCCCACTCGCCGTCTGGCACCCCCGCGCCCGTTAGCGGAGGAGAGCGGTGTCAGCGCCGCCACTGGGCCCCCCCCCCGCTTGCTCAGGGCCCCGGCATCAGCTGGCACAATACTTACCTCTCCCGTGCCTCCGCTGCCGCAGCTCCAGGCTCCAGGGGGCGCCGGCGCTTCCTCTCACAGCAGCGCCGCTGAATGACGTCATCATTCAGCGGCCGGCTGTGGCAGAAAGCGCGGGGACGCCGGACAGGTAAGACGTGTGTGTGTGTGTGTCTCTGTGTGTGTCTGTGTGTATGTAGTGCGGTGCTTTGTGTGTGTATGTGTGTGTGTATGTATGTGAGAGAGTGCTTGTGTGCTGTCTGTGTGTGATGATGGACAGGCATTGCTGATAATGGGGAGGCATTGATGATGATGATGGGGAGAAGATGATGATAATGGGCAGGCATTGATGATAATGGGCAGGCATTGATGATGGGGAGAAGATGATGATGGGCAGGCATTGCTGATAATGGGCAGGCATTGATGATGGGGAGAAGATGATGATGGGCAGGCATTGATGATAATGGGCAGGCATTGATGATGGGGAGAAGATGATGATGGGCAGGCATTGCTGATAATGGGGAGGCATTGATGATGATGGGGAGAAGATGATGATAATGGGCAGGCATTGATGATAATGGGCAGGCATTGATGATGGGGAGAAGATGATGATGGGGAGGAGATGATGATGATGGGCAGGCATTGATGATAATGGGGAGGCCATGATGATGATGGGGAGGCAATGATGATGATAAGGAGGCAATCATGATGATAATGGGGAGTCTTTCCACAGCGCCCTTTCCTGAGCCGTAACAGTGCAGAACGCAGTACAGCGCAGAGGAGAGCTCCATATTTTGTATGGAGCATTATATGGGGACCAGTATCCTGTATGGAGCATTATATGGGGACCAGTAACCTGTATGGAGCATTATATTGGGTCCAGTATTCTGTATGGAGCATTATTTTGGGTCCAGTATTCTGTATGGAGCATTATATGGGGGGGTGACATCCTGCATGGGGTATTATATGGGTGATGAGGGGGAGACTGTGGTGCCCATAATATTGTATGGAGGACTGTACTGTCCAGTCTGTTCTGTGCGCTGTGAGGATTTGGCGGTTTTTGAGCTATGGTACAATTTACAATAGATATCACTCATGTAATGGAAGAAGTGAAGTATTTGGCATTGTACTGTACCTATATTTCTCTGCTGTATCTGTGCATCATGAATCGTGGTCTGTGTTAAAGGGGCCCACTGAGGCTCTTTCGCCCGGGGCCCATAAAAACCTGGAGCCGGCCCTGCTGGTTACCTTTCTCACATCAGCCTTGCAAACTGCTGGAACATAATGACGCTCCTGTCTCAGTGTGTTCTGCCTGGCGTTGGTAGCACTCCCATCACTGATATGACTGCTCTCCAAATCATATGGTTAGTCATTGGACATGGCCCTTAATGGATTATTGTCGGACAGGTGAGGAATATGCTGTTTTATTATTTTTGGTCTTTTACAGGGAACATGGGCTTCGATGGATTATAGGCAGAAAGGTGAGTATAACTTTTTTTGTGAATAAATGTGTAAAACAGGGTGTGGAGTTTTATTTCAAATAAAGGACTTTATTCTTTATTGCTGCTGAGTACAACTCCCATCATTGTCTCCTGCTCGCACTGAGATCAGTGCGAGCAGGAGACAATGATGAGAGCTGATAGCTGCCTTCTGCAGCTGGGTGGCGCCAGGGAACAGTCGCCAGTATGTATTACACTGATGATGATGTCATCCGTGTGTGCACGCAATTTGTGCTTAGAAAAAACTGACATGTCTGCGGTTTTTATACAGACACGTGGTCCGTGTGAAAAAACTGACATGTGTGCACCACCATTAAATACAATGGGTGTGTGTATGTCTGTATTTGTGGTCTTTAAAAAAACGGACTGCGTACGGACGTACAAAATGGATGTGTGAAGAAGGCCTTAGTCAAAATTAGAGATGAACAAACCCGAACTTTAAAGTTTGTGGTTCATACTGACACCTAGTGTCCAGTTCTGAACTCCGGACACGGACTCCTTTTGGAAGTCCGTTTCAGTGTTCGGAGTTCTAGGTGAAGAGCTAGAGAGATTTTCCAGCTCCAAAGTTTGGGTACCAATTGATTTCAATGGGGTTAAGGTTCAGGTTCAAGTTTAGGTACAATTCTGGTATCTAAACCGAACTTTGGACTAAAGTTCGGTCGGGTACCAGAACCCAAACGTCCGTGGATTAGCTCATCCCTAATCAAAATAAGACAGAATACCAGATCACTTAGAGTTCAAATACAGCTATCTAATTAACTTTGGAGAGGGGTGGGGCAATAAAAGGAAGAAACATAGTGAGAAGCAAGGTGAAAGAAAGGGACAAGGAGACATACATACCCCTGTCGCTTCTTTTCAATGTGTATTTCATCCCGTTTCTGGATTCACAGCTACTCTGCTCAATACTGCGGTATAGTTTTCTACATACTGCTACTTCTGGTGCTACTTAAGGTACTGCCACACTACACAATCCCGCTAGCGATCTCGTTAGCGTCGCATACTAATGAGATCGCTAGCGGGATTGTTTCTATATCGCTAGTGTTGGCCACATTTAGCGATATTGTTAAGGACGCTATCGCGGTTAGCGATCTCCTTAACGACTTTAGCGGTACAAAAGTACCACTAAATCGCTAAAAAAGGTGCCACACTCAGCGATATAGCGATACCAGCGGGACGCCGACGATAAAAATAGGGTCCGGAACGATCGCTGTGATGAACGAGATCACAGCAGGGGCCACGTCGCTGGTAGATGCTGCACACAACAACATCGCTAACGGGATTGCTAAATAGTGACTTTTTTAGCGATCCCGTTAGCGATGTTGTTTAGTGTGGCATACCCTTTAGACACAGGAGAGAAGGAATGCTTTATGTCTTTTTTGTTTATGGGAGGCATCATAACAGGTAGTCGACACCCACTAGCTCAGAGACAACTCAAATAGGAAATATAGCATGCAGTCACGGATATTGGTAAAAATGCAGGATACAAGTTATATAATGGTCAGAAATACTGATATTCCTAATGTATACACATTTAACAGCTTACTCTAGAATTTGGCTTAAAATGATTGGTGCTCTTTCACACAAGAGTAATGTAGCAGAAACCCTGTCCTGACTGCAGATCTAATGACTCGAGCTAGCAACACCATAAGGCCTTATCATGTTCCCAGTTTGGTAGTAATCTCTCTCTCTCCGTCAAAAAACCTCATCCGTCCTATCAGTTTTTTACAATCTGCGCTGGATCCGTCTTTTTTCAACTTGGACGGGTTGTGCCTGATTGTAAAATACAGATGTGTGAAAGTAGCCTTACTATAAGTGGAGTAGTAAGGGGTTCAGCTCAGGGGGGGACGAAATATATGAGTGGGCCTCTTAGGAGTTACCCTGATTAGAACTGTGGTGGTGCACCCTAATTCTGGGTACAGGGGGGAACCTCAGCAGATGACCACGCTGTACTGAAAATAAATCTTTAAACTAAGACGACGACTGATATAATCGCCATACCGTGACCGTATAGTCGTAGATACCAGTCCTGCAGAACATACAAGTGATTACAGTACAGTTACAGATGGTGACTTACAGCTTATGTTCATTCTTATGGAGTTGTTCACTTTTTCAGTTTTCTCCATCTGGCCCAGACTTCTTCCAGCCTCGACTAGTCTGCAGAGATTACTGCATAGACACATGTGACTTATTTAATTTTCTGCAACGTCTCCATCTATTCCCAATATGCACAAACTACTCAAACCAATGCTGAGCTGCTGCTGCTGTATGTGTCCCTATTACTGCACCTAGTATTTGGCAAATATCCTGCTCCTTTTCCTGCCTCACATAGTAATATCCACCACTGTGCCCTTTACATAGTAATAATGCCTCCTTTGTGCCCTCTAAATGTGAAAATTGCCATTGCCCCCTAGAAAATATTAATACTCTGTGAAAATGCCCTAAAAATAGTGTCCACATATTGCCACTGGAAAGTAATATTGCTCTCTGTGCACCATTGATGGTCACAATACCGAGTGCCACTATAATAATAATGCATCTTAAGTGCCCACTTAACATTTAATAATGTCTGTTTAGACCAACCTCTATATACAGTATGATGGGCCCACAACTCCCTGTAAATATGTATGATGGGCCCACAGGTGCCCTGTATAATGGGTCCTCAGTAGTGTTGAGCGATACTGCTCGATATCTAAAAATATCGGATCGGAATGGTATCGCCAATATCACTAAATATCGCCGATATCCGATTCCGATACCGGAAGTCCCATGTAAGTCTATGGGAACAAAATATCGCAACTAAAAAAAACCTTTATTTCCTTGTAAACACTAAATATACACACATAGAATACATATATATATATATATACATGTCATTGTGACATATATATATATATACATATATGTATAGTTTATACACTTCTACATAGTAAAATATCCTCTGATTCAATTGCCGGGTAAAGCCGGCTTCAGTGAAAAGACAGAAGCACCCGACATGAAATGACACTTGGTGTACATAGGGTTAACCATGTCTTTTCATGTCCTTTGCTATCTGATTTGCACAAACAATTACATCAGTCTATGTGCAAAATTTCACACCTGTAGGGGTTAATTAAAGGTGTAAATTCGTTGTAAAAAAAACGGACTTTTTTGCTACGAATTTACACCTTTAATTAACCCCTACAGGTGTGAAATTTTGCACACATAGACTGATGTAATTGTTTGTGCAAATCAGATAGTAAAGGACATGAAAAGACATGGTTAACCCTATGTACACCAAGTGTCATTTCATGTCGGGTTCTGCATTTTCACAAAAGCCTGCAATCGAATTAGCGGCTATTATACTATGTAGAAGTGTATGAACTATAAATATAAATATATATATATATATGTATCACAAATTCAATGACATGTATATATATATATATATGAGGTGTAAAATTGTTTAAAAAAAATGCGTGGGCTCCCGCCCTATTTTCGCAACCAGACAGACAAAGCCAGCGAATGGGGGCAGATAATAATAGCCCAGAGAGGGACCATTATTTTTGGCCCCCCCTGGCTACTAACATCTGCCCCCAGACACCCCAGAAAAGACAAATCTATAATTAGATTCGCCCTTTCTGGCACTTTGCCCGTCTATTCCCATTGCCCTGTAGCGGTGGCGAATGGGTTAATATGGGGTTAAAGCCACATTGCAATTGAAAGGTGACCTTAAGCCAGGTTAATAATTGAGAGCTGTCAATTAGACAACTATCAATTATTAATCCTATTGCATGAAATAAAAATAAAACACACACACTTTAATTAAAAATCATTTTAATGAAATAAAGACACATGTTTTTGACCATCTTTTATTTGACTGCAAAAACCATTTCCTGTAATAAAAATAAAATAAAAAAGCAAAATTATTCTTACCTATCCCATGCACAGTCAGGTCCCACGGTGTAATCCTTCAGAAAGGGTTAATGTTTACTGCAGGGACCGCAGCTAATGCTGCAGCCTCACAGTAAACCCCTGGCTGACAGGAGAGGAAGTGGAAAGCTTAATTGATTGCTTTCCACTTTCACTTCAGGTCAGCCAGGGACACAATCAGTGACGTCAGAGGGAACTGATTAACAAAAATAGGGGTTCCCTTCGAATAAAAAATGCCGTGGGGTCCCCCCTATTTTTGTTAACCAGCCAGATGAAGCAGACCGCTGAGGCCTGGATTTTCAGGCTGTTAAGGAGCCAAGATCCATGGACCTTGCCAGCCTGATAATACCAGGCCACAGCAGTCTGCATATCTTGGCTGATTAACAAAAATAGGGGTTCCCTTCGAATAAAAAATGGCGTGGGGTCCCCCCTATTTTTGTTAACCAGCCAGATGAAGCAGACCGCTGAGGCCTGGATTTTCAGGCTGTTAAGGAGCCAAGATCCATGGACCTTGCCAGCCTGATAATACCAGGCCACAGCAGTCTGCATATCTTGGCTGATTAACAAAAATAGGGGATCCCCTCGAAAAAAATTGGCGTGGGGTTCCCCCTATTTTTGTTAACCAGCCAGATGAAGCAGACCGCTGAGGCCTGGTTTTTCAGGCTGGTAAGGATCCAATGTCCATGGACCTTGCAAGCCTGATAATACCAGGCCACAGCAGTCTGCTTAGCTTGGCTGGTTAACAAAAATAGGGGATCCCCTCGAAAAAAAAACGGCGTAGGGGTCCCCCTATTTTTGTTAACCAGCCAAGTAAAATGCAGACTGCTGCGGCCTGGTATTAAAAGACTGTCAAGGCCCATGGATTTTGGCCCTCAACAGCCTGATAATACCAGGGTACAGCAGCCCCACATTTGGCGCATCAAAAGATGTGCCAATTGTGGCACTTTACCCGGCTCTTCCCACTTGCCCTGTAGCGGTGGCAAGCGGGGTAATAAGGGGTTAATGTCACCGTTGATTGCACGGTGACAATAAGCCCGGTTAATAATGGAGAGGCGTCAATAAGACACCGATCCATTATTAATCCCAAAGTTATTAAATGCATAAAAAAAAGACAAAGCAAGAAAAAAGTATTTTAATGAAATAAAAGAGACAACACAGTTTTCATTTCTTTTATTGTACTCTCATTCCTGCGACGCCATCGATCTCCTGTAAAAAAAGAAAAAAAACAAACCAACAGTATACCACCTGTCCGACGCAGTCCATAGTAACGACTGTCCCACGACGATCCAGCTCTGCTACATCGCAATGACAGGCAGAGCCTGTCATCGCGACGCAGCACAGCTGATTACCTGCTTCCCCGGCGGTGACGTCATCGGACTGACTGCTTTACGGCTGGGATTACCCAGCAGTCACTGCAGTTATCGCGAGAAACTGCATGTGACCGCCGGGGAAAGATGATGGCGGCCATGAAGCAGTCCAGGCCGTGACCGCCGGAGATCTTCTGCCAGGTAAGTGCCGCTGACTCCTGACAGACCCGACCGACGGACACAGACAGTGACAGTGACAATCCCGATTCCGGTATCCGATATGACGAAAATATCGGTATTCGGAATCGAAAGCCCGATACAGCTAATATCGGCCGATACCCGATATTTGCAGTATCGTATCGCTCAACACTAGTCCTCAGCTCTCCTATACAGAGTATGATGGGCTCACAGCTCCCTTATTCACAGTATGATGTCCAAACAAGTCCCCTATACACATTACCACAGCTCCAGTATACACAGTATAATGGGTCAACAACTCTCCTATACAGAGTATGATGGGCTCACAGCTCCTCTATACATAGTATGATGTCCTCACAGCTCCTTATATAGAGTATGATGGACTCACTGCTCCCCTATATACAATATGATGGGCCTGAAGCCCCCATATACACAATATAATGCCACAACAGCTTTCCTGTACACAGTATGATGAGCTCATAGCTCCACTATACACAGTTTGATGGACCCTGTAGTGCTGGCACCCTTCCTATCCTCCCCTCCCAGGCAGGAATGCCTACTCACTCACCGCCACGGCCCCCATCCTGCACCTCCTCCTCCTTCTGCTGTTGTCTGGGGTATGCACACTGCTCGCAGATTACCAGGCACTGGGTTTAGGGCACATGCGCGCTCCCGGTCTCTTAAAGAGACAGCGCATTCCGTCATAACGTATCCCCAGCCAATGGCTGGGAGACATATACTATTTAAGGTACCTCCACCTGTTGGTAGGTGCCTGAGCAATGTGTTCACTTTGCCTTGTTGCACACTTGCTAGTTCTCAGGTCCCCTGTATCTGTCAGTATCTGTTAGTTCCTGCTAGTACCTGCCAGTCCCTGCCTGTATCTGCCTGTTCCTGTCTGTACCTGTCTTCTCGTACCTGCTGTGGGTTCCTGTATTCTAATCATACCTGCCTGCCAGCTCATCAGCCTTGTCTGCCAGTAACTATGTGAACTTGCCTTGCCTGCCTGTATACCAGCCATTCCTGCTGCACCTTCTGTGCCTGCCTATATACCAGCCGTACCTGTTTGCACCTGCCGTGCCAGTCTGTATACCAGCTATACCTGCCTGCACTTGTCCTGCCTGCCTGTATATCAGTCGTACCTGCCGTCACCTGCCAAGAAAGTTTGAATACCAACTGTAACTGCCTGCACTTGCTGTGCAAGTCTGTACACTAGCCATTTCTGCCAGTAACTGTCGTGCTTGTCTATACCAGCCAAGTCTACCCACTCCTGGCTGGTTCCCTTTGGGGGTCAGCTGCCGTGTATCTGAGGTCTGTCCTGGAGTAACACCTGGAGTCCATCCTGAGCCAAGTCTAACCCCACCATCAGGTGTGCAGCTACAGTAGTCACACCTCTCCAGGCTCCCCTGGGTCCGTGGCACAGTGGTTCCACATTCGTTACAGACCCAAAGATTCTAATTCACTATGGAAACCCCATACTTGAGATATTGATTAAAATATAACTTAATTCTCAATTAAAAATAGTTAAGTTGAAAAAATAAAACACGACCCCCACCCAAGTATCATATGTAGACACTTTTAAAAGATACCATAGGGAGATGCCTGTCCCTGCAAAAACGCTGAACCACCCTACCTACCAGCATGTTTGACAGCCTATAACCTGTGCAATGGCGCTTCCGCTCGTCGATGGCTCACCCTGCTGACCCTATAAGCCCTAGGCGGAACAGGGGAGAAAGCAAAAGAAACAGCAATAGATATATCAGGATGTGATGTCAGAAGAGCAAATATATGCACGCCGATATAGTTAAGGATAGTGGTGGATCCGGATGGCCCAGGACAGACCACACCCTCTAGCCCCCCCTTCCCTCTCCCCCCCCTCCCCGATAGCTACACTCCTGCTGACTATGCTTGTGTGAAACTGACTTTACAATTCTGGTTACAGTTGTGGCTTCTTGCTCAGCATAAGGGATCTAGAGGAAGTCCATACAATTTAGTATTATATTCAAAATCCCATGAACTATATTTGATTTCAAGAACCGCGGTTAATATTTATTTTTAATACAATAATTTATTTAATGCAAACAACAGCAGTGAGCAGTGAATGCACAGAAGAAATAAATGTACATATTTGCTCTGTCCCAGGGCTGTGATTAATTTTAAAAACTGAGATTTTATTTTTTATTTTTGCCAGAAAATGCAATCTGCATAGAGCTATCTTTTTTTGTAATTCAGTCATTGCTCTAGGACATGCAGACAGATTGCATTTATTTATTAAAGCAGCGCAAAGTATTTCCCACAATATGTTAAACAAATCAATTTCTATGCATTTGACATTTAGAAAGCAGCTCTCTAAGTAATGCTTGGAGTTATCTATTATAATAAGAATTAGAAGGTATCTAACAAATAAAGGATATGTTCCACTTTATAGAGTAATATTCTCAGGGCTCCTTTGGATCATTTTAGAAAGTTCACACGGAAATTGGAAATAAATTTACAGGAAAGTTATTGCTCTGTAGGAAAGACAACTATGGATATTAAACAAGCTGCATGGTAGAAATATTTTTTTCCCTCTATGCTTGCTCATTTTGCCTTTGAAGATTTTTTAGACTATATTTTGCTTCACTTTGGCTTATTATCCCCCAAAAAATTTGCTTTGTTAATTTGGAAGGTGACACCTTCTATATTTTTAGAACATGATATTGACACTTTACACATACACTCTTCAACATTGAAATTGTAACACTAAGAAGGAAAAGTCACGAAGTTATGGAAATTACAGGATGGGCAGACATGTTAATGATATGGAATTGATGGAGATATGGAAACAAAGTTTTCAAAAGATGTCAATTTATTCAGCATCAAGTATGAGCTCTGCCCGCAAAAATACACACACTTCTACACCTTGACATGTTATTAATGAGGTTTTTAATGGTTGTCTGTGGATTGTTCTGACATTTTGACTGTACTAGCCTAGGGCACACAGCTCATCAAGATCAGCTGCTGGTAGATCCCTCTTAGGCTATGTAGGCTGCTCACGTCAGCACAATCAACATGTGGCCTGGTTTGTTATGTTAAAAAATGGTTCCTGGGGCATTTTTTTGAGCCACTGGTTCCATGATTGATCCATTCTGTGCTGTAAGTGAAATTAGGTGCCATATACCAGGCCTAAGGCATCCAACAGAGTCTACCCAACCCATGAGAAGGCGTTTGCACAATGCAATGGACAATTATTATTATTTATTTCTATAGCACCATTGATTCCATGGTGCTGTACATGAGAAGCGGTTACATACAAATTACAGATATCACTTACAGTAAACAAACTAACAATCACAGACTGATACAGAGGGGAGAGGACCCTGCCCTTTCAGGCTTACATTTTACAGGCTGGGGGACGGAGACAGCAGGTGACTACGAATAAGATGTCCAGCTGCAGGTGTTTTATTGACCACATGCTACCACTCAAAGACTGTCATGGTCCAGAACAACATGACAATGGAGGGAGCATGCGTGATCAACAGAAAAGTATCAAATGTTTATTGAAAAGGTTATTATACATAGATATTCAAGGTAAATGCAAATATTGGAAACAAAAATGAAAACATAAAGACATGAACGTGATAAAATTATTACGAGGGATGGACACAAAATACACAACACCTAAAATAAATACAAAGGCCCGCATTTTTTTCACGTTCATGTCTTTATTTTTTCATTTTTGTTTCAAATAATTGTATTCATCTTGAATATCTATGCATAGTAATTTTTTCAGTAAATATTTAACACATTTCAACAGATCATGCATGCTCCCTGTATGTCACTGTAGGTTTAATACATAATTTAGGGGTCTAATTTTTATTTTTGAGGAGTCCTTTTTTCAACTTGACAATGGAGTCTGGAATGGAGGTCTATCCACTTCAATGATAAGCCACACTTTTGTCTTGAAAGTAATAAACACTGGAAATTTGTCTACAGACCAATTGGGCAATGCCATGAGTAGGCCTTCACAAAGGAAAACCATATTGGTTATATTAACAGGATTATGATGTGGCGTAGCATAATATATGGTAGATCCCTCTAGTCTTTATTCTAGGTACACTAGCAGATTGGTATTACATTGACTTGATCGTCAAACCAGTGGTATTGGCATTTCTCCTAAGTGGAGCCATTTTTCAACATGAGAACCCCAGGCCCCATGTAGTTCTTGCTACTGCAAGCATCCTGCATCTCCGAAATGTGGTACTATGTTTGGCAGCTTCTCCAGACTTGTCTCTCATCTCTCATATCTGGAACATCATTGGTCGGCAAATGCAAAGGGAGCTGCCAGCTGTGGATTTTTATGATTTATGTGCCCAAGTGCATACAGCGTGGCAAGACAATCATCATACACTAGAGTTGAGCGAAACAGGTCAGTCAGATTCATAAGTCGCCGACTTTTGCCAAAGTCGGGTTTCGCCGAGCGAAACCCGACCATATCATGATGTCGGCTATGCATTCGGCAAAACAAGCGCCAAAGTCGGTTTTCCCATAATGCTTGCAGGCGCCTTTTTTCAGCCAATGAGCAAGGACTTACACTGTGGGCAACGAGATGACATGGGTAGCGGCCACCACCATCTTTGAGAAGGGCATTGCAGTGATTGGCTTGCTTTGGGGAGCGTCATAGTGTCCATAAAAGCCCTGACCGCCGACCGCCGTTTTACTTCTGCCGATCTTAACAGTAGGGAGAGGTTGCTGACGCTGTTTATCAGTAGGGAAAGAGTTAGGGCTGGAAAGAGAAGTACTTATGTGCTTTTGCTGTACAGTTAGTGTGCAGTGACAGGGGAGGATTTTCTTGTGTGCAGCAGCGCTGGTTATTAGGCTGCCTGCCAGTGACAGGGGAGGATTATCTTGTGTGCTGCAGCGCTGGTTATTAGGCTGCCTGCTAGCTGTATTGCTGTGTGTAAACTGCTGTGCAGATGGCTTTTTACACAGCACTAATACTTTTATTCTTTTTTACTGCACAGTTACCGAGCGTTCATTTTTTCCCACACCGTATAGAGCTGTACGCTCCTCACACACTACCGTATACTGGATGGTATCATGGACAAATACATGCTGACTATCTGTGTGTGACTTCTATTACTGTTAGTGTTGGTATTTTTGTCAGGGTTTTTTGGGTTGCAGTCAGAATTCTTTCCTATACTTTTCTATCTAGACAGTATTGGGCCCCAGCGTTTGCTCATTCTATTTTCTGTCTGTGTCCGTATTTTCTTCTTGTCTAACCGCCATTACATGTTTGGGGGCTTCCTATTTCTTTGGGGAATCTGCTCCGGGGCAGATAGCTTTCATCTTTCTGCCTTTAGGTGTAGTTATCTCTCCGGCTGTGACGAGGCATCTAGGATCACCGTAGGTACGCTCCACGGCTACTTCTAGTGTGGCGGTTAGTTTTGGATACTGCATTCCAATAGTTTCCAGCCTCTCTGGTGTATTACTACTTTTGCTATTTTTGCAATTTCTCCTGAGCTACCGAAACATAACACAGGGGCTGTACTGAGGCGTGCATAAAATTACTTTTCTGCGCCCCCTCATCTCCGATTGGTGGACGCTACTGCGTTCTGATTGGGCGGCAGGTTTAAAATAAAGCCTTGTTGTTGTAGCAATTCCGTCCCTTTGTTCCTGTCTGCATTCTGGTTTCGGATCGTAGCAGCGTTCTTTGGCTGTGACTCTATCCATTCATCTGGGCTTTGTTCCTGTTTGCGTTCTGGTTTCGGATCGTAGCAGCGTTCTTCGGCTGTGACTCTGTATCCATTCATCTGGACTTTGTTCCTGACAAGCGTTCTGGTTTGTGGATTGTAGTGTTCTTCGGCTTGTCCTCCACATTGATTTCTCAGTTCTTCAGGGACCTATAGTACTTTGTTTACACGGTAAGTTATTTTAGTGGGTTTCTGCCACACCCAAAAAGTATACATTTGCTCATGCATCGGAGGCCATTTTTAAGGGGTCAACAAACAGTGTGTGGTATTTTTTACTGTGTTTTAAAATTTTTCATGTATGCTCATTATATGCTATCCTTTTTCCAGATGGCTTTTAAAACTGAAGAATTCATCAGGGAAATGATTGACTTGTACCGCTCCCTGCCGTGCCTTTGGCAAATAAATCCTGCAGACTACAGCAATAGAGAAAAAAAGAGGGAGGCGTACCAGCAATTGATTTCCCTCTTTAAAAGGCATGGCCCCAACGAGAAGGTGGATGAGGAGCTGGTGAAGAGAAAAATCCAGGGTCTATGCACCGTATACAAGAAAGAACTTAACAGGGTGGAGAAGACAAAGAAGTCTGGTACCGGCACAGATGAGGTGTATGTGCCAACATTATGGTATTATGACTTGCTTGCCTTCACCCGTGACCAGGGGCTACCTCGGAGAATGGTGTGTACGATGCGGCCGACCCCGGAAGAAGACCCTGGAATCCAGACTGACTCCCCTGTTGAAGATGTAAGTACCTTCTTCGCTTCCCAGTAAATAGCATTTATACTTTCTATGTACATGCCATAGTTGAGCCGCCCCTCACATTTGTTTTTAGTGCACGTGTACCCAGGGGCGTACATAGAAATCATGGGGCCCCATAACAAAAGTCTGAATGGCCCCCCCCCCCAAAAAAAAGCCATTGTAAATGTAAAGTGCCAGCACAGTGGGGGGACACATTTAACAAAATAAATGTATTATGCCCCATAGATGCTCCATAGATTATGCCCCCATAGATGCTCCATAGATTGTGCCCCCATAGATGCTGCCCCATAGATGCTCCATAGATTGTGCCCCCATAGATGCTGCCCCATAGATGCTCCATAGATTGTGCCCCCATAGATGCTCCATAGATTGTGCCCCCATAGATGCTCCATAGATTAATGTCCCATAGATGCTCCATAGATAATGCCCCCATAGATGCTCCATAGATTGTGCCCCATAGATGCTCCATAGATTAATGCCCCATAGATGCTCCATAGATAATGCCCCCATAGATGCTCCATAGATAATGCCCCCATAGATGCTCCATAGATTGTGCCCCCATACATGCTCCATAGATTAATGCCCCATAGATGCTCCATAGATAACGCCCCCATAAATGATACATAGATTGTGCCCCCATAGATGCTCCCCCGCCGACCCCCTGGTTGTACTGTGTCAGCACAGCACAGCTGCCAAACCGCAGCGGCCGTCGCCCCCTCACCTGTCCGAGCCCCATAGCAGCTGCGTGGTCTGCTACTATTGACGGTACGCCACTGCGTTTACCCATGCTGGTCATGACATACCTTCTGGAAGTTGTAACCAAAATCTTAACATTAATTCTGTGTTCCCACAGCACCATCGGCAAGATGACAACATCCCGGCTATGGAACGTGGTATGGAGGAGGCGAGTGTGCGGTCAGCGAATGAGGAACCTATGGCATCGGCGAATGAAGACTCTATGGCCTCTACAAGTGAAGACCTTGTGCCTCGGCGACAAAGAAAATCAAGGAAAAGAAAGGCCAGCTTGCCGCCATCATCAGATCTACTATCTTTGGCGAACCAGATTCTACAGCTGCAGACTCAGGTCAAGCGGGACAACTTTGCAACCTTTTCTAGCGAGAGACTACAGAGGCTGGATGACCGACAGAGGGCGCACGCAGAAAGGGTCATCTTTGAGACATTAACTAAAGCGGCAGCCGGTGAACTTAATGAGACTTCATCTGTACACACTCGGATCGACCCTGGCCCTTTTCACCAACATTCTTGGACGCATATGCCGGACCCACTTTCCAGCACACCAGTGCAGATGATCCGGCATCCACAAAGCCTTGCCCCCCCCCCCACAGTATCCCATGTTTTTGGATTAGTTTCGCCCAGGCATGGATACACAAATACAGACAATCGATACCAAGAACTGTAGTGATGTTTAATTTCTATTTTTGTTATCATTTTGTAAATACTGTTAATTTAATAGTTATTTAAATTGTTAAAATTATTTAAATTTTTGTTTGATTAAAAAAAAAAGTTTTATTGTCCTCTTTTTTAACTTTACCCATTCACGACGGTGGGACCCCCTCACCCCTGCCCTCCGATCTCCCCCTGATTGAAATATAAATGTTTTTTGTTGTCTTCTGCTAAACTGCTTTGTGACTGGATGACTGCGTCATAAAAGGCAACATATTAGCGTTCCCCTTAATCGTTCTCGAGCGCAAGTGGTTCATACGAATTTCCAGCATCTTATCTTTACTACATGGGCCTGCTTCATCCTCAGAGTGCATTTGTCTGGAGGCCTAGGCAGGATTTAAAACATTGCTGCCTTCTTTCTTTTTGAAGACATGGAGACCTCAAGTCAAGATGAGTATGTACCTGATGGAGCAGCCGAACAGCCAGAACGCTTTCAACATGAATTAAATGATCTCATCAGAGACCTTTCATTGTCAAAAGATAAAGCTGAACTTCTTGCATCTAGGTTGAAATAGAAGAATCTTCTTCATGATGATGTCAAAGTGTGTTATTACCGAAACAGAAGTAACACTTTAATACAATTTTTCATAGTTGATGGACCAATGGTATACTGTAACAATGTGAATGGCCTCTTTGATAAACTGAATCAAGAGTATTTTGTTGCAGATTGGTGATTGTTTATTGACTCATCCCAAAGAAGTTTGAAAGCAGTGTTGCTTCACAATGGAAATATGAAACCATCAATCCCTATTGCTCACTCATATCATCTAAAGGAAAGTCATGAAAATCTGTCAGTTATTTTGGATGCTATACAATATAAGCATCATCATATCTGGAAATTTGAAAGTGATTGGTCTGCTAATGGAAATGCAAGGAGGTTTCACAAAATATTTTTGCTTCTTGTGTTTATGGGACAGTAGAAATACAGTAGAGCATTATGTTCGCAGTGATTGGGGACAGAGAAACATCTATGCTCCAGGTAGAGACAATGTTCAGCATAATCCTTTAGTAGTTGCTCCAACAAAAATCTTTCTTCCTCCACTATGTATAAAGTTGGGATTGATTAAAAACTTTGTGAAAGCCATGGCAAAGACAAATTCACAAGGGTTCCAGTACATTTCACAGAAATTCTCCAGCATTTCACCAGCAAAACTGAAGGAAGGAGTATTTGTTGGTCCTCAGATCAGAGAGCTTATGAGAGATGATGTGTTTGAAGGAACTCTAAATGATAAGGAATTGAGATATTGGAAAAGCTTTAAGTGGATCTGTGAAAACTTCTTAGGAAAACAAAAATCTCCAGAATATGTTGAAGGCGTTGAGGAACTGCTAAATGCATACCAGTGTCTTGTATGTCACATGTCTCTGAAAATGCACTTTTTGCATTCACATTTAGATTTCTTCCCTCAAAATCTTGGGAATGTAAGCGATGAACAAGGCGAGCACCGCTACCAGGAATGACTCAATGATGGCAGATTACTGTTTGATGTTATATAGGGACAACCCTGAAAAATCGTATCAACGACAGTCTAATGTCAAGCACTTTTAATTTCTGCTCACATTTTGGTTTTGGTTTTGCATGTGAAATTATTTTGGTTCAATAAAAACTGTTTTGTAAGGTGGAGCATTTTTTTCTGAATGTAGATTACTGTTTTCTTAATGTCGCCAGTATATTTCCTATACCTTATAATAATGATGCTGCTCTATGGAAACTATATGTGCTACAGAAAAACTATATACATTTTTGAAATCAAGACAAAAGATGATTCAGAAAAGTAGAAAGTCACCTGCGATGATTACAAAAAATATTTTTTGTAGACCTGTGTTATGGTACTTCTTGAAGTGACTTGGCAACGTCTTGAGGAGTGTTTCATCATCCTCTGAGTGGGCCTCAGCGATGTCACAGATATGCTCCCTAACCCTGATTTTTAGTTCACGGGTGGTTAATCTGATGTATAGTTTGCCACAAGTGCACTCTGCATGATAAATCACCCTACTGGATGAGCAATTCAGATGTTTGTGGATTTCAAAGATACAAGCACCACCAAAATTTCTGAAATTTTTTGATTTTGTTAAATACAGACAGGCTTAACATATGCCACATGGGAAAAATCCTTTAGATCCAGCGTTTTCACCCACGCTTTCCTTATAAGGTTTATAGTGGCTATGGACCAATAAATCTTTGTGGTTAGCTGTAGTTTTGGCTACACATTGAGGGGAGGGTGGTAGAATGCATTTGAGAATGGGATCAGTCAACAAGATATTCCAATTTCTCTTGATGATATCTGTCAACTCCTGCCATTGACTGTTGTAGGTTGACTGTACATCGCCATTTGTTTACTCCTTGTTGATGTTCCCATAAAGCAATGCATTCCTCTTTATGGAAGTTACAGCACCCTATACAGTTGTGCTCAAAAGTTTACATACCCCATCAGAATTTTTGCTTTCTTGGCCTTTTTTCAGAGAATATGAATGATAATGCCAAAACTTTTTCTCCACTCATGGTTAGTGGTTGGGTGAAGCCATTTATTGTTAAACTACTGTGTTTTCTTTTTTAAATCATAATTACAACCCAAAACATCCAAATGACCCTGAGCAAAAGTTACCCCATTTCCTACCGTGTATTGCCCCCTCTAACATCAATGACAGCTTGAAGTCTTTTGTGGTAGTGGTGGAGGAGATTCTTTATTTCTCAGATGGTAAAACTGCCCACTCTTCTTGGCAAAAAGCCTCCAGTTCCTGTAAATTCCTAGGCTGTCTCGCATGAACTGCACATTTGAGATCTGCCCAGAGTGGCTCAATGATATTGAGGTCAGGAGACTGAGATGGCCACTCCAGAACCTTCACTTTGTTCTGCTGTAGCCAGTGACAGTTCGACTTGGCCTTGTGTTTTGAATCGGTGTCATGTTGGTACTTCCAAGTACGTGTATTTGCTGATAACATGTTGCATTCATCTTTCCTTCAACTTTGACCAAGTTTCCTGTGCCTTTGTAGCTCACACATCCCCAAAACATGAGCGATACACCTCCATACTTTACAGTAGGAATGGTGTTCCTTTCATCATAGGCCTTGTTGACCTCTCTCCAAATGTAATCTTTATGGTTGTGTCTAAAAAATTTAATTTTGGTCTCATCACTCCAAATTACCTTGTTCCAGAAGTTTTGAGGCTTGTTTCTGTGCTGTTTTGCATATTGTAGGCGAGATACTTTGTGGCATTTGCGCAGTAATGGCTTTCTTCTGGTGACTATACCATGCAGCCCATTTTTCTTCAATTGCCTCCTTATTGTGCATCTTGAAACAGCCACACCGCTAGTTTTCAGAGAGTCCAGTATTTCAGCTGATGTTATTTGTGGGTTTTTCTTTGCATCCCGAACAATTTTCCTGCCAGTTGTAGACGACATCATTGTTGGTCTACCTGACCGTGGTTTTGTTTATACAGAGCTCCCGATTTTCCATCTGTTAATCACAGTTTGAACGCTGCTGACTGGCATTATAAATTCCTTGGATATCTTTTTGTATCCCTTTCCTGTTTTAATACATATCAACTACCTTTTACCATAGATCCGTTGACAATTCTTTTGCTTTCCCCATGACTCACAATTCAGAAACATCAGTGGCTGGATGAAAGATGCAAGAGTCTATTTGGATCCCAGAAACTCACTCAGCTTCTATGCACACACACTGATTACAAGCAAACAGGTCACAGGTGAGGATGTTACCTTTAGTAGCCATTCAAACCCATTTGTGTCAACTTCTGTGCATGTTATCAGGCCAAAATCACCAGGGTATGTGAACTTTTGATCAGGGTCATTTGGATGTTTTGGGTTGTCATTATGATTTAAAAAGAGAAAACACAGCAGTTTGACAGTAAATGGCTTCACCCAACCACTAACCATGAGTGGAGAAAAAGTTTTGGTGTTATCATTCATATTCTCTCAAAAAAGGCTAAGAATGCAAAAATTCTGCTGGAGTATGTAAATTTTTGAGAACAACTGTAAATAGTATGAGGTCCCCACAGGTCTCTATGCAAAGAATGATGGCCTCCACAGCCCCCTATATACAGAATTGGGTCCCCACAGCTCCCTATACACAGTATAGTGCCCCCACAGGTCCCCCAACATCCAGACCTAAAAATAAAAACCTATATAATCACCCGATCAAGTCTCCCTGTCCACCAAAACCTCTGTCTCATCTTCTCGCCTATTTAGCAATGGGCTGGTATGTGCAGCCCAATGTAGTGATGTGATTGCATTGACAGAAGTCCCCTCCGAGGTATAGTCCTTAGGACAATGATACTCTTAAAAGTTGTACAGGCCAATGCGGCCAACTGCTCATCTTACATTTTCCTGATGATCCACCCCACCTGGGGAGGAGTACAAAAAAAATGCTATATGAGAGACACCTCGGATTGCCACCTTAGGCGACATGCACATCTTGACTTATGGCAGAAGTAAGCCTGAGAGCAAGAAGCGCTTATAAGTAAAGTAGGAGCAGCTGGTAGATTATAAGGTATTGAAACAATGCAAATAGTCATTAATTAATTATATTTGCACCTTATATGTTTATCTTAATTGTAATAAACAGTTAAAGAATATAAATACAATATGCCAAATGTCTTGCTTTTTCTTTGTATGCAACATTAGTTTAACATATTTGTTCTTTAGGTTCTGCAACAACTGGATACTATACCGAAGAGCCTAAAATATGCGTAAAATAGAATCTTTTTGTGGCGTGTCTGAACCATTGAGATGATTAAAAATGCCCAATAAATTATGGAATTGAATGTATAGATTTCACATAACTTATTGTTAAATTAAATCTTTTCTCTAACCTTCTATGGCATGCTGATTAGCATAAATTAATATAGAATGCCTTCTTGTCGACTGCCAGCATCTGTTTCTATAATTTTTTATCCAAATATGCTTTGCTTTTCCATGCCATTATATTTAAATTCATCCATCACTTGAGTGTTTTTTTTTAATATATGCAACAAACCCATTTCTCTCAAGCATCGAAATGTAAGATTGTCATACCTAGGACTAAATATTTAAGAGCAAACATACCCTCAAGGTGTCAGCTCTTTCAGCTTGAAGATAGAATAAAAATCCTTATGGACAGAAAAAATAATAATCCCCTGTAGTTTTGTAGTCCCAGTTACAGTCTAGTAGCTTTGTAAGAAGCTTGTATATCTTGAAATGTAAATGCTTATCCCATGAGAGTTCTGAATCGTTACAATTTAAAGTATGGATATTTTACTGTTTGGGCATTGTATAAAGTCACTACAGTGCTGTCTCAGAATACAAATTAAAATGCTATGTGCAGTATAACATGCAAATGTCCCTCTTCCTCCTTGCGGCAAATAGAAGGATTCACATGCCTCATTTACTCTTGTGTTGTTATCAATTTAGAAGGCAATTGTATACAGGTTAGTAGTTATATTTGACATTAGAAGTAAACGGCGTATGCACTAACTACCCAAACATTTGCAGATTTTGGAAACTTGTTTTTAGCTTTATAAATTTCAATTCTATGGCATTCCTGTGAAGATCCCCTGATATACCGTAGTATTGATGAAAAAAAATGTCCATTGTCCATAAATTGTCAAAATCAGTGGAAAATTCATTATACCTAGATCATGATATACTAGCTAAATTTAATGGATATGTTATTTAGAAGAAACTACTACAGGCTCAATGATTAAAAATGGAGTGCTGACTTCACCAATAATAATTAATTAACAATACTTTGTTTAACCACTTATTGACCGAGTCAATTTTGACCTTAACCCCTTCACCCCCAAGGGTGGTTTGCACGTTAATGACCGGGCCAATTTTTACAATTCTGACCACTGTCTCTTTATGAGGTTATAACTCTGGAACGCTTCAACGGATCTTCGCGATTCTGAGACTGTTTTCTCGTGACATATTGTACTTCACGTTAGAAGTATAATTTCTTCGATATAACTTGCGTTTATTTTTGAAAAAAACACAAATATGGCGAAAATTTTGAAAATTTTGCAATTTTCAAACTTTGATTTTTTTCCTTAAAACAGAGAAATATGTCACACAAAATAGTTAAGAAATAACATTTCCCACATGTCTACTTTACATCAGCACAATTTTGGAACCAAAATTTTTTTTTGTTAGGAAATTATATGGGTTAAAAGTTGACTTCTCATTTTTACAACAAAATTTACAAAGCCATTTTTTTAGGGACCACCTCACATTTGAAGTCACTTTGACGGGTCTATATAGCAGAAAATACCAAAAAGTGACACCATTCTAAAAACTGCACCCCTCAAGGTACTCAAAACCACATTCAAGAAGCTTAATAACCCTTCAGGTGCTTCACAGGAGCTGAAGCAACGTGGAAGGAAAAAATTAATATTTAACTTTTTAGCCACAAAAATGATCTTTTACAAACTTTTTTTATTTTGACAAGGGTAAAAGGAGAAAATGGGCAGATAAAGTTGTTGTGCAATTTCTCCTGAGTACGCCAATACCCTATATGTGGGGGAAAACTACTGTTTGGGCACACGGCAGAGCTCGTAAGGGAAGGAGCGCCGTTTGACTTTTTCAAACTAAAATTGGCTGGAGTTGAGATTGGACGCCATGTCGTGTTTGGAGATGCGCCTAAACAGTGGAAACCCCCACAAGTGACACCATTTTGGAAACTAGACCCCCTAAGGAACTTATCTAGATCTGTTGTGAGCACTTTGAACCCCAAAGTGTTTCACAAAAGTTTATAATGCCTGGGTGTGAAAAAAAAAAAACAATTTTCCACAAAAATGATTTTTTAGTCCCAAATTTTTGATTTTTCCCAAGGAAATTGGACCCCAAAAGTTGTTGTCCAATTTGTCCTGAGTACGCTGATACCCCATATGTGGGGGGGGGAACTGTTTGGGTGCACGGCAGGGCTTGGAAAGGAAGCAGTAACGTTTTGGAATGCAAACATTGATGGGGGTCATGTTCCGTTTGTAGTGCCCCAGATGAGCCTAAACAGTGGAAACCCCCCAAAAGTGACCCCATTTTGGAAGCTAGACCCCTAAGGAACTTATCTAGATCTTTGGTGAGCACTTTGAACCCCCAAGTGCTTCACACAAGTTTATAATGCCCAGGCATGAAAATAAAAAATCCTATTTTTTTCCCACAAAAATTATCTCTTAGTCACTAATTTTTTATTCTCCCATAGGTAACAGGAGAAATTGGACCTCAAAAGTTGTTGTCCAATTTGTCCTGAGTACGCTGATACCCCATATGTGGGGGGGAACCACTGTTTGGGCACATGGCAGAGCTCGAAATGGAAGGAGCGCCATTTGACTTTTTCCAACCAAAATTGGCTGGAATTGAGATTGGACGCCATGTTGCATTTGGAGAGTCCCTGATGTGCCTAAACAGTGGAAACCCCCCACAAGTGACCCCATTTGGGAAACTAGACCCCCTAAGGAACTTATCTAGATCTTTGGTGAGCAATTTGAACCCCCAAGTGCTTCACACAAGTTTATAACGTAGAGCCGTAAAATTAAAAAATCATATTTTTTCCATAAAATTGATCTTTTCACTCCAATTTTTATTTTCCCAAGGGTAACAAGACTCCAAAAGTTATTGTGAAATTTGTCCTGAGTACGCTGATACCCCATATGTGGGGGTAAACCACTGTTTGGGTGCATGGCAGAGTTTGGAAGGGAGGAGCACCGTTTGACTTTTTCAACGCAGAATTGGCTGGATGCCATGTCGTGTTTGGAGAGCTCATGATCTGCCTAAACAGTGGAAACCCCCCACAAATGACACCATTTTGGAAACTAGACCCCTCAAGGAACTTATCTAGATGTGTGGTGAGCACTTTGAACCCCAAAGTGCTTCACAGAAGTTTATAACGTACAGCCGTAAAATAAAAAATCCTTTTTTTTTTACAAAAATGATTTTTTCGCCCCCAATATTTTATTTTCACAAGGGTAACAGGAGAAATTGGACCCCAAAAGTTGTTGTCCAATTTGTCCTGAGTACGCTGATACCCAATATGTGGGAATAAACTACTGTATGGGCGCACGTCAGGGCTCGGAAGGGAAGTAGTGACGTTTTGGATTGCAGACTTTGATGGAATGGTCTGGGGGCGTCATGTCGCATTTGGAGAGCCCCTGATGTGCCTAAACAGTGGAAACCCCCCACAAGTGACCCCATTTTGGAAAATAGACCCCACAAGGAACTTATCTAGAAGTGTGGTGAGCGCTATGAAGCCCCAAGTGCTTCACAGAAAATTTATAACATACAGCCGTAAACAAACAAAAAAATCATTTTTTTTTTTTACAAAAATGATTTTGTCACCCCCAGTTTTTTATTTTCCCAAGGGTAACAGAAGAAATAGGACAAATTTCACAATAACTCTTGTGGTCCAGAGTACGCTGATACCTCATATGCGGGGGTAAACTACTGATTGGGCGCATGGCAGAGCTCAGAAGTGAAGGATCACCGTTTGACTTTTTCAACGCAGAATTGGCTGGAATTGAGATCAGACGCCATGTCACATTTGGAGAGCCCCTGATGTGCCTAAACAGCAGAAACCCCCCAATTTTAACTCCAACCCTAACCCCAACATACCCCTAACCCTAGTCCCAACCCTAACCACAAACCTAACCCTAACACACCCCTAACCCTAATCCCAACCATAACCCTAATACTAACTTTAGCGCCAACCAACCCTAACCCTAACTTTAGCCGCAACCCTAACCCTAATGGGAAAATGGAAATAAATACATTTTTTAAATTTTATTATATTTCCCTAACTAAGGGGGTGATAAAGGGGGTTTGATTTACTATTTATAGCGGGTTTTTGTGATTGGCAGCTGTCACGCTAAAAGACGCTTTTTATTGCAAAATGTAGTTTTTTGCATCACCACATTTTGAGAGCTATAATTTTTGCATATTTTGGCCCACAGAGTCATGTGAGGTCTAATTTTTTGCGGGACGAGGTGACGTTTTTATTGGTACCATTTTTGAGCATGTGACATTTTTTGATCGCTTTTTATTTCGATTTTTGAGAGGTTAGAATGAACAAAAATCAGCAATTCATGGCGTTTATACCGTTCCGCGTGTGGTAAAATTGATAAAGCAGTTTTATTCTTCGGGTCAGTACGATTACGGCGATACCTCAATTATATCATTTTTTTATGTTTTGGCGCTTTTATAGAATAAAAACAATTTTATATAAAAAATCATTATTTTTGCATCGCTTTATTCTGCGAGCTATAACTTTTT
The DNA here is from genome assembly GCA_033576555.1 of Oophaga sylvatica. Classification (NCBI taxonomy): domain Eukaryota; kingdom Metazoa; phylum Chordata; class Amphibia; order Anura; family Dendrobatidae; genus Oophaga; species Oophaga sylvatica. Next base: position 425,300,212 of record JARQOD010000004.1, on the reverse strand, counting down.
TATTTTTTCGCTGATGATGCTGTGTGATGGCTCGTTTTTTGCGGGACAAGATGACGTTTTCAGCGGTACCATCTTTATTTATATCGGTCTTTTTGATCGTGTGTTATTCCACTTTTGGTTCGGCAGTATGATGATAAAGCATTGATTTTTTGCTTACCTTTTTTTTTTTTTCAAGGGGTTCACTAAAGGGGTTAACTAGTGGGAAAGTTTTATAGGGGGGGTCGTTACGGACGCGGCGATACCAAATATGTGTACTTTTATTGTTTTGTTTTTTTTATTTACAGGAAGAAATGAATTTATTGGGGAATATTTTTTTTTTTTTATGATTTTTTTTTACCACTTTTTATTTTAATTTTTTTTACTTTTTTACTTTGTCCCATGGTGGGACATCACAGTATTTTATCAGATTGCTGGTGTGACAGTGTGCACAGCACTCTGTCACACCAGCGATCGCTCTGGCATCACTGCAGGCTTCCTCAGCGCCATACTGGATCCGGGACCTGGAGGGAGGATGGACCCTCGGAACAGCGCGACACATCGCGCTGCTCTGAGGGTCACAGGGGAGCTCGCAGGGAGCCCCCACCCTGCGCGATCCTCCCCTGTGCCCCGGGTACACCGCGATCATGTTTGATCGCGGTGTGCCAAGGGTTAATGTGCCGGGAGCGGTCTGTGACCGCTCCTGACACATAGTGCTGGGTGTCAGCTGTGATATACAGCTGACACCCGGCCGCGATCAGCTGCGCTCCCCCCGGGAGCGCAGCTGATCGCCCATGACATACTATTCCGTCCATGGGAATTAGGTCCAGGGTCACATGGACGGAATAGTACGTCTGATGGCAGAGAGGGGTTAATGACCAGGCCAATTTTTACAATTCTGACCAGTGTCACTTTATGTGGTTATAGCTCTGGAACACTTCAACGGATCATTCTGATTCTGAGAATGTTTTTTTGTGATGTATTGTACTTCATGATAGTCGTAAAATTAATTCTATATGACTTGCGTTTATTTATGAAAAAAATGAAATTTGGCAAAAATGTTGAAATTTTTGCAATTTTCAAACTTTTAAGTTTTGTGCCCTTAAATCATAGAGTTATGTCACCCAAAATAGTTAAAAAATAAATTTCCCACAGGTCTAATTTAAATCAGCACAATTTTGGAAACATATAGGTTTAAAACTTGAGCAGCTATTTCTCATTTTTCCAACAAAATTTACAAAACCATTATTTTGGGACCAAGTCACATTTGAAGTTACTTTAAAAGGCCTGTGTGACAGAAAACACTCAAAAGTGACACCACTCTAAAACCTGTACCCCTCAAGGTGCTTAAAACAACATTCAAGAAGTTTACTAACTCTTTAGTTGCTTCAAGAGGACTGAAGCAATGTGGAAGGAAAAAAAAGAACATTTAAGGCTGCTTTAACCCCTTAAACCCCAAGGGTGGTTTGCACGTTAATGACCTGGAAAATTTTTACAATTCTGACCACTGTCTCCTTATGAGGTTATAACTCTGGAACGCTTCTGGATCCCGGTGATTCTGAGAACGTTTTCTCGTGAGATATTGTACTTCATGATAGTGGTAAACTTTCTTCAATATAACTTACGTTTATATATGAAAAAAATGGAAATATGGCGAAAATTTTGCAATTTTCAAACTTGAATTTTTATTCCCTTAAAACAGAGAAATATGTCACACAAAATAGTTACTAAACAACATTTCCCACATGTCTACTTTACATCAGAACAATTTTGGAAACAATTTTTTTTTTTTGTTAGGAAGTTATAAGGGTTAAAAGTTGACCAGCGATTTCTCATTATTACAAGAAAATGTGCAAAACCATTTTTTAGGGACCACCTCACATTTGAAGTCACTTTGAGGGGTCTATATTGCAGAAAATACCCAAAATTGACACCATTCTTAAAACTGCACCCCTCAAGGTACTCAAAACCACATTCAAGAAGTTTATTAACCCTTCAGGTGCTTCACAGGAGCTGAAGCAACGTGGAAGGAAAAAATGAACATTTAACTTTTTAGTCACAAAAATGATCTTATACAAATAATTTTTTTATTTTCACAAAGGTAAAAGGAGAAAATGGACAGATACAGTTGTTGTGCAATTTTGCTGAAACCCCATATGTGGGGGAAAACCACTGTCTGGGTGCACAGCAGGTCTCGGAAGGGAAGGAGCGCCGTTTGACTTTTTCAAACCAAAATTGGCGGGAATTGAGATTGGACGCCATGTCGCATTTGGAGAGCCCCTGATGTGCCTAAACAGTGGAAACCCCCCACAAGTGACACTATTCTGGAAACTAGACCCCCTAAGGAACTTATCTAGATCTGTTGTGAACACTTTGAACCTCTAAGTGTTTCACTAAAGTTTATAATGCCTGGGTGTGAAAAAAAAAAAAAAAAAATTTCCACAAAAATGATTTTTTAGTCCCCAATTTTTAATTTTTCCCAAGGAAATTGGACACCAAAAGTTGTTGTCCAATTTGTCCTGAGTACGCTGATACCCCATATGTTGGGGGTAAATACTGTTTGGGCGCACAGCAGGGCTCGGAAAGGAAGTAATGACGTTTTGGAATGCAGACTTTGATGGGTGTCATGTTCAGTTTGCAGAGCCACTGATATGCCTAAACAGTGGAAAGCCCCCACAAGTGACCCTATTTTGGAAACTAGATGCCCTAAGGAACTTATCTACATGTGTAGTGAGAACTTTGAACCCCCAAGTGCTTCACAGACATTTATAACATAGAGCCATAAAAAAAAAAATCATATTTTTTCCACAAGAATGATATTTTCTGTTATGAATGTGCTAGAGATGGTTTCTGAGCAGAGGCTCCCTCTAGTGGTTACAGACAGTACTGAACCTTTCAGCGAGGATTGGCAATCTGGGTTCACTGACTGGTCTGATATAAGGGAGGTTCCCTCCCATGATGATTGCCGGTGATCAATTGTTCTTGTCTCAATTGTGGTTCCTGGTTCATTTGGAAGTTTGCTGGAGTCTTGCCTGCATCTCCTGCTTTCAGATAAGATATTTTTTGCTTTTCTTTTTGTGCTTGCTTTTTGCATTGTTTTCTGCACTTTTGTGGAGGTCAGCCAGGTCTCCTCCTGGGGCCTGAGCTCCTCACAGTTTATCTGCAGCCACTGTTATTTGCTCATTTGTTTTTTCCTGTTTTTTCAGCGGCTGCAGCTTGGTTTTGTTCACACTGAGATCTGATTTAACGGGTGGCGAGATCGTGTGATCTCAGTATTTTTGTAATCAGAATTGTTGGATTTTTGCAGGGTTTTCTGGGTTGCAGAAAGTAATCTCTCCTTTCCTATCCTATTTAGTCAGCTTGTGGCCCCAGCGTTTGCTCAATCTATTTTCTGCCTATGTTTGTGTTTTCATCTTGTCTAACCGCCATTATATGTTTGGGGGCTTCATATTTTCTTTGGGGATCTGCTCCGGGGCAGATAGCTTTCATCTTTCTGCCTTTAGGTGTAGTTATCTCTCAGGCTGTGACGAGGCATCTAGGATCAACGTAGGAACGCTCCACGGCTACCTCTAGTTGTGTCGTTAGTTTAGGAATCTGCAACCCATCAGATACCAACATCTCAGGTGTTCTGCTGCCCTGCTGTTGTTCCTGTCCTACTCAGCTACCGAAACACAACAGTATCACCGGCCATAACTGAAAATTATATAGTACTCACAGAAGGGAAAAATAGTGTGGAAAGAAAAAAGTTGTCAGAGATTTTTTTTTTTTCTGTCTGTTGCATTTTTTCCCTCTTTTTCTCTGGGTGCTGAGGAGGATTTTTTTTTTCTTTCAATGGAGTTTGCACAGTTGTCTGGCCGTGTGGATCAGCTTGCCACTGAGGTTCGGAGTATTGCTACCTATCTTTCTAGGTTGCCGGTTGTGGAACCTAGGATTCCATGCCAGATTTGTTTTTGGGGGATTGGGCTAAATTTCTGAATTTCAAAAATAACTGTAAGTTGTTTTTTGCCTTAAAGCCTAAGTCCTCAGGTAACGCAGCGCAGCAGGTTCAAATTGTCATCTCTCTCCTGCGCGGCGATCCTCAGGATTGAGCTTTTTCCCTGACACCTGGGGATCCTCTTTTGAATGATATTGATGCATTTTTTCTGGCTCTGGGGTTATTGTACGATGAACCTAATGTCACTGATCAAGCTGAAAAAACCTTGTTGGCATTAAATCAGGGTCTTGAAGACGCTGAATTGTACTGTCAGAAATTCTGAAAGTGGGCAGTCTTGACCAAATGGAATGATGATGCTTTGGCAGCCCTTTTACGGAAGGGGCTGTCAGAGAATGTAAAGGATGTTATGGTGGGATTTCCTGCCCCCTCTGTTCTCAATGATTCTATGTCATTGGCTATTCAAATTGACAGACCTTTGCGTGAGCGCAGAGGTATGCGTGAGATAGTGCTGCCTTGAGAGCCAGCTTCTGAGCCCATGCAGTGTGATAGAGTGACTTCTGGGGCACAGCGTCATGAGTTTCGAAAGCGCAATGGGTTATGTTTCTACTGTGGTGATGCCTCTCATGCTATTTCAGTGTGCCCTAAGCGGGGAAGACGTTTTGCATGCTCAGTTGTCTTGGGTAGTGTTCAGACTAAATTTCTGTTGACTGTTACCCTGATTTTCTCCCTGTCCACATTTTCTGCTCAGGCTTTTGTTGATTCAGGAGCAGCTATTAACCTGATGGATTTTGACTTTGCCAAACGTTGCGGGTTTCCCATGATACCTCTGCGGAAGTCTATTCCCCTACTGGGCATTGATTCTACCCCTTTGGCGGAGAATAAACCCCAGTTTTCTACTCAGGTGATAATGAGGGTTGAACCAGATCATCAGGAGAGTTGCAAATTTCTGGTGCTGTATAATCTGCATGACATTATTGTACTAGGTTTCCCTTGGTTACAGTCTCATAATCCTGTTTTGGATTGGAAATCTGTGTCTGTGACCAGTTGGGGCTGCCAATGTGTTAATGCCGACACTCCTGTTTTTTCTGTCTCTCCCAAGTCTCAGGATGTTCCTGACTTTTTGACTGATTTTTCGGATGTATTCAGTGAAAGTAAATCTGCATCTTTGCCCCCTCACAGGAGCTACGCTTGCGCTATTGAATTAGTGTCTGGTGGTAAATTTCCTAAAGGTCGCCTTTTTAACTTGTCTGTACCTGAACACGATGCTATGCGATCTTATATCAAGGAGTCATTGGAGAAGGGTCATATTAGACCATCCTCTTCACCCTTGGGTGCCGATTTTTTCTTTGTGGCCAAAAAGGATGGTTCATTGAGGCCGTGTATTGATTATCGTCTCTTGAATAAGATCACTGTGAAGTATCAATATCCGTTACCCTTGATTTCTGACCTGTTTTCCAGAGTGAAAAGTGCTAGTTGGTTTACCAAGCTTGACCTCAGGGGGGCGTATAACCTTATTCGCATTAAGCACGGGGATGAATGGAAGACGGCGTTTAATACCCCAGAGGGGCATTTTGAGTACCTAGTGATGCCCTTTGGGCTCACTAATGCTCCTTCTGTCTTCCAATCCTTCATGAATGATATTTTCAGGGATTTTGTGGATAAATTTCTGATTGTTTATTTGGATGATATCTTGATTTTTTCCAATGACTGGGACTCTCATGTGAAACATGTTCGGACTGTGTTCCAGATTTTGAGAGAGAATGCACTGTATGTGAAGGGATCAAAGTGTCTTTTTGGCGTACAGAAGGTCTCATTTCTGGGATTCATTTTTTCTCCGTCTATTATTGAAATGGACCCGGTCAAGGTTCAGGCCATCTGTGATTGGGTCCAACCTACTTCATTAAAGGCTCTTCAGAGATTTTTGGGTTTTGTCAATTTTTATCGTAAATTTGTTGGTAATTTCTCCGGTATTGTTAAACCATTGACTGATTTGACCAAAAAGGGTTCTGATGTGGTGAATTGGCCTCCTGAGGCAGTCTCTGCGTTTCAGGAACTTAAGCAGAGATTCACTTCTGCTCCTGTTCTACGGCAGCCTGATGTTTCTCTACCGTTTCAGGTGGAGGTTGATGCCTCTGAAATTGGGGCAGGTGCCGTTTTGTCCCAAAGCGATCCAGAGACCTCTAAGAGTAACCCTTGTGCCTTTTTCTCTCGAAAATTTTCTCCAACTGAACGTAATTATGACGGGGGGTAATGGGGAGTTATTGGCCTTGAAGTGGGCCTTTTGAAGAATGGAGACATTGGCTGGAAGGAGCCAAACATCAGGTGGTTTCCTCACGGACCATAAGAATCTGGTTTATCTCGAATCAGCCAAGCGACTTAATCCAGACAGGCAAGGGTGTGGCCTTGTTTTTTCACATGTTTTAATTTTGTGGTTTCTTTTCTTCCTGGCACTAAGAATTTTAAAGGCGGATGCCCTCTCGAGGAGTTTCTTTGCGGACTCTCCTGAGTTATCTGATCCTACTGTGATTTTGAAAGAGGGTGTAGTTCTTTCCGCCACTCGCCCAATTTGAGACTGGCCTTGGAAGGTGTCAGGAGGATAATCCTGACGCTGCCCTATTTGGGGAAAATTTTTTGTCCCAGACCAGTAGAAGAAAGTATGATGTCTGAGATTCTTGTTCCGCGTTGGCTGGTCATCCCAGAATTTTTGGTACCAGAGACTTGGTGATTTGGTCCTTTGGTGGCCTACTTTGTCTCGTGACGTCAGGGAAATTTGTGCAGTCCTGTGGGACTTGCTCCTCGCTCCAAGCCTTGCCCTCCGCTCTTTGTGGTTTATTAATGCCATTACCTGTGCCCAAGATGCCATGGACCCAATCTCTATGGATTTTATTTCCGACCTCCCTGTTCTCAGAGATGACCCTTATCTGGTAATCTGGATAGGTTTTCCAAGATGATACATCTTGTGCCATTACCTAGTTACCTTCCTCCTCCGAATTGGTGCCTTGTTCCTTCAGCACGTGGTTCGGTTACATGGCAATCCGGAGAACATGTGTCTGACAGAGGAGTCAGTTTGTTTTTCCAATTTTTGGAGGACATTTTGTTCTAAACTTGGTGTTCAATTATTTTCCTGCTTTTTTATCCTCAGACCACTGGACAAACCAAGAGAACAAACCAGACCTTGGGGACTTATTTGAGATGTTTGTGTCTGCTGATCAAGATGACTGGGTCTCTTTTTGCCCTTGGCTTTAGTTTGCTCTTAATAATAGGGCTAGCTCTGCCACCTTGATGTCTTCATTTTTTTTCTGCAATTTTGGGTTTCACCCTCGATTTTCTTCGGGACAGGCGGGTGCTTCTGTCTGTCCGGGTGTTGACTCTGTTGTGGAGCGAATGCAGCAGATTTGGGACCAGGTGGTGGAGAGGTTGTCTTCCCCTCGGAGAAGGCCCAAGGTTTGCCAACCGGGAAAACTGATGTCCTCTTTTTAAGTGGGGGGCTTTGGGTTTTTTGTC
>JARQOD010000004.1:425230168-425292698 GCA_033576555.1 Oophaga sylvatica | reverse complement strand
GGCGGGTGCCTTTTGTCCCAAACGACCCCAAGACCCTAAGATAACCCTTTCCTTTTTTTTTAAAAATTTTCTCCAACAAACTAATTATACGGGGGTAATCGGAGTTAGGGCCGAAGGGGGCCTTTGAAAATGGAGACATTGGCTGGAAACCAAACATCAGGGGGTGTCTCACCCCAAAAGAATCGGGTTTACCGAACACCCCAGCGACAAATTCCTGGGGACGGGAAATGGGGGGGCCTTTTTTTTTCCTTTTTTTTAAATTTTGGGGTTTTTTTTTTTTTTTTCCCGGGCACTAAGAATTTTAAAGGGGGATGCCCCCAGGAGTTTCTTTGCGGACTCTCCTGTTATTGATCCTACTGTGATTTTGAAAGGGGGTTATTCTTTCCCTCTCCCCCAAATTTTAAACCTGGCCGGGAAGGGTGTCAGAGGAAAATCCGACGCTGCCTTTTGGGAAATTGTTTGCCCGCCATAGAAGAAGGTAGTGTCGAGTTTCATTTTCCGCTTGGCTGGTCACCCAGAATTTTGGTACCGGGAACTTGGTGATCGGCCTTTTTTGGGGCCTCTTTGTCTCGGACGTCGGGGAATTTTTGCAGTCCTGTGGGACTTGCCCGCTCCAACCTTGCTTCCCCTTAGTGGTTATTAAGCCATTTCCTGTGCCCCAAGATTCCATGACCCCAATCTCTATGGATTTTTTTCCGACCTCCCTGTTTTTTCAGAGAAGCCGTTACTGGGTAATCTGTATAGGTTTTTTTTCCAAAAGAACATCTTTTCCCCTACCTAAGTTACCCTTTCCCCCCTCCGAATTTGGTGCCTTTTTTTTCCTTCAGCATTGGGCGTTACATGGCATTCCCAGAACTTTTGTCTGACAGAAAGGGGTTTCCCGTTTTTTTCCAATTTTTTGGGACATTTGTTCTAAACTTGGTGTTCAAAAATTTTCTTTCTCCCTGTTTTCATCCCAGACCACTGGCAAACCAAGAGAACAAACCCCGACCTTGGAACTTTTTGAGATGTTTTTTGTCGCTGATCAAATGAAGGGTCTCTTTTTTTTTCCCTTTGGTGGTTTTCTCTTAAAAATAGGGGTAGCCTGGCCCCCCTTGAGTCTTCATTTTTTTGCAATTTTTGGGTTTCACCCTCGTTTTTTCGGGGCAGGGGGGTGCTTCTGTCTGTCCGGGTGTTGACTCGTTGTGGGGGGAAGCAGCAGATTTGGGCCAGTGGTGAGGGTTTCTCTCCTCAGGAAGCCCCAAAGGTTTTTCCAAACCGGGATAGGACGATGGCCCGGTTTAAAATGGGGGCTTGTTTGGTTTTTCCCAAGGAAAAAAAAACCCCATGAGGTTGCATCTCCAAAAATTTTTAAACCCAGGTTCATTGGACCTTATAAAACAGGAGATTTTTAATTCCGTTTTCCCTTTCCCTTCTTCTTCCCGGGACATTTAAAACCCCTACGTGTTCCAAAAGCCCTTTTAAAGGTTTGTCGAGCCAGGGGGTTCCTAGGGTGCGCCTCCGCCCTTTTTTGGTTGAGGGCAATTGAAGATTGGTTGAAAAAATTGGTTTCCTTTTTTTTCAGACAGAAACCCCAGTATTTGGGTTTAATGGGAGCCACTGTTATTTGCTCATTTGTTTTTTCCTGTTTTTTCAGCGGCTGCAGCTCGGTTTTGTTCACACTGAATCTGATTTAGCGGGTGGCGAGATCGTGTGATGTCAGTAATTTTGTAATCAAAATTGTTGGATTTTTGTAGGGTTTTCTGGGTTGCAGAAAGTAATCTCTCCTTTCCTATCCTATTTAGTCAGCTTGTGGCCCCAGCGTTTGCTCAATCTATTTTCTGCCTATGTTTGTGTTTTCATCTTGTCTAACCGCCATTATATGTTTGGGGGCTTCCTATTTTCTTTGGGGATCTGCTCTGGGGCAGATAGCTTTCATCTTTCTGCCTTTAGGTGTAGTTATCTCTCAGGCTGTGACGAGGCGTCTAGGATCAACGTAGGAACGCTCCACGGCTACCTCTAGTTGTGTAGTTAGTTTAGGAATCTGCAACCCATCAGTTACCAACATCTCAGGTGTTCTGCTGCCCTGCTGTTGTTCCTGTCCTCCTCAGCTACCGAAACACAACAGCCACCTGTGGTGTCTGGCGAGGATTGCCAGTGCTGCAGCAGTCCACTGAGGCCGGTGTTGTGGCAGCTTAGATGGTATCGCTCCCCACAGGTGGAGCAGGCCCTCAGGGCAGCGTAGATGTAGGAATGCAGGACAGAGGGAACCCAGCCGGGTCAGAGCAAGAATGGGAGCACACACAAGTCACTTCCATACCTTTACTGGAATTAGTGCAGGAAGAACCCGGAGCACTGTAGGGTGTGGGGTGCATGTCCGGATTTTCCCCAGTGAGCAGGAGTAGGGCCTCCTGTTTCTTGCCTCTCTATAGTAAGTTTCTGACCTGCCTGTAGCTAGGCCTAACTTTGTCTCTGTTCTTCACCGGCTGACTTTGTGGTAGGGCCTTCTTCTGGAGTACACACTCACTGCTAGTAGGGCCTCCGTGACTCCTGGCTCTGTTATGTATCAGCTCTGAGGTGATCCTGGGACCTGTAGTTCTCCAAGGATTACGGTTGTGTCTTACTGGGTCATAAAGATCCCTGTAGGCTCGGACCCGGTGTCCGGTATATGCTTTCTGGGGTGAGCTGGTAAAGCTCCTCTGCCCCCAATGCTTCTCTCTCCTCTAGCCCTCGGCCTACTCGGGCCCTCACAGGCTATACACACTGGCAGTTAGCTGGCTGCCTCTTCTGCCGCTCTCTAGAGCGTCGGCACGCTCCTAGCTTGCTGGCCTGAGCTACTTGAGTCTAGCTTGCAGGAGACTATTGCCCCACCGCTGAGCTATTAGCTGAGCTCTCAAGACTCTATGCTAGACCTGACTGCTAGGCTGCACTCTTTTGCTAGACTTCCCTGCTAGACTCCTCTGCAGTCTCCTCACTTCCTGCCTCCACCCTCCTTTATATATTCCTATCTGGGCTCCCTCTGGTGGTCTGAGGTAGGGTGGAGGTGTGTGTATGCTCTGAGGACCTCTTGTGGAGAAATCCTTTAATGCACCCTTCTAGGATCTGTGGCACTAAGCGCAGCTGGGTGCCACATTCCCCCCTAGCAAAGCTCAGCACTCCCAGGCTGAAGTACATTTTGCAAACAATAAGGATAAACTATCTTCCCTTTGTGGGAGGTTAGAACATTTGAACGTTACATAAAACATGAAAAAGTATATATGTATATACATTGCAAAAGCAGTAGGCAGTGAGCAACCAGAAAGTCCAAGTCTCTTCCAAAGAGGTTGCTCAAAGGGAACACTCAAGGAGTGCAAATTAGTACAATAAAGTCTTTGGGCTGCACATAGTCCTCAGCCACCGAGTTCTTAGATACCTAAAAAGTAGTAGGACGCAAATAAGCCAAGTGTCCATATCACTTGAATTGTCCATTAGGGCAAAATATAAGTTAATAGGCATTGTAGCATTTCCAGGGGATATAGCTCTAGGATCGCTGTCTGGGTAGACAGAGTGACACGAAAACAGTTCATTCAGACAGCAGTTCTGATGAAAACTGGCCGCAACCAGCTTTATTAAAGTCCACAGCAAACAGATAAAAATAAAGCATAAACAGAAAACCTAGGCTTGTCTAGCCACTAATTACACATAGATAGATTGCCCTGTCTATCCGGGTCCCGGCTCTACCAGCCTGACCCAAAACAACACATATGATATATGTTACCAGTATGGAGTTTCACAGATACTCCTCCTTGTGTCTGAAGGCACCTTCCATGTCCAGACTTGAGAGAGATCCACTCCTATTCAGCCGCTATTCGCACGGATTCTCACTGCGACTACTCCTGTGTCCGGGGTACTTCCTGCACCCAGACTGAGATAGCTCACACTCCTGGAGACACCTTCTGTACCTGGACCCCTTGTCCAGATTAAGCGTGCTCCCACTCCTGGAGACCGCTTCTTGTGCCGGGACACCTTCCTGTGTCCAGACTAAGCGTCCTCTCTGACTGTGTTCCAACACACCTACTTCTGGTCTCCTAATTAACACCTGAGTGATTTCAGGCCTGAGCTGCAAGTGTGTACTGAATGTAAGGTGTAGTGACCTTTCTCTACCACTAGGTCTACAAAGCCACACACCTCCCTTATACCAGTCAGTAAAGTAGCTAGGTGAAATATACACCCCATTCAATACACATACTCTCACTGTCTCACATATCCCCCCCCTCTTCTCCAGACCGGAGGGCTGGTCATCCAGACCGGAGGGCTGGTTAACAATCCAACAGAGACAGTGAACTCTGGACCAGTCATTGCCCTCATCAGCTTCATCTTCACCACTGTCATTTGTATCTTCACCTGAGTCATAGCCAACATCAGCTTTCTCTTCATCTGAAGCATCCGTACTACCCTGTACCCTCCCAGGCCTATGCTTTCTGCGGGCCTCGGGTATCCTGCACGGTTTCATCTTGACCTTAGGGCCGGGCTCAGTTTCGATATAGTGCCTGGCCAGAGAAGTACGACCAGGCACGTCAGAACACCTCTGCTGATTCTTCCACATAAACTCTCGTACCTCCTGTTTTTGGGGCACTGACCCTGTGTCACCAACTGTCACAGGAGGTATAGGGGTTTTTTCACCTTTCTCTAATTCCCCCTGAACCTTTTTTAGCACATCTACTTTCTTAAATATCAGTTGGTTCATAAATTCTATTTCACAGAACTTAAGCACCTCTGCCATGGTCTCTGACCATTTTGAGCCACACTGTTCCCACAATTGGCACTGTATAGGAAGCTGATCGTTTTTCTTTTTCGGTACACATAATTCATCCTCTTCCTGTACAGGCTCTTCTGGTAGAACATGCTCAGAAGCCCTACCGTCAGTCTTACATTCTGCCTCTTCAGTCACATCATTATGGTCTCCAATATTTCCATTTATTCCAGCTTTCAAGTTCTCCTTGATAGCGGCATCTGTATACTCAGAACCCGCCGGATTCTTCTCTTCCACTACGTTCTGCATCCCATCTGGGCTCCCGTGTGTCTGTAGCGGCAACGGAGTGACACATCGCTTTTCCCATTTGTTGGGACGTGGCTCCGATGTAGCCTCCCTGAAAGTGCGCTTGAGCTCACCAACGCCAGCCCGATGTCTCAAACTCTCATCTTGTGACTTATCCAGATCCTTGGTATCACTCGGGAACACTGCTGGGGCTCCGGGCGCCGAACTTCCAGCCTGAGCTTCACGAGTTGCAGCTACTGATGAGGCATCTGGTTTGGTGTCTACCACTTCTATGGCTTTTTCCACCTCTGCAGCATCACCTTCAGAGTCCTTGGCATGATGCAGATCCACACCACACACCGACAACTTCTCATCTTCAACAGCATCCACTTGTGCTGTGTTCCGTTTCAGAGTCCTGCCTTTAAAGCTCAGCTCTCCTCCTTTCACCTTAGTCTTCGCCAGGGAATTGGCCAACTGTAAAACATCTTCAGATGCCATCTTCTGTCCGGCTGTAAGGTCAGCATCAGCTTTCTTCTCAGGACTCTCAACCTCCTCTGCTACCATGCCTTCCTCATTTGCACTGGTGGCTTTATGGTCATCAGATGATTCAATATCACTATCTGACCCCTTTTTCTCAGCCACATCTGGCTCACTGTCAGGGTTATACAATTCATTTTCATTCATATCCTGCTCACTGTCAGGGTTATACAATTCATTTTCATTCACATCCTGCTCACTGTCAGGGTTATACAATTCATTTTCATTCACATCTTGATCTGGAACCTTAGTTAACATGTCATCCACAACATTAACTTCACCATCTGGTCCCTCAAGTATGTGACTATGTGACAACCCCAGCACTATACTTCTATATAGCTCAGGTACTAGGAGCTGACTCACGACCTCTCCCTGGACTTCAGTGTCCCTATACAATAGGCTATTGTCCATGGCAGCATGAGGAAACCTCTCCTCAGAGCCAGGCTCCTGGGAAACCTCATTTAGAACAATCATATTTTCCTGTGCCGTCCTAGAGAGGGGTCTCGCCACTGCTCACTCTCAAAATTGTCACAGGACACAGGTAAGTAAGGGACACTCGGTTCCCGAGAACCACCATCCTCGTCTCCCAACATCACCTGCAAAGGAACTTCATCACCATCACAGTCATCATTATTATCAACATCATTATCATGACTATGATCAGTATCATCATCACTATCATGGTCATCATCATTATCATCATCATCATCATCATCATTATCATTATCATCATCATCATTATCATGGTCATCATCATTATCATGATCATCATCATCATTATCATTATCATCATCATCATTATCACATAAGTTTAACGGCCCACTAGCATTGTGTTCCGCCCCTCGGGACTGCGCACCCTCAGTAGGAGCTTCATCACACTGTCCATCAGAAACATTTTTCCCCCAGCGACCCTTAGACCGGGGAAAGTCACTACCCAATATAACGGGTTGCACCAGGTTCTTCACTACCCCCACTTCATATGAAACCTCCCCGAGTTTGGGGACCAAGTCCACGGCAGTCTCTGGGTAGACTTTGGTGTCTCCATGGATACACACCATACTCAGGTGCTTATCAGGGATGAAGTCCCTATCAATCAGGCTGTCACATACGGAAGTCACTGGACTCTCTGAGTCCAAGAGGGCCTGTGCTGGGCAGTCATTTACAACCACCGGGGACCCCTGTGGTCCAGTCTCTTCGGCTGAGGTGGACACACACACAGGCTCCGCGCAGAGAGAGAGGGATCTGCCAACATCACAACACATAGGCTCCCCCTCTATTGGACAGTTGGCTGCAATTTCACGCCAGCTCCAACACTGTCCATCACACTCTCCCACCCACATGTCCCCTCGGGCCTGAACCCGCTTATCAGCATACCCCATGTCCCCAACAGCTGGAACGCTCTTACCGCGAGAGTTCAGCGTCCGGGAACTCTGAAGTGACGACCTCTCAGACGGCTGGTCACGGAGACAGTCTTTGCTGGCGAAGGCCTTCTCCATCAGGCTGACCAGACGATTGGCGTCCTGGTGGTCTCCTTGTCCGACCTCTGGCTGTACCTTAGAAGGACATGCTTGGGTGCAGCGGTCCACTATCACCCTTTCAACTCCACAATCAAGCCTGCTGACTGCAGACTCCCAACTGTATCTCCAGTCATGAACTCCCCTGGCACGGGCCGCCACCGCAACACCCGGCCGGGTAAGAATCTCCACTTTCAGCTTAGCATAGTCTTGGCTGTCCTGCTCGCTCAGGTCAGCATAGGCCCTTTGGGGCTCTCCAATCAGATAGGGTGCGACCATCATGGCCCATTCAGATAGGGGCAGATTCTCCTTCTCTGCCAGTCTCTCAAACCTAGTGAGATATACCTCCACATCATCACGAGGAGTCATCTTTTTCAGGGACCGTCTTACCGCCTTCTTTACAGCGGACAACGCAGGTACCTTCACAACATTACTCTGGGACGAGGTGCTGAGAGCTGCAATCTGCTCCAACAACCGGTTAGTCTCCTGCTGCTGTAGCTGGCACCGCAGCCGCATGCTCTGCTCGGCCTGTACCAGGTACTCAACGAGCTCCTCCATACTGCCGGACTCATCTGTCTCAATCACAGCAGTCTTATGTTGCATATTAACTTGCGCCCTTTGTTCAAACAGCGCCTCCATGCTGTCATCCATGCTGTCAGACTTCTCTGTCTTAACAACGGCAGTCTTCACTCAAGACATACCCACTCCACAGTCTTTTCCAC
Source organism: Oophaga sylvatica (assembly GCA_033576555.1). Taxonomy (NCBI): domain Eukaryota; kingdom Metazoa; phylum Chordata; class Amphibia; order Anura; family Dendrobatidae; genus Oophaga; species Oophaga sylvatica. The sequence goes on along the minus strand of JARQOD010000004.1, from coordinate 425,284,929 downwards.
AGAAAAATTCAGCTTGCTATGCAAACACCCTCTTTTTTTTTTTTTTTTTTCCTTTGCAAAGTCTATTAGGGCTACTGTCTCTTTAAGACTGCTCCACAGACTTTTCTTTTGCTGCTGCACATTCCACAGTCATTTTCACAACAAGTTCAGCTTTGCTGTGCATACATTTTCTCTCTGCAGACCCTATCAGGGCCACTGTCTCTCCAAGACTGCTCCAATCAGACGTTTCTGCTGACACACTTTTTTTTTTCTCTGCTGCTATTTCAACAGACTTCACCTTTATTGCTGTCTCTAAGCCACCGTGCTGCATGCACACTCCAGCACTAACTGTATCAGCCACTGCGCTGCCCGCATTCTCCACCAATTGTAGCATTTCCAGGGGATATAGCTCTAGGATCGCTGTCTGGGTAGACAGAGTGACACGAAAACAGTTCATTCAGACAGCAGTTCTGATGAAAACTGGCCGCAACCAGCTTTATTAAAGTCCACAGCAAACAGATAAAAATAAAGCATAAACAGAAAACCTAGGCTTGTCTAGCCACTAATTACACATAGATAGATTGCCCTGTCTATCCGGGTCCCGGCTCTACCAGCCTGACCCAAAACAACACATATGATATATGTTACCAGTATGGAGTTTCACAGATACTCCTCCTTGTGTCTGAAGGCACCTTCCATGTCCAGACTTGAGAGAGATCCACTCCTATTCAGCCGCTATTCGCACGGATTCTCACTGCGACTACTCCTGTGTCCGGGGTACTTCCTGCACCCAGACTGAGATAGCTCACACTCCTGGAGACACCTTCTGTACCTGGACCCCTTGTCCAGATTAAGCGTGCTCCCACTCCTGGAGACCGCTTCTTGTGCCGGGACACCTTCCTGTGTCCAGACTAAGCGTCCTCTCTGACTGTGTTCCAACACACCTACTTCTGGTCTCCTAATTAACACCTGAGTGATTTCAGGCCTGAGCTGCAAGTGTGTACTGAATGTAAGGTGTAGTGACCTTTCTCTACCACTAGGTCTACAAAGCCACACACCTCCCTTATACCAGTCAGTAAAGTAGCTAGGTGAAATATACACCCCATTCAATACACATACTCTCACTGTCTCACAGCATGTAAATCAATGAACACATGGCAATATACCAGATAATACAGTAATATACAATACCCCAGGGGCAACTATCTACATCTGTCAGAGTTTTGACTATTTACTATACCTGACAGGGGGTTGACCTCTCGTGCTACGTATTGATCTACGTGGTGCGGTGGTCTGTGAGGTATCAGTGTCTGTATTATCAGTTACCCTGGCTGTTCTACGTGTGGGTAAGTTGTAGAATTGCCTTAACCTCTCTATGGGACTGGCAAGTGTACCATTGGCTGGGCCATCTTGCTCTGTTTCTGCCGGGGATCCTTCTTCTGGGGATTCTTCTTGAACAGGCTCTTCTGCGGCACTAGGCTCTTCTGCAGCACTTACAGGTTCAACTTGCTGAGGAGGATCTTCTGGCTGTTGGGAGAATTGGAGTACTGGGATTATAACTGCTCCTCCGATTCGAGGCCAATCTGCCGGAAAGTCTCCCAAATCAGTATGTATTACTGCTTCTTCAGGTTCCTCCGGGGTGGTGAAAGGCACTTCTTGGGCTTCAGCAGATCTGAACACAACTTCAGGTGGTCCCTAGATACCGTTGCAGTCGTTCTCCCTCCATCTTTGCTGATCAAACACGTCTTCCTGTTATCAAACTTTGAATTCAACACAGTGTAGGGTTCTCTCTCCCACTGGTCATCAAGTTTGTGGTTTCTCCTCTTTCTTTTCAGCACTACTTCACCAGGTGTGAAGGGTTCGGCAGGAACACTTTTGTTGTAGTGGGCCCCCTGCTTGTCCCTCACCCGAGTGAGACTATCTTTGACGCAGGCCTGTACTCTTCTGTACTGCTCCTGTCTGGTCCTGTCCCAGTCCTCGATGGTCGCATCTGCTTCTGGTTCTACAACACCAAGCTCCAGATCCATGGGCAGCTTTCCTGGTCTTGCCCGCATGAGATAAGCTGGGGTGCAATTGGTGGAACTCACAAGTATGTGATTGTACAGATCTACCAGGTCAGGTAGTCGATTGGGCCATTGGTTTCTCTCCTCCAGTGGTAAGGTCTTCAGCAGGTCGATGACGATGTTGTTCATCTTTTCTCAGAGACCATTGGTTTGTGGGTGGTACGGTGTAGTTCTTATCTTTTTACATCCGTACAGATGGCAGAACTCTTTGAACAACTCAGCCTCGAAGGCTGGGCCTTGGTCAGTTAGCACCTGCTCAGGGTATCCATGGAATCTGCAGAAATACACTTGGAACACCTTTGCTGCTGTCTCTGCCATCTGGTCTTTGACAGGGGCGACCACCAGGAACCTGGAGTAGTAATCCACCATGGTCAGGGCATAAGAGTATCCAGACCGGCTGGGCGACAACTTGACATGGTCCAGGGCCACGATCTCCAGGGGTCGAGTCGTCTTGATGGGTTGCAGGGGTGACTTCTGGCTGCTGTAGTCTTTTCTTCTGAGGCTACAGGGTCCACAGTCTCTGCACCACCTCTCAATGGAGTTGCGCATTCCCACCCAGTAGAATCAACACTTCAACAGGGTCTCTAGCTTTTTCCAGCCAAAGAGCCCCGCCTGATCGTGGTAGGCCTCCAACACCATCTTGGATGTCCGTCTTGGGAACTACTATCTGCCATACCATCTCATGGGTTTTTGGATTAACGTACCTCCGGCACAGCTTCTCACTGTAGATAAACAGCCGGCTTCTCTCATTCCACAGCTGCTTTGCTTGTAGAGACGCATCCTTCTCCAGGGAGGAACCTTCTTGAGTTATCAACTCTTTGAGAAGGCTGACAACCGGGTCACTGTCCTGGGTCTCCTTCCAGCTGTGGTGAGGTAAAGGATTTAACGTCTTACCACGCTGCCTCCTGGAGGCTTGTTGCTCTTGGATCTTCCCATTCCTGTGAAAGGCAGGTAGTTCGATCTCTTCCAGGTCATCCACTTCTTCTTCTGTGTCTGACTGGTGAGGCATCCTGGACAGGGCATCAGCGTTGGCGTTCTTGCGGCCCGCCCGGTACTTTATTGTGAATTGGTAGTTTGACAGCCGAGCCATCCATCGTTGTTCCATGGCTACCAGTTTGCTGTTTCAAGATGCGTCAAGGGGTTATTGTCAGTGTAGGCAGTGAACTTGCTGGAGGCTAGGTAGTGCTTAAACCTTTCAGTAATGGCCCAGACCAGTGCCAGGAACTCCAACTTGAAGCTGCTATAATTCTCTGGGTTCCTCTCGGTCGGGCGGAGCTTCCTGCTTGCATATGCGATGACTTTCTCTAGGCCATTTTGCTTCTGACTTAGGACAGCCCCCAGTCCTTCATTGCTGGCATCCGTATACAGCAGGAATGGTTGGCTGTAGTCAGGGTAGGCTAGGATCTCATCACCTGTCAGGATCTCCTTCATTTCTTGAAATGATTCAGCCTGTTCTTTACCCCAGTGGAATGGGGGATCTCTGCCTTTGGGGGACCGTCCTACCAGGAGGTCTTGCAGACACACTGCTTTCTTAGTGTAGTCTTGTACAAACCTCCAGTAGTATCCTGTCAGTCTCAGGAACTGACGCACCTCTTTGAGGTTCTTCGGCTCCGGCCATTTCTGGATGCCAGTGACCTTCTCCGGGTCTGGTGCTACTCCCTCTGTACTGACAATGTGCCCCAGGTACGGTACCTTTTTCTTGAGCAGGTGGCACTTTGAGGGCTTCAGTTTCATCCCATACCGGGACAGTGACTCAAATACTTCCGCCAGGTGCTTCAAGTGGTCCTCATACATTTTGGAGTACACAATCACGTCATCCAGGTATAGTAACGCAGTCTCGAAGTTGAGGTGTCCCAGGCAGCACTCCATCACTCTCTGGAACGTTCCTGGGGCACTGCAGAGGCCAAACGACATTCTGTCAAACTCACAGAGTCCCATTGGGGTGGTGAAGGCCGTCTTCTCCCGATCCTTCTCAGCCACAGCTACTTGCCAGTACCCACTAGTGAGGTCAAGGGTAGAAAAGTAATTAGCAGGCTTTAAGGCAGCCAGAGATTCCTCGATACGTGGTAAAGGGTATGCATTTTTATGTGTAATGCGATTTACTTGTCTGTAATCCACACACATTCTCATGCTTCCATCCTTTTTCCTGACTAGAACTAGGGGAGCTGGCCAGGGACTACAACTATCCCTTATCACCCCTGCCTTCTTCATGTCCTGCAACATCTCCTTGGCTTTCTGGTAGTGTGCTGGAGGTATAGGCCTGTACTGTTCCTTAATGGGGGATGGTTGCCTGTGGGGATGTGATGTTGCACCCCCTTAATCTTCCCAAAGTCAAGTGGGTGTTTGCTGAATACCTGTGCGTATTCCTGGACAACCCCTTGTACCCCCTGTTTCTCGTGAGCAGGAGTGGTATCTGTCCCAACATGGATCTGCTGACACCAATCCTCCACCTGAGTTGCCGGATCGTTATCCTCCACTGGGTTTGGGGAGGTTAAGGACTTCGTCATGTGAATGGAGTTATTATTTACAGTATGTAACTTGGCAACAGTGGCATAACGTGGTAATCTGACCTCGTCTTCCCCATAGTTGAGAAGATGGACGGGCACCCTCCCATTGCGTACATCCACTACCCCTCTAGCGGTTAAGAGTGTAGGTCTTTGCTCTGAGCAAAGGGGTTCTACTATCGCCTGGTAGCTCTGTCCTTTCAGACCTATTGCTGCTCTACACCAGATAAGCATTTCACTCATTGGGGGAATCACAATGGGTATCGGGTCTGTTACACGCCCACTACCAATCTCACCACCGGTCAGCTCCACTTGCTGCTGGTACATCAGGGCCTGGATCTCCTTCTGGATTGCTCTCTTCTGCCCTGGTTTGACAACATCAGCGAGCTGTTGGAGTAAAAACACAACCTCCGCCAAACAGTTACCACTAATGTTAGTGCCTAGTATCACATTCAGTCCATTTTCCTCATTGACATTTTTCACTACAATAAGTCCCTGGTCCTTTAACTCCACCCTCCCCACTTTTACTGCTACGTTCTTGACCCCAAGTAGGTCAAGAGGGAGGCCGTTAGAGGCGTATACTGAAAAGTCTGGGTTTGGGGGTTGGAGACTGTCCATGGACCAGTATTTACTATAGAGGATATCAGGTATGATTGTTACCTGGGATCCGGTGTCCAGCAGGGCAGGTATTGCAATACCGTCCAGTATGATGGATAGGAAAGGTCTTCCTCCCACAAACCTGCGGTGCCAGTCTGAGGGGCCTGCTGAGTCTATTCCTCGGTGTTGGCCCTCGGACCCAGGGTTTGCTAGTTTAAAGGACACTGATGTACAGTGTGCCCTTCCTTCTGGCAGCAGTGGCAGACGATCTCTCATTGAGGATGGCGCCGGTTGTTGGTCCTTCCTGGGGGTGGCGTTGTCCTCCTCCGGGGTGGCGATGTCCTCCTCTGGGGTGGTGACGTCCTCCGTTTCCTCCAGTTCATCCAGAGGACATCCTCAGGGCAGTCGGCTAGCAGGATCCTTAATTCCGTCTCTGGCTCCGTCCCTAGTTGCAGGGCACTCATTACAGTGGCCAGGTTTCTGGTCAGCTGGCGCACTTCTGAACGCAGACAGTCCAGCTCAGTAGGGGGCGCTGCCTGCACTTTGGCTTCAGCAACCAGCGGGGAAAAGGTGGGTGCTGCTGGCGTTAGAGTGGCCTCACCCTGGTAACATTGGATTGCCGTATCTGCTGTTTCCAGGGGTTGCTGTCCCTTTATAGCCATATCCTTAAGGGTGTCAAAGGTAACATCTGGATGATCCAAGGACCACCAACGCACAGTCCTGCTCTCCGCTTGGGACCTCAGCCCCCGGACAAATTGTTCTTTTAGCATTTTACTCTCATTGATGACGCTAATTGGATTAACCTGTTTTAGAGCTCGCAGGGCACCTTGTAAACAGCAGGCATAGTCCCGAACGCTGTCCCCCGGTTTCTGAGAGCATTGGTAGAACCTCTTCCGGAGGTCTGCTTCAGTGCGGTCCTCAAAGGCAGTCTGTAACTTTTTGAAAATTGTGGGCACTGATTCCTGGTCTGCGGCCGACCAAGTCTCTACTTCTCTCTCTGCAGCACCAGTCAATTGTCCCACAACTACAGCAGCCCTTTGTTTGTCCGACATAGAATACATGTCCAGTATGCTGCATATTTTACTCCTGAATCCCGACAGGGAGTCAGACTTACCGCTGTACTGGGGAAGCCACTTTGCTCCCGGCAAATGCGTTAAAGTCAATATAGGGGCTATAGGCCCAGGTGATGGGGCGGCTGCTTCGGCCTGCGTGGCAGCAGTCGAGGGTAGATTATTGGGGCTGTCAGCCTGGGCCGTGCCGTTGGGCGGGTGCTGCAACATCTTGTGAACTGTGGCCTACCTTCCTTCTGTAGGCCGCAGCTTCACAGGTCTTCGGGTAGGACCTTGCGTTGCTCACGTTCCACGTCAGAGCGTTCTCTGGGGGTTCTTGCCAGGACCTGCCGCTGCGTCAGTATGTGGGGTGTATTCAAGACTTTGTGCAGTCTCGCAGGTACGCCTCCTAGTTTCCCCGCGGTTACACCCTTCTTCTCGTGCGTTGACGAAATAATGGCGGACAATGGCAGGAAACCTTCACCACAGTCCAATATACGGTCTTTATGTAAAGGCGCACAGTACCCGGTTGCATCGGGCACAACTTCTTCCGTGGCCGCGGGCAAGCAATCCTGTTCGTGACGCCAGAAGATGAGTCACCCGTCAGGGCCGTGGGGTACTCGGTACCGACACTGTTGACTTCTATGGGAAATGTCACGGTAGCTGCGACCCGGTCCGTGGCCCTGGGCGCTCACCAAAAAGGGGAAATATTTACAGGGGATGATGTTCGTGTATTGATTCGTGACGCCACCTGTGGTGTCTGGCGAGATCGCCAGCACTGCAGCAGTCCACTGAGGCCGGTGTTGTGGCAGCTTAGATGGTATCACTCCCCACAGGTGGGGCAGGCCCTCTGGGCAGCGTAGATGTGGGGATGCAGGACGGAGGGAACCCAGCCAGGTCAGAGCAAGAATGGGAGCACACACAAGTCACTTCCGTACCTTTACTGGAATTAGTGCAGGAAGATCCTGGAGCACTGTAGGGTGAGGGGTGCACGTTTGGATTTTCCCCAATGAGCAGGTGTAGGCCTCCTGTTTCTTGCCTCGGTAGTAAGTTTCTGACCTGCCTGTAGCTAGGCCTAACTTTGTCTCTGTCCTGCACTGGCTGACTTTGTGGTAGGGCCTTCTTCTGGAGAACACTGCTAGTAGGGCCTCCGTGACTCCTGGCTCTGTTAAGTATCAGCTCTGAGGTGATCCTGGAACCTGTAGTTCTCCAGGGATTCCGCTTGTGTCTTACTGGGGGGTCATAAAGATCCCTGTAGGCTCGGACCCGGTGTCCGGTATATGCTTTCTGGGGTGAGCTGGTAAAGCTCCTCTGCCCCAATGCTTCTCTCTCCTCTAGCCCTCGGCCTACTCGGGCCCTCACAGGCTATACACACTGGCAGTTAGCTGGCTGCCTCTTCTGTCGCTCTCTAGAGCGTCGGCATGCTCCTAGCTCGCTGGCCTGAGCTACTTGAGTCTAGCTTGCAGGAGACTATTGCCCCACCGCTGAGCTATTAGCTGAGCTCTCAAGACTCTATGCTAGACCTGACTGCTAGGCTGCACTCTTTTGCTAGACTTCCCTGCTAGACTCCTCTGCAGTCTCCTCACTTCCTGCCTCCACCCTCCTTTATATATCCCTATCTGGGCTCCCACTGGTGGTCTGAGGTAGGGTGGAGGTGTGTGTATGCTCTGAGGGCCTCTTGTGGAGAAATCCTTTAATGCACCCTTCTAGGATCTGTGGCACTAAGAGCAGCTGGGCGCCACATGAGCAAAGGGTCTAAATACTTATGACCATGTGATATTTCATTTTCTCTTTTTTAATAAATTTTCAAAAAATTCTACATTTCTATTTTTTTTTAGTCAAGATGGGGTGTAGAGTGTACATTAATGAGAAAAAAATGAACTTTTTTGAATTTACCAAATGGCTGCAATGAAACAGAGTGAAAAATTTAAAGGGGTCTGAATACTTTCCGTACCCACTGTATATGCTCCAGGCCCAATGTCTCCTATATGATGTATATAGTCCAGCTTCGGTGTCTCCTGTGATGTATATGCTCCAGCTCCAGTGCCTCCTATGTGATATATATGTTCCAGCCCCATTGTCTCCTGTGTGATGCATATGCACAAGTCTCACGTGGGCAGAAATGAATTTAACACTGTGAGGAGACATACAGTGTAATATACATCTATGTTCGGAACAACTTACTGTTGCGAGTTTTTTACATAACCAATCTTCACAAAGAGTCAACTGTGCTCCAGACTGACGAAAATCTGGAAAAGCAGTTGCAAGTAGCAACATTACCACTACCACCTAACATCACAGTTTCCCCAAAGATAAGCAGTTCCAGCTGTCTCATTAGAGGTGAGTTAATTAACTATTTGATTACATATACCAAGATAATTTTCAAGTTTATAATTTAGTAAGGCCCCTGAATTATGTTATGCAGAAAAATGGTTCCCCACCTCCGGTCTAGCACAAGCTGCATTAGTGGTCACTAGCAGGACAGGAAGCAATGACATCTCATTCTTTGGTCACCTGACAAGTGACAACTTAGACCTCAGGTGACTGGAACAATACAGCATCAGATGTGATTCTGCTGATGACCTGTAACAAGCCTCAGTAGTCAAGTGGCCAAAGAATAAGACATTACTGATCCCTGTCCATCTGGACACCACCAGAGTGTCTAGTACTGGAGCTAATACAGTGCTTTCTGATGACTACCAATAACACAGGGCTTTCCTGAGACCACACATAACACAGTGCCCTCCAGAGAAGCATGCCAAATGAAAACGTTTACCATTCAATAAAAAGTTGTTTGTATCATTGAAAGCTGTTATTGTGTTTTTATTTTAAGACAAAAGACGCTAATGTATGAGTTGTTTTTTGTAAACTAAAACCTCAATTTTTGTATTAACCCCTTCACCCCGAAGGCTGTTTACACCTTCCTGACCATGACAATTCTTACAATTCTGACTACTGTCACTTTATGAGGTCATAACTCTGGAAAGCTTCAACGGATCCTGGTGATTCTGAGAATTTTTTCTCTGGACATATTGTACTTCATGATAGTGGTAAATTTTGTTTGATATGACTTGCGTTTATTTGTGAAAAAAATGGAAATTTGGTCAAAATTTTGCAATTTTTATGCCCTAAAATCAGAGAGTCATATCACACAAAATAGTTACTAAATAACATTTCCCATATGTCTACTTTACATCAGCACAATTTTAGAAACATTTTTTGTTTTTAGGAAGTTGTAAGGGTTATAAGAGTTAAAAGTTGACCAGCGATTTCTCATTTTTACAACAAAATTTGCAAAACCTTTTTTTTAAGGACCACTTCACATTTCAAGTGACTTTGAGGGGCATAAATTACAGAAAATACCCCAAAATGACACCATTCTAAAAACTGCACCCCTCAAGGTACTCAAAACCACATTCAAGAAGTTTATTAACCCTTCAGATGCTTCACAGGAATTTTTGGAAGTAAAAAATAAACATTTACTTTTCTTTCACAAAAATTTTCATTTAGACCACTTTTTTTTATTTTCGCAAGTGTAACAGGAGAAAATGGACCATAAGTTTTGTTGTGCAATTTCTATTGAACATGGCCTGATATGTGGAGGAAATCTACTGTTTGGGCACATGGCAGGGCTCGGAGGGAAGGAGTGCCATTTCACTTTTTGAATGTAAAATTTGCTGGCATAATTAGCGAGCGCCATGTCATGTTTGGAGAGACCCTGATGTGCCTAAACAGTGGAAACCCCCAACAAGTGACACAATATTGGAAACTAGACCCCTAACGGAACTTATCTAGATGTGTATTGACCACTTTGAACCCACAGGTGCTTCATAGACGTTTATAACGTTAAGCCGTGAAAATAAAAATAAAATCAATTTTTTCCCAGATAAAATCTTTTTAAACTCCAAATTTTGCATTTTCATAAGGGTAACAAGAAAAATTGCTTTATACAATTTGTTTTGCAATTTCTACTGAGTGCGCAGATACCCAATATGTGGAGGAAAACAACTGTTTAGGTGCATGGAAGGGCTTGGAAGGAAAGGAGCGCCATTTGACTTTTTGAATGTAAAATATGCTGGAATAATTAGTGGTTGCCATGTCACGTTTGAAGACCCCCTGATGTGCCTAAACAGTGGAAACCCCCAACAAGTTACATCATTTTGGAAACTAGACCCCCTTAGTGAACTTATCTAGATGTGTATTGAGCACCTTGAACCCACAAGTGCTTCACAGACGTTTATAACGTAGAGCCGTAAAAATAAAAAAAATCGCATTTTCCCAGATAAATCATTTTTTAGCTCAAAATTTAGCATTTTTATAAGGGTAACAGGAGAAATTGCTCCATACAATTTCTTGTGAAATTTCTCCTGAGTTTTCCAATACCCCATACGTGGCGGAATACTACTGTTTGGGCGCATGGCAGGGCTTGGAAGGGAAGGAGAGCCATTTAACTTTTTGAATGCAAAATTTGATGGAATAATTAGCATAAGCCATGTCACGTTTGAAGAGCCCCTGATGTGCCTAAACAGTGGAAACCCCCCATAAATGACATCATTTAGGAAACTAGACCCCTTAGGGACCTTATCTAGATGTGTATTGAGCACAAAAATATTTTTTAGCTACGAAATTTGTATTTTCACAAGGGCAAAATGAGAAAATGAACTCCTAAGTTTGTTGTGCAATTTCTCCTGAGTTCACCGATAGCCCTTATGTGTTCGAAAACTACTTTTAAGGCACAGTGCAAAGCTCAGAAGGGAAGTAGTGCCATATTACAGTGCAGATTTTGCTGCACTTGTTTGAGGGTGTCATGTTACACTGGCAAAGCCCTGAGGTGCCAGAACAACAGAACCCCCCTTAATTGACCCAATTTTACCAATTAAACCTCTCAATGAATTCATCTAGGGGTGCAATGATTATATTGACACCACAGGTGCTTCACAAACCTTTATACCAGCGTTTCTCAACTCCAGTCCTCAGGACCCACCAACAGGTCATGTTTTCAGGATTTCCTTAGTATTGCAAAGGTGATAGAATTAATGCTTGAGCAGGTGATAAAATTATCACCTGTGCAATACTAAGGAAATCCTGAAAACATGACCTGTTGGTGGGTCCTGAGGACTGGAGTTGAGAAACACTGCTTTATACCATTGGACAGTGAAGAAAAAATAATTTACATTTTTATCACCAAGATTGTGTTAGCCCCAAGTTTTATGTTTTCACACTGGGAAATTGGTAAAAATGACTCCAAAATTTGTCCCACAATTTCTGCTGAGTGTAGAAATACCCCATATGTGGCTGTGCAGTATTACTCTGCCATACGGAGAACTTCAGGAGGGACGGAGCGCTATTTGCCTCCTGGAGCGCAGATTTTCCTAGACTAGTTTGCGGATTCCATATAAAGAGCCCCTATGTGCTAGAAAAGCAGAATCCCCCCTCAAGTGACCACATTTTGGAAATTATAAACCTTTGGAAATTTATCTACAGATGTAGTGATGATTTTGACTCCATGGGTGTTTTCCAGAAACAGGCAGCAGTGGATGTTGCTGAATGAAAATTACAAACTGCCGTTGTCGTGACCAGTACATTATTCCCAGCTCATGCTTCTGGAGACATGCACCTGTAAATTAGGCAGGCTTTCATCACTACAGAAATGGAAAACATGTGGATACTAAATGTTGCTTAGGCCCACTGGGGCTCAGATGGGAAGGGGGGGCATTTGGATTTGGGAGCGGAAAATTTGCTGAATTTCTTTTGGGGAGAGAGGAGCCATTTAGCTTTTCCAGAGCCTTTGTGCTACCAGTAACGTGGAAACCCCCTATATTTAGGTTAACAGATGACAGATCTGAGTGGGGACTTGCTTTTTTTATGGATTGAGTTGAAACTACTATTGGGAACATTTTACATAACGTTTGGTATCACATTTATCTGGCACGCTACGCTAAACACATACTTTGGGGTTTCCATCTAAGCCTCTGAGTGACATGATTCAGATGAAATCTCCGAGGGATCCATTCACTATAATGAGGCAGCAGATTTACTCTGGACTCCGTCTGGCCTCTGTTCAGCGGTGTCCTTTTCAAAACTGTGGCCGATGGCACTTTTATGTAATCCTAAAAAGATGGACACCGCCCGATCACAGATCCTATGGCATCCACAGTGCCTCCATCTGACTCATTACAGGGATTTTTCTGCCGGGGGTTCTGTCTGAATCACGCATTTCAGAGATTTACATGGCAGAATGAAAAAATCAACAACATGTGAAGAATTGGTTTTATTTATTTTTACGCCATTCCTCGTGCAGTATAAGTGATTAAGCAACTTTTTTCTTCAGGTCGGTACGATTAAAAGACGCTTTTTATTGCGAAAACTAGTTACTGCATCACCATATTTTGAGAGCTATAATTTTTTCATATTTCAGCTGACAGAGTCATGTGTTGTTTCTTGAGGGTCGAGCTGACGTTTATATTGGTACAATTTTCGGTAACATAACATTTTTTGATCGCTTTCTATTCTGATATTTGGGAGAGAGAATGAACAAAAACCAGCAACTCAGGAATTGCTTTTTTTTTTTTATATACTGTTCTGCATGTGGTAAAATTGGTAAGACAGCTTTATTATTCCGGTCAGTACGGTTACATCGATAGCTCATTTATATAGTTTTTTTATGTTTTGGCACATTTACACAATAAAAACTATTTTGCAGAAAAAAAATAATTATGTTTGCATTGCTTTATTCTGAGAGCTATGACTTTTTTATTTTTCTGCTGATGGATCTGTATGTCAGCTTGCTTTTTTGCAGGACAAGATTACGTTTTCAGTGGTACAATTTTTATTTACATCTGTCTTTTTATTTCGTTTTATTACACTTTTTGCTCGGCGGTATGATGATAAAGCAATGCTTTTTGCCTCATTTTTTAACTTTTTTTATACGGTGTTCACTGAAGGGATTAACTAGTGGGACAGATTTATAGAGAGGTGTAGTTACGGACACGACAATAAAAAAGTTTGTGTTCTTTTTTTTATTTACATAAATAAATGTATTTAATGAAAAAATATTTATTTTGGGTTTTTTTTCTTCATTTAGGGATTTTTAAAAAAATATATTTTTACATGGTGTAATATTTTTTTTAACTTTTTTACATTGTCCGAGGATGGGACTTTACTGTATTACATCAGATCAATGATCTGACACTGCACTGCAGAGTGTCAGATCTGGATCTGACAGGCAGAGAAGGAGGCACTCACAAGCCACCTTCCCTGCAGGACTCGGAAGGACCCCACAGCCATCTTGGGTCTGGGGGTCTCCATGGAGACCATCAGGACAACGTGATCCCACCGAGTTGTCCTGATGGAAGCGTGCAGGGAGCCCCCTACCTGTGCAATGCCCCTCTATGTTGTTGTCACTACTTACAACGGCATCAGAGGGGTTAAATGCACGTGATTGATGCTAGCAACGATCGTGGGCACTGCTGCGGGGTGTCAGCTGTCACATACAGCTGACACCCGCACCTGATCGTCGCGGCACTCAGCGTGAGGCCGTGCGATTGGTGCACCGTACTAGTACTGCTGTTTGTGGGAACACAATTCATGCAGAGCCGTACTAGTGCGGTGCATGTCGGGAAGGGGTTGAATTGCCATGAGGTCACTTTGCTATAAATAACTGGGTTTTGAATTGCGGTTTGGACACTCAGTCTTTAAAAGTTTCACCATCACCAGCATCAGATTGGAGCACTTTCGGCCCACCGGAGAAAATCATTCTCGGGGCCCACTATGTAGCTACATAGAAATAAATACAAGACTACCAATTGTGCAGTAAAACGCGCTAATATCAGCGTATAATATAAGGTAGTACATTTCTTAGTTATATTATGAAAATCAGCGGCGCTCTAGTGAATAAAGTTAATAGTGCAGCAAACAAGAGCACTACCACTCAAAAGTGCCAATATAAGTAAATTGATTTTAAAACAAGTAGTTTGCGCACATAAAAACTAGAAACAAAACAGTGTAAATATATAGTATGTATTAAGAAAAATAAAAATAAACATTAAACAATAAAATAATCCTACAATAAGTAAATATGCAATTGTGAAATTGGACTACGCCCAGTGAGAAAGTGATAAAAGAAAGCCTATTTAGGAAATAACCACTCCCATAGTGAATTGATTCATAAATCTATTTATATCACATTAGGTCAGAATATAGAATTGGTAGTGAAGGACAAAAATAAGAATGTATATATAAAATATGTCCCGGTACCTATGTATATAGGAAAAAAGCTCAAAGATGTTGAGTAAATGTATTGCACAAAACTATTCCAACCGGCAATCGTTCATAGGTAGGTGAATCCAGTAAAGTTGAAATCCAACCTGCAAACTCAGGTGTTACCTTACAATCTCGTAAAAACAATCCTCCTTCCGCTCCCTAGTCCTGGAGCAGAGTAAAACTTGAATCCGCCTCCCTTGGCTTGGTGGAAATCCTGATGTCGGTAGCTGGGAACCGATAAATGCAAATTCCTGCAGTGTATAAGAACCGTCCGTTGAATTGAATAAAACAATCCGGGCAGGATCTGCCGTGACAGGCCAGATCACGTGCCTCCAGGAAAGTCCAAAAACGGCAGTGTGAAAATAGAGTATATCGTAGTCCCTCCGCTGACTGTACAAGTGCGGACAGGACCTGCCGTGACGTGGGAGCTCACGTGACTCAGCACAGAGAGCCCTGGTACGGATCACAGAAAGGACCAAAAGACATCTAACGCGTTTCGGAAAACCCGGTTTCCTTCTTCGGAGATACCGGGTTTCCGAAACGCGTTAGATGTCTTTTGGTCCTTTCTGTGATCCGTACCAGGGCTCTCTGTGCTGAGTCACGTGAGCTCCCACGTCACGGCAGGTCCTGTCCGCACTTGTACAGTCAGCGGAGGGACTACGATATACTCTATTTTCACACTGCCGTTTTTGGACTTTCCTGGAGGCACGTGATCTGGCCTGTCACGGCAGGTCCTGCCCGGATTGTTTTATTCAATTCAACGGACGGTTCTTATACACTGCAGGAATTTGCATTTATCGGTTCCCAGCTACCGACATCAGGATTTCCACCAAGCCAAGGGAGGCTGTTGTGAATGGACCCGGTCAAGGTTCAGGCCATCTGTGATTGGGTCCAACCTACTTCATTAAAGGCTCTTCAGAGATTTTTGGGTTTTGCCAATTTTTATCGTAAATTTTTGGTTCTGTATAATCTGCATGACATCCTAAATTTAAGCCTAGGTTCATTGGACCTTATAAGATCATGGAGATTATACAGAAGTCTATTCCCCTACTGGGGATCGATTCTACCCCTTTGGCTGAGAATAAACCCCAGTTTTCCAATCCTGGTGATCAGGTAGTGGAAAACTGGGGTTTATTCTCAGCCAAAGGGGTAGAATCGATCCCCAGTAGGGGAATAGACTTCTGTATAATCTCCATGATCTTCTAAGGTCCAATGAACCTAGGCTTAAATTTAGGATGTCATGCAGATTATACAGAACCAAAAATTTACGATAAAAATTGGCAAAACCCAAAAATCTCTGAAGAGCCTTTAATGAAGTAGGTTGGACCCAATCACAGATGGCCTGAACCTTGACCGGGTCCATTCACAACAGTAGCGTATGCAGCAGATTTGGGACCAGGTAGTGGAAAACTGGGGTTTATTCTCAGCCAAAGGGGTAGAATCGATCCCCAGTAGGGGAATAGACTTCTGTATAATCTCCATGATCTTATAAGGTCCAATGAACCTAGGCTTAAATTTAGGATGTCATGCAGATTATACAGAACCAAAAATTTACGATAAAAATTGGCAAAACCCAAAAATCTCTGAAGAGCCTTTAATGAAGTAGGTTGGACCCAATCACAGATGGCCTGAACCTTGACCGGGTCCATTCACAACAGGAGGCGGATTCAAGTTTTACTCTGCTCCAGGACTAGGGAGCGGAAGGAGGATTGTTTTTACGAGATTGTAAGGTAACACCTGAGTTTGCAGGTTGGATTTCAACTTTACTGGATTCACCTACCTATGAACGATTGCCGGTTGGAATAGTTTTGTGCAATACATTTACTCAACATCTTTGAGCTTTTTTCCTATATACATAGGTACCGGGACATATTTTATATATACATTCTTATTTTTGTCCTTCACTACCATTTCTTAGTTATGTAGCAGGGGTTGGGGTAGCCCCCCTCATAGAATATAAAGTAGCCCCCTCATAGAATATAAAGTATCCAACTCATAGAATATAAAGTAGCCCCCTCATAGGGTACAATGCACCCCCTCATAGTATATAAAGTAGCCCCCTCATATAGTATAATGTAACCACCTCACTGAATATAATGCAGCTCTCATATAGTATAATGTAGCCCCCTCATAGAATATAATGTAGCCCCCTCATAGAATATAATGCCACCCCCATATAATATAATGTAGCCCCCCATAGATTATAATGCAGCCAACCTCACAGATTATAATGCAGGCCCCCATAGGGTATAATGTAGCCCCCTTAGAGTATAATGCAACCCATTCATAAGGTATAATGCAGCCCCCCATAGAATGTAGTGTAGCCCACTCATAGGGTATAATGCCGCCCCTTCAGATAGTAAAATATAGCCCCCCACAGAATATAATGTAACCCCCACAGAGTATAATGCAGCCCCACTCATAGGGTATCATGCTGCCCCCCTCATAGGGTATCATGCTGCCACCCATCATAAGGTATCATGCTGCCCCCCACATAGGGTATCATGCTGCTCACCTCATAGGGTATCATGCTGCCACCCCTCATAAGGTATCATGCTGCCCCCCACATAGGGTATCATGCTGCCCACCTCATAGGGTATCATGCTGCCCCCCTAATAGGGTATCATGCTGCCCACCTCATAGGGTATCATGCTGCCCCCTCATTGGGTATCATGCTGCCCCCTCATAGGGTATAATGCAGCTCCCCCATAGGGAATAATGCTGCCTCACTCATAAGATATAATGCAGCTCCCCCATAAGGTATAATGCTGCCCCTCTCACAGGGTATAATGCAGCTTCCCAATAGGGAATAATGCTGCCCCCTCATAGGGTATAATACAGCTCCCCCCATAGGGTATAATGCTGCCCCCCTCTTAGGGTATAATGCTGCCCCTCTCATAGGGTATAATGCAGCTTCCCCCATAGGGAATAATGCTGCCTCCTCATAGGGTATAATACAGCTCCCCCATAGGGTATAATGCTGCCCCTCTCATAGGGTATAATGCCGCTTCCCCCATAGGGAATAATGCTGCCCCCTCATAGGGTATAATACAGCTCCCCCATAGGGTATAATGCTGCCCCTTCATAGGGTATAATACAGCTCCCCATAGGGAATAATGCTGCCCCCTCATAGGGTATAATGCAGCTCCTCCATAGGGTATAATGCTGCCCCCCTCTTAGGGTATAATGCTGCCCCTCTCATAGGATATAATGCTCCCTCACATAGGGTATAATGTAGCTCCCTCCATAGGGAATAATGCAGCCCCCATCATAGGGTATAATACAACAACGACTCACTGATATACAGTATATACAGTATATATAAAAAAATACAATACTCATCTCTCCTCCTAGCTCCCACGCTGATTCCGGCGGCGGCTCTGCTCTGATGTCAGGAGCTGCGCTGCAGTCTAACACACAGCAGGTACGCGATGAAGTGGCGTCATCGCACACCCGCTATGTGTCAGAGGCAGAGGGGAATGCTGGGAGAGGGAGCGTCATCTGACGTTGTCTTCTCCATTATTGCTTTCAACTGTATCAGCATCTGATGCGGGGTCCCCCTGACTTACGGCCTCATAGCGGCTGTGTGGGCTGGGGGCCCCTGGGGGAGTGGGGGCCCTGGTCTGCGGGCCATGATAGCGGGCAGTGTTAGCCGCAGCCTGTGGCAAACACTGCCCGCTATTAAAGTGAATTGAATATTCACTCCTCTCAACGCCTATGGGGGCATGGGGAAACGTGAATATTCATTTCTCTTTAGCAGCAGGAACAGGCTTCGGCTTCCTGTCACCTGCTGCTGCTCCACTGGCACCGGGGGCCCCCAGAGCAGCTGCATGTTGTGCCGCTAATAGCGATACGCCACTGGCTGGAGGGCCCTCGAACAGCGGGGGGCCCTGGGCAGCTGCTGGCCCTGTATGCCAGCAGGTATCAGTGTTTGGTCCGACCGGAGAATCCTCCGGTTCTCCGGTGGCCCAGTCCGACCCTGGCCATCACTGACCTAACCAGTAGATAGATGATAAATGTATTTAGATGGAAAACCTCTTAAAATAAACAACAAGAAAATAGCAGAAAATAAATTTTCAGTCAAGTTTTTAGCTGAATTCAAAGCTGAAGTATGACAAGGTTAATAAATGGTGGCGGGTCTGCCTTAGTCATTGAGCTGTATTGCACTGAAAATACACATTCTTTGTTCCAGAAACATTCCATATATTATAAGATCTCACAGGAGCAAAGAAATAAAATGATTTGCACAAGGTTAAAAGATTCTGGATTTTTAGCCAGGATGTTCTGCTCCTGGGGCACAAATCTTCATGTCCCTTATAGGCCAAGTGACTGTGCTACAATAATAATAAAAAAAGAGATTTATGTGATTGAGGTGCCAGGAAGGCACATTATTATGTCTTATGCTTTAAGAGACCTAAGCAGATATGTGTGTAGCAGTTACTAAGAAAAACGGCAACTAAGGTATGATTCATTTTGTCCACAGACCATAAGATATATATATAGAATATCCATTGCTATGGAGAAACAAAAAGTTGTTAGTATAGACACATTGTACAGCAGTAATATTGGACTTAAGAAATATCTGTATCTTTGCACATAGGTGTAGGGAGATGGACTGGGCCCGTGGCACTCCTCTCATATCTGGGGAAGACGTTAACCTGGACCGACCTTTGCACCTGACTGCAGGGGGCGGATCAGATATAAAAGGGGTGGAGCACGGGAAACCAGGGCTTCTGGTGGGAAGACAGAGTGCGCAGCAGGAGAAAGTTAACTCGCTCTCCACACCTCAGCTCCTAAAAACCAGGCCGGACGGCCGAACTTCCGCTCACACGCAGTCAGACTGTTTCCAGCATGTGACAGTTACTGCTTCAACCCCTGACACTGCAGAAACATTCCGTTCCGTACCACTGACTGCTGGCGATGCTTATTGTGGACCGGATCTGGGAATGGACTCGGATTCGGCTGACTCCCTCCCGGGTTCTTCCGTTCCTCGTGGCCCTTATTTTCCGGAGCCTTCTGCTTCCCCTCTGCTGAGACTTCACACGGAACCTTCAGATCACCTCCAGGAGCGTCAGGATACGTCGCAACTGTCAGTGTCTCACGCTCCTCCGGAACCAGGCCAGAGTCTTCACACATTGCTTACAACGTCATCGCGGATCCTGCTCGCCTTCATCCCCTGAGAGCAACTGACTGATAAGTGCCATCATTTATTGAACTCTTGGTTGCTGTTTAAACTTTGCCAACCATTCCCCAGTTACTACCTCCCTGCGTGAAGTATCCCTGTAATAAACCCCCTGTTAACTCTTGATCTGCCTCCTGCGTGTCAATGCATCCCATGTACCTGCCTATCCCTTACATTTTGGCGTAGTCGGCAGGATGCAGTCGAGCAGCATGGAGGCATCGGATCAAGCAGTTGGGTCGGCCCCAGGTCCAGCATTTCCCTGGGGCAATGTTGAATAATCTTCCTAAATTCGTGGGGAACAATATCATGTTATGGAGCTGGACTGGACACATGAGGGGAATGCTGAGAATGCATCACATGACACCTGCATTGGAAGTTGAGGTGGCCATAATGGCGATGGATGGATAGGCCAGGGACTCGGTTATGCTACGACAACCTAGAGAACGGGATATCTTTAATAAGGTGTTGCAAATTTTGGAGGAGACCCACAGGACCCCACGGACGTAGGGGGACTACGGATGCGGTTGTTCAGTCGAATGCAGAGGGATGGGGAGACTGTGACACAGTACATGAATGGCCTGCAGGAGCTACACACTGCCATGAGTGAAGCCCATACACAGGAGCAGGAGCAAGGGGTGACAGTTCCGGTAGGGAAGGTCCAGAGTGGTGAGGTGACCGTAAGCCAGATCTCCGAACCCCAATGGGTGGTAGAATTGTGAAAAAAGACTTTAGGGGGAGTTGGCTGAGGTAAAGAAGCCTAGGGGCACCTCGAATCCGACTGAGGACAGGACTGACCCGGACGTACGACGGGAGCCCAGAATGTTCTGTAGGCGGAGACCCCTTACTTGCTTTAATTGTGGAGAGCCTGGACACATAAGTAGGGAGTGTCCACATCAGGGGAGACCTCAACCCCGTCGTCCGTTAAACTAAAAGGCTCTGAGCCTGGGGGACGTCGCCCGAGGCCTGAACAGTTACGAGGGAGTAGTGAAAGTCCCACAAATTTTGTCTCAGTGTGCCCTCTGGTTTGGGCTGAAATAGATGGTTGAGCCATACATTGTCCGGTGGATACGGGCTCACAGGTGACTACGATGCCGGAGGCTTATTTCCGGCGACATTTTCCCAAAGTAATGTGGCCCGAGTGGGGCCCGGTAATAAAGCTGAAGGCTGCCAATCACTTGCCCATTCCAGTCGCAGGAGTGGTGTGGATGCATATAACCATCTGTGGCAAAGACCTGGGTTGGAAAGGTGTGGTATTGACCCATGGTGAAGAAAATAGTAGACATGTTGTCACTCGGGGGATGAATGTCTTAAAAGATTTCGGAAACCTCCTCGTCAGTGAATCCTCTGATGCAGTCCTGAAGCAATGGAGTCCGCACACCCCACAAAGGAGAGAGTTTCAACAGTTGATTCGAGTGGCTGAAGCCCAAGTGTCGGCCAGTGACAGAAGTGTTGCACAGCTTCTGAATCCACACCTTTGCAGTAGAAAACTTCACAGAGCAGGCTTCATGGTATAACAAGCTTTTACTTCTTACAACATGAGGTAAAAGAATAATGCACAGTCATTTCAGCATTGCATCAGGAATCAGGAACAAAACGAAAGTGAAACTACAAGTGAGACTTTCTTATATAATACATTAAACAGAAGGAAACGTTACACAACATCGCCATCTATTGTCAGGTCAGCAAAAAGTCCTCCTTTTACTTATAATAAGTCCTAATCTGTTGCATATGCCAACACCCTTTCTCAACAATAAGGACTTATTCAATCAAACCCAACTTTTTTATTAGTCTCTGGTGTTTATCAGCATTCAACGCCTTCGTGAAAATGTCTGCTGTCATTTCTTCAGTAGGACAATACTCCAACTTCAAGACTTCTTGGTCCTGATGATCTCTCAAGAAATGATATTTCACATCAATATGCTTGGTTCTTGGATTGACTCTTTCCATCTGAGCAAGAACAAGACATCCTTGATTGTCCTCTTTTAGTTTTGTTAGTTCCAACTGTGGTTGTCCTAGGTCTGTTAACAATTGTTTTAACCACAATACTTCTTGACTCGCATGTGCTGCTGCAACATATTCTGCTTCTGTTGAAGATAGTGTCACAATTGACTGTTTCTTACTTGTCCAACTTATTGGTCCACCTGAGAGAAAAAAAATATGTCCACTGGTAGATCTTCTGTCAGTTGGATCTCCAGCCCAATCTGCATCAACATATCCTGTTAAAATGCAATTATCACCTGTGGGTAATTTCAGCTTAACATTGCTAGTTCCTTTCAAATAACGTATTACTCTCTTCACGGCATTCCAATCAGCTTTCTTTTGTTTTGATACCTTTCTACTCAGGATTCCTACTGCTGCTGCTGCGATGTCTGGTCTTGTAAATGTCACTAGATACAGTAGTTTTCCTATTGCTGTTCTGTATTCTTCATTGTTTGGTAGCATGTTTTCTTCACTGTTCATCTCTTTGAGATAATTAGTTTCCATTGGAGACTTTACTGTTTTTGCATCCTTTAGTCCAAATTTTTCTGTTATGTCTTGAATCATGTGATTTTGATTCAGTAGGAAACTTCCGTCTTCTTCTCTTTCTATCTGTATTCCTAGGTACTGTTTTACATTTCCTAAGTCTTTGATTTCAAAATGTTGTTTCAGGATTTTTAGAATGTTTTCTTTATCCATTTCTTGTTTAAAACAAATCAAAATGTCGTCTACATACAGGTCCTTCTCAAAAAATTAGCATATAGTGCTAAATTTCATTATTTTCCATAATGTAATGATTACAATTAAACTTTCATATATTTTAGATTCATTACACACCAACTGAAATTTGTCAGGTCTTTTATTGTTTTAATACTGATGATTTTGGCATACAACTCCTGATAACTAGTGTTGAGCGATACTGCTCGATATCTAAAAATATCGGATCGGAATGGTATCGCCGATATCACTAAATATCGGCGATATCCGATTCCGATACCGGAAGTCCCATGTAAGTCTATGGGAACAAAATATCGCAACTAAAAAAAACCTTTATTTCCTTGTAAACACTAAATATACACACATAGAATACATATATATATATATATATACATGTCATTGTGACATATATATATACATATATGTATAGTTTATACACTTCTACATAGTAAAATATCCTCTGATTCAATTGCCGGGTAAAGCCGGCTTCTGTGAAAAGACAGAAGCACCGACATGAAATGACACTTGGTGTACATAGGGTTAACCATGTCTTTTCATGTCCTTTGCTATCTGATTTGCACAAACAATTACATCAGTCTATGTGTGCAAAATTTCACACCTGTAGGGGTTAATTAAAGGTGTAAATTCGTTGTAAAAAAAACGGACTTTTTTGCTACGAATTTACACCTTTAATTAACCCCTACAGGTGTGAAATTTTGCACACATAGACTGATGTAATTGTTTGTGCAAATCAGATAGCAAAGGACATGAAAAGACATGGTTAACCCTATGTACACCAAGTGTCATTTCATGTCGGGTTCTGCATTTTCACAAAAGCCTGCAATTGAATTAGTGGCTATTATACTATGTAGAAGTGTATGAACTATAAATATAAATATATATATATGTGTCACAAATTCAATGACATGTATATATATATATATATATATATATGAGGTGTAAAATTGTTTAAAAAAAATGTGTGGGCTCCCGCCCTATTTTCGCAACCAGACAGACAAAGCCAGCGAATGGGGGCAGATAATAATAGCCCAGAGAGGGACCATTATTTTTGCCCCCCCCTGGCTACTAACATCTGCCCCCAGACACCCCAGAAAAGACAAATCTATAATTAGATTCGCCCTTTCTGGCACTTTGCCCGTCTATTCCCATTGCCCTGTAGCGGTGGCGAATGGGTTAATATGGGGTTAAAGCCACATTGCAATTGAAAGGTGACCTTAAGCCAGGTTAATAATTGAGAGCTGTCAATTAGACAACTATCAATTATTAATCCTATTGCATGAAATAAAAATAAAACACACACACTTTAATTAAAAATCATTTTAATGAAATAAAGACACATGTTTTTGACCATCTTTTATTTGACTGCAAAAACCATTTCCTGTAATAAAAATAAAATAAAAAGCAAAATTATTCTTACCTATCCCATGCACAGTCAGGTCCCACGGTGTAATCCTTCAGAAAGGGTTAATGTTTACTGCAGGGACCGCAGCTAATGCTGCAGCCTCACAGTAAACCCCCAAATGAATAAGTTCCTCTCCTGGCTGACAGGAGAGGAAGTGGAAAGCTTAATTGATTGCTTTCCACTTTCACTTCAGGTCAGCCAGGGACACAATCAGTGACGTCAGAGGGAACTGATTAACAAAAATAGGGGTTCCCTTCGAATAAAAAATGGCGTGGGGTCCCCCCTATTTTTGTTAACCAGCCAGATGAAGCAGACCGCTGAGGCCTGGATTTTCAGGCTGTTAAGGAGCCAAGATCCATGGACCTTGCCAGCCTGATAATACCAGGCCACAGCAGTCTGCATATCTTGGCTGATTAACAAAAATAGGGGATCCCCTTGAAAAAAATTGGCGTGGGGTCCCCTATTTTTGTTAACCAGCCAGATGAAGCAGACCGCTGAGGCCTGGTTTTTCAGGCTGGTAAGGATCCAATATCCATGGACCTTGCAAGCCTGATAATACCAGGCCACAGCAGTCTGCTTAGCTTGGCTGGTTAACAAAAATAGGGGATCCCCTCGAAAAAAAAAACGGCGTAGGGGTCCCCCTATTTTTGTTAACCAGCCAAGTAAAATGCAGACTACTGCGGCCTGGTATTAAAAGACTGTCAAGGCCCATGGATTTTGGCCCTCAACAGCCTGATAATACCAGGCTACAGCAGCCCCACATTTGGCGCATCAAAAGATGTGCCAATTGTGGCACTTTACCCGGCTCTTCCCACTTGCCCTGTAGCGGTGGCAAGCGGGGTAATAAGGGGTTAATGTCACCGTTGATTGCACGGTGACAATAAGCCCGGTTAATAATGGAGAGGCGTCAATAAGACACCGATCCATTATTAATCCCAAAGTTATTAAATGCATAAAAAAAAGACAAAGCAAGAAAAAAGTATTTTAATGAAATAAAAGAGACAACACAGTTTTCATTTCTTTTATTGTACTCTCATTCCTGCGACGCCATCGATCTCCTGTAAAAAAAGAAAAAAAACAAACCAACAGTATACCACCTGTCCGACGCAGTCCATAGTAACGACTGTCCCACGACGATCCAGCTCTGCTACATCGCAATGACAGGCAGAGCCTGTCATCGCGACGCAGCACAGCTGATTACTTGCTTCCCCGGCGGTGACGTCATCGGACTGACTGCTTTACGGCCGGGATTACCCAGCAGCCACTGCAGTTATCGCGAGAAACTGCATGTGACCGCCGGGGAAAGATGATGGCGGCCATGAAGCAGTCCAGGCCGTGACCGCCGGAGATCTTCTGCCAGGTAAGTGCCGCTGACTCCTGACAGACCCGACCGACGGACACTGACAGTGACAGACCCGACCGACGGACACAGACAGTGACAGTGACAATCCCGATTCCGGTACCCGATATGACGAAAATATCGGTACTCGGAATCGAAAGCCCGATACAGCTAATTTCGGCCGATACCCGATATTTGCAGTATCGTATCGCTCAACACTACTGATAACCCAAAAAACCTGTCTCAAAAAATTAGCATATCAAGAAAAGGTTCTCTAAACGACCTATTACCCTAATCTTCTGAATCAACTAATTAACTCTAAACACATGCAAAAGATTCCTGAGGCTTTTAAAAACTCCCTGCCTGGTTCATTACTCAAAACCCCCATCATGGGTAAGACTAGCGACCTGACTGATGTCAAGAAGGCCATCATTGACACCCTCAAGCAAGAGGGTAAGACCCAGAAAGAAATTTCTCAACAAATAGGCTGTTCCCAGAGTGCTGTATCAAGGCACCTCAATGGGAAGTCTGTTGGAAGGAAACAATGTGGCAGAAAAAGCTGTACAACGAGAAGAGGTGACCAGACCCTGAGGAAGATTGTGGAGAAGGACCGATTCCAGACCTTGGGGGACCTGAGGAAGCAGTGGACTGAGTCTGGTGTAGAAACATCCAGAGTCACCGTGCACAGGCGTGTGCAGGAAATGGGCTACACGTGCCGCATTCCCCAGGTAAAGCCACTTTTGAACCATAAACAGCGGCAGAAGCGCCTGACCTGGGCTACAGAGAAGCAGCACTGGACTGTTGCTAAGTGGTCCCAAGTACTTTTTTCTGATGAAAGCAAATTTTGCATGTCATTCGGAAATCAAGGTGCCAGAGTTCTGGAGGAAGACTGGGGAGAAGGAAATGCCAAAATGCCTGAAGTCCAGTGTCAAGTACCCACAGTCAGTGATGGTGTGGGGTGCCATGTCAGCTGCTGGTGTTGGTCCACTGTGTTTTATCAAGGGCAGGGTCAATGCAGCTAGCTATCAGGAGATTTTGGAGCACTTCATGCTTCCATCGGCTGAAATGCTTTATGGAGATGAAGATTTCATTTTTCAGCACGACCTGGCACCTGCTCACAGTGCCAAAACCACTGGTAAATGGTTTACTGACCATGGTATTACTGTGCTCAATTGGCCTGCCAACTCTCCTGACCTGAACCCCATAGAGAATCTGTGGGATATTGTGAAGAGAAAGTTGAGAGACGCAAGACCCAACACTCTGGATGAGCTTAAGGCCGCTATCGAAGCATCCTGGGCCTCCATAACACCTCAGCAGTGTCACAGGCTGATTGCCTCCATGCCATGCCGCATTGAAGCAGTCATTTCTGCAAAAGGATTCCCGACCAAGTATTGAGTGCATAACTGAACTTTATTATTTGATGTTTTTTTGTTTGTTTTTAAAAAACACTTTTATTTTATTGGATGGTTGAAATATGTTAATTTTTTGAGACAGGTTTTTTGGGTTATCAGGAGTTGTATGCCAAAATCATCAGTATTAAAACAATAAAAGACCTGACAAATTTCAGTTGGTGTGTAATGAATCTAAAATATATGAAAGTTTAATTGTAATCATTACATTATGGAAAATAATGAAATTTAGCACTATATGCTAATTTTTTGAGAAGGACCTGTATATGAGTACATAAATCCATCTATTATTCAGCCTTTTTGTGTACAAGCATGGATCTGCTTTACTTCTTTGAAATTTTTCATTTTTTAGTACTTCCGTGATTTTGTCATTCCACGCTTTAGCTGCTTGCTTTAAACCATATATGCTTTTCTGTAGTTTACAAACATTGTTTGGATTTCTTTCATCTTTGAATCCTGGAGGTTGTTCCATGTAAATGTCTTCTGTTAAATCTCCATACAAAAAAGCTGTCTTTACATCCAGATGTCTTAGTTCCATCTTTTCCATTGCTACAACTGTAAGTAAAGTTCTTATTGTAGTGTGTTTGACAACTGGAGCAAATGTTTGATCATAGTCTTCTCCTTCTGGAAGTTGAGCTATGTCTTCCCAAGAGATAGATTCATACATTTTAATTGTACTTGCCTTGTATGAGAGGCGTTTTGGTGGTTTTCCTTTGTTCTCTCTTATTGAATGTCTTGGTTCTGTGTCTGTTTGTAGTTGTGATTCTTCACTTTCAGTATTTTGTTCTTCATTAATTTCTACTTCTTTCTCATCAGATATTTCTTCAGTTATGTCACTATTGTTTTTCTCATTTCTTGTTTCAACTGAAATCATAATGTCTTCATTTAAATCTTCAATGAATTACTTGTTTATTAATCTTACTTGTTTGGAGAGACTTGCACTGAAGAATTCTTCTGCATTCACTAGGGTCTTGCTGAGAGTTCCAGTGTCCTGGGTATCTGGTATTCTATGTATCTTGGCACGCTGTATCTGGGTAAGCTGTATCTGGGGTGCCTGGGTCTGGGTGCCTGTGTCTGGGTGTCTGGGCCCATAACCTGTTGCACAGCTTCTGAATCCACACCTTTGCAGTAGAAAACGTCACAGAGCAGGCTTCATGGGATAACTAGCTTTTACTTCTTACAACATGAGGTAAAAGAATAATGCACAATCATTTCAGCATTGCATCAGGAATCAGGAACAAAACGAAAGTGAAACTACAAGTGAGACTATTTCTTATACAATACATTTAACAGAAGGAAACGTTACACAACATCGCCATCTATTGTCAGGTCAGCATAAAGTCCTCCTTTTACTTATAATAAGTCCTAATCTGTTGCATATGCTAACAAGAAGAACGCTAGTAAAAGTGATTGTTCCCGCTTCGACCAAACTTGTTCTATCGCCAGGGCTGACCGTGCTGACCCTGCCTGTCTGGGCCCATTTACCACTTGAAGGGGTGGAGACTCAAGTTGATCCTTCTATTTCCGAACAACTATTGTCCGGGATACTTGTAGCCCGCTCCCTAGCCATAGTCCAGGATGGAATTGTCCCTGTATGCTGTGTCAACCTAGGAACACAGGACATTACAATTTCCCCTAGGAGTGAAGTGGCTCAGATTATGGGCATGCCCGAAGATGTAACTCCTCCTCAGGCTCTACAGCTGATGGTAAAGCAGGAATATCTATGTACAGTGGAGGTGGACTCTTCTCTGGCACCAGAGCCTCAGCATCTTCAGGAGGGATGGCAGATACTAGAGCGGATGCGGGCTGAGCTGTCTGACCTTACTTCGTCACAAGTCGAACAGGTGGAGGCCCTACTGGGGTGGTATCAGGAAGTCTTCGCTCGTCATGAGGATGACTTTGGATGCACCTTGCCATTACCCACGAAATACCGACGGTGAACGCTGCGCCCATAAGAGAAGGATACTGACAAATACCTCCACAAATGTACCAAGAGGTAAAAAGTATGCTGGGCCAATTCTGCAGAAGGGAGAGAACCAAAGCCCATGGGCTGCTCTTATAGTGCTGGTGAGGAAAAAAGATGGCACGCTGTGTTTTTGCGTAGATTATCGCAACTCAATGCCTGCACAGTGAAAGATGCATATCCGTTGCCCAGAATTGAAGAATCCCTGTCTGTGTTGGGGAAGGCCAAATTTTTTTCAACCTTGGACCTGGCTAGCAGATACTGGCAAGTGCCGATGTCAGAGCAGGACAGGCCCAAGACTGCCTTTATACTCCCAATGAGACTGTATGAATTTAATAGGATGCCATTCGGGTTAGCCACTGCTCCGGGAACAATTCAACGGCTGATGGAAAGATGCCTGGGCGATTTAAACTTTGAGGCCACGCTCATTTATCTGGATGACATTATTGTTTATGCCACTTCCTTTGAAGACCATCTACAGAGACTAGAACAGGTGTTATGTTGCCTCCAAAAGCATGGACTAACAGTAAAACCAAAAAAATGTCATTTGTTCCGCACCCAAATTGAATACTTAGGCCACATTGTCTCTGCTGAGGGAGTAAAGCCATCTCAAGAGAAAATTGCTGTAATACAGGACTGGTCCACACCAGAGACGGTAAAAGACGTTCGAGCCTTCCTAGGGCTGACTGGATACTACTGGCGCTTTGTGGAAAATTTTGTCCACTTGGTGAACCCATTACTGGAGCTTTTAATGGGAGTGCCCTCAGGTGCGAAGAACCGAACCGTCCAGTGGGGAGAACATCAAGAGGAAGCCTTCCAGAATCAGAAGAGGGCACTGACAGAAGCCCCTCTATTGGCTTATGCAGATTCCTCTGAACCGTTTATTCTCCACACTGACGGGAGCCTGCACGGGCTTGGGGCTGTGCTGTCGCAGATACAGGACGAAAGAGAGAAAGTGATCGCGTATTCAAGTCGATCCCTTCACGATTCCGAACAAAATCTGGACAACTACAGTTCCTTTAAGCTTGAGCTGCTGGCGTTGGTGTGGGCTGTGACGGAGAGATTCACGGAGTACTTATCCGGGTCTGAAGTCTTAGTACATACTGACAACAACCCACTGGCCCACCTAGAAAATGCGAAGTTGGGGGCCTTGGAACAACGATGGGCGGCCTGGATGGCTAAGTTCCTGTATAAGATCACTTACAAAAGAGGGTCGAGAATACGCACGCAGATGCATTATCACGGATAGAACATGCCCAACCAGGTCACAGTACGGATGAGGAGTTGGAAGATGACGAGATTCCCAAGTTCCAGAGTGCTGCCAGGATGGTGTGGAAGCCAGCGTCAGACTGGAGTACCTTGGGCCCACCAGAGAAAAATCATCCTTGGGGCCTACCATGAAGTTATGTAAAAATACCATGCAGGATCAATCCTATATACTACACCACACGGTAAACATCCTCTATATACTACACCACACAGGACACATCCTCTATATACTACACCACACGAGACACATCCTCTATATACTACACCACACAGGACACATCCTCTATATATTATACCACACATAACACCTCCTTTATATACTACACCACACGGGACACATCCTCTATATACTACACCACACAGGACACATCCTCTATATACTACACCACACGGGAAACATCCTCTATATACTACACCACACGGGACACATCCTCTATATACTACACCACATGGGACACATCCCCTATATACTACACCACACGGGACACATCCTCTATATACTACACCACATGGGACACATCCCCTATATACTACACCACACAGGACACATCCCCTAAATACTACACTACACGGGACACATTCTCTATATACTACACCACACAGGACACATCCTCTATATACTACACTACACGGGACACATCCACTATATACTGCACCATACAGAACTGCTGAAATGCCTGATTTAAAATATCACTTCAGTTTATTTTTTTATTTGACCACAGGAGTGATATCAGTAATGTAGCTCCTGTGTGTGTGTCAGGGTACGTTCCGGATTGGTAACACTTTGAAAGCAGCGGATACCCACTCCGCCCCAAGCGCAGCTGGCTTTTGTATGCGAAGTGAACATATGCGGAATCACCGCATCCTATACAAAGAATGGCGCTATTTAAACTGACATGCAGTGGTCTATAGAGCCGCGCCACATGTGCATATACACAGGTCTGCCACCTGCTTGTTTGTACGCATAGTGGTTAGTGGTCATGGGATTTCATAAAATCCCCTCCACTATGCTATAACATCTGGACGCTGCGGCTGTACGCAGCGTCTAATCCGCAGCAAATACTGAACGAATCCCGAACGTGGAAATACAGTATACCCTAAAATGATTACCGGTGGCCGTGTTCCACTGCAATGAAGAAGACGGCGACTGCTGCGTATTTTATTACACACAGGGAAGCTGTATGATAGCTTTTTTTTTGGCGGGGTGAGACGTTTTTATTAGTACCATTTTGGGACAGATGTGATATTTTGATCTCTTGTTACAACTTTTTTTGGGAATTGTGGCAACCAGAAAAAAGGACATTTAGAATTCTTGAATTGTTTCTGTTTACGGTGCTTAGTGATCGGGTTAATTGTTTTTATATTTTGATAGATCGGACTTTTCTGAAAGTGGCAATACCAAATATGTGCATTTTTTTTTAAATATCTTTATTTTCAATGGGATAAAAGGGGTGATTTGAACTTGTAGTACTTTTTTTAAATATTTGTTTTTTACTTTTCACTGGTATAGTGAGCCCCCTTAGGGGACATGAAGATGCGATCATCCGATCGCATGCGCTATTGTATACTGTGATGCCGCCGCATGTAGCAGAAATCACTGTCTCCTTTTAAGTCTGGCCACAGGAAGCTGACCCCCGGCTGTTATGACAACCAATTGGTGACCCACGATCATGTCATGGGCGCGCCGATGAGTGAGTGAGGAAATGATGTGCACGCATGTTGGCATGTGTTATATACTGCTGTCAAGGATTGACAGTGGCATTTAACACGTGCCATACATATAAGGCAGATGTCGTAAAGGTGTTAAATACCTGAAGATTCCCTCCCCCACTGTGTCACCCAATATCCTGTGGGCCCCCTCCCCCACTGTGTCACCCAATATCCTGTGGGTCCCCTCCCCACTGTTTCTCCTCTATTTTCCTGTGGGCCCCCTCCCCCACTGTCACCCAATATCCTGTGGGTCCCCTCCCCAACTGTTTCTCCTCTATTTTCCTGTGGGCCCCCTCTCCCCTGTTTCTCCTTTATTATCATGTGGGCTTGCTCAGAGAGGTAAAGCGGACCCACAGTAAACTAGAGGTGGCTGACACAATGGGGGAGGGGAACACAGGAAATTATAATTGTACTGTGGGCCCCTTCCCCTGTGCCACCTTTAGGTTGCACGGGGGCTCCCTCCCCTAACTGCCTCACTGGCTGGGTCATGCTGCAGGATCATTATATATTTATTTACTTACAGTCACACTGCACCCATCAGACTCCCTCTGCTCCTCCGTACAATATATGGCTGTGCTGCTTGGGCAGGACCTTGTCCAATCACAGCACAGCTTCTTGCCTGAGCTGTGCTGTGAGGTCGCACGAAGAAAACTAAAGCTGATTGGCTGAATTATAGCCAATCAGCGTTTCCATTGCTGTCCAGGGCTTTGTGGAAGAGGAGCCGAGAGATGCAGCAAAGGAAACAGGTGACAGCGGGAGTCAGCTGTTGTGTGCGTGTATGTCTCCTCTCTGAGTGACTCAACCTCACACAGCTGTGCCTCTGACTGTGCTGGCTGTAGTGAGGTTCGGCATGCACACACAGCTCTCCAGGCAGATAGAAGCCGGCAGCGGTGGCAGGTGATATGATGGAGCTGCCCCTGCACTTCCCATCACATCACTTGTGCAGCCTACGCTCCGGTGCCGGCTATACAATGAAGTAAGCACTGCTCAGCCCACGCTACTAGCAAGCAGGGCAGGCAGGAATGAAGGAGGCTGGGGCTGCAAACCGGGCCTGGGCCCACCGGAGGATCCTCCATTGCCCTGGTGCCCCAGTCCCACCCTGTTGGAAGATACGCAAGAGCAAGCCCAAGTGCAGGCCCCAGAGGGAACTCTGGGCCAAACACGTGACGAGTTGGTCAGGTTGCAACAGGAGGATGAGGAGTTTGCAATAATGAGACAATGGGTGACGTCGAGACAACTTCCCAGTCAAGAACAAAGGAATGACCGCTCTCCGGAAACCCTTCGGATTCTTAAACAGTGGAAATGTCTCTAGATGAAGAATGGATTGTTATACCGGAAAGTCCAATTACAAAAAGAGTTGGCAGGTAATAATTCCAGAGACACTACTGCTTAAAATTGCTACAGAAGCACATCAGCGGGGAGCACATTTTGGGCAGGAAAAAACCTTTCAATAGCTGCAACGATTTGTTTATCATCCACGACTAAAAACTGGTAGAAGTAGTGTGTCGGCTCTGCAGAACATGCAAGTTAGCAAAATCACCAGAACAGAGGGCTCCCATCCAGGCAATTGTGAAATCTGCTCCTCTACAGTAGAGCTGCTAACGGTAGATTATTTGACAATCGGGCAGGCCCATCAGGGGTACGAACATTGCCTGGTAATGGTAGACCACTTCACGAAATTCACCGTTGTGACCCCAACTCGAAATCAGACCGCAGAATCTGCTGCTCATGCCATTTGCAAAAATTTCATTCAGGTCTATGGTTGTCCAAAGCGTATTCATTCGGACCAAGGAGCCTGCTTCCTCGGAAAAGTGATGGAGGAGCTGCACTGAATGTACCAAATCGAAAAGTCACGCACTACACCGTATTACCCACAGGGTAATGGAGCGTGTGAGTGGTTCAATCGGACGCTAATACAAATGTTGAGGACTCTAGAGGAAGATCGAAAGACCCGATGGCCTGAATATATGGCCGAATTAGTTTGGGTGCACAATAACCAGGTACACCGAAACACCGGGTATACCCCATACACCTTGCTGTTTGGCTGTGCAGGAAAAGAAATCACCAAGCTGGAGTTGGACCCAGAGGAGAACTACAAAAAGACTGGGGTGTCCATCGTTTGCAAACCCTGCATCGCCTAGTACAAACTAGATTTCAGCAGTTGGAACATCCAGAATGAACTCCGCTGCAGGGATCCGATCTCCAAGTTGGGGACAGTGTGTTAGTGCGTGAGAATCGTCCTTGAGACAAGTTAGACAACCATTGGGAAACAAATTTGTATCGGGTAAAATGGCGAATCAGCTCTAAAGGTCCTGTGTATGAAATTCAACCAGAAGATGAGGAGTGACTCTGTACTCGAGTAGTCCAACAAAATATTCTTCAGCTCTGTCGGTCAGAAAACCCTGCGCAACAAAAAGAGGTTCCTGAGACTCCGGAAATATCTCCATCAGTTAAAATAGAGGGCATGTGGAACTCCTCACATATCTGGGCCGGAGACTGACACCATTGTTGCCGGACCAACCTTTGCACCTGACTGCAGGGGGCGGATTGGATATAAAAGGGGCAGAGCGTGGGAAAGCAGGATTTTGGTGGAAAGACAGAGTGTGCAGCAGGAGAAAGTTAACTCGCTCTCCTCACCTAAGCTCCTGAAAGCCAGGCCGGACGGCCAAATCTAAACATAAACGCAGTCAGACTGTTTCCAGTGTGTGACTGTCACCGCTTCAACCCCCGACACTGCAGAGACATTCCATACCGTACGGCTGACTGCTGGCGGTGCTTATTGTGGACCGATCTGGGAACAGACTGGGAGTCGGCTGACTCCCTCCCGAGTTCTCCCGTTCCTCGTGGCCTTTATTTTCCGGAGCCTTCCGCTTCCCCTCCGCTGAGACTTCACACGGAACCTTCAGATCATCTCCAGGAGCGTCAGCATACGTCACGACTGTCCGGAGCCAGTGTCTCAGGTTCCTCCAGAACCAGGCAGAGTCTTCACACATCGCTTACAACATCATTGCGGATCCTGCTCACCTTGATCCCCTGAGAGCAACTGACTGATAAGTGTCATCGTTTATTGAACCCTTGTTTGCTGTTTAAACTTTGCCAACCGTTCCCCAGTTACTACCTCCCTGCGTGGAGTATCCCTGTAATAAACCCCCCTGTTAACTCTTGATCTGCCTCCTGCGTGTCACTGCATCCTGCGTGCCTGCCTATCCCTTACATAGGCCGCCAAACAAATTAGTTGAAAAAATGTTTGTATTCTCGTCATCAGCTAAGGGAAAATCAGGATTCTCTCATACACATAACACGGCACCAATATGGGCAGGTTCTGCCAACTTTGGTCTATAATGTAAGGGGGCCTTCAGACCAAGTGCTTGGCACTATGTTTTTTTTTGTCAAAAATTTTGGAATATATTTGGGAAATTTTTTGCTACTCATCTGTAGATCCCACAGTCTTCAATGATTCTGCTGACTGCCTTGACCTACACATTGAAGGGTACGGTTATCCTGTTTATTGCATGGGTGGAGGCCTTACAGTAGATGTGAGTCTTTGTACACACTGCCAGGATTCGACTCTGCTTGCCAGTCCAGCAGTTGTCACATTATCGCAAGTATGTGATTTCTATACTTGAAGTCAAGGGCAAACTAAAATAGAATATTAAGGGAGGCAGTTAAGACTTTAGTCAGCAAGTGACCACAAGTATGGAAATTGTCAGTCGGTGATCACGCGTGAACTGCTGGAATCGGCAAGCAGAGCCAAGTACTAATGGTGTATATATCATACACTGTTAGATTTTGGTGGTCTGAGCTACTTGTTTCCAACAATTTACTCAGAAGTGTACCACCCTTATAATGATCAATATGATGGAATTTTTCTGTCACTATGTGGTGGCATTATGTTGTCAAGGCGTAGAGGTATTATTTTTATAATATAGAGTAGCATTTTTAGTCATATTGGTCTTGTAGTAAATCTTGAATTCCTCTCGTCAGGGTCATATTTTTAATAGAGACCTTCGACTGTGAAAGTAAAGGGGAGGGGTTGTTCAGCATGGGTCTGTGTTCCTTCAAATGGCAGGGCTAAATTTCAGTCCATGTCCAGCCCTAGTTGCATCTCAATTGTAGGCATCCGTGAGATTTATTCTCATTCATGACAGCAACAGCTCACAGTTTTGCGTTTGGTGAGAGAAAAATAAATAGGTGTGTAATGGACAACTACTAAGAGGTGGAGCAGTCTGGATTACATTTTCTTTACATTAGCACACTAGCTTAGACTGGCCCTCTGAGGGACCAGGGAATTCTCTTGTGGGCACCCGATCCTTGGTGAGTTCCTTAGCAGGGGCACACCAAGCGTAGATGCAGATGGTGTGATGATGACAAGTTCTGGAGCCAAGGCAGTCGCTGCTTTCAGTGCTACTTTGAACTAAATCTACGTCCTATTATAGAGCAGAGCCTCTGGCTACTACCCTGCAATACCTTTACACACCACTGCCTATTGGCCAGCAGCAGTGAGTGACATAGAAAACAGTGTAATGACATCACTGCATTGCACTACCTGCGATGTGGGATCTGCAGTGGAGGAAGCAGAAGCTTAAAAACGGAACAGATGGATTCAGAAAGGAGGACATTGCACACTATGGGGAATATTATACTTTACAGGGACCAGAGAAGGAGTCATTATAACGTGCCCCTCCATGGCATCTAAACTGTATAATGTCCCTCCTCTCTGACCCTCTGTGGGATTGCAGGTTGCAGGATGCAGTGACGGACAGGAGGCAGAGCAAGGGTTAACAGTTTATTTAACAGGGGAATACTCCACGCAGGGAGGTAAAGGGTTAAACAAGGGATTAAACAGTTCAAATGGCAAAGGATATTGTGAGTTGAAGAATAACGGTTCAGGTCACGGCAGTTCCTATGAAGCACTTGTGTCAGGAGTTCCGCAAACTGTAACTCCTGCTGGGAACTCGATAGCACCAGCAACGGCTGGCTCGGTGTCTTTTCCAGGAAGGTCCTGTGGGCATCAATGCCCTGTCTTCTGACCGCAGTGGTTGGTTTCCGGTACCTTCCACTGGGCCTAGTCCATATACTGCAGTGGCTGACAAAGGTACAAGCCACAGTCCTGTACGAGCCCAACTTGGCTCTGCAAATATACATAGGGGAAGTCAGGGCACAAGTGTCTGGGCAAATATTTGCCGTCAGGGTGCAAGTGTCAGTCCTGTATGCGGTCCCGCTTATGTGGCATGTGTGCAGTACTCATGGACACTTAGCGTACGGAGCCTTTCTCTCTGGTAGTCACCGGCACACTGCATCTTCTCTCTGTAGTCACCGGGCACACACTGCACATTCCTCTCCCTCATTGGTCCCCGCTGCTGGCAGCGGGAGATGGCGGACGCCGACCTGCGCGACGCTGGTGCTCCCAAGACGGAGCACTCCTCTCTCTGGCTGCTGCAGCATGCCTGGCCCTTCTCTCTGCTGCGGCACAGCCAGTTTGTCTCTGCTCTGTGTGCATGGCTCTGCTCTGTGAGCACGGCTCTGCTCTGTTCTGCAGTGGTCCCTCTGCAGGCGATGGGGGCTCTCTCTATGTGGCCTGTCGCATCGCCGATACTCTGGTGGGGAAGCGGAGACAGAGTGCGCCTCTCATCGCTCTGCGTGCTGCACTCTGTTGGAGCCAAACTGACCTGCCGCGCGTGCTTCTGCCTTTTATCTCCCCACTGCTGTGCGTACTTTTCTCCTGTCTCTCCTCGCCTCCCCAGGTCAAGAGGTTGATCTGGCTCACTAATGCTTCGCCCCCCACAGGAACAGGGGATGCAGCCTCAACAGTTCCGGCCCTGGCCCTGGCAAGCAGGTACCCGCGGTGCCGACATCCCCCTTACACCTCAGTACTGAACTTGTCACTAATTTTCTAAGTAAATTTATTTCTAAAGGTGGTATTGACATGAAATTCTCACCAGATGTCGGTAACAACCCATCAAATCCACACGGGCAAAGAAATCAATGCATAGATGTCCGTAAATTGTTATGTTTAATAATGAGAAATGACACAGGAAAAAAGTATTGGAGTTAGACACGAGGAGAAAAAAAATGAAAATATATGAGAAGTATGAGAAGAATTATTTTCTACAAATAATACATTGAAAATACCAGTAATAGAATTTCCTCATTCCCAATACAATGTAGTCATTTGCTGTGTAATGTAAGTTGGGCCTGGAGGTATGTGATTGCCAACTATTAAGAAGCAGAGGTTAATATTTTTTTTACGTGACTTTAATTGCAATTTTCTTTCCAGCCAAATTAAATGACAGACACAATTGGTTGTCCTTTCTGCTAGAAAAGGTTGGATGACTTATGATATGTTAACCAATTAGGCATATAACATGACTATGATTGTCTCTATGATGAATATGATGAATATGGTTCATGTTTGCATGTAAACAATAATTTGCCCATTTAGTAGCAATTAGTAGATTCTTGAAAACTAGTTATCTATATTTGCTGAAACTGGAGAATAACTTTGCACAGCAAATGGAGGTTAGTTTAGCTGTTCATCCCATGTCATGTGGAAAGGCTACTACCAACAGGTGGTACAGGAGTTCCTGCTCTTCACCTTTGTGAAGAGGCTATTTGCATTTTCGCACATATGAATAATCTCAAGCAGCTATCTGCTTATTGTTCTGGTGAGCTCTAGTCTTACCTCTTCAATGAATGACCAGGGACATTCAGCACCATGGACAGAACTATTGATCACTAAGGATCTTATGCGCTTTGTAGTGTTGTTGTGCAGATGAAGGGAACTCCAGAAGGCCACACAGAGATGCTGGATGGTAGGTTTAAACAGCCATACTTTATTTCTCGTTCCTGTCTCATGCTCCCCTTACCCAGGACTTCCCGCTGCTGCCTTGTCCCCTCCTCCCCATTACATCATCGTTACTAGGCAGAAACTGAAACAAGGATAACAGCAAACCAAACACAGATATAGTAACAACATCACATCTCTCCTCTTCTCACCAAACAAAACAACATTAGAACTGGATAACGGTCCAAAAGTTCACATTAGTACGAAGGTTTTTTTTTTTTTTTTTTCTTTTACTGCAGAACATAGTCCAAGAGGTGGGCTGGCGGTCTACGATTTGCCCTCGCTGGATAGCGGTGAGACATCACAGTCCCAGATGAACATTCTGAGTCCCCTGAGGTATCCTCCCTTGGAACTGCTGAGCTCTGGGCATCCGGCAGGACGTCATCGCTATCTGCCTCGTCTGTTTCTGGGACATAGTCGCAAAGTTTTTTAAAATGGGACACGTTCCTTGTGACCTGGCGACCGTGATCTTGAGCAGTAACCATGGTGCCTTTGACTTGTGTGACCTGAAAGGGTTTAGGATAGTATTGTGATGCAAACTTGTCTCTAGGTCTTAGACTTTTTACCAGGACCCAATCTCCCACCAATACTTCCTGTGGCTTGCAACGATGACTGCTCTTATCTGCATACCTCTTCATCTTCTGTTTGGATATGGCATCCTTAGTAGCAATTGGGGTTTGAACAGGGCTCAGCGGAACGCTCGGGAGTTTGACACGCATAGGCCTGTTGAACAGCGCAGTGGCAGGTGGTATCCCAGTAGTAGAATGGGGTGTAGCTCTGTACTGTCTAAGAAATCTGTGTAACTCTTGCTGTAAATCCTTGTGCTCCATGGTAGAAATCCTCAAAGTTTTGTTGATTGATTGCATGAACCGTTTCACTTCACCATTGGCCTGAGGCCAGTAAGGAGTTATTTTCCTGTGAGTGAAACCAAGATAGGTTGCGACTGATCGAAAGTCTGTGCTATTAAAAGGTGGTCCATTGTCGGACTTCACTGTTTCTGGAATGCCATATGCCGAGAAGATCTTGTCTAATTTTGGTATAACAGCCCTGGCAGAGGTTGTCGAAACATGTTCAATGACTGGGAACCTGGAATAGTCATCCATGACAACCAGCAGATAGGAGTGATCCGGTAAAACACAGAAATCAACACTAACAGCAGACCACGGGCCCTCTGGCAGGGGTGTCATTTGTAAGGGTGCGTGTAATGTATGTAGTACAGTTCATATAGCGTCTTGTGCTTGGGTGCGATGAAAATACATGAGACACAGGTTTGATATAGAAAGTCTTGTATTACTTCATACAAGTTGGCAAAAATAGTCACACAGTTTGCAGACACAGTGTTATGTTTCGGTAGCTGAGGAGTGCAGGTAAAAAAGGCAATACACCAGAGCAGTTGGAATCTATGGGATTGCAGTACCCTGACTAACCACCACAACTAGAGGCAGCCGTGGAGCGTTCCTACGTTGGTCCTAGACGCCTCGTCACAGCCTGAGAAACTAACTACACCTAAAGATAGAAATAGGAAAGCTATCTGCCCCGGAGCAGAACCCCAAAGATAATAGAAAGCCCCCAAACATGTAATGGCGGTTAGACAAGAGGAAATACTGACACAGAAAGAAAATAGAATGAGCAAACGCTGGGGCCCAAACTATCTAAATAGAAAAGGACAGGAAGGGTACTTACTGCAATCCCAGAAAACCCTGAAAAACACCAACTCTACTAATTTCAAAATCACCTGAGATCACACGACCTCTACCACCTAAATTAGCTCTCTGGTGTAACAAAATCAAAACAGCAGCCACTGAAAAAACTGGAAAAAGCAAAAGAACAAAACTCAGTGGCTGAACTAAACTGAGAAGGCAGAAGCCCCCGGAGGGGACCCAGAAGGACCCCAAAGAAGTGCAGGACAAAATGCAAAAATATAGCAACAACACAAAAGAAGAAAAATTCTTATCTGGTAGCAGGAGATGCAGACACGACACAGCAGGCTACAAGGGAAACTGGAATGAAGGATTCAGACCAGAACAATTGATCACCGGCAACCCTGATGGGAAAATGACTCCCTTATATAAGACCAGTCAGTAACACCTGATTCCCAGTCCTCACAATCTTCACTAGTACCGCTTGTAACCACCAGAGGGAGCCTCTGCTCAGAACTCATCTCAAACCCATTCACAACAGTACCCCCCCTTGAGGAGGGGTCACCGAACCCTCATTTGAGCAACCAGGTCGGTCAGGATGAGTTCTATGATACGCACGGATAAGTCTCCTAGCATGGATGTCCGAAGCAAACACCCAAGAATTGTCTTCCTGACCATAACCTCTCCATTTAACCAAATACTGGAGTCTTCGTCTAGAAAAACGAGAATCCAATATTTTCTCAACCACATACTCCAGATTGCCCTCAACCAAAACAGGGTCAGGAGGCACAGTAGCAGGAACCACTGGCTCAACAAACCTCTTCAACAAGGACTTGTGGAACACGTTATGGATCTTAAATGTCCCTGGAAGAAGCAAACGAAAAGAAACAGGATTAATAATCTCCATGATCTTATAAGGTCCAATGAACCTAGGCTTAAATTTAGGAGATGCTACTCTCATAGGAATATTCTTTGAGGACAACCAGACCAAGTCCCCCACTTTAAACCGAGGACCATCAGTCCTATGCCGGTTAGCAAACCGCTGGGCCTTCTCCTGAGAGAGGGACAACCTCTCCACTACCTGGTCCCAAATCTGTTGCATACGCTCAACAACAGAGTCAACACCTGGACAGACAGAAGCTTCCGTCTGTCCTGAAGAAAATCGAGGGTGAAAACCAGAATTACAGAAAAACGGAGACATCAAAGTGGCAGAGCTAGCCCTATTATTAAGAGCAAACTCAGCCAAAGGCAAAAAAGAGACCCAGTCATCCTGATCAGCAGACACAAAGCATCTTAGATAAGTCTCTAATGTCTGGTTTGTTCTCTCAGTTTGACCATTGGTCTGAGGATGAAATGCCGAGGAGAAAGACAATTGAACACCCAGTTTAGAACAAAAAGTCCTCCAAAATCTGGAAACAAACTGGACTCCTCTGTCAGACACAATGTTCTCAGGAATGCCGTGTAAACGAACCACGTGCTGAAGAAACAACGGCACCAATTCAGAGGAGGAAGGCAACTTAGGTAATGGCACAAGATGTATCATTTTGGAAAACCTATCACAAATTACCCAGATGGTGGTCATTCTCTGAGAAACAGGAAGATCGGAAATGAAATCCATAAAGATATGGGTCCATGGTCTCTTGGGCACAGGCAATGGCATCAACAAACCACTAGAGCGAGAGCAAGGCTTGGAGCGAGAGCAAGTCCCGCAGGACTGCACAAATTCCCTGACATCGCGAGACAAGGTAGGCCACCAAAAGGACCGACTAGCCAAGTCTCTGGTACCAAAAATTCCGGGATGCCCAGCCAATGCGGAACAATGAATCTCAGACATCACACTCTTTTTCCATTGGTCCGGGACAAACAATTTTCCAACAGGGCAGCGCTCGGGCCTATCCTCCTGACACCCCTCCAGAGCAAGTCTCAAATTGGGCGAGATGGCGGAAAGAACTACACCCTCTTTCAAAATAACAGAAGGATCAGATAACTCAGGAGAGTCCGCAAGGAAACTCCTCGAGAGGGCATCCGCCTTAACATTCTTAGTGCCAGGAAGAAAGGAAACCACAAAATTAAAACGTGTGAAAAACAAGGCCCACCTGGCCTGTCTAGGATTGAGTCGCTTGGCAGATTCCAGATAGACCAGATTCTTATGGTCCGTAAGGACCACCACCTGATGTTTGGCTCCCTCCAGCCAATGTCTCCACTCTTCAAAAGCCCACTTCATGGCCAATAACTCCCGATTACCCACGTCATAATTACGTTCAGTAGGAGAAAATTTTCGAGAGAAAAAGGCACAAGGGTTACTTTTAGAGGTCTCTGGATCTTTTTGGGACAAAACGGCACCTGCCCCAATTTCAGAGGCATCAACCTCCACCTGAAATGGCAGAGAAACATCAGGCTGCCGTAGAACAGGAGCAGAAGTGAATCTCTGCTTAAGTTCCTGAAATGCAGAGACTGCCTCAGGAGGCCAATTCACCACATCAGAACCCTTTCTGGTCAAATCAGTTAATGGTTTAACAATAACCGAGAAATTACCAATAAATTTACGATAAAAATTGGCAAAACCCAAAAATCTCTGAAGAGCCTTTAATGAAGTAGGTTGGACCCAATCACAGATGGCCTGAACCTTGACCGGGTCCATTTTAATAACAGATGGGGACAAAATGAATCCCAGAAATGAGATCTTCTGTACGCCAAAAAGACACTTTGATCCCTTCACATACAGAGCATTATCCCTCAAAATCTGGAACACAGTCCGAACATGTTTCACATGAGAGTCCCAGTCATTAGAAAAAATCAAGATATCATCCAAATAAACAATCAGAAATTTGTCCACAAAATCCCTGAAAATGTCATTCATGAAGGACTGGAAGACGGAAGGGGCATTAGTGAGCCCAAAGGGCATCACTAGGTACTCAAAATGCCCTTCAGGGGTATTGAATGCCGTCTTCCATTCATCCCCGTGCTTAATGCGAATAAGGTTATACGCCCCCCTGAGGTCAAGCTTGGTAAACCAAGTAGCGTTTTTCACCCTGGAAAACAGGTCAGAAATCAAGGGTAACGGGTATTGATATTTCACAGTAATATTGTTCAAGAGACGATAATCAATACACGGCCTTAATGAACCATCTTTTTTGGCCACAAAGAAAAAACCGGCACCTAAGGGTGAAGAGGATGGTCTGATATGACCCTTCTCCAATGATTCCTTGATATAAGACCGCATAGCGTCATGTTCAGGTACAGACAAGTTAAAAAGGCGACCTTTAGGGAATTTACTACCCGGCACTAATTCAATAGCGCAGTCATAGCTCCTATGGGGAGGTAAGGATGCAGATTTACTTTCGCTAAACACATCAGAAAAATCAAACAAAAAGTCAGGAACATCCTGAGCTTGGGGGGAGGCAGAAAAAACAGGAGTGTTGGTATTAACACATTGGCAGCCCCAACTGGTTACAGACACAGATTTCCAATCCAAAACAGGATTATGAGACTGTAACCAAGGGAAACCCAGCACGATAATGTCATGCAGATTATATAGAACCAAAAATTTGCAGCACTCCTGGTGATCAGGTTCAACCCTCATTATCACCTGAGTAGAAAACTGGGGTTTATTCTCAGCCAAAGGGGTAGAATCGATCCCCAGTAGGGGAATAGACTTCTGTAGGGGTATCAAGGGAAACCCATAACGTTTAGCAAAATCATAATCCATCAGGTTAATAGCTGCTCCAGAATCAACGAAATCCTGAGCAGAAAATGAGGACAGAGAGCATATCAGAGTGACAGTTAATAAAAACTTTGTCTGAACACTACCCAAGACAACTGAGCGTGCAAAACGTCTTCCCCGCTTAGGGCAGACTGAAATAGCATGAGAGGCATCACCACAGTAGAAACATAACCTATTGCGCTTTCGAAACTCATGACGCTGTGCCCCAGACACCACTCCATCACACTGCATGGGCTCAGAAGCTGGCTCACAAGGCAACACCACTCCACGCATACTTCTCCGCTCACGCAAACGTCTGTCAATTTGAATCGCTAATGACATAGAATCATTGAGACCAGAGGGGACAGGGAATCCCACCATAACATCCTTTACATTATCCGACAGACCCTTCCGGAAAAGGGCCGCCAAAGCGTCGTCATTCCATTTGGTCAGGACTGCCCACCTACGGAATCTCTGACAGTATAACTCAGCGTCATCAAGCCCCTGATTTAATGCCAACAAGGCTTTTTCAGCTTGATCAGTGACATTAGGCTCATCGTACAATAACC
This sequence comes from Oophaga sylvatica, assembly GCA_033576555.1. Classification (NCBI taxonomy): domain Eukaryota; kingdom Metazoa; phylum Chordata; class Amphibia; order Anura; family Dendrobatidae; genus Oophaga; species Oophaga sylvatica. Next base: position 425,240,730 of record JARQOD010000004.1, on the reverse strand, counting down.
CCAAAGCCTGAAAAAATGCATCAACATCACTCAAAACAGGATCCCCAGGTATCAGGGAAAAAGCCCAATCCTGAGGATCGCCGCGCAGGAGAGAGATGATAATTTGAACCTGCTGCGCTGCGTTTCCTGAGGACTTAGATTTTAAGGCAAAAAACAATTTACAATTATTTTTGAAATTCTGAAACTTAGCTCGATCCCCTAAAAACAAATCTGGCATGGGGATCCTAGGTTCCACAACAGGCAACCCAGCAAGATAGATAGCAATACTCCGAACCTCAGTGGCAAGCTGATCCACACGGCCAGACAACTGTGCAAACTCCATTGGGAGAAAAGATCCTCCCCAGCACCCAGAGATACAGAGGGAAAAAAAAAAAAAAATGCAACAAACAGAAAAATATCTCTGACAACTCTGACAACCTTTTTTCTATCACAATATTTTTTCCCTTCTGTGAGTACCATACAATTTTCAATTTTTAGGCCGGTGATACTGTTATGTTTCGGTAGCTGAGGAGTGCAGGTAAAAAAGGCAATACACCAGAGCAGTTGGAATCTATGGGATTGCAGTACCCTGACTAACCACCACAACTAGAGGCAGCCGTGGAGCGTTCCTACGTTGGTCCTAGACGCCTCGTCACAGCCTGAGAAACTAACTACACCTAAAGATAGAAATAGGAAAGCTATCTGCCCCGGAGCAGAACCCCAAAGATAATAGAAAGCCCCCAAACATGTAATGGCGGTTAGACAAGAGGAAATACTGACACAGAAAGAAAATAGAATGAGCAAACGCTGGGGCCCAAACTATCTAAATAGAAAAGGACAGGAAGGGTACTTACTGCAATCCCAGAAAACCCTGAAAAACACCAACTCTACTAATTTCAAAATCACCTGAGATCACACGACCTCTACCACCTAAATTAGCTCTCTGGTGTAACAAAATCAAAACAGCAGCCACTGAAAAAACTGGAAAAAGCAAAAGAACAAAACTCAGTGGCTGAACTAAACTGAGAAGGCAGAAGCCCCCGGAGGGGACCCAGAAGGCCCCCAAAGAAGTGCAGGACAAAATGCAAAAATATAGCAACAACACAAAAGAAGAAAAATTCTTATCTGGTAGCAGGAGATGCAGACACGACACAGCAGGCTACAAGGGAAACTGGAATGAAGGATTCAGACCAGAACAATTGATCACCGGCAACCCTGATGGGAAAATGACTCCCTTATATAAGACCAGTCAGTAACACCTGATTCCCAGTCCTCACAATCTTCACTAGTACCGCTTGTAACCACCAGAGGGAGCCTCTGCTCAGAACTCATCTCAAACCCATTCACAACACACAGAAGCAGGAGACACAGCAGGCCAGAGTAATCTAAGCTCAGCAATCACTCTCCACAACAGGTTCAGGATCTTCTTCTCTGTTACCGTAAGTCCATGCAAACGTGGGTCTTTCAAAGAGCAGGGTTCAGAGTCCACAAGTGCTTCAGAGTTCCTCAGTAGGAATAGCTGGAGTACAAGGTCCAAGGCTTTAGGAGTCAGGTCACAGGTTCACTGCAGGCTAGATTCTGAAGCACTGATTGCTCAGCTGTGGCTGCTTAAGAAGCAAAAGGAGAGAATCAGGGTGGGAACATGCAAGCTGGAAACTCCATTTTGACTGAGGGCAAGATAGCTGCAGCAAGACAGAAAGTAAAATGGCTGACGAACAAACTGAGTTTCAGGAACATGTACACAGAACCTTACATTACTCCCCCCTTAGGGACAACCTCCGGATGACCTCAGGCCAGGCTTGTGTGGGTACCTCTGATGAAACTGACGGAGCAAGCGAGGAGCATTAACGTTATTGACTGGTTCCCATGAGTTGTCCTCCACTGGGTAGCCCTGCCATTTAATCAGATATTGTAACTGATTTCTATACAACCTGGAATCTAAAATCCTTTCCACCACAAATTCTTCCTGACCATCGACTAGCACTGGGTCAGGGCAAGGAGAAGAACATCCAGGAAACGTATTGGGTGTCGCAGCCTTTAGTAGGGATACATGAAAGACAGGGTGAATTCTCATAGTTCTGGGCAGTTGAAGACGACAAGCAACGGCACTTATAATTTTACTGATTTTATAGGGTCCAATGTACTTATGTCCCAACTTAGACGATGGAATCCTTAACTTAAGATTTCTGGTTGACAGCCAGACCAAGTCTCCTACCTTGAAAGCTGGTGCAGGTTTACGAAATTTATCTGCTGCTTTCTTGTACCTTTCCTGAGCCGATTCCAGATTCTCCTTTAGAAGATCCATATTCTTCTGTAAAGACGTGATTCTTTCAGCCACTGCTGGTAAAGGCGTTTCTATGGGAAATCGTGGTAGAATGTTAGGATGATAACCTAGATTAGAGTAAAAAGGAGACTGCTTAGTGGAGGCACTCTGAGAGTTGTTATACGAGAACTCAGCTAATGGAAGTAGATCCACCCAATCATCCTGTAGGTGGCAGATAAAGCAGCGGAGATACTGCTCCAGGGTTTGATTGGTTCGTTCGGTCTGTCCATTAGTCTGGGGATGAAAAGCAGAAGAAAGGTTTACTTTAATGTCCAATGCTGCACAGAAATTTTGCCAAAACCTAGAAGTGAATTGCACCCCTCGATCCGAAATAACCTCATCCGGTACTCCATGTAAGCGAAACACATCTTTAATCATCAAATCTGATGTCTGTTTTGCAGTGGGTAAGCCGACACAAGGGATAAAATGAGCTGCCTTTGTTAGACGGTCAACCACCACTAGAATGGTGTTCTTCCCTTGAGAGGTTGGTAACTCCACAATGAAGTCCATAGAAATGGATCCCCACGGGCGGGACGGGGTGGGAAGAGGCTGTAACAGACCAGTTGGTGAGGAGCGAGGTGTTTTGCATCTTGCACAGACTTCACATAAAGTGACATAGTTTAAAACATCCTTCCTGCAAGTGGGCCACCAAAAGAAACGAGAGAGAAATTCCTGTGTCTTTAGAATTCCTCTATGCCCAGCTATCTTGGAATCGTGAATGAGTTGCAATACTCTCAATCTGACTGTTTCAGGAATATACAGGCGTTGTCCCTGAATCCACACACCATTCTTAAAGACAAGACTTAAGTCCCTTGGGGGTTGTGCCAAAAAGGAATCTGCATGGTATGCTTCCTTGATGTCCTTAAGTAGGTCTTGATTATGAATTACTCCTAGGAATCTAGAGTCAGGAAGAATAGTCTTAGGAGGAGTAATTGGACGTGTCTCTGCTGAGTAAATCCTAGAGAGTGCATCAGCCTTTCTATTGCGCGATCCTGGTCTATAAGAAATGATAAAATTAAATTGGTTTAAGAAAAGATTCCAGCGAGCCTGGCGAGGAGTCAGGCACTTAGCCGACCTGATAAACTCAAGGTTACGATGGTCTGTCAGGACGACTATTTGCTGTGCAGCTCCCTGAAGAAGGTGTCTCCATTCTTTGAAGGCGGCAATAATGGCCAACAACTCTCTATTGCCCACATCGTAGTTCCTCTCTGCCGAAGACAACTGCTGGGAAAAGAAGGCACAGGGATGCAAGACATTCTTCTCACCTGTTCTCTGAGAGAGTATAGCTCCAACGGCACAGTCTGAAGCATCCACCTCTATTATGAAGGCAAGCTCAGGGTTGGGATGTACTAAGATAGGTGCGGTGGTAAATTTATCTTTTAGACGGGAAAATGCTTCCTGGGCTTGGGGAGTCCAGGAGAACCTAGACTCTTTCCGGGTAAGTTGGGTGATAGGTGACACTACCTCAGAGAAATTTCTAATGAAACGTCTATAGAAGTTGGCAAACCCGATGAAGCGCTGTACCTCCTTCACATTTCTAGGACTTGGCCAATCCTTGATGGCTTGGGTTTTGCTTCCATCCATACTAATTCCTTGTGTAGACAGTACATACCCCAGAAATTGAATTTCGGTCCTATGGAATTCACACTTTTCAAGTTTGATGTAAAGATGATTTTGTCTTAGACGTTCCAAGACCATTCTCACATGTCCATGATGTTCCTCTGTGGAGTTAGAAAAAATTAGAATATCATCCAAATAAATTACCACGAATGTATCTAGGAGATCCCTGAAGATGTCATTCACCAAATGTTGGAAAGTGGCTGGGGCGGTACTCAGACCAAAAGGCATAACTAGATATTCAAAGTGTCCATAGCGTGACCTGAATGCAGTCTTCCATTCATCCCCAGGTCTAATACGGACTAAGTTATAGGCCCCACGAAGATCTAGTTTAGAGAATATTTTGGCATGTCGCACTCTCTCCAATAACTCAGGGATTAAAGGCAATGGATAACGGTTTCTAATAGTAACCTTATTGAGTTCCCTATAGTCTACGCATGTTCTCAGAGATCCATCTTTCTTCTTTACAAAGAAGATGGGTGCACCTGCAGGAGATGAAGAGGGGCGTATGAAGCCCTTGGCTAGATTTTCGTCTATGTAATCCTTTAAAGCCTTTAGCTCGGGCCCCGCCAGGGGGTAGATCTTACCAAAAGGTATCTCTGCTCCAGGCAATAATTCAATTGGACAATCATATGGACGGTGAGGAGGAAGCTGGTCAGCGTTCTTCTTGTCACATAAATCCACATAGTCCTGGTATACAGCTGGTAGTTCAGGGACTGACATGGTTCCTTTAGGAACAGAGCAAGCTGAAACTTTTGGACTCATCTGTTTCTCTGGAAAGTGTAATTCCTTGGTCTCCCAGTTAATGGTAGGATTCTGAGCCTGCAGCCATGGTAGCCCTAGAATAATGGGAAAGTGGGGAGAAGAGATAAGCATAAAGGACAGTTTCTCTTGATGATCTTTACCCATAAGAACCCTCAAAGGCTCTGTTTCCTGATCCACTGGTCCAGAGGTCAGCAGGGAGCCATCCACAGTTTCCATCTGTACTGGAGTAGCCTTCTTCACTGAACGTATCCCCTGTTTCAGAGCAAAGGAGACATCCATAAAATTTCCACTTGCCCCTGAGTCGATCATAGCAGAGCTAGACACCCAAGCTGAGTCAACCCAGAGTTTGATGGAAAGAAAGCAATGAGAATTGTTTTTCTTACAACTCAGCTGGGACACCGCTGAGGAAACTTGTAAAATGGCAGCGTTTACACAGTCAACGTCCTCAGAGGTAACGGAGTTTAAGTCCGAGAAATCAAGATCTGTTGCTGCAGATCTCTCTGGAGCCTGAGGCTCGGACCTGACAGATCCCCTCTCGCAACACTCACAATGAATGAGTGCTGCAGTAGTCTTACGAGAACGGCTGGGGCAGTTTATAATGAAGTGCCCTGACTTACCACAATAGAAACATAGATTCTCCTTAAAACGATGTTCCTTGCGTGCATCACTAACCCGTCGTTGTAAAGAGTCTACCTGCATGGGTTCAGGTTCAGGTTCCCGTGTAATCCTACTCAAAGGTTCCTTAGCTGGAGAGGAAGGTAGGAAAAGGTTAGTGCGATTGCTTTCGAACCATCTCTCTTGCCTGCGTTCAGTCAGACGAGTATCAATACGGATGCAGTAGTTAATAAAGTCACCTAACGCAGTGGGAGGGTCGGCACGAGCAAGTTCATCCTTAATCAGTGGAGATAACCCCTTTCGAAAAATAGATTTTTTGGCGGAACTGTCCCAGGTGGTATCAAGGGCCCATCTCCTGAAATCCAAGGCATATTCAGCTACCGAGTGCTTACCTTGGCGCAAAGCTAACATGGCTGCTTCAGCTGTTGCACCTCGATTGGGGTCATCAAACACCTGCCCCATGGCTGAAATAAAAGCATCAAGGTGATTCAAACAATCATCCTCAGTCTCAATCAGAGGGTTTGCCCACATCAAAGCCTTGTTGGTAAGCAACATAATTATAGTAAGCACCTTAGATCGTTCAGTGGGAAATTGTGAAGCATGTGCAGAAAAAAAAAGATTGCATTGATTAATAAATCCCCTGAATTTCTCACGTTCACCGCCAAAACGAAAAGGGGGCAACTTGGGAATCCCAGAACTCGGGGCTACGGCAGGAGCCTGGACTCGCTCTTCTAGAACCTCAATCCTGGCTCGCAAATCCTGGGCAGTCTGTCCAAACACTTGCAAATTGTGATTAGTGAGGTCCTGTAGGCTTGAAAAACGGGTCTTTATATTCTGCAAATCTGCAAGGATATTATCAGTCACTCCGCAAAGTTCCTTTATGCGGCCCTCCATTTTCCAGATCTTTTAAGACAGGAGTACTGGAAGAAGAGGAGAGGAGAAAAAAAAACATTAGTGTTTACCTGTGGTAACACTGCAGAGAGAAAAAAAAATTAAGGGAACTGCTCACCTGGAATGGTTGTGAGAAGTCACAACCACTATCATCACAGAAAGTTCACCCGGACATCTGATATCCACAGTTACAGCAGACAAAAAAGAGAAAAGAAAAAAAAAAAAAAAACAATAGTGTTTACCTGTGGTAACACTGCAGAAAAAAAAACACTTAAGGGAATTGCTCACCTGGAATGGTTGTGAGAAGTCACAACCACTGTCATCACAGAAAGTACAACCGGACATCCGATATCCACAGTTACAGCAGACACAGCCTTTCCAGACCCAGCAGACACTAACGTTTTGGCTTCAGAATCTTGTAATGTATGTAGTACAGTTCATATAGCGTCTTGTGCTTGGGTGCGATGAAAATACATGAGACACAGGTTTGATATAGAAAGTCTTGTATTACTTCATACAAGTTGGCAAAAATAGTCACACAGTTTGCAGACACAGAAGCAGGAGACACAGCAGGCCAGAGTAATCTAAGCTCAGCAATCACTCTCCACAACAGGTTCAGGATCTTCTTCTCTGTTACCGTAAGTCCATGCAAAAGTGGGTCTTTCAAAGAGCAGGGTTCAGAGTCCACAAGTGCTTCAGAGTTCCTCAGTAGGAATAGCTGGAGTACAAGGTCCAAGGCTTTAGGAGTCAGGTCACAGGTTCACTGCAGGCTAGATTCTGAAGCACTGATTGCTCAGCTGTGGCTGCTTAAGAAGCAAAAGGAGAGAATCAGGGCGGGAACATGCAAGCTGGAAACTCCATTTTGACTGAGGGCAAGATAGCTGCAGCAAGACAGAAAGTAAAATGGCTGACGAACAAACTGAGTTTCAGGAACATGTACACAGAACCTTACAGTGCGCGTCTATGGTCAATTGTAGTTGCTTGGCAAGGTATGCAATTTTCAATGAGTGCCTCTACTTTTTTGTCTAGTCCTGGAAACCAGACTTTCTCTCTCAGTAATTGCTTTGTTTTCACCACCCCTTGATGAGCCTCGTGGGCCAGATCCAGTACTCTGCTTTGAAGTTTCTGGGGTATCACCAGCCGATTGTTACGCAACAGTAGATTTGAATCAGACACGAGAGATCATGTCGTGCATTAAAGAAGGCTGTCAAGTAGGTTGTTTGATCTGGTGTTTGGAGGCGGGCTTCAGCAAGAAAATTGCTCCAATTTTTAGATCGAACAGTCTCTATAACTAACTGAAGTTGGTGATCGAAATCCACCGTTTGTTGTATTTCCTCCATAGTCATAGCTTTTGGCACAGAATGTGCAACAATAAAATTGATATGTTCCTCTGCAAGGATAGTTGCTGGGATGTCGTCCTTGGTAGTTTGTGGTGTTGGGTGTCTCGAAAAGTAGTCTGCCGGATTACCAGCTCCTGCCTCGTATCTCAACCGAAACTGGTAGTTCTGTAGGCGGAGCAACCAGCATTCAAGTCGTGGGGGAGGCTTTGAAGAATGTTTGTTGAAAAGCGGAATGAGTGGTTTGTGGTCACTTATCACTGTGAATTAATGTCCCATAAGGTACAGATGAAAATGAAGGCATCCCCACACAACCGCAAGAGCTTCCCTTTCAGTTTGTGAATAGCATTGTTCTGTCTCTGTTAAGGCTTTGCTTGCATAGGAAATGGTAGAAACGTTGCCTTCTTTGGACACTTGTGTGAGAATTACACCCAGGCCCACCGGACTAGCGTCCACGATCAGCTCTGTGGACTTTAGAGGGTCAAAATAGGCCATGACGGTGTCACCAGTCAGACCGGACTTCATGGAGTCGAATGCTGCTTGGTGTTCAGTAGTCCATGTCCAAGGAGTGTCTTTTTTCGTGAGTAGTCACAGGTAGGGTTGAGCGATACTTTCCGATATCCAAAAGTATCGGAATCGGAATGGTATCGCCGATACCCAAAAAATATCGGCGATACCCGATACCGATACCGGAAATCCAATGTAAGTCTATGGGAACAAAATATCGGAATTAAAAAAAACCCATTCTTGCCTTGTTGGTTAATTGTACATGAAGGAAAACAACAAAGAGTAATGTACAATGTATTGTGGAGGGGTGAGGAGACATTAAAGGCATAGATGTTTAACCCAATCAAATGGAATAGCATAAATATTTTTTTTTTTAAAGATGTTCGGATTGACGAAGAAATTGACAATGTTGTTAACGTTTTTTCTATTTTGGCAAATATGTATATTTCACAACTTCCATGCTCTTCACCTTTTTAACTTTTCACACACTTTCTCCTTCATAATCTTCAGCAGCATCATCTTTTTCATCAAATTATTCTTCATCTTCACCTTCTTTATCTTCTTCTTAAACTTCTTGCTATTCATCTTTTTGTTAACATTACTCAGATTCTTCTTATTAAACTATTATTCTTATTCATATTGTACTTCATCTTCTTCATCATATTCTTATTTGTGACAGAGAATCCTGTACTTGTAATCTGTCAAAGTATGAATTTTTCATCCTTCCGTTCTTGCTGTCACAAAAGATTTAAATTACAACAGTATTTGTCCGTGTTCAGTTTAGCCTGCAGCAGCAGGCATTTTCCAGTGGCACCACGAGGAGGAACGGACTCACCCCCATACACTGCTTAGTCTTCTTCTGCTTATAATTTAGAGCATATATTTTGCTCTTCATTTTGGTCTTATACTTCATGTTCTTCTGCTTTTTGATCTTCTGCTTATTGTTCTTAAGTCTCTTGTTCTGTATCTTGTAGTTTGTCTTAACCTTCTTAGTCCTGTTTGGTAATCTTTTATTTCTTCTTTGTGATGGTGTTTAGGCTGGTTGGCTTGATGCTCGTCGTCCTTGTGGTCGTCATCTTCTTCGGGGTGGTCATCAGGGTCGTCGTCTTCATTGTTGGAGATCCAGAGTGATTACCCAAAAAAGCATTGAAAAAATCTTCAATTTGTAAATGTTGCAGAAGGTACAAGAGTCAATGCAAGTAATGAGGACCAGCTGACTGTGCTGGAACCCGGAGGGGCAGCAGAAGGAAAAGAGCCAATGGCACAACCGAGGACCAGCTGACGTTACTGGGACATGGTTACTAAGCAGGAGGTACCTGTGCTCTAAAGCACTACCAAGGACCAGCAGACATTGCTGGAACTCGGATACCGAGGTGGAGGCACCTAGGCAAAGGCACTGCGGAGAACCAGCTGACGGTACTGGAACCGGATGGGTAGCAGAAGGTACAAGAGCCAATCCAAATAACGAGGACCAGCTGACTGTGCTGGAACCCGGAGGGGCAGCAGAAGGAAAAAGAGCCAATGGCACAAACCGAGGACCAGCTGACGTTACTGGGACACGGTTACTAAGCAGGAGGTACCTGTGCTCTAAAGCACTACCAAGGACCAGCAGACATTGCTGGAACTCGGATACCGAGATGGAGGCACCTAGGTCAAAGGCACTGCGGAGAACCAGCTGACGGTACTGGAACCGGATGGGTAGCAGAAGGTACAAGAGCCAATCCAAATAACGAGGACCAGTGACTGTGCTGGAACCCGGAGGGGCAGCAGAAGGAAAAGAGCCAATGGCACAACCGAGGACCAGCTAACGTTACTGGGACACGGTTACTAAGCAGGAGGTACTGTGCTCTAAAGCACTACCAAGGACCAGCAGACATTGCTGGAACTCGGATACCGAGATGGAGGCACCTAGGCCAAAGGCACTGCGGAGAAAACCCGCTGATGGTACTGGAACCGGATGGGTAGCAGAAGGTAAAAAGAGCCAATCCAAATAACGAGGACCAGCTGACTGTGCTGGAACCTGGAGGGGCAGCAGAAGGAAAAGAGCCAATGGCACAACCGAGGACCAGCTGACGTTACTGGGACACGGTTACTAAGCAGGAGGTACCTGTGCTCTAAAGCACTACCAAGGACCAGCAGGCATTGCTGGAACTCGGATACCGAGATGGAGGCACTAGGCCAAAGGCACTGCGGAGAACCAGCTAACGGTACTGGAACCCGGATGGGTAGCAGAAGGTACAAGAGCCAATCCAAATAACGAGGACCAGCTGACTGTGCTGGAACCCGGAGGGGCAGCAGAAGGAAAAGAGCCAATGGCACAACCGAGGACCAGCTGACGTTACTGGGACACGGTTACTAAGCAGGAGGTACCTGTGCTCTAAAGCATACAAGGACCAGCAGACATTGCTGGAACTCGGATACCGAGATGGAGGCACCTAGGCCAAAAGCACTGCTGAGAACCAGCTGACGGTACTGGAACCCGGATGGGTAGCAGAAGGTACAAGAGCCAATCCAAATAACGAGGACCA
>JARQOD010000004.1:425022784-425230068 GCA_033576555.1 Oophaga sylvatica | reverse complement strand
AAACCGATCCCATTTCTCCATTGACCCGGCCTCCCCCAAATAGCTTTTTCATGGGGTTTCATAAAAACCCTTTCAGGGCAATACATAGGGAACAAATCTTGTTTGTGGGAGGGTCTCCACCCCCTTTGTTTTGGGGAATTTCCTTGGGGTTAAAAAAACCCCTTATTAATTGGCATCAAGAAAAAAAGCCAATGGGGTGATTTTTTGAAAAAGAAACTGCATGAACACAGTCATCATCGGTCGTGCCTAGAAACATTGCCTCCTTTTTTGGAGATTTTGGGGATTTTTTTCTCTGGGGAGGGGTCAGGAGTTCCCTCCTCATCGGTGTTGACTGCTCTATTAATCTCCTTCCTGATCTAGTTGCCAAAAGCTGGTTGAAAAATCTTCTGGTCCGAGAGGCAGGCATAAAAGATTTTTTTCTGAAAGTCGGCCAAAAGGGGCATATTAGACCTTCATCTTCCCCTAGCCGGGGGGTTCTTCTTTTGAAGAAGAAAGAGGACCCCACCCCCTTTGCTTGGATTTCCGCGAAAAAATCGGATTCTTTTCGGATCCGATCCACTCCCTCTTATTCCTGTCTCTCAATCAAATTTTTGGGGCCCCCAAAGGGGTTTTTAAAAGGGGATCTCAGGGGGGGAAATCTGTTTAGGAAAAAAGAGGGGGGAGGGGAAAACGGCGTTAACACCCGAGGGACATTTGAGAACCTAGCCATCCCTTTTGGTCTGACTACTGCACCAGCAGTTTTCCCAAACATTTTTTTTAATTACTTTTTTCGTCACCTTGTGGGGTGTTTGGGGTTTGTATTTTTGGGAAAAACCTTTTTAATTTACTCGCCAATCTTGTGTTCTCAGGAGCATGTGAGACAGGTGTTGCAGACTTGCGAGACAAAAAATTTTAACGCCAAATGGAGAAGTGTGTATTTGCCTACAGGAACTTCAGTTTTGGGGGGTTTTTTGGTGTCAGCCCCCTTTCCGTATGGCCCTGAAAGGTAGAGCAGTCTTAATGGGATCACCGGGGGATTTTAAAGGTCTGCAGCGTTTTTTGGGTTTGCTAACTATCCCGAAATTTTATTTGTAATTTCCCCATCTGTCGTCAACCTCTCATACATGACAAAAAAGGGACTTTTTTCTAAAGGGTCGGACAAAGCTTGAAGCCTTTTCCTCTTTGAAAAATTTTTTGCTTGGGCCCCCCTTCTCACCCAAAACCAGTGCATCTCAGCCTTCATTGTGGGGTGGATCGTCTGACGTAGGGGGGGTGCTATATTGTCCCGGGGTCCGTCCCCCGGGGAAATGGATCCGGCGCTTTTTTTTCTAGAAATTGTCGTCCGCCGAAAGGAATTTATATGGGGCAATAGGAAACTTTTGGCCTTTAAGTTACTTTTGAAGAATGGCCCTTTTTGGGGGGGCAGTCCACCCTTACGTTATTACGACCAAGAACCGGTGTATTTGGAACCCGCTAAGCGTTAAATTTTCCGACAAGCTCATGGTCTTTTTTTTTCCCAGGTTTAATTGTCGCACTACCCCCGGGGGGTTAAGAAGAAAAGGGCTATGCCTTGTCTCGCATTTCCCAGGGCCGGGAAAGGATGACCTTCCTACCCTTCAGGAGGGGTGGTATGTCGGCTTATTTTCTGAGCTTGGGGAGGAGGTTTGAGGCTCAGGGGACCCCCCTGCAGGCCTCCAGGGAGACTTTTTTGCCCCAAAAATCTGTTGAACAAAAGGTTATTGGGCACACTTTTCGCCTAGCGGAAAACCCAGGGAGAAAGGGCATTTAGACCCCTTTTCCGCCTTTTTTGGGGCCCTAATGCAAATAAAGATGTTAAAATTTTTGTCGCGTCAGGGGGTGTGTGCTCGCTCAAAAACCCCCTCATACCCGCCCGCGGGGACCCTTTTACCCTTGAAATTTCCCGGGCGTCCTGGTCTTTACAGGGACTTTCTTTACGGACCTTCCCCGTCGTCAGGGAATACTGTCATACTGGTGGTTGTTGCGGGTTCAGTAAGATGGCAATTTCGTGTTTTCCCCTGCACCCCCTAATGCAAAACTCGGGCGCGGGGTTTCATTGGGGAGATCGAAGACTTCTGGTTGCCTTTTATGTGGGGTCAGATAGGGGGGCTCATTTGTTCCCAAATTTTGGAGGGGATTTTGTTTTTCGTCGGGGGGTGCAATTTTCATTTTCCCCGGCTTTTCATCCCCGCCTGGCGCGGGGAAAAAGGGGAGGGTTTTTGGGGGGGGGGGGAAAAAAAAGGGGGGGGCAGAGTTCGTTTAACAACAGCGGGCGGTTTTCCCTGGTAAAGGGCCCCGTTTTTTGGGGGATATGGTTTTCATCCCCAGTTTTTTACTTTCAATGGGGGGGGCCCTTTGGGGTTCCTGAGGAGGACGTTTTTCCCCGGGCACTTCTTCTGTGTGGAGAGGGGTATTGAAAAATCGAGTGCGAGGGGGGAACCTTAAAACGTATGGCTATAGAGGGGATTTCGGTAAGATCTGAAAGTGAAAGACTGGGATGGTTGTCACCGGAATATAAAAATTTAAAATGCCCTCCCGGGAAAAGGGGTCCCGATTCATCGGGCCCTACAGGGTCATTCCCTAATTAAACCCGTGGCATTTCGTTGGACCTCCCCCGCGTTTAAAATTCAAATGTGTTCCACAAGCAACTTAAAAGGTATGTGGCACCAGTCATACCGTCCCTTACCCCTCCTCCGGTTGGTCAATGGTAACTTGGAATTTTAAAATACAAAAATCATTGCTCACGCTGAAAAGCCGTCCTTCAGTACTTGGTGCATTGGAGGGGTGGTCCAAAAAGAGGACGTGGGTCCCCCGGTCGTTTTAAAACCCGTCGTTTTGGTTTGGGCCTTCCCCAGAACTCACCCGGGGGGGCCTGGCCCCGAGGGGCCGGAGGCCCCTCGTAGATGGGGGGGTACTGTCATGTGTGATTTCCACGAAGTCGTCGCGGTTTCACATTTTGACTTTCACAGCTGAGCTGTTTTCTTTTTGTTTGGGACTAGGGGGTTTAAATTTTGTCGTCTCGGGGCTGGGGCTGGGTGCAGTTTTCCCCGGGTGCAATTGATTATTTGTTGATTGGTTTTTCCTTTAAATTCCTGGTTGTCTGCTTGGGGGTTGCATGAAACCTTCATGCCGCCACAGATAGGAATGAATCTGTATAAAATTTTGGGGGGGCCCTTAGTTTTCTAACTCAACTTGGTTAGAGTTTATTTCCCAACCATTTAGTTCCTTTGGGTGTTGAGTGTGTATGCAAGCGAGTGTTTCCTGCTGTCTTATATGTCTAAACGTGTATTTTGCTAAGATCACCCATATCCCTTTGGGGGTGTCAGGATCCTTCTTAGGACTGATTAAGGGTTTAAGGGCTGATAGGAGACAGGGTTAGTTGGTGACTTGGGCCCTGAACCATTTTCATACCTCCAAGGTGAGGATTAGTTAGGACCCAGTTTTTGGGTCAGGGTTGACCCCGGTCCACCTTTTCCTGTTTCAGCTCATCAAATCCTCAAAATTAACCTGATTTCAGCAGAATCTTCGGGAAATTTATTCTATCTTACTGCTGATGTTTCTATTTCAGTTGTTGTATAGAGTGTTTTCCCGTATTAATAGTTTATGCATGTATACTATCATTAGACACGTGAATTAGAGCCGGAGGGTGAAAAGTTCATAAAAAATTTTTAATTTAAAAAAAAAAACACACAGTTTTTATTACTTTTATTACGTCTCATCCTGCGGCCCTTGAACTCCCGTAAAAAAATGAAAAAAAAAAAACAGCGTATACCACCTGTCCGACGCAGTCCATAGTAACGGTGTCCCCCGATGATCCCTTGCTACCTCAGAATGACATCAGAGGGAGGGAGGCAGGGAGAGCCTGTCATCCCGGCGCAGCACAGCTGATTACCTGCTTCCCCGGCGGTGACGTCATCGGACTGGTTTACGGCCGGGATTACCCTGCAGTCACTGCAGTTATCGCGAAAAACTGCATGTGACCGCCAGGGAGAAGATAATGGCGGCCATCAAGCAGTCCAGGACGTGACCGCCGGAGATCTTCTGCCAGGTAAGTGCCGCTGACTCCTGACAGACCCGACCGACGGACACTCACAGTGACAGTGACAAATCCGATTCCGGTATCCGATATGACGAAAATATCGGTACTCGGAATCGAAAGCCTGATACAGCTAATATCGGCCGATACCCGATATTTGCAGTATCGTATCGCTCAACACTAGTTAAAAGTTGACCAGCGATTTCTTATTTTTACAACAAAATTTACAAAGCCATTTTTTTTAGGGACCACCTCACATTTGAAGTCACTTTGAGGGGTCTATATGGCAGAAAATACCCAAAAGTGACACCATTCTAAAAACTGCACCCCTCAAGGTACTCAAAACCACATTCAAGAAGTTTATTAACCCTTCAGGTGCTTCACAGGAACTAAAGCAACGTGGAAGGAAAAAATGAATATTTAACTTTATAGCCACAAAAATGATCTTTTACAAACTTTTTTTTATTTTCACAATGGTAAAAGGAGAAAATGGACAGATAAGGTTGTTATGCAATTTCTCCTGGGTACGCCAATACCCAATATTGTGGGGAAAACCACTGTTTGGGCACACGGGAGAGCTCGTAGTGGAAGGAGCGCCGTTTGACTTTTTCAAACTAAAATTGGCTGGAATTTAGATTGGATGCCATGTCGCGTTTGGAGAACCTCTGATGCGCCTAAACAGTGGAAACCCCCACAAGTGACACCATTTTGGAAACTAGACCCCCTAAGGTACTTATCTAGATCTGTTGTGAGCACTTTGAACCCCCAAGTGTTTCACAAAAGTTTATAATGCCTGGGTGTGGAAAAAAAAAAAAAAACAATTTCCACAAAAATGATTTTTTAGTCCCAAATTTTTGAATTTTCCCAAGGAAATTGGACCCCAAAAGTTGTTGTCCAATTTGTCCTGAGTACGCTGACACCTCATATGTGGGGGAGGGAAACTGTTTGGGCGCACGGCAGGGCTTGGAAAGGAAGTAGTAACGTTTTGGAATGCAGACGTTGATGGGGGTCATGTTCCGTTTGCAGTGCCCCAGATGAGCCTAAACAGTGGAAACCCCCCACAAGTGACCCATTTTGGAAACTAGACCCCCTAAGGAACTTATCTAGATCTTTAGTGAGCACTTTGAGCCCCCAAGTGCTTCACACAAGTTTATAATGCCCGGGCATGAAAATAAAAAATCCTATTTTTTTCCCACAAAAATAATTTTTGGTCACTAATTTTTTATTTTCCCAAGGGTAACAGGAGAAATTGGACCACATATGTTGTTGTACAATTTGTCCTGAGTACGCTGATACCTCATATGTGGGGGGGAACCACTGTTTGGGCGCACGGCAGAGCTCGGAATGGAAGGAGCACCATTTGACTTTTTCCAACCAAAATTGGCTGGAATTGAGATTGGATGACATGTTGCATTTGGAGAGCCCCTGATGTGCCTAAACAGTGGAAACCCCCCTCAAATGACCCCATTTGGGAAACTAGACCCCCTAAGGAACTTATCTAGATCTTTGGTGAGCAATTTGAACCCCCAAGTGCTTCACACAAGTTTATAACGTAGAGCCGTAAAATTTAAAAATCATATTTTTTTCCACAAAAATGATCTTTTCACCCCAATTTTTATTTTTCCAAGGGTAACAAGACTCCAAAAGTTATTGTGCAATTTGTCCTGAGTGCGCTGATACCCCATATGTGGGGGTAAACCACTGTTTGGGTGCATGGCAGAGTTTGGAAGGGAAGGAGCGCCGTCTGACTTTTTCAACGCAGAATTGGCTGGACACCATGTCGTGTTTGGAAAGCTCCTGATCTGCCTAAACAGTGGAAACCCCCATAAATGACACCATTTTGGAAACTAGACAGCTCAAGGAACTTATCTAGATGTGTGGTGAGAACTTTGAACCCCCGGGTGTTTCACTAAAGTTTATAACGTACAGCCGTAAAATAAAAAATCTTTTTTTTTTTTTTTTTTTTACAAAAATGATTTTTTTCGCCCCCAATATTTTATTTTCACAAGGGTAACAGAAGACATTGGAACCCAAAAGTTGTTGTCCAATTTGTCCTGAGTACGCTGATACCCAATATGTGGGAGAAAACTACTGTATGGGCGCACGTCAGGGCTCGGAAGGGAAGTAGTGACATTTTGGATTGCGAACTTTGATGGAATGGTCTGGGGTGTCATGTCGCATTTGGAGAGCCCCTGATGCGCCTAAACAGTGGAAACCCCCCACAAGTGACCCCATTTTGGAAAATAGACCCCACAAGGAGATCTAGATGTGTGGTGAGCACTTTGAACCCGAAGTGCTTCACAGAAGTTTATAACGCAGAGCCGTAAAAACAAAAAAATTATTTTTTTTGTACAAAAATGATATCTTCGCCCCCAGTTTTTTATTTTCCCAAGGGTAACAGAAGAAATAGGACAAATTGCACAATAACTCTTGGGGTCCAGAGTACGCTGATACCCCATATGTGGGGATAAACTACTGTTTGGACGCATGACAGAGCTCAGAAGCGAAGGAGCACCGTTTGACTTTTTCAACGCAGAATTGGCTGGAATTGAGATCAGACGCCATGTCACATTTGGAGAGCCCCTGATGTGCCTAAACAGCGGAAACCCCCCAATTCTAACTCCAACCCTAACCCCAACTCACCCCTAACCCTAGTCCCAACCCTAACCACAAACCTAACCCTAACACACCCCTAATCCCAACCCTAACCCTAATCCTAACTTTAGCGCCAACCCTAACCATAACTTTAGCCGCAACCCTAACCCTAATGGGAAAATGGAAATAATTACATTGTTTTATTTTATTACTTTTCCCTAACTAAGGGGGTGATAAAGGGGGGTTTGATTTACTATTTATAGCGGGTTTTCATGATTGGCAGCTGTCACGCTAAAAGACGCTTTTTATTGCAAAAATAGTTTTTTACATCGCCACATTTTGAGAGCTATAATTTTTGAATATTTTGGTCCACAGAGTCATGTGAGGTCTTATTTTTTGCGGTACGAGTTGACGTTTTTATTGGTACCATTTTTGAGCACGTGACATTTTTTGATCGCTTTTTATTTCGATTTTTGGGGGTTAGAATGAACAAAAATCAGCAATTCATGAATTTCTTTTGGGGAGGCGTTTTTATTGTTCCGCGTGTGGTAAAATTGATAAAGAAGTTTTATTCTTCGGGTCAGTACGATTATGGCGATACCTCATTTATATCATTTATTTATGTTTTGGCGCTTTTATAGAATAAAAACTATTTTATATAAAAAATAATTATTTTTGCATCGCTTTATTCTGCGAGCTATAACTTTTTTTTTTTTCGCTGAGGATGCTGTATGGTGGCTCATTTTTTGCGGGACAAGATGACGTTTTCAGCGGTACCATGTTTATTTATATCGGTCTTTTTGATCGCGTGTTATTCCACTTTTTGTTCGGCGGTATGATGATAAAGCATTGATTTTTTGCTTTTTTTTTTTAAGGGGTTCGCTAAAGGGGTTAACTAGTGGGACAGTTTTATAGGGGGGGTCGTTACGGACGCGGCAATACCAAATATGTGTACTTTTATTGTTTTGGTTATTTTATTTACAGGAAAAAATGAATTTATTGGGGAATATATATATATATTTTTTTTATTCATTTTGTTGTTTTTTTTAAAACATGTTTATTTTTATTTTTTTACTTTGTCCCAGGGTGGGACATCACTGTATTTTATCAGATCACTGGTGTGACAGTGTGCACAGCACTCTGTCACACCAGCGATCGCTCAGGCAGTGCAGCAGGCTTCTCAGTGCCTGCTTTCAGCAGGCACTGAGGAAGCCGCCTCCCTCCAGGACCCCGGCGCCATCTTGGATCCGGGTCCTGGGAGGGAGGAAGCCCTCAGAACAGTGCGATCACATCGCGCTGGTCTGAGGGTCTCAGGGGGCGCGCAGGGAGCCCCCTCCCCGCGCGATGCTTCCCTGTGTCCCCAGTACACCGCGATCATGTTTGATCGCGGTGTGCAAGGGGTTAATGTACCGGGAGCGGTCCGTGACCGCTCCTGACACACAGTCACGGGTGTCAGCTGTGATAATCAGCTGACACCCGGCGGCGATTAGCTGCGCTCCCTCCAGGAGCACAGCTGATCGCCTATGACGTACTATCCCGTCCATGGTCAGATTGTCACGGGTTTTATGGACGGGATAGTACGTCTAATGTCAGAGAGGGGTTAACGTGCAAACCACCCTCAGGGTAAAGGGGTTAAGGTGCATTTACTCTGGCTGACCACAGCTGTTAAAGGGGCTTTTCACCCCAAAGGAAATTTTTAGCAACCAGTACAGCTTACAGAGTAACTGACAGTGTGCAGTATACACAATCTCAGGATTCGGCTCTGCTTGTCAGTTGGGGCAGTTGTCACATCACTGCAGAAAAGTGATTTGCGCTAAATTGTGGTCATGTTATAACGAGATTGTCATCTACTTTACTCAGCAGAACATTGAGAGAAGATGATAATCTATTCAGCATGAAACTACAACTATGGAAATCACATACTTGTGTTAGGTGTCGGGCGTCTGCTGGACCTGAAGTGGGATTTGAACCATCAGTGGAATCTGTGGTCTCCCACTCTGGTCCAGCCAGGGCAGATGTTGCTCAGCTTCGCCGTCGATCCCAACGCCTAGCCAGTACACAGAAGGTACAAGCTGTTGCTAGGGTCTTTGTTCCTAGTAGCTTTAAACATAGGGTTACAGAAAGGAACAGGGCTGCCACAGCCTAAGTCCAGGATTTCCTGCACTGAGCATGCCCGTGATGTGGCGGACAGTGATTGGTGATTTGATGTCAGCTGATCCAGTGACCTGGCACCGCCTGATTGGCAACGGGTGACGTCATCAACGATGTGGCTTGGGGCAGGGTTTAGCCTTTAAATAGCTTGACCGCAAGCATGGCGGCGCGGTCAGATCATATCACATAGGTCGTGTATGTGTGCAGACGCCTGTCAGTTTGGGCTCCACCTGCTCTCTAGTTTCGCTCTCCATGAACTGCTGATGCCAGAGATAACTCGGCTAATTAGCACAGGTCACTCAGGCAGGTTAGTAGATGCTAGGCAGGTAATGAATGTGGTGCAGTCTAGCTCTGACAGAGGGTAGCGATACACCCTGAGCAGACTGCAGTGCGCATAACCTGGGTATAGCCTGCTATCCGAAAGGAGAGTCGCTTCTCAGTCCGGTTACAGCCTGGCTGGAAGCACATACGCCCGGCGTGAGTTGCACTCACTTCCTAACGGCTGGTGTGTAGCTTCTGTGCAGTTAACAGAGCTACGTCTACGCCAGTACGCAGCACATTGTCCGTGAAGTTAACGGAGATAGTGCAAATTCCTTATCTTTCCCAGTGTGAAGTAACACTGGAGAGATCTTATATTCTAATCCCTATCTTTCTTAGTGTGAAGTAACACAAGAGAGATCTTATAATTGGTTGTCAGTTTTACCCTCGTACCCAAGGGGTGTTCGGCCGCAGCCTCTCAGGTTGCACCGTGGACCCTGGGTTCAGTTGCATTCCATTATTTTATAAAGTTGTTGCAACCGTCCCCTTAACAACTTGTTAAATGAGAAAGCGGTGGATGCCGTGTTATCGGCTGCAGTCTGCCAGTGTAAATGCCCCTTTCTCTGGGCCAAGATAATTGTGGAAGTCAGTATCTAGTAAAGATAACAGCACATAGTCTGCAATGTTTGTTGATAATGAGGAGTTGACTCTGAGGCCGGGGCCACACTGGCGACAAAAATGGACGAGTGCAATGCTATGAAATATCGCATTGCACTCGGACCAATGTTAATCTATGAAGAAGCTCCCAGCATCCGATTTTTTCTCGGCCGTTTTCCTCGGACCGAGACAATCGCAGCATGCTGCGATTGTCACCGATTATCGGTCGAGAATCACCAATGCAAGTCTATGGGTGCGATGAAAAATCGGATTACAAACAGACCACACGTGTGACTTGCGAGAAAATCACACCGGTGTCCTTTAGTAAAGCCGGCAATTCATCCCCGGCTATACTGTAAAATCACACTGACAGCTTTAATAAATAATAGAAAGAATATATATACACACATAGAATACATATATATATATATATACATGTCATTGTGACACATTTATATATATTTATAGTTCATACACTTCTACATAGTATAATAGCTGCTAAATCAATTGCCGGCTTCTGTAAAATTACAGAACCCGACATGAAATGACACATGGTTTACATACAGTTAACCATGTAATTTCATGTAGTTTGATATATGGTTTTCACTAACCATTACATGAGTGCATGTGTGCAAAATTTCATACATGTAGGGGTTAATCAAATGTGTAAATTCGTTGTAAAAAAATGCGTGGGC
The DNA here is from genome assembly GCA_033576555.1 of Oophaga sylvatica. NCBI lineage: Eukaryota > Metazoa > Chordata > Amphibia > Anura > Dendrobatidae > Oophaga > Oophaga sylvatica. The sequence goes on along the minus strand of JARQOD010000004.1, from coordinate 425,219,679 downwards.
TCCCGCGGTATTTTCTCCACCAGAAAGGGAAAGCCAGGGATGGGGGCAGATAATAATAGCCTAGGGAGGGTGCATATTTTTTGTGCCCCCCCTGGCTACTAACATCTGCCCCCAGCCGCCCCAGAAAAGGCAAATCTATGATTAGATGCACCTTTTCTGGCACTTAGCCCGTCTATTCCCATTGCCCTGTAGCGGTGGCTAATGGGTTAATAATGGATTAAGGCCACCTTGCTATTGAAAGGTGACTTTAAGCCAGGTTAATAATTGAGAGTTGTCAATTAGACAACTCTCAATTATTAATCCTATTGTATGAAATGAAAAAAACACACAAACATTAATTAAAAATAATTTTAATGAAATACACAGTTTTTGACCATCTTTTATTGTACTGGTAATCCTTGCGAAGCCCTTGTTCTCCTGTAATAAAAAAATAATAATAAAACAACATTATTCTTACCTCTCCGGCGCTCAGTCAGGTCCCACGCTGTAATCCATCTGAAAGGGTTAACAGTTTTACAGCGAGGACCGGAGCTAATGCTGCAGCCGGGCTGTAAACCCCCGAATGAATGAGCTCATCTCCCGGCTGACAGGAGAGGAAGTGATTAGCTGGGAAGCTTAATTGATTGTTTCCCAGGCTAATCAGTTCACTTCAGGTCAGCTGGGGAATCCGCACAGCATCAGTGACGTCAGAGGGAGTACCCGGCTAACCTGAAGTGAACTGATTAGCCTGGGAAACAATCAATTAAGCTTCCCAGCTAATCACTTCCTCTCCTGTCAGCCGGGAGATGAGCTCATTCATTCGGGGGTTTACAGCCAGGCTGCAGCATTACCAGCGGTCCTCGCTGTAAAAGTGTTAACCCTTTCAGATGGATTGCAGCGTGGGACCTGACTGAGCGCCGGAGAGGTAAGAATAATGTTGTTTTATTATTTTTTTTTATTACAGGAGAACAAGGGCTTCGCAAGGATTACCAGTACAATAAAAGATGGTCAAAAACTGTGTATTTATTTCATTAAAATTATTTTTAATCAATGTGTGTTTGTTTTTTTTCTTCATTTCATACAATAGGATTAATAATTGATAGTTGTCTAGTTGACAACTCTCAATTATTAACCTGGCTTAAAGTCACCTTTCAATAGCAAGGTGGCCTTAACCCATTATTAACCCATTAGCCACCGCTACAGGGCAATGGGAATAGACGGGCTAATTGCCAGAAAAGGCGCATCTGATTATAGATGTGCCTTTTCTGGGGTGGCTGGGGGCAGATGTTAGTAGCCAGGGGGGGCACAAAAAATATGCATCTTCCCTAGGCTATTATTATCTGCCCCCACTCCCTGGCTTTCACTGTCTGGTGGAGAAAATACCGCGGGAGCCCACGCATTTTTTTTACAACAAATAAACACATTTAATTAACCCCACATGTATGAAATTTTGCACACATACACTCATGTAATTGTTAGCGAAAACCATATATCAAACTACATGAAATGACATGGTTAACTGTGTGTAAACCATGTGTCATTTCATGTCTTGTTCTGTAATTTTCCAGAAGCTGACAATTGAATTAGCGGCTATTATACTATGTAGAAGTGTATGAACTATAAATATATGTACAGTTCAGACCAAAAGTTTGGACACACCTTCTCATTCAAAGGTATTTCTGTATTTTCATGGCTATGAAAATTGTGGAATCACACTGAAGGCATCAAAACTATGAATTAACACATGTGGAATTATACATTACACTTTTGTCATGTATAGTGTACAGTTCCTATAGCGTCTTGTGCTTGGGTGCGAGGAAAACACATGAGACACAGGTTGATATGAAATGACTTGTATTACTTCATACAAGCATGCAGAAAAGGTCACACAGTTTGCAGGAACAGAGGCAGGAGAACACAGCAGGCCAGAGTAACTTCAAGCTCTACAATAACTCTCCAAAGCAGGTTCAGGATCTCTTCTCTGTACCGTAATTCCTCTGCAAACATGGATTCACCAGACAGCAGGTTTCCAGAGTCCAAAAGTGTTCCAAAGTTCCTCAGTAGGAAATAGCTGGAGTCCAAAATCCTAGGTTTCCAGGAGTCAGGTCACAGGCTGACTGAAGCTTGATTCAGGAGCACTGATTGTTCAGCTGAGGCTGCTTAAGAAGCAAGAGGAGAGAATCAGGGCGGGAACATGAAAGCTGGAACCTCCATATTAACTGAGGGCAAGATAGCTGCAGCAAGACAGAAAGCAAAATGGCCGACGGAAAACTGAGTTTCAAGGAACATGTCAAAAGAGACAAAGAACCTTACATTACTCCCCCCTTAGGGACAACCTCCGGATGACCTCAGACCGGGCTTGTCAGGGTACTCTGATGAAACTGGCGGAGAAGGCGAGGAGCATTTACATTATTGACTGGCTCCCATGAGCTGTCCTCCACTGGGTAGCCCTGCCATTTAATCAAATATTGCAACTGATTTCTGTGCAACCTGGAATCTAGAATCCTTTCCACCATAAATTCTTCCTGACCATCGACCAGCACTGGGTCAGGGCAAGGAGAAGAACGTCCAGGAAACGTATTGGGTGTTGCAGCCTTTAGTAGGGATACATGAAAGACAGGGTGGATTCTCATAGTTCTGGGCAGTTGAAGACGACAAGCAACAGCACTTATAATCTTACTGATCTTATAAGGTCCAATGTACTTATGTCCCAATTTAGACGATGGAATCTTTATTTTAAGATTTCTGGTTGACAGCCAGACCAAATCTCCTACCTTGAAAGCTGGTGCAGGTTTACGAAATTTATCTGCTGCTTTCTTGTACCTTTCCTGAGCCAATTCTAGATTTTCCTTTAGAAGATCCATATACTTTTGTAAAGAAGTGATTCTTTCAGCCACTGCCGGCAAGGGCGTATCTATGGGAAATCGAGGAAGAATGTTAGGATGATAACCTAGATTGGAGTAAAAAGGAGACTGCTTAGTGGAGGCGCTCTGAGAGTTGTTATAAGAGAACTCAGCCAGTGGAAGTAGATCCACCCAATCATCTTGTAGGTGGCAGATAAAGAAGCGGAGATACTGCTCCAGGGTCTGATTGGTTCGTTCTGTCTGTCCATTAGTCTGGGGATGAAAAGCAGAAGAAAGGTTTACTTTAATGTCCAATGCGGCACAGAAATTTTGCCAAAACCTTGAAGTGAATTGCACCCCTCGATCCGAAATGACCTCATCTGGTACTCCATGTAAGCGAAACACATTCTTAATCATTAAGTCTGATGTCTGTTTTGCAGTGGGTAAACCAACACAAGGGATAAAATGAGCTGCCTTTGTTAGACGATCAACCACCACTAGAATGGTGATCTTCCCTTGAGAGGTTGGTAACTCCACAATGAAGTCCATAGAAATGGATCCCCATGGGCGGGACGGGGTGGGAAGAGGTTGTAACAGACCAGTTGGTGAGGAGCGAGGTGTTTTGCATCTTGCACAGACTTCACATGAAGTGACATAGTTTAAAACATCTTTCCTGTAAGTGGGCCACCAAAAGAAACGAGAAAGAAATTCTTGTGTCTTTAGAATTCCCTATGCCCGGCTATCTTGGAATCGTGGATGAGTTGCAATACTCTCAATCTGACTGTTTCAGGTATATACAGACGTTGTCCCTGAATCCACACACCATTCTTAAAAACAAGACTTACGTCCCTTGGGGGTTGAGCCAACAAAGAATCCGCATGGTATGCTTCCTTGATGTCCTTAAGTAGGTCTTGATTATGAATCACTCCCAGGAATCTAGAGTCAGGAAGAATAGTCTTAGGAGGAGTAAGTGGACGTGTCTCTGCTGAATGAATCCTAGAGAGTGCATCAGCCTTTCCATTGCGCGATCCTGGTCTATAAGAAATGACAAAATTAAATTGGTTTAGGAAAAGATTCCAGCGAGCCTGGCGAGGAGTCAGGCACTTAGCCGACCTGATAAATTCAAGGTTACGATGGTCTGTCAGGACGACTATTTGCTGTGCAGCTCCCTGAAGAAGGTGTCTCCATTCCTTGAAGGCGGCAATAATGGCCAACAATTCTCTATTGCCCACATCGTAGTTCCTCTCAGCCGAAGACAACTGCTGGGAAAAGAAGGCACAGGGATGCAAGACATTCTTCTCACCTGTTCTCTGAGAGAGTATAGCTCCAACGGCACAGTCTGAAGCATCCACCTCTATTATAAAGGCAAGCTCGGGGTTGGGATGTACTAAGATAGGTGCGGTGGTAAATTTATCCTTTAAACAGGAAAATGCTTCCTGCGCTTGCGGGGTCCAGGAGAACCTAGACTGTTTCCGGGTAAGTTGGGTGATAGGTGACACTACCTCAGAGAAATTCCTAATGAAACGTCTATAGAAGTTGGCAAACCCGATGAAGCGCTGCACCTCCTTCACATTTCTAGGAATTGGCCAATCCTTGATGGCTTGGGTCTTGCTTCCATCCATACTAATCCCTTGCGTAGATAGTACATACCCCAGAAATTGAATTTCGGTCCTATGGAATTCACACTTTTCAAGTTTGATGTAGAGATGGTTTTGTCTTAGGCGTTCTAAGACCATTCTCACATGTCCATGATGTTCCTCTGTGGAGTTAGAAAAAATTAGAATATCATCCAGATAAATCACCACAAATGTATCTAGGAGATCCCTGAAGATGTCATTCACCAAGTGTTGGAAAGTGGCTGGGGCGGGTACTCAGACCAAAAGGCATAACTAGATATTCAAAGTGTCCATAGCGTGACCTGAATGCAGTCTTCCATTCATCCCCAGGTCTAATACGGACCAAGTTATAGGCCCCACGGAGATCCAGTTTAGAGAAAATTTTGGCGTGCAGCACTCTCTCCAACAACTCAGGGATTAAAGGCAATGGATAACGGTTTCTAATAGTAACCTTATTGAGTTCCCTATAGTCTATGCAGGGTCTCAGAGATCCATCTTTCTTCTTCACAAAGAAGATGGGTGCACCTGCGGGAGATGAAGAGGGGCGTATGAAGCCTTTGGCTAGATTTTCATCTATGTAGTCCTTCAAAGCTTTTAGCTCGGGCCCCGTTAGGGGCTAGATCTTACCAAAAGGTATCTCGGCTCCAGGCAATAATTCGATTGGACAATCATATGGACGGTGAGGAGGAAGCTGATCAGCGTTCTTCTTGTCACATAAATCCACATAGTCCTGGTATACAGCTGGTAGTTCAGGGACTGACATGGTTCCTTTAGGAACAGAGCAAGCTGAAACTCCTTGACTCATCTGTTTCTCCGGAAAGTGTAATTCCTTGGTCTCCCAGTTAATCGTAGGATTCTGCGCCTGTAGCCATGGTAGCCCTAGAATAATGGGAAAGTGGGGAGAAGAGATAAGCATAAAAGACATTTTCTCCTGATGATGTTTACCCATAAGGACCCTCAAAGGCTCTGTTTCCTGATCCACTGGTCCAGAGGTCAGCAGGGAGCCATCCACAGTCTCCATCTGTACTGGAGTAGCCTTCTTCACTGAACGTATCCCCTGTTTCAGAGCAAAGGAGATATCCATAAAATTTCCACTTGCTCCTGAGTCGATCATAGCAGAGCTAGACACCCAGACTGAGTCAACCCAGAGTTTGATGGAAAGGAAGCAATGAGAATTGTTTCTTTTACAACTCAGCTGGGACACCGCTGAGGAAACTTGAAAAATTGCAGCGTTTATACCGTCATCGTCCCCAGAACTAACAGAGTTTAAGTCCGAGAAATCAAGATCTCTTGCAGCAGATCTCTCTGGAATCTGAGGCTCGGACATGACAGAGCTCCTCTCGCAACACTCACAGTGAATGACTGCTGCAGTAGTCTTACGAGAACGGCTGGGGCAGTTTATAATGAAGTGCCCTGACTTACCACAGTAGAAACATAGATTTTCCTTTATACGATGTTCTTTGCGTGCATCACTAACCGTCTTTGTAAAGAGTCCACCTGCATGGGTTCAGGTTCTGGTTCCTTGTGATCCTACTCAAAGGTTCCTTAGCTGAGGAGGGAGGTAGGAAAAGGTTAGTGCGATTATTTTCGAACCATCTCTCTTGTCTGCGTTCAGTCAGACGAGCATCAATACGGATACAATAGTTAATAAAGTCACCTAACGCAGTGGGAGGGTCGGCACGAGCAAGTTCATCCTTAATCAGTGGAGACAACCCTTTCCGAAAAATAGATTTTTTGGCGGAAGTGTCCCAAGTGGTATCAAGAGCCCATCTCCTGAAATCCAAGGCATATTCGGCTACTGAACGCTTACCTTGGCGCAAAGTTAACATGGCTGCTTCAGCTGTTGCACCTCGATTGGGGTCATCAAACACCTGCCCCATGGCTGAAATAAAAGCATCAAGGTGATTCAAACAATCATCCTCAGTCTCAATCAGAGGGTTTGCCCACATCAAAGCCTTATTGGTAAGCAACATGATTATAGTAAGCACTTTGGATCGTTCAGTGGGAAATTGTGAAGCATGTGCAGAAAAAAATAGATTGCATTGGTTAATAAATCCCCTGAATTTCTCACGTTCACCGCCAAAACTAAAAGGAGGTAACTTGGGGATCCCAGAACTCGGGGTTATGGCAGGAGCCTGGACTCGTTCCTCTAGAGCCTCAATCCTGGCTCGTAATTCCTGGGTAGTTTGTCCAAACACTTGCAAATTATGATTAGTGAGGTCCTGTAGGCTTGCAAAACGGGTCTTTATAGTCTGTATATCTGCAAGGATTGTATCAGTCACTCCGCAAAGCTCCTTTATGCGGGCCTCCATCTTCCAGATCTTTTAAGGCAGAAGTGCTGGAAGGAGAAGAGAAAAGGAAAAAAAAAAAAACAATAGTGTTTACCTGTGGTAACACTCCAGAGTAACATTTAAGGGAATGCGCTCACCTGGAATGGTTGTGAGAAGTCACAACCACTGTCATCACAGAAGGTATTAAACGGACATCTGATATCCACAGTCACAGCAGACACGGCTTTCCCAGACCCAGCAGACACTAAACATTGGCTCCTGAATCTTGTCATGTATAGTGTACAGTTCCTATAGCGTCTTGTGCTTGGGTGCGAGGAAAACACATGAGACACAGGTTGATATGAAATGACTTGTATTACTTCATACAAGCATGCAGAAAAGGTCACACAGTTTGCAGGAACAGAGGCAGGAGAACACAGCAGGCCAGAGTAACTTCAAGCTCTACAATAACTCTCCAAAGCAGGTTCAGGATCTCTTCTCTGTACCGTAATTCCTCTGCAAACATGGATTCACCAGACAGCAGGTTTCCAGAGTCCAAAAGTGTTCCAAAGTTCCTCAGTAGGAAATAGCTGGAGTCCAAAATCCTAGGTTTCCAGGAGTCAGGTCACAGGCTGACTGAAGCTTGATTCAGGAGCACTGATTGTTCAGCTGAGGCTGCTTAAGAAGCAAGAGGAGAGAATCAGGGCGGGAACATGAAAGCTGGAACCTCCATATTAACTGAGGGCAAGATAGCTGCAGCAAGACAGAAAGCAAAATGGCCGACGGAAAACTGAGTTTCAAGGAACATGTCAAAAGAGACAAAGAACCTTACAACTTTACAAAAAAGTGTGAAACAACTGAAAATATGTCTAATATTCTAGGTTCTTCAAAGTAGCCACCTTTTGCTTTGATTACTGCTTTGCACGCAGAAAAGGTGAACGGATGGATTCTACATGCCTGGTTCCCACCGTGAAGCATGGAGGAGGTGGTGTGATGTGTGGGGGTGCTTTGCTGGTGACACTGTTGGGGATTTATTCAAAATTGAAGGCATAGTGAACCAGAATAGCTACTACAGCATCTTGCAGCAGCATGCTATTCCATCCGGTTTGCGTTTAGTTGGATCATCATTTATTTTTCAACAGGACAATGACCCCAAACACACCTCCAGACTGTGTAAGGGCTATTTGACCAAGAAGGAGAGTGTTGGGGTGCTACGCCAGATGACCTGGCCTCCACAGTCACCAGACCTGAACCCAATCGAGATAGTTTGGGGTGAGCTGGACCACTCACCGCTTCAATTTTGAATAAATCCCCAACAGTGTCACCAGCAAAGCACCCCCACACCATCACACCACCTCCTCCATGCTTCATGGTGGGAACTAGGCATGTAGAGACCAGCCGTTTACCTTTTCTGCGTGCAAAGCAGTAATCAAAGCAAAAGGTGGCTACTTTGAAGAACCTAGAATATAAGACATATTTTCAGATGTTTCACACTTTTTTGTAAAGAGTAATGTATAATTCCACATGTGTTAATTCATAGTTTTGATGCCTTCAGTGTGATTCTACAATTTTCATAGTCATGAAAATACAGAAAAATCTTTGAATGAGAAGGTGTGTCCAAACTTTTGGTCTGTACTGTATATATATATACGTCTCAATGACATATATATATATATATATATATATATATATATATGTATTCTATGTGTATATATCTATTCTTTCTTTTGTGATTTAAAAACTATCATTTGGATCCATTATATGTTGGTTTTGCTAGCCACCGACAAAATCTCGCCAGACGGATGTCAAACAGATGTGAAACGTACGCTCAGATGCGACAAAATCGCATCTTTGCATTCCAATCGGATGACAGACGGATCAATGTTCAGGAAACATTTGTGCGATTATCGGCCGTCAAAAACGGTCCGATTTTTTAGACGGTGTGTGTGACTCCAGCCTAAGGAGTGTGACTAAGCTAAGTGGACACAGGTAGTGTATTTTACTTATTTTGCAGCTATGATTTCTTCTATTTGTAGAAACACCTACATTTAAGCACGTAACGCCTATGTTCACAAAGGGTATAAATTAAACGAACACTCTGACAAGTTCTGGAGATTGTTGAAAATCACAAGCTATGTAGTTCTATGCTCTCACTTGCCATAAATTTAATCCAGAACCTTCTAAGTTAGTGTAAAGGCTGTTCTAACACCGCAATTGTTACATACCGCAATTACTTCTATAAATAGCAAAAAAAACTATGGATATAGTCATTTTGGCTTATAATGTAAAGTGCATTATTTTCAAATCTTCAATAGGTTCTTATGATTAGATAAACTGTTGGGTTCTGCTCAACAAAAACTTTCACCCAAATGTTAGATTAACGCACCATAAACTAACCATATTAAAGGCATTACAGCTAGATCACATGTAGTGGCCTGAGGCCAGCACTTGCTGGTTTGTGTAGAATAACTTTGCCAAGAGCCATGGAGGCTCTCTAGGGCAGCATTTATACTGGTGAGCAGAATGACAGCAACCTAAGGAAAACATTTTCACGTTTAATTAAGCAGCCAAAGGAACATCATACTGTGGTAGACAATGTATGGAAAACTAGAGATGGAATTTTATGACTTTTTCATATACACAGTTAATGTAGAATTATATTTTACATTATGATTACACAGTTTTCTGTTAGTAACAACACAGACTGAACTCTGTAAAAATAAAACTTTAAAGACATTTGGAAACATATCATTCAGCTGTTAAAACAGTATCTGAATTGCTGTGATTATATTTTAGATAACAATTTCAAGAAATGCGACAGTCATTTGTTCTCTCCTCCTCCCAATCATAGCTAAGTTGTTGGCTATGATCAGACCTAGGGAAGAAAGTGCTCATTAATGTAACCACTTGTCATGCTGAACATGAAAACTCTATCAGTAAGTATACTCTAATTGGTGATCAGGAATTTCATAGCTCTGCAATTAAGCAGAACTGAGTTTTAATATCCAATTTAGTAAAGGAAAATCTGGAATTGAGAAATAAACGTGCAGAAAAGATCACCTAGGTGTACAGGGTGAACTACAGCAAGGTTGAGATGTACGTGGAAACCTGGCAGCTCTTAATAGGGCTTCCATAGAGAGATTTTGTCTAAGCCACTCAGTTTAGAGGGTTCATTAAAGGGAACCTGTCAGCAGAATTGAGTACAGTAACCTACAGTCAGTGTCAGGTTGACACCGTTATACTGATTAAAATGATACCTTGGTTGATGAAATCAGTCTTGTGGTTGTTGTTTAATCTTTATTTTCAGTTTTTAGATAATGAGATTCTCATGTTCCGGGACGGCCTGCAGTGGGGCTTTATGTGGTCACTGATCCTTTGGTGCTCTGCCCCCTATTTTACATACTGAATATCATATGGTCTGAAACCCCCCTGTGCTGTAGCATGATACGGGGGGATAATATGCATATTTTTGTTTCATTTAGACACATACTGTATTTTTCAGGTAATAAGACGCACTTTTTCCCTCAAAATGGGGGTGCATCTTATAATGCTGATATACTTTACCGGTACCGTTGCTGCAGGCCACAGGCTGGGATGAGGGGGCATCCGGCGGTGTTGTGGGTGTCTGGTGTTGTGAGGGTCTCCTGCGGTGCTGCGGGGGTGTCCGGTGCTGCAGGGGCTCTGACGACATTTTGTGAAAGGCCAGAGCCTCCAGCAGTTCTATGGTTTCCTATGTGGTGGACTCCGGGAAAATGGCCGCTGAGGGAGGTGCATGCGCAGATGGAGATCTCGTCACCAAGATCTTGGGAGTTGAGATCTCAGCAGCGCCAGACACCCGCAGCAGCACCAGACACCCGCAGCGGCATGCCGCACATCGGAACACCCCTCATCCCAGACTGTGGCCTGCAGCATCACCCCACTCCTGCCTCCTCAGCAGCGACCCTGGGACCCCGCTTCACCGCAGCCACTACCCCGATAAGCAGTAAGACACATGGATTATAAGAAGCATCACCATTTTATTAAAAAAAAATTTCCGTTTTTTCTCCTCAAAATTTGGGGTGCATCTTATAATCCAGAGCATCTTATAATTCGAAAAATACGGTAGTTTTATTTAAGAAAGTTTTTTTGTTCACACATAATGGCGCTGGCAGCTCTGCATGCATAGTAGCATCTATCGCCTTCCGATAGATGATACTGCGCAGGCGCCGCCAGTGCCATTTTGGCAGAGAAAAAAAAATTAGGCTCCATCAAGATGGCACCGGCGCAGTAGCAACGTTCCGAAAGATGAAGCCTAATTTTTTTCTCTAGCAAAATGGCACCGACAGTACAGTTGGCATTGTTTGAAAAAAAATTATTATTTCTTAAAAAAAACTATGTTTCAATAAAATGAAAATATGCATATTATCCCTCGTATCATGCTACAGCGCAGGCGGCGCAGACGCCTGCCTAATGAATGTGATTTTTTTTTCAAACCAAATGATATTCAGTATGTAAAATAGAGGTCAGATTTAGTTCACTGAGCACAATCATGCTGACAGCTTCACTTTAAGTGCCATTAATTCGACCACATGTTACAGACATGATTGTCAGTGTCTGCATTGGGGCACAGAGTCTAAATTCCCTATTATTATGTCTTTGGAGTGGCTGAAGAAACCACAGTACCCAGAGGAAACCGATGCAAACACGTGGAGAACATATAAATTCTTTGCATATTTTGTCATTTGTGGGAGTTTAAGTAAGGTATAGTGCTGCCTCATTAGCCACAGCACAGAGCTGGTTACTCCGGCTGGACGGCACACACCCACTCACTCCGGCACATATTCTGCCTGACTGGGCCAATCCAGGTGTCTCAGCCACACCAGTATCTCTGGGTGATTAAAGCCTGCACTAGCCACAGCTATTGGCCATGAGATTTCTCCCATCAATGGTGCTGAGCACAGAAAGAATTTGCTAATGCTTGAATGCTTATTGGATGAAGCAGATCAGGTGATGTGTATTTGAGTAAGGAGGAGGGCAAGGCCTAAGGATAAAATGCCCTTTATCAGGGTGTGTAGAATTATTAGACAGCTTGTTTTGCTCAGACAAAATGGGGCAAAAGAGATTTAACTGACTCTGAAATGTCAAAAAATGTCATAAGTCTTACATAGGGATGCAGCATTCTTGAAATTACTAAGTTATTGGAGTGTGGTCACAGAAACATCAAAAGTTTTATTGCAAATAGTCAAGAGGGTCGCAAAAAAATATTGAGAAAAAAAAGAGGAATCTAAGGGGTAACAGTTCTCCGTATGGAGAGTGACAAGCCGAGGTCTGGCATATCACTCTCCACAAGAGAAACATTACACCTTAGATCCTAGTCTAAAGGGGTATTCCCAGCTCCAAGATCCTATCTCAATATGTAGTAGGTGTAATAATAACTAGATTGGCATTTCCTGAAGGAAATACATGGTGCTTGAACAGCGCTGCCAGCTTTACAGCAGTGTATCAGGTGTCGACTGTAAGAAAGTAAAGTTAGAATATGAATGTTGTGTATAGCGATGGCACAACCTGGGATGGGTTATATATGGCCCCTAGGTAGCCACTTTGATGTGCGGGGCCCTTTGTTAGCCACTTTGGCCCCTTGGCAGCCATTTTGGCATGCAAGAATCCTTGGTAGCCACTTTGGTGCACACAGCCACTCGGTAGCCACTTTGGCCACTTGGTAGCCACTTTGGCACATTCGGCACCTTGGTAGCCACTTTGGCACATTCGGCACCTCAGTAGACACTTTGGCCACTTGGAAGCCACTTTGTCACATTTAGCACCTCAGTAGCCACTTTGGCCACTTGGTAGCCACTTTGGCCACTTGCTTGCCACTTTGGCACATTCGGCACCTCGGTAGCCACTTTGGCCACTTGGTAGCCACTTTGGCACATTCGGCACCTCAGTAGCCAGTTTGGCCACTTGGTAGACACTTTGGCCACTTGGTAGCCACTTTGGCACATTCGGCACCTCGGTAGCTACTTCAGCCACTTGGTAGCCACTTTGGCACAGTCGGTACCTCAGTAGCCGCTTTGGCCACTTGGTAGCCACTTTGGCACATTCGGCACCTCAGTAGCCACTTTGGCCACTTGGTAGCTACTTCAGCCACTTGGTAGCCACTTTGGCACAGTCGGTACCTCAGTAAACACTTTGGCCACTTGGTAGCCACTTTGGCACATTCGGCACCTCAGTAGCCACTTTGGCCACTTGGTAGTCATTTTGTCACATTCAGCACCTCAGTAGCCACTTTGGCCACTTGGTAGCCACTTTGGCCACTTGCTAGCCACTTTGGCACATTCGGCACCTCGGTAGCCACTTTGGCTATTTGGTAGCAACTTTGGCACATTCGGCACCTCGGTAGCCTCTATGGCCACTTGGTAGCCACTTTAGCACATTTGGCACCTCAGTAGCCACTTTGGTCTCTTGATAGCCACTTTGACACATTCGGCACCTTGATAGCCAATTTGGCCACTTGGTAGCCACTTTGGCACATTCGGCACCTTTGTAGCCACTTTGGCCACTTGGTAGCCACTTTGGCACATTCGGTACCTTGGTAGCCACTTTGGCCACTTGGTAGCCACTTTGGCACATTCTGCACCACGGTAGTCACTTTGGCCAGTTGGTAGCCACTTTTGCACATTCGGCCCTCGCTAGCCACTTTGGTCACTTGGTAGCCACTTTGGCACATTCGGCATCTCGGTAGCCACTTTGGCCTCTTGGTAGCCAATTTGGCATATACGGCACCTCGGTAGTCACTTTGGCAACTTGGTAGCCACTTTGGCACATTAGGCCCCTTGGTGGCCACTTTGGCCACTTGGTAGCCACTTTGACACATTCGGCAACTCAGTAGCCACTTTGGCCACTTGGTAGCCACTTTGGCCACTTGGTAGCCTCTTTGGCACATTCGGCACCTTGGTAGCCACTTTGGCCAACTTGGTAGCCAAATTGGCCACTTGGTAGCCATTTTGGCACATTTGGCACCTCTGTAGCCACTTTGGCTACTTGGTAGCCACTTTGGCACATTCGGCATCTCGGTAGCCATTTTGTCCACTTGGTAGCCACTTTGGAACATTCGGCACCTTAGTAGCCACTTTGGCCACTTGGTAGCCACTTTAGCACATTTGGAACCTTGGTAGCCACTTTGGTCACTTGTTAGCCACTTTGGCAAATTCGGCACCTTGGTAGCCACTTTTGCCACTTGGTAGCCACTTTGGCACATTCTGCACCACGGTAGCCACTTTGGCCACTTGGTAGCCACTTTGGCACATTCGGCCCCTCGGTAGCCACTTTGGCCACTTGGTAGCCACTTTGGCACATTCGGCACCTTGGTAGCCACTTTGGCCACTTGGTAGCCACTTTGGCATATTCGGCACCTCGGTAGCCACTTTGGCAACTTGGTAGCCTCTTTGGAACATTCGACACATCTGTAGCCACTTTGGCCACTTGGTAGCCACTTTGGCACATTCGGCCTCTCGGTAGCCACTTTGGCCACTTTGGCCACTTGGTAGCCTCTTTGGCACATTCGGCACCTCGGTAGCCACTTTGGCCACTTGGTAGCCACTTTGGCACATTCGGCACCTCAGTAGCCAGTTTGGCCACTTGGTAGCCACTTTGGCACATTCGGCACCTCGGTAGCCACTTTGGCCACTTGGTAGCCACTTTGGCACATTCGGCACCTCAGTAGCCAGTTTGGCCACTTGGTAGACACTTTGGCCACTTGGTAGCCACTTTGGCACATTCGGCCACTTGGTAACCTCTTTGGCACATTCGGCACCTCGGTAGCCACTTTGGCCACTTGGTAGCCACTTTGGCACATTCGGCACCTCAGTAGCCAGTTTGGCCACTTGGTAGCCACTTTGGTCACTTGCTTGCCACTTTGGCACATTCGGCACCTCAGTAGCCACTTTGGCCACTTGGTAGTCATTTTGTCACATTCAGCACCTCAGTAGCCACTTTGGCCACTTGGTAGCCACTTTGGCCACTTGCTAGCCACTTTGGCACATTCGGCACCTCGGTAGCCACTTTGGCTATTTGGTAGCAACTTTGGCACATTCGGCACCTCGGTAGCCTCTATGGCCACTTGGTAGCCACTTTAGCACATTTGGCACCTCAGTAGCCACTTTGGTCTCTTGATAGCCACTTTGACACATTCGGCACCTTGATAGCCAATTTGGCCACTTGGTAGCCACTTTGGCACATTCGGCACCTTTGTAGCCACTTTGGCCACTTGGTAGCCACTTTGGCACATTCGGTACCTTGGTAGCCACTTTGGCCACTTGGTAGCCACTTTGGCACATTCTGCACCACGGTAGTCACTTTGGCCAGTTGGTAGCCACTTTTGCACATTCGGCCCCTCGCTAGCCACTTTGGTCACTTGGTAGCCACTTTGGCACATTCGGCATCTCGGTAGCCACTTTGGCCTCTTGGTAGCCAATTTGGCATATACGGCACCTCGGTAGTCACTTTGGCAACTTGGTAGCCACTTTGGCACATTAGGCCCCTTGGTGGCCACTTTGGCCACTTGGTAGCCACTTTGACACATTCGGCAACTCAGTAGCCACTTTGGCCACTTGGTAGCCACTTTGGCCACTTGGTAGCCTCTTTGGCACATTCGGCATCTCGGTAGCCATTTTGGCCACTTGGTAGCCACTTTAGCACATTTGGAACCTTGGTAGCCACTTTGGCCACTTGGTAGCCACTTTAGCACATTCGGCAGCTTGGTAGCCACTTTGGCCACTTGGTAGCCAGTTTGACACATTCGGCCCCTCGGTAGCCACTTTGGCCACTTGGTAGCCACTTTGGCCACTTGGTAGCCACTTGGCACATTCGGCCCCTCGGTAGCCACTTTGGCCACTTGAAAGCCACTTTGGCACATTCGGCACATCGGTAGCCACTTTGGCCACTTGGTAGCCAATTTGGCCACTTGGTAGCCACTTTGGCACATTCAGCACCTTGGTAGCCACTTTGGCCAACTTGGTAGCCAAATTGGCCACTTGGTAGCCATTTTGGCACATTTGGACACTCTGTAGCCACTTTGGCTACTTGGTAGCCACTTTGGCACATTCGGCATCTCGGTAGCCATTTTGTCCACTTGGTAGCCACTTTGGAACATTCGGCACCTTAGTAGCCACTTTGGCCACTTGGTAGCCACTTTAGCACATTTGGAACCTTGGTAGCCACTTTGGTCACTTGTTAGCCACTTTGGCAAATTCGGCACCTTGGTAGCCACTTTGGCTACTTGGTAGCCACTTTGGCACATTCGGCACCTTGGTAGCCACTTCGGCACATCCGGCACCTCGGTAGCCACTTTTGCCACTTGGTAGCCACTTTGGCACATTCTGCACCACGGTAGCCACTTTGGCCACTTGGTAGCCACTTTGGCACATTCGGCCCCTCGGTAGCCACTTTGGCCACTTGGTAGCCACTTTGGCACATTCGGCACCTTGGTAGCCACTTTGGCCACTTGGTAGCCACTTTGGCATATTCGGCACCTCGGTAGCCACTTTGGCAACTTGGTAGCCTCTTTGGAACATTCGACACATCTGTAGCCACTTTGGCCACTTGGTAGCCACTTTGGCACATTCGGCCTCTCGGTAGCCACTTTGGCCACTTTGGCCACTTGGTAGCCTCTTTGGCACATTCGGCACCTCGGTAGCCACTTTGGCCACTTGGTAGCCACTTTGGCACATTCGGCACCTCAGTAGCCAGTTTGGCCACTTGGTAGCCACTTTGGCACATTCGGCACCTCGGTAGCCACTTTGGCCACTTGGTAGCCACTTTGGCACATTCGGCACCTCAGTAGCCAGTTTGGCCACTTGGTAGACACTTTGGCCACTTGGTAGCCACTTTGGCACATTCGGCCACTTGGTAACCTCTTTGGCACATTCGGCACCTCGGTAGCCACTTTGGCCACTTGGTAGCCACTTTGGCACATTCGGCACCTCAGTAGCCAGTTTGGCCACTTGGTAGCCACTTTGGTCACTTGCTTGCCACTTTGGCACATTCAGCACCTCGGTAGCCACTTTGGCCACTTGGTAGCCACTTTGGCCACTTGCTAGCCACTTTGAAACATTCAGCACCTTGGTAGCCACTTTGGCACATTTGGCACCTCGGTATCCACTTTGGCCACTTGGTAGCCACTTTGGCACATTCTGCACCACGGTAGCCACTTTGGCCACTTGGTAGCCACTTTGGCCACTTGGTAGCCTCTTTAGCACATTTGGCACCTCGGTAGCCACATTGGCCACTTGGTAGCCACTTTGGCACATTCGGCACCTTAGGAGCCACTTTGGCCACTTGGGAGCCACTTTGGCACATTCGGCACCTCTGAAGCCAATTTGGCCACTTGGTAGCCACTTTGGCACATTCGGCACCTCTGTAGCCACTTTGGCCACTTGGTAGCCACTTTGGCACATTCGGCACCTCGGTAGCCACTTTGGCCACTTGGTAGCCACTTTGGAACATTCGGCACCTCTGTAGCCACTTTAGCCACTTGATAGTCACTTTGGCCACTTGGTAGCCACTTTGGCACATTTGGCACCTCGGTAGCCACTTTGGCCACTTGGTAGCCACTGTGGCACATTCGGCACCTCGGTAGCCACTTTGGCCACTTGGTAGCCAATTTGGCCACTTGGTAGCCTCTTGGCACATTCGGCCCCTCGGTATCCACTTTGGCCACTTGGTAGCCACTTTGGAACATTCGGCACCTTAGTAGCCACTTTGGCCACTTGGTAGCCACTTTAGCACATTTGGAACCTTGGTAGCCACTTTGGTCACTTGGTAGCCACTTTGGCACATTTGGCACCTCGGTAGCCACTTTGGCCACTTGGTAGCCACTGTGGCACATTCGGCACCTCGGTAGCCACTTTGGCCACTTGGTAGCCAATTTGGCCACTTGGTAGCCTCTTGGCACATTCGGCCCTCGGTATCCACTTTGGCCACTTGGTAGCCACTTTGGAACATTCGGCACCTTAGTAGCCACTTTGGCCACTTGGTAGCCACTTTAGCACATTTGGAACCTTGGTAGCCACTTTGGTCACTTGGTAGCCATTTTGGCACATTTGGCACCTCTGTAGCCACTTTGGCTACTTGGTAGCCACTTTGGCACATTCGGCACCTCGGTAGCCATTTTGTCCACTTGGTAGCCACTTTGGAACATTCGGCACCTTAGTAGCCACTTTGGCCACTTGGTAGCCACTTTAGCACATTTGGAACCTTGGTAGCCACTTTGGTCACTTGTTAGCCACTTTGGCAAATTCGGCACCTTGGTAGCCACTTTGGCTACTTGGTAGCCACTTTGGCACATTCGGCACCTTGGTAGCCACTTTGGCACATCCGGCACCTCGGTAGCCACTTTTGCCACTTGGTAGCCACTTTGGCACATTCTGCACCACGGTAGCCACTTTGGCCACTTGGTAGCCACTTTGGCACATTCGGCCCCTCGGTAGCCACTTTGGCCACTTGGTAGCCACTTTGGCACATTCGGCACCTTGGTAGCCACTTTGGCCACTTGGTAGCCACTTTGGCATATTCGGCACCTCGGTAGCCACTTTGGCAACTTGGTAGCCACTTTGGCACATTCGGCACCTCGGTAGCCACTTTGGCCACTTGGTAGCCACTTTGGAACATTCGGCACCTCTGTAGCCACTTTAGCCACTTGGTAGTCACTTTGGCCACTTGGTAGCCACTTTGGCACATTTGGCACCTCGCTAGCCACTTTGGCCACTTGGTAGCCACTTTGGCACATTTGGCACCTCTCTAGCCACTTTGGCCTCTTGGTAGCCACTTTGGCACATTCGGCACCTCGGTAGCCACCTTTGGCCATTAGTGAGCCACTTTAGCACATTGGCACCTCGGTAGCCACTTTGGACAACTTGGTAGCCACTTTGGCACATTCGGCACCTCTGTAGCCACTTGGTAGCCACTTTGGCCACTTGGTAGCCACTTTGGCACATTCGGCACCTCGGCAGCCACTTTGACCACTTGGCAGCCACTTTGGCACATTCGGCACCTCGGTAGCCACTTTGGCCACTTGGTAGCCACTTTGGCCCTTGGTTAGCTACTTTAGCACATTTGGCACCTCGGTAGCCACTTTGGCCACTTGGCAGCCACTCTGGCACATTCGGCACCTCTGTTGCCACTTGTTAGTCACTTTGGCACATTCGGCACCTCGGTAGCCACTTTGGCCACTTGGTAGCCACTTTGGCACATTTGGAACCTCGGTAGCCACTTTGGACACTTGGTAGCCAATATGGCACATTCGACACCTCTGTATCCACTTGGGAGCCACTTTGGCACATTTGGCACCTCGGTAGCCACTTTTCACACTTAGTAGCCAGATTAGCACATTTGGCACCTCGGTAGCCACTTTGGCCACTTGTTATCCATTTTGGCACACTTGGCACTTCTGTAGCCACTTTGGCCACTTGGTAGCCACTTTGGCCACTTGGTAGCCTCTTTGGCACATTTGGCACCTCGATAGCCACATTGGCCACTTGGTAGCCACTTGGGCACATTCGGCACCTCGGTAGCCACTTTGGCCACTTGGTAGCCACTTTAGCACATTCGGAACCTCTGTAGCCACTTTGGCCACTTGGTAGCCACTTTGGCCACTTGGTAGCCACTTTAGTACATTTCGCCCCTCGGTAGCCACTTTGGCCACTTGGTAGCCACTTTGGCACATTTGGCACCTCGGTAGCCACTTTGGCTACTTGGTAGCCACTTTGGCACATTCGGCACCTCGGTGGCCACTTGGTAGCCACTTTGGCACATTCGGCTCCTCGGTAGCCACTTTGGCCACTTGGTAGCCAATTTGGCCACTTGGTTGCCACTTTGACACATTCGGCCCCTCGGTAGCCACTTTGGCCAGTTGGTAGACACTTTGGCACATTCAGCACCTTGGTAGCCACTTTGGCCACTTGGTAGCCAATTTGGCCACTTGGTAGCCACTTTGGCACAATCAGCACCTCGGTAGCAACTTTGGCACATTCAGCACCTCGATAGCCACTTTAGCCATGTTGACACATGCTGCCACTTTGCCTTGGGGGTCACTTTGGCGCTCCGGGCCCCTCAGGGGCCACTTTTGCACACTGGGCTTCTAAAGCCACTTTAGCGTCTGTAGGGCTTTTCAGAAGCCATTGGCGCACTGCCTCTGGCCCCGTGTGCCGCCTGGGGCCCCTGTGCGCTGCCTGTAGCCCCGTGAGCTGCCTGGGGCCCTGTGTGCTGCCTGGGGCCCCTGTGCTCTGCCTGGGGCCCCATGCACTGCCTGTGGCCCCTGTGTGTCGGCTGGGGCCCGTGCGCTGCCTGTGGCCCCTGTGCGCCGCCTGGGGCCCCGTGTGCTGCCTGGGGCACCGTGCGCTGCCTGTGGCCCCTGTGAGCTGCCTGGGGCCCTGCGCTGCGCCTTTAAGACTTTGAATCAGCGATCTGTCAGCTTCTATTAGCTGATACGGGTCATGTGTGGAAGCTGCATTTGCATAGCTGCCATCTTTGTAAGGTCACTGCACCTGCGCTGTGGCTTCAATCCATGTCAGTTTGGGGTCATGGAAAGGTCGCCATTAATTCCTATGGGAAAATTTTTGCATAAAATGCAATTTTTTTAAAAAACTAAAAATCGGATCGACTCCAAAAATACATAGCACACCTTTCCCCACCGAGGGCTTCGAAACGCCGCCTGAACGGGGTCTCTGCGCCGAGCGGTTCGGGCCGCATTAATTGCAGAAAACGAGGAGAAGAAGAAGAAGAAGAAGAAAATATAAGAAATCGGATTACAATATGTTGCTTGAACCTAGGAGGTTCAAGCACCATAATAATATTACCAAATACATGCAATTACAGTCATGGCCAAAAGTTTTGAGAATGACACAAATATTATATTTTCACATGATCTGCTGCCCTCTGGTTTTTATATGTGTTTGACAGATGTTTTTATCACAGACAGAAATATAGTAATTGCAAACATATGAGTAACAAAAGCTTATATTGACAGTTAGAATGAGTTAATGCAGCAAGTCAATATTTTCAGTGTTGACCCTTCTTCTTCAGGACCTCTGCAATTCTCCCTGGCATGCTCTCAATCAACTTCTGGACCAAATCCTGACTGATAGCAGTCCATTCTTGCACAATCAATGCTTTCATTTTGTCAGAATTTTTAGGTTTTTGTTTGTCCACCCGTCTCTTGATGATTGACCACAAGTTCTCAATGGGATTAAGATCTGGGGAGTTTCCAGGCCATGGACCCAAAATCTCTATGTTTTGTTCCCTGAGCCATTTAGTTATCACCTTTGCTTTATGGCAAGGTGCTCCATCATGCTGGAAAAGGCATTGTTGATCGCTAAACTGCTCTTGGAGGGTTGGGAGAAGTTGCTCTTGGAGGACATTCTGGTACCATTCTTTATTCATGGCTGTGCTTTTAGGCAAGACTGTGAGAGAGCCGATTCCCTTGGCTGAGAAGCAACCCCACACATGAATGGTTTCAGGATGCTTAACAGTTGGCATGAGACAAGACTGGTGGTAGCGCTCACCTTGTCTTCTCTGAATGAGGCGTTTTACTGATGTCCCAAACAATCGAAAAGGGGATTCATCAGAGAAAATAACTTTACCCCAGTCCTCAGCAGTCCACTGCCTGTACCTTTTGCAGAATATCAGTCTGTCCATGATGTTTTTTCTGGAGAGAAGTGGCTTCTTTGCTGCCCTCCTTGAGACCAGGCCTTGCTCCAAGAGTCTCCGCCTCACAGTGCGTGCAGATGCACTCACACCTGCCTGCTGCCATTCCTGAGCAAGCTCTGCACTGCTGGTAGCCCAATCCCGCAGCTGAAAC
Organism: Oophaga sylvatica; assembly: GCA_033576555.1. NCBI lineage: Eukaryota > Metazoa > Chordata > Amphibia > Anura > Dendrobatidae > Oophaga > Oophaga sylvatica. The sequence continues at coordinate 425,198,138 of JARQOD010000004.1, read as the reverse complement.
ACTTTTAAGAGACGGTCCTGGCGCTTGCTGGTCATTCTTGGGCGCCCTGAAGCCTTTTTGGCAACAATGGAACCTCTCTCCTTGAAGTTCTTGATGATGCGATATATTGTTGACTGAGGTGCAATCTTTCTAGCTGCGATACTCTTCCCTGTTAGGCCATTTTTGTGCATTGCAATGATGACTGCACGTGTTTCTTTAGAGATAACCATGGTTAACAGAAGAGAAACAATGATGCCAAGCACCAGCCTCCTTTTAAAGTGTCCAGTGGTGTCATTCTTACTTAATCATGACAGACTGATCTCCAGCCATGTCCTCATCAACACCCACACCTGTGTTAATGGAGCAATCACTGAAAAGAGGTTAGCTGGTCCTTTTAAGGCAGGGCTGCAATGATGTTGAAATGTGTTTTGGGGGATAAAGTTCATTTTCTAGCCAAATATTGACTTTGCAAGTAATTGCTGTTAAGCTGATCACTCTTTATAACATTCTGGAGTATATGCAAATTGTCATTAGAAAAAGTGAAGCAGTAGACTTTGTAAAAATTAATATTTGTGTCATTCTCAAAACTTTTGGCCATGACTGTAGAAATGTAGCATAGTTTTTCTGATTTGCTACGTCTCTTTCCTCATGTGCAGGCATTGCAGGACCTTAGGTGTCCAAGGTTATGACCACTCACCTACAGTGGCATGTAAAAGTTTGGGCACCGCTGGTCAAAATTACTGTTATTGTGAGCAATTAAGCAAGTTGAAGATGAAATGATCTCTAAAAGGCCTACATTTAAAGATGACACATTTCCTTTCTTATTATACAATATATACAGCTCTGGTAAAAATTGAGAGACCACTTTCAAATGTTCAGTGTGTCTGATTTTTCTCTTTATAGGTATATTTTTGAGTAAAATGTAAATTGTTCTTTTAGTCTATAAACTTCTGACAACATGTCACTGAATTTCCAAGCAATAAATTTAGTATTAGATTAGATATTAGAAAAAACTTTTTGACAGGGTGATTAATGAGTGGAACAGGTTGCCACGAGAGGTGGTGAGTTCTCCTTCAATGGAAGTCTTCAAACAGAGGCTGGACAGACATCTGTCTGGGATGATTTAGAGAATCCTGCTTTGAGCAGGGGGTTGGACCAGATGGCCCAGGAGGTCCCTTCCAACTCTACTATTCTATGATTCTATGAGTATTTTTTTTCTGACAAAGAAAAATGGTCAAAATTTAAAAAAAAAACAGTGCTTTTAGACCTCAAATAATGCAAAGAAAACAAGCTCATAATCATTTAGAAATAACATAGAATCATAGAATCATAGAATAGTAGAGTTGGAAGGGACCTCCTGGGCCATCTGGTCCAACCCCCTGCTCAAAGCAGGATTCTCTAAATTATCCCAGACAGATGTCTGTCCAGCCTCTGTTTGAAGACTTTTATTGAAGGAGAACTCACCACCTCTCGTGGCAGCCTGTTCCACTCATTGATCACCCTAACTGTCAAAAAGTTTTTTCTAATATCTAATCTGTGTCTCCTCCCATTCAATTTCATCCCATTGCTTCTAGTCTTTCCTTGTGCAAATGAGAATAAAGATGATCCTTCTACAATGTGACAGCCCTTGAGATATTTGTAGACAGCTATTAAGTCTCCTCTCAGTCTTCTTTTTTGCAAGCTAAACATTCCCAAATCCTGCAACCGTTCCTCATAGGACATGGTTTGCAGACTGGTCACCATTCTGGTGGCTCTTCTCTGAACTTGCTCCAGTTTGTTGATGTCTTTTTTAAAATGTGGTGCCCAAAACTGGACACAGTATTCCAGATGAGGTCTGACCAAAGAGGAGTAGAGGGCAATAATGACCTCACGTGATCTAGACTGTATGCTTCTGTTGATACATCCTAGAATTGCATTTGCCTTTTTTGCTGCTGCATCACACTGTTGACTCATGTTCAGTCTGTGATCAATTAGTATACCCAAGTCTTATTCACGCTTTCCTGGGAGTGGACCCACTGGACCGTGGTGCCGAACCTCCCCCGAGCGAGCACACCAGATGGAACCAACCCCTCTACAGGGATTGTTAGGGGGGCAGGCTCAGGGACCTCAAGCACCACGGCTGCCAGGACCAGGGATCGGCTCAGGGAAGCGAACAGAATGAAGAGACTGGGGGCTAAAGAACACGGGGCAAGCTGGGGAAGTGAGAGGGCAGCGAGGGAAGGAAGGTAGGTTGGGAAACAGGGAGATGAGCATGTGGCGAGGGTAGGAAGGTAGATGGAACACAAGACGGGGATGAGCAGGAACCCGGAAGGATGATGGTCTGGAGCTGGAAAACACAGAGGGGGCACACAGGGTTAGACTCAAACAACAGGCAGTAGTCTGTTAGCAAGCAGGGACCTGCGTATGGTGAAGCACACATACGCACACACATAATAGTCAGGCGCCTCCCCTAAGGGAGGGCGGCCTGAAATACCATGGGGCTACCTCCTATTGGCTAGGAGGTGCTGACGGGTCACGACATACAGAGAATATAGGCCGAGAAGGAGCGCACGGCCTGGCCCTAAGGCGCATGCGCGAGTACCCAGTACGGCCGAGGGAAGTGGAGGCGCGCGCCGGGACACTGCACGCCGAGGGGCGGGGAAACGCGAGGCGTCCGGCAGCGCAGGAGCAGCGGCGTGCCCGGGACCGCCGACAGAAGCGCCAGCAACGGTGGCTCCCGGACCGGTGAGAGCGGCGCTAACAGTCACTATATTTTCTTGGCTGTCAGACAGCCTCAAAATAATACTCTAATAATGCTGGTATGTTGGTTTGCTATATGCTTTTCCACATAGTGGGACTAACATGTTTTTGACTGAGCATTTTCTTGGCTACTTAGGGAGAGAGACACTAGGTCACCGGACAATGGATATTACTATCTGGTAAAAAAAAACACCGTTAGGATCTTATGGTGTGTGAGATATTTATTTTATATATCTCCATTTATCTCCTTCAATTAGTCTTGGACAAAGAGCATAGCTTCTCTTATACTTTAGGCAATGATCTCTGCTTTGCGCATTCTTTTTGTTTTTTTTGTATTGGGAAATAGTTTTTTGTAGCTGTCTATGCCATCTACGAGAAATTGTTTTTTTATTTTTCGTTTTTTGCTCTGTGTATAACTTGATAGTGACCAATTGTTATCGTGATCTATTGTTCTTGGTAATTTATGATATTACTGGCAAATTTGCACTTTATTGTTGTATGTCTATTCTTAGGAGATATTTTATTTCTATATCTTAATAAAAGTTAAGTCTTATTTTTTCCAAGTAGCTTTTTTCTTCGCTGGCGTCACTGTCCCCACCTCCTGTTGAATTGAACATGAAAAGGAAGTCAGAGATCAGTTGCAGCTCACACTTCCTCTTCATGGTCGATTTTTCCAAAGGTGGGGACAGTGACGCCAGTGCTGAATAGGTGCCGGTGTCACGTGTCACACAGCCGCACGTGAGCCCCGGGAACGCGAATGCCAACACCGCGTGAACAGGAGGTGAGTATAAGCTTTATGGGTCAGGCAGGAGATTCTGCAGTGACTCTATCTGACTGCAGCTTGACAAATTCTGACAGTGTGCAATATACTCATCTGTGATTTGCATGCTTGCGGTCACAGGCCAACTAGCTTTTCTTCCTGCTTCTCTCTATATTCATTTTGCTTCTGTTAAGGAGCGGTAGAGAAATTAGTTGGCATGTGACTGCAATAATGCAAATCGCATGTTTGTGGTCACGTGATGAATGCTCAGGCAGACAGAACGGAAAACCTAACAGTGTGTATATTGCACATTTTTAGTATTCAGCAGAATGTAATCAGAAAAAAATAACTGTATAAATTCATGTCTGCCACAGAAAACACCTTGAAAGATATATGGAAGTGCAGTAGGGCTATTGGACTGTTGATGCTGTAGTACACTAAATATAATTTGGCGGTTAAATCTCACTGTACATTGGTCATTCATAAAGTAGACGTGTTTAATGCAAGGCATAATAAAATCAAAGTGAAATCAAACCTTTGAGAAGTCTATGTAAATCAATCTAATATCATTTTATCATCATCCACTGTCATTGGAAAATAATTTGTTGTATTTTTTTCATCCTTATATGGGTGGCTTACCAAATATTTAATATCGTTATCTATCAGCCAAAACACCGATAATGATTATGCTACGGTAGTAATCTGCTTTTACCTATCCGCTCAGTAAGAGCTAAGTTACATTCCCCTTATTTTCTTTCATTTAACGTAACTCATAGGATCAAACATTTCTTTTGATAGTCTCCTTGATTTGGATAATGGAGGTAACAAATTCGAGCATCTGTTTTGGATTTCTATTTAGTCTCATCTACTCTGCTTGTTCTTGGTACATCCTTTAACAGACAAGACCACCAGGAACACTAGATTGGTATCCATAATATGATACCTGGTTTTATGTTCCGTATGTCAGACTAAACAAGTATTCTCTATTGTTTAATCTACTCTTTTTGTGGCCCTGATTCTAGATGAGGAGTTGAAGTATTTGTTCTTCATAGCTAATAATATACTATATGTGCACATTTTTTTTCTTATTACTTGTGTATTCTTATGTACAGACCAACTGCTTTCATCTGCATCCTTCCCCATATCTCAGCTGTATGCTCCCACCTTACAAGTCAACCACACATCTACTATTGCTACAGTATGGCCTCATCTACAGGCCTTTATTAGCATTTTTTTGCATTTGTAAGTGGTTGCCAAAGGAAAATATTGTATAAAGTTTAGTATAGAAATAAACCTTGAATTTTAGAAAGAGTTGTCTGGTTTAAAAACCTCATTTTCAATTTTGAGTTGAAAGAAGGGAGTCCCTTATTTAGAAACACCAGCAATACCTGTAGTGGTGGGCAGCTACAAGGAGTGTCTCCCAATATGAAGGATCCATCATATCCATGCATTAGGGTACGTGCTTGTAAGGAGGAAGACCAGGGTGCGGGTACATGTGCTGAGCCAGGTCCGGAACTGTTGAGGCTGCCTCCCATGTTGTCTGAGGGAAGGAATGAGGGACTGGACCAACCTCATGACCCGGGTAGGAGGGACGTGATAAAAGCAAAAGCGCGCGCAGTATGAGGGAGTTTGGCGCGAACAGGCAGCACGCAGCAGGATGAGCAGTGTGCTCCGTCTCCTGAGCACTGGCGCTGCGACAGCTTGTGTTTATCGGCTCCCGTTGCCAACAGCTGGACCGTAAGAGAGAAAGGTGCCATGCACCCAGAGACTGTGAGTACTGCACACGTGCGGAGGAGAGAAGGCTGAGTACCGGACACTCGTTTGCAGCCTTCCCTGCCATTTGCTGTACACCAGCCCACATTTAACTCCGAGAGTGCTGCAGCCTGGTTTGCTTTGGCCGCACAAGTTCATGGACTAGGGGCTCAGCGGACAGTACTGGAGATCGACCGCTGCCACCAGAAGACGGATCATTGTTTAATGGACCCCCTGTGTGGACATCGTTCCTGCCGTTGTCGGTGCTACAATCCCTGCGGGATCATCTGCGGTGGAGGAATATAAAGGACACAATAAGGCCGGAGTCACACTAGTGATGAACACGGACGAGTGCTATGCGATAAAACATCGCATAGCACTCAGACCAGTATTAATCTATGGGGCAGCTCCCATGACGGTTTTTTTTTCTATTTTTTTCTATCTTTTTATTCTACGTGTGAGTGAAATCACAGCATGCTGCGATTGTCACCGACACTCGGCCGAGTGTCGTCGCACTTGCACCCATATAAGTCTATGGGTGCGAGCAGGGCCGGACTGGCCTTCTGGCAATTCTGGCAAATGCCAGAAGGGCCTGTCTGGTCATGGGCTGCCTTGTCTGCTACGTTGTTAACAGAATCAGTGTTCTCAAGACACCCATACTGTTAAGAGTTGTGATGGATCACAAAGTCGCTGACTCTGTCACTTACCACAGAAGACCAAGGGTAGCATTAGAAATATTGGTCTTGAAGAAAATCTTCCTTTCTTCCAGCTAGGGTAATATTAGTAATATATCCCATCTGGTTCATGGGGACAGGGACAACATGGGCCCGTGTGATTTCATATGCCAGGGCTGAATTTCAGCCCTAGTCCGTACCTGGGTGCGAGTGACACAGCGCACATCATTCAAATATCATCCGAGTGCTGTGCAATATATGCCGACCCCGGCAATGGAGGAGATAGAGAAATTAGTTTCTCTGCCTCCTCCGCAGCTGTGCTCCGATCCGCTCTGTGCGAGATGCTTGGAGCACAGTAGCATGACACTCGGCTCCCACATGCAGCAGCACAGGAGTCGAGGGTCATTAGAATATTGCATCTGATGTTCTCGCATCGGATGCCATACGCAAGTGTGACCCCGGCCTAAGTTTGATAACTGGACTGCTATTATTCTCCACTTGTTGTTTCTATTAACTACCCTTTAACCATATGTCTTCCTGCGAGGAGTTTAATACCCTGTTGATTGTTAACCCTTGCTCTGCCTCCTGTCTGTCACTGCATCCCACAACCTGCTTTCTTGCTCACAATCAGGAATCGTAGCATTTTGGACACAGGGTATTTTTGCTGCATCCAAAATGCTGTGTTCTACATAAAACGTATGTGTTTTGGAACTATACGGATTTAATGCGTCTAATGGCAGTCTATTGGGGAAAATACGAGTCACAGAAATTTACATGCTGTGGCTCGGAAACCCGCACCACAGTCGAGTTTACGCAGAGTTAAAAAGGAACACAGTGGGCATGAGATTTCTATAAATTCCATACACTGTGCTTGTACTATAGAACGCAGCGTTTTGGATGCAGCGAAAATACGCTGCATCCAAAAAGCTTCTGTTTTGCTTATCGTGGGCACATACCCTTAGGCAGGTATGGATTGGGGCTGAAATTCAGCCCTGGCATTTGAAATCACACAAGCCCATGGTGTCCCGTCCCCAAGCACCAGATGGGATATATTACTAATATTAACCCCTCTCTGACATTAGACGTACTATCCCGTCCATAAAACCCGTGCCATTCTGACCATGGACGGGATAGTACGTCATGCCCTTTAATGCGACATCGCGACTTAAGTAGCGGTGATCGCATTAAAATTCCGACGCCAGCTTACCTCTTGGAAGTTGGCGTCGGCATCCCGGGCTGCGTCCTCCCCCCTCAGGCCTCCCGATCGCTGTGATTGGCTGTTGAATTCTGAACAGCCAATCACAGCCTTTCTCACTGTTTCAGCCAATCAGAGCGGCTAAAACAGTGAGATCGCAGGCTAGGATCGAGTACCGATGTACTCGATCCTAGGCCTGGGCCTAGGAAAGTCCAGACCCCCCCCAGATTGGCGCGATCGCCGATCACATCGATCGCGCCAATCGCAGGGCACAGCCGCGGTATATCCGCGCTGTGCCCTGCCTGTACCTGCCTGGATCGGTGCAGTAATAGCACCGATCCTAGGCCAGGGCCTGTAGGGCATGAAGGAGCTGATTGGCGCGATCGATGTCATCGACGATCGCGCCAATCACAGGGCACAGCAGCGGTGTGACCGCTCTGTGCCCTGCTAGGTGACCTGCCGGTGACCTGCCTAGGATTCGGAGCTGTGAGCTCCGATTACTAGGCCGGTGCATAGCAACCGGCAATGCAGGGGTCTCCTTTGATTGGTGGGATTGATGTGATCATCGATCCCACCAATGACAGGTCACAGCAGCGATGTGACCGCTCTGTGACCTGTCTGCAAACTGGATCTGACCTGTCTGACCGCACTGCAGGGGTCCTCACACTTGCTGAGGATTCCTGCTGTGCGGTCACACTGCCAGATCTCCTCCTGTGCTGGGCCTTGTGGTGCCACAGTAGCCTGTGACACCACAACTCCTGCTGAAGAGAGAAGAAAGAAGAGAGAAGAAAGAAGAGAGAAGAAAGAAGAGAAAAGAAAGAAAAGACTACAAACGTGAGTTTTTGAGCCCCGATCCCTGCCCGATCCACCCCAATCCCCCCATTCCCCCCTCCCCCCTTCCCTTTCCCCTCTTTTTACCCCCCTTTGCGCCGCCGAGCGTTGATTGGTGACGCAGTTCACCCATCAACACTTTCGCACCCCCCTCCGTGCGCACATCCAGCAGCAGCAAACTTTGATAAGTGACAGCGGTCACTTATCAGAGCTCGTGCCTGCCGTTTTTTTTTTCACCCCCCCTTTCCGCCACTCCCGTGCGCACATCCAGCAGCCACGGAACTTTGATAAGTGACACCAGTCACTTATCAGAGCTCGTTCCTGCCGTTTTTTGTTTTTTTCACCAACTTTTCCGCCACTCCCGTGCGCACATCCAGCAGCCACGGAACTTTGATAAGTGACACCAGTCACTTATCAGAGCTCGTTCCTGCCGTTTTTTGTTTTTTTTCACGAACTTTTCCGCCACTCCCGTGCGCACATCCAGCATCCACGGAACTTTGATAAGTGACACCAGTCACTTATCAGAGCTCGTTCCTGCTGTTTTTTTTTTGTTTTTTTTCACCAACTTTTCTGCCACTCCCGTGCGCACACCCAGCAGCCACGGAACTTTGATAAGTGACACCAGTCACTTATCAGAGCTCGTTCCTGCTGTTTTTTTTTTTTCACCAACTTTTCCGCCACTCCCGTGCGCACATCTAGCAGCCACGGAACTTTGATAAGTGACACCAGTCACTTATCAGAGCTCGTTCCTGCTGTTTTTTTTTTTTTTCCCACCAACTTTTCCGCCACTCCCGTGCGCACATCCAGCAGCCGCGGAACTTTGATAAGTGACACCAGTCACTTATCAGAGCTCGTTCCTGCTGTTTTTTTGTTTTTTTTTCATCTCCCTTTCCGCCACTCCCGTGCGCACATCCAGCAGCCGCGGAACTTTGATAAGTGACAGCGGTCACTTATCAGAGCTCGTGCCTGCCAGTTTTTTTTTTCACCCCCCTTTCCGCCACTCCCGTGCGCACATCCAGCAGCCGCGGAACTTTGATAAGTGACAGCGGTCACTTATCAGAGCTCGTGCCTGCCAGTTTTTTTTTTCACCCCCCTTTCTGCCACTCCCGTGCGCACATCCAGCAGCCGCGGAACTTTGATAAGTGACAGCGGTCACTTATCAGAGCTCGTGCCTGCCAGTTTTTTTTTTTTTTTTCACCCCCCTTTCCGCCACTCCCGTGCGCACATCCAGCAGCCGCGGAACTTTGATAAGTGACACCGGTCACTTATCAGAGCTCGTGCCTGCCAGTTTTTTTTTCACCCCCCTTTCCGTCACTCCCGTGCGCACATCCAGCAGCCACGGAACTTTGATAAGTGACACCGGTCACTTATCAGAGCTCGTGCCTGCTGGTTTAGACTTTTTTTCACAGGCCTTTTTTTTCCCTATTCGCTTTCTTTTCTTTTAGCTTTTTCTTTTCAGCTTAGTTTACACCAATCACTATCCCCCCCCACACACACACACAGTTATAAATAAAGTTCACACAAAGCACCACATTCACAAAAAAAATGTCCCGCCCGTCACGCTCATCCCAACAGCGCTATTCAGTGGAGGAGGCATACGCTATCCTTGCCTCCGACACTGATAGCGAGGGAGAGGATCCCACATTTCTTTATTTTTCAGATGAAGATTCTTCTTCCTCCTCATCTTCCTCCTCGGGTCCTGCGGAACCGCCACGCAGACGCCCCAGGACAGAACATGAGGCAGCGCCCGCCCCTGAAAATGAACCAGCGCACCCCTCTTCGGACCCCGTATGGACCCCGGCCCCCGAAAATTACGAGCCACTGATTCCTGATTTTGTGGCAGAATCAGGAATCAGGTTTGACTCCACCGGCTTCACAGAAATAGACTTTTTCAAAGTCTTTTTCTCTGAGGATTTAATTAACCTCATGGTGGAGCAAACAAATTTGTACGCTCGGCAATTTTTGGCGCAAAACCCCCGTTCATCATTTTCCAACTGGTCTCCTGTAGACGCAGTTGAAATGATGCAGTTTTGGGGCCTGGTCCTCCATATGGGGATCCTGAAGAAGCCAGAAATTCGGCAATATTGGAGTGTTGATATTTTATACAACACTCCACTGTTCCGAATGGTCATGGCTCGGACGCGTTTTGAGGCCATCCACAAATTCCTGCATTATAATGATAATGCACAGTGTCCCCCACGAGATGACCCCAACTTTGACCGCCTGTTCAAAGTTCGGCCGGTCATCGAACACTTCAACAAAAAGTTTGCTGAAGTGTACGTGCCCCAAAGGGACATCTGCGTGGATGAGTCCTTGGTTCATTTTAAGGGACGGCTCGCATTCCGCCAGTACCTGCCCAGCAAGAGGGCAAGGTACGGAATCAAACTCTACAAGCTGTGTGAGAGTACCTCAGGGTACACACACAGCTTTAGAGTTTACGAAGGAAAGGACACCAGGATTGTACCCCCTGAGTGTCCCCCCGTCCTGGGAGTGAGTGGGAAAATTGTGTGGGATTTGGTGCACCCACTGCTGGATAAAGGTTATCACCTTTACACTGATAACTTTTATTCCAGCATCCCACTCTACAAATCCCTCTCTGCGCGAGGTACCGCAGCCTGCGGTACCGTCCGCAAAAATCAGAGAGGCCTCCTGAAGACGCTACTTGGGCAGATGCTCAGAAAGGGTGAGAGCAGAGCCCAATGTAGCGACCACCTGTTGGTGGTCAAGTACAAGGACAAGAGGGATGTCCTTCTCTTGAACACCATACATGGTGATGGCAGCGCCCTCAGCACTGTACGGGGTACCTCTACACAGGTCCGCAAACTGGACTGTGTACTGGGGTACAATAAATACATGGGGGGTGTTGATCTCTCTGATCAACTCCTCCAACCGTACAGTGCTTTGAGAAAGGCCAAGGTGTGGTACAAGAAGCTGTCCGTGCACATCGTCCAAATGGCAATGCTCAACGCTTTCCTGCTGTCACGATGTGCACGCAACAGCGATACGACGTACCTTCAGTTTCAGGAGGTAGTGGTTAAGGCCCTGATGTTTGGCGCTCAGGAAACAGCGGGCCCCAGTACTTCCGGAACTGAAGGTGCTCGTATCATACCAGGTCAGCATTTCCCGGGGGTGGTCCCGCCAACTGGAAGAAAAGGTAAGCCACAAAAAAGGTGCCGAGTGTGTTACAAAAGGGGAATACGCAAGGACACCACTTACCAATGCGACACCTGCCCCGAAAAACCTGGCCTGTGTATGAAGGATTGTTTCAAATTGTACCACACCTCAATGCACTACTAATTTACTTTACAGGAAAGATTAGTTCCAGAAGGGGGGCACATTTAGAAAAGTTCCTTGGGAGTCTACTTTCCAAAATTATGTCACTTGTGGGTTTTTTTTACTGTTTAGGCACATCAGGGGCTCTGCAAACGGAACATGACGCCCGCAGACCATTCCATCAAAGTCTGCTTCCAAAACGTCACAATTTCCCTTCTGAGCCCCAAATTGTGCCCGAACAGTTTTTTCCCACATATGGGGTACCAGTGTACTCAGGACAAATTGAACAACAACTTTTGGTGTCCAATTTCTCCTCTTAACCTTGGGAAAATAAAAAATTGGGGACTAAAACATCATTTGTGTGAGGTAAAAAGTAGGATTTTTTTTTTTCACACCTGGGCATTATAAACTTTAGTGAAACACTTGGGGGTTCAAAGTGCTCATCACACACCTAGATAAGTTCCTTAGGGGGTCTAGTTTCCAAAATGGGGTCACATGTGGGGGGTTTCCACTGTTTAGGCACATCAGGGGCTCTGCTAACGGAACATGACGCCCGCAGACCATTCCATCAAAGTCTGCATTCCAAAACGTCACTGCTTCCCTTCCGAGCCCTGCCGTGTGCCCAAACAGTGTATCCCCCCAACATATGGGGTATCAGCGTACTCAGGACAAATTGGACAACCACTTTTGGGGTCCAATTTCTCCTCTTACTCTTGGGAAAATAAAAAATTGGGGACTAAAACATCACTTTTGTGGAAAAAAAAAATATTTTTTTTTTCACGCCAGGGCATTATAAACGTTAGTGAAACACTTGGGGGTTCAAAGTGCTCACCACACACCTAGATAAGTTCCTTAGGGGGTCTAGTTTCCAAAATGGGGTCACATGTGGGGGGTTTCCACTGTTTAGGCACATCAGGGGCTCTGCTAACGGAACATGACGCCCGCAGACCATTCCATCAAAGTCTGCATTCCAAAACGTCACTGCTTCCCTTCCGAGCCCTGCCGTGTGCCCAAACAGTGTATCCCCCCAACATATGGAGTATCAGCGTACTCAGGACAAATTGGACAACCACTTTTGGGGTCCAATTTCTCCTCTTACTCTTGGGAAAATAAAAAATTGGGGACTAAAACATCACTTTTGTGGAAAAAAAAATATTTTTTTTTTTCACGCCAGGGCATTATAAACGTTAGTGAAACACTTGGGGGTTCAAAGTGCTCACCACACACCTAGATAAGTTCCTTAGGGGGTCTAGTTTCCAAAATGGGGTCACATGTGGGGGGTTTCCACTGTTTAGGCACATCAGGGGCTCTGCTAACGGAACATGACGCCCGCAGACCATTCCATCAAAGTCTGCATTCCAAAACGTCACTGCTTCCCTTCCGAGCCCTGCCGTGTGCCCAAACAGTGTATCCCCCCAACATATGGGGTATCAGCGTACTCAGGACAAATTGGACAACCACTTTTGGGGTCCAATTTCTCCTCTCACCCTTGGGAAAATAAAAAATTGGGGACTAAAACATCACTTTTGTGGAAAAAAAAAATATTTTTTTTTTTTCACGCCAGGGCATTATAAACGTTAGTGAAACACTTGGGGGTTCAAAGTGCTCACCACACACCTAGATAAGTTCCTTAGGGGGTCTAGTTTCCAAAATGGGGTCACATATGGGGGTTTCCACTGTTTAGGCACATCAGGGGCCCTCCAAACGCGACATGGCGTCCGTTCGCAATTCCAGCCAATTTTGGTTTGGAAAAGTCAAACGGCGCTCCTTCCCTTTCAAGCCCTGCCGTGCGCCCAAACAGTGGTTCCCCCCACATATGGGGTATCAGCGTACTCAGGACATGTTGGACAACAACTTTTGGTGTCCAATTTCTCCTCTTATCCTTGGGAAAATAAAAATTTGGGGACTAAAACATCATGTTTGTGGAAAAAATATGATTTTTTTTCTTCACGGCTCTACATTACAAACTTGCGTGAAGCACTTGAGGGTTCAAAGTGCTCACCACACATCTAGATAAGTTCCTTAGGGGGTCTAGTTTCCAAAATGGGGTCACATGTGGGGGGTTTCCACTGTTTAGGCACATCAGGGGCCCTCCAAACGCGACATGGCGTCCGTTCGCAATTCCAGCCAAATTTGGTTTGGAAAATTCAAACGGCTCTCCTTCCCTTTCGAGCCCTGCCGTGCGCCCAAACAGTGGTTCCCCCCCACATATGGGGTATCAGCGTACTCAGGACATGTTGGACAACAACTTTTGTGGTCCAATTTCTCCTCTTACCCTTGGGAAAATAAAAATTTGGGGACTAAAACATCATGTTTGTGGAAAAAATATGATTTTTTTTCTTCACGGCTCTACATTACAAACTTGCGTGAAGCACTTGAGGGTTCAAAGTGCTCACCACACATCTAGATAAGTTCCTTAGGGGGTCTAGTTTCCAAAATGGGGTCATATGTGGGGGTTTCCACTGTTTAGGCACATCAGGGGCCCTCCAAACGCGACATGGCGTCCGTTCGCAATTCCAGCCAATTTTGGTTTGGAAAAGTCAATCGGTGCTCCTTCCCTTTCGAGCCCTGCCGTGCGCCCAAACAGTGGTTCCCCCCCACATATGGGGTATCAGCGTACTCAGGACATGTTGGACAACAACTTTTGTGGTCCAATTTCTCTCTTACCCTTGGGAAAATAAAAATTTGGGGACTAAAACATCATGTTTGTGGAAAAAATATGATTTTTTTTCTTCACGGCTCTACATTACAAACTTGCGTGAAGCACTTGAGGGTTCAAAGTGCTCACCACACATCTAGATAAGTTCCTTAGGGGGTCTAGTTTCCAAAATGGGGTCACATGTGGGGGGTTTCCACTGTTTAGGCACATCAGGGGCCCTCCAAACGCGACATGGCGTCCGTTCGCAATTCCAGCCAATTTTGGTTTGGAAAAGTCAAACGGCGCTCCTTCCCTTTCAAGCCCTGCCGTGCGCCCAAACAGTGGTTCCCCCCCACATATGGGGTATCAGCGTACTCAGGACAAGTTGGACAACAACTTTTGTGGTTCAATTTCTCCTCTTAGCCTTGGGAAAATAAAAATTTGGGGACTAAAACATCATGCTTGTGGAAAAAATATGATTTTTTTTCTTCACGGCTCTACATTACAAACTTGCGTGAAGCACTTGAGGGTTCAAACTGCTGACCACACATCTAGATAAGTTCCTTAGGGGGTCTAGTTTCCAAAATGGGGTCACATGTGGGGGTTTCCACTGTTTAGGCACATCGGGGCCTCTCCAAACGCGACATGGCGTCTGTTCTCAATTCCAGCCAATTTTGGTTTGGAAAAGTCAAACTGCGCTCCTTCCATTCCGAGCTCTGCCGTGTGCCCAAACAGTGGTTTTCCCTCACATATGGGGTATCGGCGTACTCAGGAGAAATTGCACAACAACTTTATCAGTCCTTTTTCTCCTTTTTCCCTTGTGAAAATAAAAAAAATGTTTGTAAAAGATCATTTTTGTGACTAAAAAGTAAATGTTAATTTTTTCCTTCCACGTTGCTTCAGCTCCTGTGAAGCACCTGAAGGGTTAATAAACTTCTTGAATGTGGTTTTGAGTACCTTGAGGGGTGTAGTTTTTAGAATGGTGTCACTTTTGGGTATTTTCTGCTATATAGACCCCTCAAAGTGACTTCAAATATGAGGTGGTCCCGAAAAAAAATGGCTTTGTAAATTTTGTTGTAAAAATGAGAAATCGCTGGTCAACTTTTAACCCTTATAATTTCCTAACAAAAAAAAATTTTGCTTCCAAAATTGTGCTGATGTAAAGTAGACATGTGGGAAATGTTATTTCTTAACTATTTTGTGTGACATATTTCTCTGTTTTAAGGGAATAAAAATTCAAAGTTTGAAAATTGCAAAATTTTCAAAATTTTTGCCATATTTGCGTTTTTTTCATAAATAAATGCAAGTTATATGGAAGAAATTTTACCACTATCATGAAGTACAATATGTCACGAGAAAACAGTCTCAGAATCGCGAAGATCCGTTGAAGCGTTCCAGAGTTATAACCTCATAAAGAGACAGTGGTCAGAATTGTAAAAATTGGCCCGGTCATTAACGTGCAAACCACCCTTGGGGGTGAAGGGGTTAACCTGGATGGAGGAAAGCAAGATTTACTACAAGACCAATATTTCTATTGACTCCCGTGGCCTGCTGGGGTATGTAATGGAGTCAGCGACTTTGAGCTCCATCACAACTCTTAACAGTATGGGTGTCTTGAGATCAACGATTCTGTTGACAACTTAGTAGACAAGGCAGCCCATGACCAGACAGGCCCTTCTGGCATTTGCCAGAATTGCCAGATGGCCAGTCCGGCCCTGCCCTTAGGCCGGGGTCACACTTGCAAGAAACTTGTGCGAGTCTCTAGCCTCAATACCCGGCACTGCCACCAGCACTCGGACTGGAGCCTTCAGCTGCATAGAAATACATGCAGCCGCACACTCCGGTCCCAAGTGCCGGCGGCAGTGCCGGTATTGAGGTGCGAGACTCGTGCGAGTTTCTCGCAAGTGTGACCCCGGCCATACTCAGATAGTCCATTGATTTCATTGACCATCCTACTATGCTTCAATTTCCCTGTAGTGATACAAAGGTTCTTTCACAGATTTGAACTGATTAGTTGGGGTTCAAGCAGCAAGACTTTGTATTCTCAGCTTGTAGTTACTCAGTTGAACAGGAGAATTGTGGTTATTTGTTCCCTCCACATTTCAGTATTATGCTTTTTCTTCACTTTTCATTTACAATGGTGGCAGATTGAGCCTGTTCTCTGAAGCTGGAACCCACATTTATATAAATGTAAACCATATATTTATCAAGGTATTCTATTTATTCCTAACCAGGTCTCTCACTCAGTGCCTGAGTGTCAGTATTCCACAGTTCCTGTTCTGATTCTCTCCTAGCCACTGTTTCTGTGATTATGCTTAGTTACATTGTTCCTAGTTTCTTGTACCTCCTTGCCTGCTCCCTTTATGTTCCTAGTGTCTAGTTGTTTGAAGTATCTTGTGCAAGCCAATTGTAGCCTTCAAATGTCACTATCATTTTAGGAGAACTTTCAACAGAATATCTGTATATCTGTAAGGGCAGGCCCAGACTGTGGTCGTGACCTGTATTACCGTAATATCCATGTCCGGCTCGTCCCCTACATGAAACAGTGTTCTTCCCTCTGGCGTACCTGCATCTCCAGATTCCATTTCCCCTGGGCACTTCCCAGGTACCGATGGTCCCTCTTCCAGGTGACCCCCAGTAATGGAGACACAGTCCAGAACAACTTGAACATACTCTTTACTTAACTCTTCATACGTTACATCCACAGGTGGAGCAACAAGTATTACATTCATTTCCTTTGCTTTCCCTGCTTTGCTCTCACTTCTGTGCAGTAACACGCCCGGACCAGACTGTCCCAGACTGCTCTCCAGTTCCTTCCAGGCCTGACCTCGCCATAATGACATTTCCTCCAGTCTGCTTCACCTCAGAGCTGAATTCATCAATCACTAGGTTTAGTGGCCCCAGTGAAGCATCCGGCCCGTCTGCACTGAACTCGTCAGAGCACCAGCTCCCCTCAGTTCCTTGGCCCAGCCAACTTCTGCCCTAAAAGCATTGGCCCAGGCGGTAAGGCGCCACATCTTTTCTTTTCTGTCTAGGCCCACTGCGATACTATTCAGTTGGCGTGGGTAACGTGGGTTGCTATACTTGAAACATTAAGTGGCTGCCGGTTGTCCGGGCCTAAGCCCTTGTGGACACTTAAGAACGCTGGCCCCGTCTGAACTAACTTCCTAAAAACCCCTGTCTTAACTCCATGCAATCCCTCCTATACTTAACCCTATGAGAACTAACTAGAAACTCTACCTAATTAGGCCCACTAGTATACCCCTACCTAGTGGTCCGTTACAGTACTACATTTACCCGAATGGCTATAGTATATACTAAAGTGCCCTCCTCTAATGCCCCAACAGGATGCACTTACCTTTCCCTAAACTATGCACAAGTATAATACAGCAGAACACATTAACATGTGCAATAAACATATTTACACACAATGGTAACACATAAGAATGTGGCAGTACCATAAACATTAGTAGTAGTACATAGCATTATGTAGCAATACCACCAAATGTTATACTTATACAATAACTATTTACATGCTGCAACATTATATACACTTAAGGGGTGGGGCAAAACAGGAACATTCTTTCACCCCCGTACATATCTGTGTCTGCCTCTGCTCCTCCTTCCCCCTTCAATCTCCATAAAACTTTAAGAGCACCAACTGTCATCTTCTACCTCAGTAATAGTAAAGTCTGAACTTATAAAAGACAGAATTGGCCTGTGAATGGAGAATATTGAGAATGAAAGATCAGTCAAGGAAGAAACAGAAGATTTCTCTGATAAGATATGAAGCTACAAAGTCTTATTTTCATGTGTACTTTTGACTAGTGAAAAAATAATGTTGATCACAATTTAAGGAAAGGGGAGAGTCCTTAGATTACCTTTCCTCAGTCTTGCCAGTAATGAACTAATTCATTCAGATATCTATGAATCACATGCGTGTTCTATCCATGTTTTTAATGGACAAAACAAATACCCATTATAGTCTATAGTGTTGTTAACATGTCTGCAGTTTTTTTGCCAACAGAGTGATCTGAAAAACAAAAGGAGAAATGACTGCTTTTGATGCGAGTCACAGATTAAAATTATTCACATAAGGCCGGAGTCACACTACCGTAGAATACAGACAAGTGCTATGCGAGAAAACATTGCATTGCCTCGGCCAAGTGTTAATCTAAGGGGCAGCTTACATCACCGTTTATTTTCTCAGGCGTATTCAGCGTGTGTGTAAAATCACAGCATGCTGCGATTGTTCATGTATGTCGTCCGAGACAAGCCAATGCAAGCCTATGGGGGCGAGAAAAAAATCGCACAGCACTTGGTCCATGCGAGTGCTGTCAGATTTTTATGCACTGGTGTCCTTTGAAAAGCCCGCAATTCATGTGCCGCATACTTACTGGTTAGAATAGAATAGATATATACACATAGAATACATAGATATATAGATATACCACAAAATGATTATGAAAAATAAAATCAAGTGGGGTAAGTAAAGAAAACGCCCACCCATAATGGTGGAGGTCAAATGACCAAAGTAATTAAATTAACCCACATATGAAAATGGTCAACCAAAAAGGACCAACTGTAACACAAACAACAACAAAACAGAAGGAAAAAGCCCATTAGGGAAGTGAAAACATAATTTTTATTAATAAATAAAAATATGTGAAATCAGGATAAGGATAAAATGGGGCTGGAAAGGATGGTAAAAAACATTGGTAATACCACAGCATCCAAAAAAATGCCCATGGAGCAGTGGGTCACAGGTACAAATAGAATTCAGAATACATAGCTGCATCAGCATATACAATTAATGCAAAAGTAACCATCCCAGCCAATATATTAGGAAGAGACCGAAACGTGCGTCGGGGTGGGCAGGTGAGTCATGGGTGCTGTTATACTCTCATCCGTCAGGCGCCACTAATTTTTGAACTACTATATTGGCCGGGATGGTTACTTTTATATTAATTGCATATGCTGGTGCAGCTATGTATTCTGAATTCTATTTGTACCTGTGACCCACTTGCTCCAAGGGCATTTTTGTATTTACTGTATTTACTGTATGTAATCCATCTCTTCTATCCTGTCGGCTCCTGCAGTGATTTTACAGAACACGACAGATGAATTGCTGGCTTTTATTCTATCAATCTATGCAATAAAAATACATATATATATATGTGTGTCACTGACATATTTATACTGTATATATACATCTATTCTATGTGTATATATCTATTCTATTCTATCTTGTCACTCTGTGATAATACTGTATGCGGCAGATGAATTGCCGGCCTTTATTCTATCTATCTCATCTATCTATCTATCTATCTATCTATCTATCTATCTATCTATCTATCTATCTATCTATCTATTATATATATGTATATATATGTACATATATATATGTGTGTTTTGAAGAATATTTCCCTTGAAAACGATGTGTAAATGATACAGCAATTCTCTATGTTAAAGCTCATGTTAAAATCGCACTGCAATCAGATAGCAATCGCACTGCATTCCAATGTAAATCGGATGCTAGGTGTAAGAAATCAGATTGTACTCGCATGACACTCGCATTACGCTCCTGCGACTCTCGGCAGGGGACTCGGACCGATTTTCCATACATTAAGTGTGACTCCAGCCTAAGGCCACATTCACACGTTCAATATTTGGTCAGTATTTTACATCAGTATTTGTGAGTCAAAACCAGGAGTGGGTGATAAATCCAGAAGTGGTGACGTGTCTCTATTATACTTTTCCACTCCTGGTTTTGGCTTACAAATACTGATGTAAAATACTGACCAAATACTGAGCGTGTGAACGTGGCCTAAGTCTATGGGTCTGTGAAAAATCTTTGACAGTGCACATTGCAATCCATGTGTAATCTATGAGCTGTCCCTTTTTAACATTGTTGTAGATAGGTGAAGCTTTGTAATTTATGTATTGTTTTTCAGACAAGAAAATCACTGATAACACACTGATGGTAAAAACTGAAACACTAACCATACACTGATAAAAACTGGCTCAAAAATACTGATGAAAATTTAACTATACTGTCAAGAGAAGCAACATCATTAGAAGGAATTTTCAACTCATATTTCTCCATGTTTCTCCATGTTTCAAATATAGCAGACAGGACATATGAAAATAACTTGATAAATTGGCTGCCCATTCTATAAGGAAAACACCTTTTGAACAACATATTAGTGATAAATATGTATTTCTTCAACTTTTGAGTTTTATGTAATTTTTGAGCGTTAAGTGAAAAATATGCATGTTCCGTTAAGGAATCTGTATGCAGTTTATCTGTATTCTGCAGACATGTGACCTCACAGCTCAGTTCAAACTGTGTAATTACCAACAGAGCTTACATATTGTTTGCTCTCCGGTAAAAGACATTTTTCAGATTTTTTATTTAATGATGCCAGAATGTAAAAATCATAATTAAAACATCAATACAGAAAAACTGTATTTGCAAGGAAAAGATGCTTAAAAGCAACACATTTACAAAAACATTCAGCATTTTATGTACTTTTATGTTAAAGCTTTTAAGTATTATATTTTGTGCAAAAGTTGTTTTTTTTATCCACTGTATGATAAAAAATAGCCCAACTCTCTAATACACTCTATAGCCCATTTTTCTGGACTGGTACTTTGTAAGCACACCTCTTAATTAATTTTGCATATCTTTGGGCTGTCTATGCATCAATAAACAAACTCTATGCCAGCGATCAGCTGGAGCATATTTCTGTTCCAATTTTTGCTAATTGCTAGTATAAATTATAGTGGATCTGGGGGGCCATGGTTGGCCATGCCCATTCATAGTTTCATAGTTTGTAAGGTTGGAGTCTATAGAGTTCAAGCTATAGCCTAACATGACCAATAAGGAGAACCAGAGTCTATATTGCTTAAAAGGTTTTTAAATTTTGTTAAGATACAAGGTTACAATAACAAAAAATAATAATATTTCACAAAAAGATATATTGGGTACATGTACAAATCAATGATTAGATCACACTTATTCATGAATGAAAAACCCATATAAGTCAATTATCTGTGCACAATGTTGTCCTATTGAACAACATATAAATGGCGCTCATATAATGAGTTTTTAATCATGAATGTTGTCAATAGTTAAATAGAATACCTTGATAAATATATGGTTTTTAGAAGGCCTATACTCAGACGCAGCATGTTTGACAGAAGTAAATTTATATAAGGCATTTGCCCATCATATAGTCCTGCCTGCACCTCGTCCATGTTCTCTAACACGCATTTCGCGTTAATGTCGCTTCCCCAGGGAGCGTGGTTTAAATGTAACAGGTGTCTAGCATTTATACACGGCCGTTCTGGTCACATGACCCGCCAATGGCCTGTAATGTGAATTGTTTTGTCAGAACGATAGGATCCAAATCCCACCCATCCGCTCACAAGTCCCCATCATGATCACGTGGTGTGGCCAAAAAACCAAAACAACAGTGGAGGGCACCATTCAAGAAATACTTATAGAAAGGCATCAACCCAGGATATGTAATAGTAATGCTAGAAAAGACAAGAAAAAGTACATACCAGGACACCAGGGATGCCAAAAATAAATCATAACAATTAGAAAATATTTTTATTGAAAAAACTGCAAAACCACACTGTAGTCATTAAAAACAATTAAAACAAGGCACAAAGCCCCATAACAGGAACAATAAACCCATATAACCCCTATCTGTATAATACAATACACTTAGATGAAATATATATGGAAACCTGTTGTGAATGGGTTTGAGATGAGTTCTGAGCAGAGGCTTCCTCTGGTGGTTACAAGCGGTGCTGGTCTGTCCAGTGAAGATTGTGAGGACTGGGAATCAGGTGTTACTGACTGGTCTTATATAAGGGAGTCACCTTCCCATCAGGGTTGCCGGTGATCAATTGTTCTGGTCTCAATCCTTGAATCCTGTTTCCCTTGTAGCCTGCTGTGTCGTGTCTGCATCTCCTGCTATCAGATAAGACATTTTCTTCTTTTTGTTTTTGTGCTATATTTTTGCATTTTGTCCTGCACTTCTGTGGCGGCCTTCAGGGTCCCCTCCGGGGGCTTTTGCCCTCTCAGTTCAGTTCAGCCACTGATGTTTGTACTTTTGCTTTTTCCAGTTTTTTCAGTGGCTGCTGTTTTGATTTTCTTACACCAGAGAACTAATTTAGGTGGTAGAGGTCGTGTGATCTCAGGTGTATTTGAAATTAGTAGAGTTGGTGCTTTTCAGGGTTTTCTGGGATTGCAGTAAGTACCCTTCCTATCCTTTTCTATTTAGTTAGTTTGGGCCCCAGCGTTTGCTCATACTATTTTCTTTCTGTGTCAGTATTTCATCTTGTCTAACTGCCATTACATGTTTGGGGGCTTTCTATTATCTTTGGGGTTCTGTTCCGGGGCAGATAGCTTTCCTATTTCTATCTTTAGGTGTAATTAGTTTCTCAGGCTGTGACGAGGCGTCTAGGACCAACGTAGGAACGCTCCACGGCTGCCTCTAGTTGTTGTGGTTAGTCAGCGTACTGCAATCTCATAGATTCCAACTGCTCTGGTGTATTGCCTTTTTACCTGCACTCCTCAGCTACCAAATCAAAACAGTATCACCGGCCAAAAATTTAATATTGTATGGTACTCACAGAAGGGAAAAATATTGTGAAAAAAAAAAGGTTGTCAGAGTTGTCTGAGATATTTTTCTGTTTGTTGCATTTTTTTTTTTTCCCTCTGTATCTCTGGGTGCTGGGGAGGATCTTTTCTCTCAATGGAGTTTGCACAGTTGTCTGGCCGTGTGGATCAGCTTGCCACTGAGGTTCAGAGTATTGCTACCTATCTTGCTAGGTTGCCTGTTGTGGAACCTAGGATTCCCATGCCAGATTTGTTTTTAGGGGATCGAGCTAAGTTTCAGAATTTCAAAAATAATTGTAAATTGTTTTTTGCCTTAAAATCTAAGTCCTCAGGGAACGCAGCGCAGCAGGTTCAAATTGTCATCTCTCTCCTGCGCGGCGATCCTCAGGATTGGGCTTTTTCCCTGACACCTGGGGATCCTGTTTTGAGTGATGTTGATGCATTTTTTCAGGCTTTGGGGTTATTGTACGATGAGCCTAATGTCACTGATCAAGCTGAAAAAACCTTGTTGGCATTAAATCAGGGGCTTTATGACGCTGAGTTATACTGTCAGAGATTCCGCAGGTGGGCAGTCCTGACCAAGTGGAATGACGACGCTTTGGCAGCCCTTTTCCGGAAGGGTCTGTCAGATAATGTAAAGGATGTTATGGTGGGATTCCCTGTCCCCTCTGGTCTCAATGATTCTATGTCATTAGCGATTCAAATTGACAGACGTTTGCGTGAGCGGAGAAGTATGCGTGGAATAGTGTTGCCTTGTGAACCTGCTTCTGAATCCATGCAGTGTGATAGAGTGGTGTCTGGGGCACAGCGTCATGAGTTTCGAAAGCGCAATGGGTTATGTTTCTACTGTGGTGATGCCTCTCATGCTATTTCAGTCTGCCCTAAGCGGGGAAGACGTTTTGCACGCTCAGTTGTCTTGGGTAATGTTCAGACTAAGTTTTTATTAACTGTCACTCTGATATGCTCTCTGTCCTCATTTTCTGCTCAGGCTTTCGTTGATTCTGGAGCAGCTATTAACCTGATGGATTATAATTTTGCTAAACGTTGTGGGTTTCCCTTGATACCCCTACAGAAGTCTGTTCCCTACTGGGGATCGATTCTACCCCTTTGGCTGAGAATAAACCTCAGTTCTCTACTCAGGTGATAATGAGGGTTGAACCTGATCACCAGGAGTGCTGCAAATTTTTGGTTCTGTATAATCTGCATGACATTATCGTGCTGGGTTTCCCTTGGTTACAGTCTCATAATCCTGTTTTGGATTGGAA
The DNA here is from genome assembly GCA_033576555.1 of Oophaga sylvatica. Classification (NCBI taxonomy): domain Eukaryota; kingdom Metazoa; phylum Chordata; class Amphibia; order Anura; family Dendrobatidae; genus Oophaga; species Oophaga sylvatica. The sequence goes on along the minus strand of JARQOD010000004.1, from coordinate 425,174,397 downwards.
ATCTGTGTCTGTAACCAGTTGGGGCTGCCAATGTGTTAATACCAACACTCCTGTTTTTTCTGCCTCCCCCCAGGCTCAGGATGTTCCTGACTTTTTGATTGATTTTTCTGATGTGTTTAGCGAAAGTAAATCTGCATCCTTACCTCCCCATAGGAGCTATGACTGCGCTATTGAATTAGTGCCTGGTAGTAAATTCCCTAAAGGTCGCCTTTTTAACTTGTCTGTACCTGAACATGACGCTATGCGGTCTTATATCAAGGAGTCATTGGAGAAGGGTCATATCAGACCATCCTCTTCACCCTTAGGTGCCGGTTTTTTCTTTGTGGCCAAAAAGGATGGTTCATTAAGGCCGTGTATTGATTATCGTCTTTTGAACAATATTACTGTGAAATATCAATATCCGTTACCCTTGATTTCTGACCTGTTTTCCAGGGTGAAAAACGCTACTTGGTTTACCAAGCTTGACCTCAGGGGGGCGTATAACCTTATTCGCATTAAGCACGGGGATAAATGGAAGACGGCATTCAATACCCTGAAGGGCATTTTGAGTACCTAGTGATGCCCTTTGGGCTCACTAATGCTCCTTCCGTCTTCCAGTCCTTCATGAATGACATTTTCAGGGATTTTGTGGACAAATTTCTGATTGTTTATTTGGATGATATCTTGATTTTTTTCTAATGACTGGGACTCTCATGTGAAACATGTTCGAACTGTATTCCAGATTTTGAGAGAGAATGCTCTGTATGTGAAGGGATCAAAGTGTCTTTTTGGCGTACAGAGGATCTCATTTCTGGGATTCATTTTGTCCCCATCTGTTATTGAAATGGACCCGGTCAAGGTTCAGGCCATCTGTGATTGGGTCCAACCTACTTCATTAAAGGCTCTTCAGAGATTTTTGGGTTTTGCCAATTTTTATCGTAAATTTATTGGTAATTTCTCGGTTATTGTTAAACCATTAACTGATTTGACCAGAAAGGGTTCTGATGTGGTGAATTGGCCTCCTGAGGCAGTCTCTGCATTTCAGGAACTTAAGCAGAGATTCACTTCTGCTCCTGTTCTACGGCAGCCTGATGTTTCTCTGCCATTTCAGGTGAAGGTTGATGCCTCTGAAATTGGGGCAGGTGCCGTTTTGTCCCAAAAAGATCCAGAGACCTCTAAAAGTAACCCTTGTGCCTTTTTCTCTCGAAAATTTTCTCCTACTGAACGTAATTATGACGTGGGTAATCGGGAGTTATTGGCCATGAAGTGGGCTTTTGAAGAGTGGAGACATTGGCTGGAGGGAGCCAAACATCAGGTGGTGGTCCTTACGGACCATAAGAATCTGGTCTATCTGGAATCTGCCAAGCGACTCAATCCTAGACAGGCCAGGTGGGCCTTGTTTTTCACACGTTTTAATTTTGTGGTTTCCTTTCTTCCTGGCACTAAGAATGTTAAGGCGGATGCCCTCTCGAGGAGTTTCCTTGCGGACTCTCCTGAGTTATCTGATCCTTCTGTTATTTTGAAAGAGGGTGTAGTTCTTTCCGCCATCTCGCCCAATTTGAGACTTGCTCTGGAGGGGTGTCAGGAGGATAGGCCCGAGTGCTGCCCTGTTGGAAAATTGTTTGTCCCGGACCAGTGGAAAAAGAGTGTGATGTCTGAGATTCATTGTTCCGCATTGGATGGGCATCCCGGAATTTTTGGTACTAGAGACTTGGTTAGTCGGTCCTTTTGGTGGCCTACCTTGTCTCGTGATGTCAGGGAATTTGTGCAGTCCTGCGGGACTTGCTCTCGCTCCAAGCCTTGCTCTCGCTCTAGTGGTTTGTTGATGCCATTGCCTGTGCCCAAGAGACCATGGACCCATATCTCTATGGATTTCATTTCCGACCTTCCTGTTTCTCAGAGAATGACCACCATCTGGGTAATTTGTGATAGGTTTTCCAAAATGATACATCTTGTGCCATTACCTAAGTTGCCTTACTCCTCTGAATTGGTGCCGTTGTTCCTTCAGCACGTGGTTCGTTTACACGGCATTCCTGAGAACATTGTGTCTGACAGAGGAGTCCAGTTTGTTTCCAGATTTTGGAGGACTTTTTGTTCTAAACTGGGTGTTCAATTGTCTTTCTCCTCGGCATTTCATCCTCAGACCAATGGTCAAACTGAGAGAACAAACCAGACATTGGAGACTTATCTAAGATGCTTTGTGTCTGCTGATCAGGATGACTGGGTCTCTTTTTTGCCTTTGGCTGAGTTTGCTCTTAATAATAGGGCTAGCTCTGCCACTTTGATGTCTCCATTTTTCTGTAATTCTGGGTTTCACCCTCGATTTTCTTCAGGACAGACGGAGGCTTCTGTCTGTCCAGGTGTTGACTCTGTTGTGGAGCGTATGCAACAGATTTGGGACCAGGTAGTGGAGAGGTTGTCCCTCTCTCAGGAGAAGGCCCAGCGGTTTGCTAACCGGCATAGGACTGATGGTCCTCGGTTTAAAGTGGGGGACTTGGTCTGGTTGTCCTCAAAAAATATTCCTATGAGAGTAGCATCTCCTAAATTTAAGCCTAGGTTCATTGGACCTTATAAGATCATGGAGATTATTAATCCTGTTTCTTTTCGTTTGCTTCTTCCAGGGACATTTAAGATCCATAACGTGTTCCACAAGTCCTTGTTGAAGAGGTTTGTTGAGCCAGTGGTTCCTGCTGCTGTGCCTCCTGACCCTGTTTTGGTTGAGGGCAATCTGGAGTATGTGGTTGAGAAAATATTAGATTCTCGTTTTTCTAGACGGAAACTCCAGTATTTGGTTAAATGGAGAGGTTATGGTCAGGAAGACAATTCTTGGGTGTTTGCTTCGGACATCCATGCTAGGAGACTTATCCGTGCGTATCATAGAACTCATCCTGACCGACCTGGTTGCTCAAATGAGGGTTCGGTTACCCCTCCTCAAGGGGGGGGGTACTGTTGTGAATGTGTTTGAGATGAGTTCTGAGCAGAGGCTTCCTCTGGTGGTTACAAGCGGTGCTGGTCTGTCCAGTGAAGATTGTGAGGACTGGGAATCAGGTGTTACTGACTGGTCTTATATAAGGGAGTCACCTTCCCATCAGGGTTGCTGGTGATCAATTGTTCTGGTCTCAATCCTTGAATCCTGTTTCCCTTGTAGCCTGCTGTGTCGTGTCTGCATCTCCTGCTATCAGATAAGACATTTTCTTCTTTTTGTTTTTGTGCTATATTTTTGCATTTTGTCCTGCACTTCTGTGGGGGCCTTCAGGGTCCCCTCCGGGGGCTTTTGCCCTCTCAGTTCAGTTCAGCCACTGATGTTTGTACTTTTGCTTTTTCCAGTTTTTTCAGTGGCTGCTGTTTTGATTTTGTTACACCAGAGAACTAATTTAGGTGGTAGAGGTCGTGTGATCTCAGGTGTTTTTGAAATTAGTAGAGTTGGTGCTTTTCAGGGTTTTCTGGGATTGCAGTAAGTACCCTTCCTATCCTTTTCTATTTAGTTAGTTTGGGCCCCAGCGTTTGCTCATACTATTTTCTTTCTGTGTCAGTATTTCATCTTGTCTAACCGCCATTACATGTTTGGGGGCTTTCTATTATCTTTGGGGTTCTGTTCCGGGGCAGATAGCTTTCCTATTTCTATCTTTAGGTGTAATTAGTTTCTCAGGCTGTGACGAGGCGTCTAGGACCAACGTAGGAACGCTCCACGGCTGCCTCTAGTTGTTGTGGTTAGTCAGGGTACTGCAATCTCATAGATTCCAACTGCTCTGGTGTATTGCCTTTTTACCTGCACTCCTCAGCTACCAAATCAAAACAGAAACCTCAGCCAAACATGGTAGTATACTTAGAGCATAGTCACCCCAAAGGCCAAAATGAAGACAGGACCAGAGAGGAACAATTAGTCCTCAAATTGCTGCATAAAAAAAAACAAAAAAAAAAACAGGTAAGCAAGGACAATATGAGATGGTAAAGCAATACAAACAAATTGCTATAGACTAATACAGATCAGATGTGAATAGGTCTACTCATAAAGATTAATATATCAAGTAGATCTTAGCATAGCAGATAGTATAACAGTTGTCTAATACACAAAATAATGCAGCAAATAATATAACAGTTGTCCTTAATCTAGTGCACAAAGTGATGCAGCCCTAGTCTAGTGCACAAGATAATGCAGCAAATGGTATAGCAGCTGTCCTTAATCTAGTGCACAAAGTCACAAAGTAATGCAGCAAATGATATAACAGTTGTCCTTAATCTAGTGCACAAAATGATGCAGCCCAAGTCTAGTGCACAAAGTAATGCAGCAAATGGTATAGCAGTTGTCCTTAATCTAGTGCACAAAATAACAAAGTAACACAGCTATAGGGGGGATCTCATGTTAGAGGCATGACCAGGTTACCAAACCAGGGGTTAATAGGCGGGATAGAGCCCGACGCGTGTCGCCATGTGAAATGGCTTCATCAGGGGCAGAGATGGTCATGAATGTTGTCAATAGTTAAATAGAATACCTTGATAAATATATGGTTTTTAGAAGGCCTATACTCAGACGCAGCATGTTTGACAGAAGTAAATTTATATAAGGCATTTGCCCATCATATAGTCCTGCCTGCACCTCGTCCATGTTCTCCAACACGCATTTCGCGTTAATGTCGCTTCCCCAGGGAGCGTGGTTTAAATGTAACAGGTGTCTAGCATTTATACACGGCCGTTCTGGTCACATGACCCGCCAATGGCCTGTAATGTGAATTGTTTTGTCAGAACGATAGGATCCAAATCCCACCCATCCGCTCACAAGTCCCCATCATGATCACGTGGGGTGGCCGGCGCCAAGCCGCACACCATGCTGTTGCGAATCAAGACAGTGAGGGGAAAGGACAGGGAGAAAACCAAACATATGGCGCATGCGTGCATTCAAGAGAACTATGTGATTTCTGCTGTGATGTGAGTATACTAAGATGTACTAAATAAATAAAGTGCACAATGCTATCAAATTTCCACTGTGTAAAATTGTCTACTGTGATATGAGTGTCACAATACATATTAGATAAATAAAGTGCAATGTGCTGTAAAGTTTCCTCTAGGAATATGTGATTATTCATGATTATGGAATGTATAAAGTACAACGTGTATGTCAGATGTGTATGTTGGATATTTGTTATAGATGGTCTCATCAATATGCCAATTATTTAGATGTTCTTCAAATGACTCTCTTCCTATGGATATAATGATGTTCTAATATTGATGAGGCAAACTATAATAATTAATGCAAGTGAAGATTGCTCCACCTATTAGCAGTATAGACTCTGGTTCTCCTTATTTGTCATATTTTGATGAGTCGCTAGTATATTGGTACATTATATAAAAAATGTGGAACTTTTATCTGCAAAATTCTATAGCCTAACATGTTGATTCAGAGCAGGGGTGGGGAACCTTTTTTCTGATATAGGCCATTTGGATATTTAGAACTCCTTTCAGGGGCCGTACAAAATGATCAACTTAAACAATGTGCTGTAAACCTAAGACTCTGTGTCACTGTAAGGGTGTGTTGAGGTCACGTCATACCCTGCATCACTTCCTAGTAAAACGGGTACCTTTAGGTTATGTGCACACGTTCGGGAATTGCTGTGGAAATTTCCTCTGCAATCCTGCACCTCCCTGCTGCGGGAAATCCGCATTTTATATGTACGCGTATTCCCGCCAGAAACTAGTGTTTTGCAAGCGTAATTAGCTTGCAGAATGCTAGCGTTTTCCAAGTGATCTGTAAAATATAGTTACCCGTCACTTTCAGAGCTCTTTAATAAGCGTGTATGTGACGGGTAACCATATTTTACAGTCGGTATGAAATGGCTTCTTCTCCCCTGATGATCTAGCCAAGAGAAACGCGTTGGGAGTTTCATTTTTATGCGATCTCATTTGTGTCCACGAATATTGGGGTAATGTATGGATCTTTATGAGAAAGCCTCCCCCATCAGATGAAAAGGATTGTGGATCCTAATGAGCATATTTGAACGGAAGATGTTGTGGTGAGATTGTTCCTATTATTTATTTATTTGAAAGAGGGGACATTATTATACAGTATATCCTGCATCATTTCTCCTTGATCATTGTTTATTATCAAAACAACAATCGATGTTATCGCTTGTCTTATCTTCAGTAACCTACTAAGGATTGGCCTTATAACTGCTCTGGCCATAGGTATATATTTATGGGGCATTATACAAGTGAACTTGCCCTTTCATAATTCTGTCTCCTTCCACAAAGGAGGAGTGGTGATTATATGTGTTTTTATGGTTTTTGTTTGTATTGATAGTTGAACCGGCTGGTTCTTTTTAATTGACCTATTAAAGGGAATCTGTCACCCCAAAATTGCCATATCAGATAAAGATATGGCTGAATACAGCGTCCCATAACAAATCTATCTGTCTTTTCCTTATATTCTGATACCCCGTTTTCATATATAAATACCTTTGTAAACTTTGTTTTTCTGGTGTCAATCATGGCGGTCAGGTCAGGAAGGTGGCGGTTAGTCGCTTCCCCCAACCCCCCGCTCCTCTACTTCTGTCACGTAACGCTGCCTGTGAATATCACAGGCAGCGTAAGTTTTCAGCGCTTGCGCTCTGCAGCAGGGCCCCCGCGCTTGCGCAGTCTTATTTGCCCAGCTGTGGGCAAACTAGTCAAACAATACAGGGCATGCGTCACACTTCCTCAATTGAATTGGCTCAAATTACTGGCGCTTGCGCAGTAATTAAAATATGCTGCCCCACTGTTGGCAAAACAACATTGCGCACGCGCGAGGGTCTTTTTCACAGCGCAAGCGCTGAAAAACAACGCTCAAGGAAAAAAATAAATGCGTACGCCAAGAACGGAGGAGGGTTGGGGGAAGCGAATAACCGCCGCCTTCCTGACCTGACCGCCATGATTGACACCAGAAAAACAAAGTTTACAAAGGTATTTATATATGAAAACGGGGGTATCAGAATATAAGGAAAAGACAGATAGATTTGTTATGGGACGCTGTATTCAGCCATATCTTTATCTGATATGGCAATTTTGGGGTGACAGATTCCCTTTAAAGGTTATATTTTATCCTGTACTTCTACCAGGTCTAATTTGCATTTATTTAGAATGTGCCTTGCTGTATTATTTTTTACTTTATTGATCATGGCTTGTTATTCTGTTGAGCGGGCACTTCATTACTCCATTTTTTGACCTGCTATCTGACCTGATGGCTGTTAACAGTTGTCTTGAGTCCGCTTGTTACTGCATACTATATAGCTACTAGGACTCTTGACTATTTGTGCATCTTGTACCCCATACCTGGTATTTCAGTATTTTGCGGAATTATGAAGTTTTTTGACACTGTGCGCCATTTCCTCTCATCCTTTTCTTTTATTATGTGATTTACTATTAATGTATTGTTGTAATAAAATTGCTATTTCTTTTTCTACATTTTGGACTTTGTACTCCTTGTCACTTGTAGGATAATAGTTGCTTAGGAGTGTCCAAGTATTTTGGTCCAAAATATTGTATAGGATGACACGCTATTGTGTCACTATATTGCCTTTTGTTCGGTTGATTTTGAAGGTAAATAATATGTGCCTGCAAATCTTTTGGTATTAATAGGGAAAAGAAAATATGTAGCCCTGAAAAGGACTTTTGTTTTTAGGTTTCAGCAGCAGTATACCTATAGGACTATAAGGCAATAAACCCTGCCTATATGCCTCAGATCCAAAACTATCCCTTCTCCACCAGCTCTCCCTACACTGAATGCAGGTAACAGCAGTTTTACTAGAGAAAGGACAATATGTAGCCCTGAAAAGGACTTTTGTTTCAATGGTGCAGCAGCAGCATACAAGTACTGCAATTGCAATTATACACTGCCTATATGCCTGCTCTCATCTAAGCTCTCCGTCCTAGATTAGGTCTCCCTGAAATGCTACCATAGGAGAGTGTGCCGAGTATCACGTCACTGGGTCTTATATACCCGCCAATTACAGTAATGACACTAGCCAACATGGCTATGGCATTACAGTGTATGGCAGGCAATCCCTGCATCTTTATTGGCTGTCTAACAGGTGCGAAACATGCTGGGAATCGTTCATGGTGCTCCAGCACTCACGATACTCGATCGAGTAATGAGCGTACCCAACCACCTCGATGCTCGTTCAAGTATCGAGCAGTGGCGAGCATGCTCGCTCATCATCAATGCAGATTAATTGAGACATTGTATTATACAAGGTTTTCCAGGGATGTAGCTATAAGAGGGGCATAGGTTGCATTTGCCTCTAGCACTGGAGCCAAAGGGACCCATGGAGGCGACATTACTATACATAGCAAATGTTTGGTTTTTTGAGCCAAAAAGGTAAAACGATGAGGTCATCATTTGCCTTAGGTTTTAATGTAGTTTGGTGTCCACATGTTTTACATCTTGTATATAGCATAATACTGCCTTCCTCAGTTTCTCTACATATACAAGAATTGTTAAAATCGGATCACAGTACAGGGAATTGCCTGTATGATTTTATGGAATCATGCTTACGCTTGAGAAAACAATATTATTACTTGTATCCAATAGAATCCGTGCTCTGCAGGCAGAAATACAATAATATCACAAGAATGCCACCCTGGGAATAAACTGAAAAAAATGTAATGTAGCTTTCACATGGTCACGTCTCAACTTATCATCTGCTTGAATGTGAGCATAGCAAAGGATTGCAGCTTGTCACAGTGCTATACATATAAATCTCTTGAAAAGGGAAGAGCGAACCCGAACGGGAAAATTCCAGGTCCGTACTGGACACCTAGTGTGCTTTACCAAAACCCGAACACGGACTTTTTACTGTATGTCCGGTTTCCTGTTCGTGTTCGCCAGTCTAATAAAAATAAAGCTTGTTGAAAGGCTGCAGCACAGTTAATCAGCATGTTTAGGCTTTTAATCCCTTTCTGACATTGAACATACTATCCCGTCCGTGTGACCTGGGCCCCTATGACCATGGACGGGATAGTACGTCATATGCGATCAGCGGCGCTCACGGTGGGAGCGTGGATAATCGCAGCCGGGTGTCAGCTGATTCTCACAACTGACACCTGGCACTGAGTGTCAGGCAGCGGTCAGAGACCGCTCCCGGCACTTTAACCCCGAACACTGCGATCAAACATGATCGAAGCATTCCGGAGCCGGTACAGGGGTTGACAGCGGCATGACGCGGGGTCCCGATCACTCCCATGGTAACTCGATGTCATCATGACGACATTTGGGTTACCCGAGCTGAGAGACCTCCTGTCATGCGCAGTGCATGTCAGGAAGGCTCTCAGGTCAGTGTAATAGAAACTGCAGTGCTGACAGCTTCTATAGTGTGCAGATCTTCATGCCATATAAGCGATCAGCCTGCACAAAATGAGTGTCCCATAGTGAAACAAAGTGTAAAAGTTAGAATTAAATAATTTTTTTTGAAATAATTGTAAAAATATTTAAAAAAATAATAAAATATAATAAAAAAAACAATATTTATTCTATCACTAAATAAATATTTTAATAAAAAAAATCTAAACAATAAAAGTACACATATTTGGTATCGCCGCATCCGTAACGACCCGACCTATAAAACTTTCCCACTACTTAACCCCTTTAGTGAACACCATAAAAAAAAGCAAGGCAAAAAACAATGCTTTATCATCATACCGCCGAACAAAAAGTGGAATAACACACAATCAAAAAGACTGATATAAATAAACATGGTACCGCTGAAAACATCATCTTTTCCCGCAAAAAATGAGCCACAATACAGTGTCATTAGCGAAAATAAAAAAGTTATAGCTCTTAGAATAAAACAATGCAAAAATATTTGTTTTTTCTATAAAATATTTTTTATTATATAAAAAGCGCCAAAACATAAAAAATATAAATGAGGTATCGCTGTAATCATACTGACCCGAAGTATAAAACTGCCTTATCAATTTTACCACATGCGGAACGATGTAACCGCCCCACCAAAAGAAATTCATGAATTGCTGGTTTTTGCTCATTCTGTGTTCCAAAAATCGGAATAGAAAGCGGTCAAAAAATGTCATGTGCCCAAAAATGGTACCAATAAAAATGTCAACTTGTCCCGCAAAAAAAAAATATCACATGACTCTGTAGGCCAAAATATGTAAAACTTATAGCTCTCAAAATGTGGTGATGCAAAAACTATTTTTTGCAATAAAAAGTGTCTTTTAGTGTGTGACAGCTGCCAAACATAAAAACCCTCTATAAAAACCCGCTATAAATAGTAAATCAAACCCCCCTTTATCACCCTCTTAGTTAGGGAAAAATAATAAAATAAAAAAATGTATTTATTTCCATTTTCCCATTAGGGTTAGGGCTAAAGTTAGTGTTAGGGTTGGGGCTAAAGTTAGGTTTGGGGCCTAAGTTAGGGTTGGGGGTAAAGTTATGATTAGGGTTGGGGCTAAAGTTAGTGTTAGGGTTGGGGCTAAAGTTAGGGTTGGGGCTAGAGTTGGGGTTAGGGTTTGGATTACAGTAATGGTTGTGATTAGGGTTATGCTTGGTATTAGGGTTAGGATTAGGGTTAGGGGTGTGTTGGGGTTAAGGTTGGAGTTAGAATTTGGGGGGTTTCCACTGCCAAACGTGACATGGCGTCTGATCTCAATTCCATCCAATTCTGCTTTGAAAAAGTCAAAAGGTGCTCCTTCCCTTCCGAGCTCTGCCATGCGCCCAAACAGTGGTTTACCCCCACATATGGGGTATCAGTATACTCAGGACAAGTTGCACAACTTTTAGAGTTCAATCATTCCTGTTACCCTAGGTAAAATAAAAAAAATTGGATCTAAAGTAAATTTTTTGTGAAAAAAAGTTAAATGTTAATATTTTTTTAAACATTACAAAAATTCCTGAAGCACCAGAAGGCTTAATAAACTTCTTGAATGTGGTTTTGAGCACCTTCATGGGTGCAGTTTTTAGAATGGTGTCACTTTTCTGTATATTCTATCATCTAGACCCCTCAAAGTGAGTTCAAATGTGATGTGGTCAGTAAAAAAAATGGTGTAAAAATGAGAAATCGTTGGTCAACTTTTAACCCTTATAACTTCCTAACAAAAAAAAAATTAGGTTCCAAAATTGTGCTGATGTAAAGTAGACATGTTGTAAATGTTATTTTATGCAATATAACTCTGATTTAAGGGCATAAAAATAAGTTTGAAAATTGCGAAATTTTCAAAATTTTTGTCAAATTTCCATTTTTTCACAAATAAACGCAAGTTATATCAAAGAAATTTTACCATTATCTTGAAGTACAATATGTCAGGAAAAACAATCTCAGAATTGCCAAGATCCGTTGAAGCGTTCCAGAGTTATAACCTCATAAAGGGACAATGGTCAGAATTGTAAAAATTGGCCTGGTCATTAATGTGTAATCCACCCTCGGGGGTAAAGGGGTTAAACTGTGGGCACTTCCATAGCCATCACAGCCATGACAAGTATTGACATGGCTGTAATTGGCCGGTGCAGCATGTGACCCAGCCTTTATAAAGGCCAACTCACAAGTGGTGCCGCCGCCATTATGCTCTCATTAGGGTAGGGATAGGATGCAGCTGGAGTGAGGTACAGATTCTGACTGCGCACTCTGCAAAAAAACGCTGTGTGTACTCTGCAACCCATATCTGTGGTAGTACTATGCTACTACTGTGCTATAAGCTGCTGTGTGTACTCTGCACCAATATCTCTGGTAGCACTGTACTTTAATCTGCTGTGTGTACTCCCCACATGTGGGAGTATTGTCCTTGAAGCCACTCTGTGTACTCTGTACCCCCTGCCTGTGAGAGCACTGTCCTTTAAGCCGCTGTGTGAACTCTGCACCACCCCGCCTGTGGAAGTATTGTCATTGAAGTGGCTGTGTGTACTCTGCACCCCCCACCTGTGGAAGTATTGTCCTTGAAGCCGCTGTGTGTACTATGTACTCCTGCCTGTGGGAGTACTGTGTTTGAAGCCGCTATGTGTATTCTGCACCCCCGCCTGTGGGAGTTCTGTCCTTGTAGTTGCTGTGTGTACTCTGCCCCCCCACCTGTGGGAGTACTTTCCTTGAAGCCACTGTGTGTACTCTGCACCCCCCAGTCTGTGGGAATACTGTCCTTGAAGCCACTATGTGTACGCTGCACCCCCCACTTGTGGAAGTATTGTCCTTGAAGCCGCTGTGTGTACTATGTACTCCTGCCTGTGGGAGTACTGTCCTTGAAGCCGCTGTGTGTACTCTGTAACCCCCGCCTGTGGGAGTACTGTCCTTGAAGCAGCTGTGTGTACTCTGTACTCCTGCCTGTGGGAGTACTGTCCTTGAAGCCGCTGTGTGTACTCTGTACCCCCTGCCTATGGGAGTACTGTCCTTGAAGCAGTTGTGTGTAGTTTAGGTCTGTCCTTTAAGTTGCTGTGTGTACACTGCACTCCCCCACCGCCTGTGGGAGTACTGTCCTTTAAGCTGGTGTGCATACTCTGCAACCATATCTGTGGGAGTATTATCCTTTAACCCCTTCACGATCAGAAGTATTTTCGTTTTTGCATTTTTGTTTTTTGCTTCTCTTCTTCCCCATTATCCTGTAGAATGTAAGGCCACAAGGGTAGGGTCTAGTGATGAGCAAATATGCTTGTTGCGCGGGGGATCTCTGAGTGTTTTTGCGTGCTCAGAGATTTAGTTTGTGTCGACGCAGCTGCATGATTTGTGGCTGCTGGACAGGCTGAATACATGTGAGGAATGCCTGTTTTTTAAGGAATCCCCACATGTATTCAGGCTGTCTAGCAGTCGCAAATCATGCAGCTGTGGCAACAAAAACTAAATCTCCGAGATTGTCAAAATACTCGGAGACCACCCGAGCATGCTCGGTAAAAACCCGAGCAATGAGCATACTCGCTCATCACTAGTAGGGTCCTCTCCCATCTGAACCTGTTTGTCACTATTAGTTTTTTCATTGTAATTTCTGTTTGTGTTTTGTATGTAAAGCAGGAAAAATTTACCTCCTGCTTCTACATAGAGCTTAGAAGGACTCAGCTAGTCAATTTGTAATCACATGATGTCATAGACCTAATGGAAATTAACAGAATTATCTGGGTAGAAAGGCAAAATGAGCAATTGTAAGTACACAATGCTGTAGAACAGAGGTCTCAAACTGCATTCCTCAAGGGCCGCAAACAGGTCATGTTTTCAGGATTTCCTTATATTGCACAGGTGATAATTTAATCACCTGCACAGATGATGATTCCAGCACCTAGTGCAATGCTAAGGAAATCTTGAAAACACGCACGGTTTGCGTCCCTCTAGGAATGCAGTTTGAGACCCTGCTGTAGAATATGATGACTGCAATGTATCAAAACGTTAAACATTTTGATGGGAGTTCTTGCCTGGTAGCACTAGAATGAATGAGTTTGGATTGTTGTCTAGTAAAGTCATCTAGTGGATCTACTTGTTCCTGTGTAGATCCATCATGGTCAATTTGGTTATATAATTGGTCACCGAAATAGCTGTTTTTGGTTTGCACTATAAAACTGGATCTAACCAAGAGGGTTATTACTGAAAACTATAAAATAAAACTAAATTAGTATATCAGAAGTCAGTGCCATAGCTTGAAGTTTGATGCTTTGGTTCTTTTGCTCCTTTTTCTTACAGACATGTAATTTTCTAAAATTGTATGTGACGCCATATTGGTAAATGAGCTTTTTAGAACCCAACGATCAATTGTTATTATGTCAGTTTATTCTATCCATAACAATGAAATCCATTTCTGTGACGCCAACACGTGATGTGCTGCAGTGTGTGATCTGCCAGTGACAATTATGCTATTCTAATTCAGTATATCATGCACGCATTAACTAAGCCAATCCATCCAATACATCATCTCAATCATTTTATTTCTATCTTGCATGCTACTTTATTTACAACACTTTTTGCATATGATTATTTCCAAAACCATAACTGTCTAAACCATTTTGTGATATGCCCATCATAGTTTGCCGTAATATTATAATACACTTTGTGATATAGGCTTTCTGTAGAATTCAATTAACTTTATGCAAATAGATTGCACATCTGTCAAACTGATGAGACCCAATCCTGTACAGCACCACAATGTTGTAAAAAGAAATCAAACATATCCCAAATAGTGGAATATATGAAGGAATCAGCAAATTTGTAAATCTGTAGTGATGCATTTATTAATTCTGGCTCTGCACATAGTAAAATAATATGCAGAAAAGGTTGTCTTCTCTTCTTTCAGTACAAAGGGCAAAATGCAAATGTGCGATCACAAAGTCAAATTGTAATTAAAGTGGAAAGGAAATGAGGAGATATGGCAGCTTCAAATAGCTTCTACCGTTACTGGACACAAAGGTTATGAACAGACCATATCTATGCTGATTTTCATACAGGACATGCGAGCTATGAATAATGAAATTGTAATGTTCAGTAATTGGATATATTTTACTTACATTAGTGTCTCTGTTATTTTAACAAATCTATGGCTTTTTAAATCATTGTTTGCATAAAAAAATATCTGAACATAAAAATCAGACCACCTGGGACCACAAAAATGACAGCACCAAAATGGTATAGGATTTATCAGGGGATACATTTTTAGTGTGCTTTATTTTATTTCTATTTATTAGTTTTTTTTCCCTTCCAAAATCTGGACAACTACTTTAAAAACTGATGTGACTGCAGGATTACAATGATATTCCAACCTTTGAAGGATAATTAACTGCTCTGAAAATGGCCCTAATCTATGCATTTTCACCATTTTTCTAATATGAATAATTTTATAAAATGGCAATCGTACTGAAAGTGATATTTATAAATTCCAGTGCCCCCTCTTTGGGGATGGAGTACAGTTTACAGGATGTGACAGTAATAAGAAAGTTTGCCCACTGCTTCTCTTAGAATAAAATGTAATTAGGAAACTCTATTTCTCCGATGCATTCACCTTACAGTTGTGCTGGTCTTGAAACAACACTATTGGCTTATATATAAAAAAAAATTATTACCTACCAGGCCAATCAATCTCCATTATTCAAACCTACTTTGGCTTTAGTTATAGTACTGTTTATGCCAATATGATAGTTAACTTAGCACACTACAAGTGCCTTAAGAACTGGAGTCTTTGACTACCAGACATGACATCGTCCACCATTGATCACTTAATATGGAAGTCATTAGAGTAAGCTCCAGAAAATCCTTGAAGTAAGTGTTGAGATCAATAAGATAAACAATAGTTTAAAAACAACATAAAATCACATATATATCCATTATATGTTCAATATTTACAAATCTGCTGTATAATCAGAGACATCACATGAGAAAATGCCACAAAACTAATGCATTTTATGATAATAGCCATCTTATTATAATGTCCCAATCAACACATATATTGTTAGAAGATTAATAAAAAGCCTACCTTGCCTTCATATTTATTTATATTTATTCACAGATGGTGTAATGTTTTTAGGAAATCCCTGTGTGAATAAATCACAAGAAAGTAGGGCTGATAGCCGGGTAGAATAGCAGTAGGTGACTTCATATCACAGCAGTGCAGGAGTATCACATGATGAGCAGTTACGTGATTGGCTGTCACATGATATCGCGTCATCAGACGACAATTATGTGCTGCCACCGGGCGGAATTATACAATATTCCAAGCCCAAACAACCTAGTAATCAGTTGTACAAGCATAAGATAAAGCAACGGAATACCATCAAGCTGTGAACATATATTCCCTTAAAAAACACTTTTTAATATCAATGCTTAAAAAACATCTGTCCCAGTGAGCAAAATAGGAAAATACCCATATAACTAGACCAAAAAACCCTAACCAAACCCTGCCATAGACCTATTTAACACCTTCCTTGCTGTGTAGGTTGGCACCCTAAAAAGAAACGATTTTTGTGCCCCCACTCAACGAGGACTGTCCCTCGCTCCCCTATATCACCCTAAATAAAAAGGTGAGAAAACAATAAATTGATAGGGCAGAAATGAAGAAAGCAGAAAGAACTATCATTTTTTCTTCATCATGGCTCATGGCATTTGATGGCATCTGGCATATCTTCTTTACTGTATAGGCCTCCTGATGAACTGTCACAGCGGAGAAACGCGTCGGGGCGTAAACTATGCACGATAAGTGATTTCTAATGTGGATTTCTCTTTTGCTGTTATTAATGCATTGATTTTATTAGGCTTGTAATTTTAAGCCAGACTTAATTTTGGTTTATGGTGCCACT
The DNA here is from genome assembly GCA_033576555.1 of Oophaga sylvatica. Classification (NCBI taxonomy): domain Eukaryota; kingdom Metazoa; phylum Chordata; class Amphibia; order Anura; family Dendrobatidae; genus Oophaga; species Oophaga sylvatica. The sequence continues at coordinate 425,158,184 of JARQOD010000004.1, read as the reverse complement.
TGTTAATCATGTTAATGCATGGTAAAAATATTTGGTCAAGATCCTATGCATGCCAAATGTTTTAAAAATGTGGCTCATTGCTATTGCCACTATCAAAGCATTGACCAGTTTTGGGGCACATTTGTGTGAGATGATTCTAGTAGTTACTAATGGTGCCATTTGTGACTTATGTGTATGCATGCTAATAGGATGCTTATTGTTGTAATTTATTTTGTTCCACTAAATACCTGCTAGTTCTTTCCACTTTCTTCATTTCTGCCCTATCAATTTATTGTTTTCTCACCTTTTTATTTAGGGTGAGATAGGGGAACGAGGGACAGTCCTTGTTGAGTGGGGGCGCCAAAATCATTTCTTTTTAGGGTGCCAACCTCCACAGCAAGGAAAGTGTTAAATAGGTCTATCACAGGGTTTTGTTAGGGCTTTTTGGTCTAGTTATATGGGTATTTCCTCTTTTGTTCACTGGGACAGGTGTTCTTTAAGCATTGATATTAAAAAGTGTTTTTAAGGGAATATATGTTCACAGCCTAGTAATCAGCTATGAAAGGTCTCACTCCAACTCATGTCCATAATGTCTCCGAATCAATGGGTGGGACTATACAGTATCTCAAATCTATGTGGTTTAACTATAACAGCTATACGGCACGCCACACTCATTCAAACATACAGGTCCTTCTCAAAAAATTAGCATATAGTGCTAAATTTCATTATTTTCCATAATGTAATGATTACAATTAAACTTTCATATATTTTAGATTCATTACTAGTGTTGAGCGATACTGCTCGATATCTAAAAATATCGGATCGGAATGGTATCGCCGATATCACTAAATATCGTCGATATCCGATTCCGATACCGGAAGTCCAATGTAAGTCTATGGGAACAAAATATCGCAACTAAAAAAACACTTTCTTTCGTTGTAAACACAAAATATACACACATAGAATACATATATATATATATACATGTCATTGTGACATATATATATACATATATTTATAGTTTATACACTTCTACATAGTAAATAGACTCTGATTCAATTGCCGGGTAAAGCTGTGACATACCCATAGAAGTCGACGGGCTCGGTGCCGAGTAACCCCAAAACCTCTGGCTCTGTGCAACTCAACTTGGGCGTCACAAACAGGATTCTGTAGCTCGCTATAAGCGAGTCCTGTGTGCCTGAATTGAACTGGTTTTGTGCTTGAGAATTGCTAAAATGATCAGAGAATGTATTTGCCATTTTTCAGCCATATCTGCGTCACGACGAGGCACTGGTGAAGAAGAAGGGCGTGCTCTTCGTGGGTGTACACTCACTCAGTGGCGCGAAAACGATGGCCGACCACTCTAAATGGTACTGCAATGTAAGATCGTGCCCCACAGCTCTTCAGTTCCGCCTCCTCATCCTCCTCAGTGTGCGGAAACTAACACGAAGGTCCCGCCTCACTACAAAAGAGGGGCCCTCTCCAGATGCTAATGACACATGTGACTTGGCAGAGATGGCTAATGGACACGAGCAGAAGTGTGAAGGGATGGAGCAGTCAGAGCTCTCCCCCCACGGAAGCGACCCGATCGCCACGGAACCACCGTTGGGCACCCGGCCTGGAAACCCTCCTACGCTGCAAGAAGCGGAGGATACCCTAAGAGGCCTGGCCCGGCACCGGGAGGAGGTCGCCAGGATGGAAGCCAGCTGGCGTGCCCTAAAGCTAAACTTGGAGCGGCGCCAATCCCTCTTACCTGAAGTGTCTGTACCGGAAGGTGAGGCACCCGTTCTAGTAGAGGAGTCCGTGCGGGCATCCCAGCCCTTGCAATGTGATCCGGTTGACGTTGTCCCAGTGGAGGCACCCGTTCCTGCAAAAAAACGCTGCACCGGCAGCACCCCAGATCCCGCTGTCTGCCCCGTCGCTGAGACAGAAGAAGCGACACCCGTCCTCATGGAGGAGGCCGCGCAGGCACCAGAGGTCTACCTGTCTGTACCGGAGCCCCGACTGTCATCTGTTCCAGAGCCGGCTGCTTCCTCCGCAGGTGAGCGCCGCCAGGACTGTCGGGCGCCAGGAGAGCTGCCGCAAACCGGACATCGTAAGCTGCAGTTTGATGGTGGAGACATGGAGATGCTGGTGGAGGAGAATTACAACCGGCGTCAGGAGGAAGAGTGTAGACGTCGGGAGAGAGAAGCCGAGCGACAAAGGGAGCAGCGCGAATCCCAGAAGCTTCGCCAACGTCACATCGAGAAGGACCGGGCAGATAGGACCGGATGAGAAAAGATAAAAGTACGGTGAGGGAGCCGCGGCGTAAGGGTGCAGTACGGAGCTTTAAATTGAAAGCTGGTTGGGGCTTCATCCAGGAGCCTGGACTTTATTTAGAAGTGTTTGTGACCCGGCGGGACGTGGAGACTCACCTTCCAGAAGGACACCCGGGGAGGGACCTGTTGCCAGGAGACTTGGTAACTTACACCCGACACTGGGGTTACAATGGATGGTATGCCCTAAATGTCACCAGGTGCGACCCCTGGTCCCCAGAGTGTCAGGAACCTGTGAGACCCTCGGAGCCTTCAGCCTCCCACATCCAGGCCTCTGCACAAGTGCCCACCCCACGCCGTAAATCTCCCCAGCCTCCCTCAGTGGTCTCCTCAGCAGCCCCAGCTATGGACATGATAATGATAGCTGGCCCGTACCCGGCGCCTGTTAGGCCCCCTGGGGTTCGTACAGTCCGGGACATAGGGTTCCAGACCCGGAGGGAGACGAAAGAGGTGGCCACACAGACACAGATAGCGGGTCACGACTTGACTGTACAGGCCACACGACGTCATCAGGTCCTGGTGGTCCTTGGTGTCTCGGATGTTTGGCAAGCATCAGAAGAGTACCAGGTGGTACCTGGAACACCCCTGCCAAAGAATTATAAATAACCCGGACAGGGTCCCTGTATGTAAATAGTTAAATTGTTGATGTACCCGGACGGGTGAATGTTCATAAAAAAGTTTTTTAATTTAATAAAAAAAACAACACAGTTTTCATTACTTTTATTACAGTCTCATCCTGCGACGCCATCGATCTCCTGTAAAAAAATGAAAAAAAAAAAACAGCAGTATACCACCTGTCCGACGCAGTCCATAGTAACGAGTGTCCCACGACGATCCAGCTCTGCTACATCAGAATGACCTCAGAGGCAGGCAGGCAGGCAGAGCCTGTCATCCCGGCGCAGCACAGCTGATTACCTGCTTCCCCGGCGGTGACGTCATCGGACTGGTTTACGGCCGGGATTACCCTGCAGTCACTGCAGTTATCGCGAAAAACTGCATGTGACCGCCAGGGAGAAGATAATGGCGGCCATCAAGCAGTCCAGGACGTGACCGCCGGAGATCTTCTGCCAGGTAAGTGCCGCTGACTCCTGACAGACCCGACCGACGGACACTCACAGTGACAGTGACAAATCCGATTCCGGTATTCGATAAGACGAAAATATCGAAACGAATTATCGAAAGGCCGATACAGCTAATATCGGCCGATACCCGATATTTGCAGTATCGTATCGCTCAACACTATTCATTACACACCAACTGAAATTTGTCAGGTCTTTTATTGTTTTAATACTGATGATTTTGGCATACAACTCCTGATAACCCAAAAAACCTGTCTCAAAAAATTAACATATTTCAACCGTCCAATAAAATAAAAGTGTTTTTTAAAAACAAACAAAAAAACCATCAAATAATAAAGTTCAGTTATGCACTCAATACTTGGTCGGGAATCCTTTTGCAGAAATGACTGCTTCAATGCGGCGTGGCATGGAGGCAATCAGCCTGTGACACTGCTGAGGTGTTATGGAGGCCCAGGATGCTTCGATAGCGGCCTTAAGCTCATCCAGAGTGTTGGGTCTTGCGTCTCTCAACTTTCTCTTCACAATATCCCACAGTTTCTCTATGGGGTTCAGGTCAGGAGAGTTGGCAGGCCAATTGAGCACAGTAATACCATGGTCAGTAAACCATTTACCAGTGGTTTTGGCACTGTGAGCAGGTGCCAGGTCGTGCTGAAAAATGAAATCTTCATCTCCATAAAGCATTTCAGCCGATGGAAGCATGAAGTGCTCCAAAATCTCCTGATAGCTAGCTGCATTGACCCTGCCCTTGATGAAACACAGTGGACCAGCACCAGCAGCTGACATGGCACCCCACACCATCACTGACTGTGGGTACTTGACACTGGACTTCAGGCATTTTGGCATTTCCTTCTCCCCAGTCTTCCTCCAGACTCTGGCACCTTGATTTCCGAATGACATGCAAAATTTGCTTTCATCAGAAAAAAGTACTTGGGACCACTTAGCAACAGTCCAGTGCTGCTTCTCTGTAGCCCAGGTCAGGCGCTTCTGGCCCTGTTTATGGTTCAAAAGTGGCTTTACCTGGGGAATGCGGCACCTGTAGCCCATTTCCTGCACACGCCTGTGCACGGTGGCTCTGGATGTTTCTACACCAGACTCAGTCCACTGCTTCCTCAGGTCCCCAAGGTCTGCAATCGGTCCTTCTCCACAATCATCCTCAGGGTCCGGTCACCTCTTCTCGTTGTACAGCGTTTTCTGCCACATTGTTTCCTTCCAACAGACTTCCCATTGAGGTGCCTTGATACAGCACTCTGGGAACAGCCTATTTGTTGAGAAATTTCTTTCTGGGTCTTACCCTCTTGCTTGAGGGTGTCAATGATGGCCTTCTTGACATCAGTAAGGTCGCTAGTCTTACCCATGATGGGGGTTTTGAGTAATGAACCAGGCAGGGAGTTTTTAAAAGCCTCAGGAATCTTTTGCATGTGTTTAGAGTTAATTAGTTGATTCAGAAGATTAGGGTAATAGGTCGTTTAGAGAACCTTTTCTTGATATGCTAATTTTTTGAGACAGGTTTTTTGGGTTATCAGGAGTTGTATGCCAAAATCATCAGTATTAAAACAATAAAAGACCTGACAAATTTCAGTTGGTGTGTAATGAATCTAAAATATATGAAAGTTTAATTGTAATCATTACATTATGGAAAATAATGAAATTTAGCACTATATGCTAATTTTTTGAGAAGGACCTGTATAAACCTAATAGTATCAGATTGAAGATAGACCGAATAGAATAACTATGCATAGAACATAATTTTGGTAACCTCATTAAGAGATGGGATTCCAAAATATCACATAAAGTAAAAACTGGCAAAAAATGGAAATTATTCTACACCAAAAATTATGATATAATATAATTAATATGGTATCAAATACAGGGGCAAAGGGCTTATAGAGCCTCATTTATAAAAATAAAAACAAACAAAAAAAACAACAAATTATATTTTATTATTTCAGATGTTTATCTATGTTGTTCCACATTTCTTTTGATTTTTATGGCCGTTATTATTAGAAAAAAATGCAATAGTGAAAAAAAGTAATAAAATCAATTATATCATTACAAAAGCATAATTTTTAAATAAAATTGTAATTCATACTTAAAATGTTATTGACATAAAGAATAAGAAACAAATGATGTGGGGCATTAGCATATTTACGGTCCCCATCTAATATCCAACTGTTGAGCTCTGAATAGTAATTTTGGGGTGGGCAGATTGATACCCGTCCTTAGCTCTTGGACCCACTTCTGAAAGTCCCCTGATGAACCCTCAAGCATAAGATTAATGGGGAGAAACACGTCGGGACCAGGGATGAATCTACCAACACAGCTGATACAAGGGATTCACCTTGAATATGCAAAGTTTTCTTTTTCATTTTTTTCATTTGAGCTATCAGTTTCTTAGCACATTTGCACTTTATTATTTGAATACCCCTCCTTTTCGGCGTTTACTTATAGGCTTACTGGTTACTCCTATAAGGGTCATTGAATTGTGCTGAGACCATAACCTTCTGTTATATTTGAAACCTGACACTCATATAGCAGTGTTTTTCTTCTAGCACTTATTACCATCTTATTTGTCGCATGTTGCTAGATTGGTAGAAAATGTTTTAACTTCTTAAGACCAACTGCATGTCCAACTTTATACCTTTGAGATACTATTTCAGAGTGGATAGGCCAGGTTACTACATATTTGTAAGGGAGGGACAGGACTGTATTCGTGACCTGTATTCCGGTGGCAGCTGTGTGCAGTCCTTTCCCTACATGAAACACAAATATTCCTCTCGGCATACCTGCATCTCCAGATTCAGCTTCACCAGAGCACTTCCCAGGCCATAACAGTCCCTCTTCTAGACGACCCCCATCAATGGAGACACAGTCCGAGACTACTTTAACCCCTTCAAGACCCAGCCTATTTTGACCTTAAAGACCTTGCCATTTTTTGCAATTCTGACCAGTGTCCCTTTATGAGGTAATAACTCAGGAACGCTTCAACGGATCCTAGCGATTCTGAGATTGTTTTTTCGTGACATATTGGGCTTCATGTTAGTGGTAAATTTAGGTCGATAATTTTTGCGTTTATTTGTGAAAAAAATGGAAATTTGGCGAAAATTCGGAAAATTTTGTAATTTTCAAATTTTTAATTTTTATTCTGTTAAACCAGAGAGTTATGTGGCACAAAATAGTTAATAAATAACAGTTCCCACATGTCTACTTTACATCAGCACAATTTTGGGAACAACATTTTTTTTTGTTAGGAAGTTATAAGGGTTAAAAGTTGACCAGCGATTTCTCATTTTTACAGCAAAATTTACAAAACCATTTTTTTTAGGGACCACCTCACATTTGAAGTCACTTTGAGGGGTCTATATGGCAGAAAATACCCAAAAGTGACACCTTTATAAAAACTGCACCCCTCAAGCTACTAAAAACTACATTCAAGAAGATTATTAACCCTTCAGGTGCTTCACAGGAACTAAAGCAACGTGGAAGGAAAAAATGGACATTTTAATTTTTCCAACAAAAATTTTCTTTTAGCATCAATTTTTTCATTTTTACATGGGCATCAGGATAAAATGGATCCTAAAATTTGTTGGGCAATTTCTCCTGAGTACACAGATACCTCATATGTGGTCATAAACCACTGTATGGGCGCACGGCAGGGCTCAGAAGGGAAGGAGCGCCATTTGACTTTTTGAATGGAAAATATGCAGGAATATTTAGCGGTTCCATGTCGCATTTGGAGAGTTCCTGTGTGCCTAAACATTGGAGCTCCCCCACAAGTGACCCCATTTTGGAAACTAGACCCCCTAAGGAACTTATCTAGATGCATAGTGATCACTTTGAACCCCCAGGTGCTTCACAAATTGATCTGTAAAAAAAAGAAAGTACTTTTTTTTCACAAAAATTTTCTTTTAGCCTCAGTTTTTTTCATTTTCACATGGGCAACAGTATAAATTGGATCCTAAAATTTGTTGGTCAATTTCTCCTGAGTACACAGATACCTCATATGTGGTCATAAACCACTGTTTGGGCGCACGGCAGGGCTCAGAAGGGAAGGAGCGCCATTTGACTTTTTGAATGGAAAATATGCTGGAATATTTAGCGGTTGCCATGTCGCATTTGGAGAGTTCCTGTGTGCCTAAACATTGGAGCTCCCCCACAAGTGACCCCATTTTGGAAACTAGACCCCCTAAGGAACTTATCTAGATGCATAGTGAGCACTTTGAACCCCAGGTGCTTCACAAATTGATCCGTAAAAAAAGAAAGTACTTTTTTTTCACAAAAATTTTCTTTTAGTCTCAGTTTTTTTCATTTTCACATGGGCAACAGTATAAATTGGATCCTAAAATTTGTTGGGCAATTTCTCCTGAGTACACAGATACCTCATATGTGGTCATAAACCACTGTTTGGGTGCACGGCAGGGCTCAGAAGGGAAGGAGCGCCATTTGACTTTTTGAATAGAAAATATGCTGGAATATTTAGCGGTTGCCATGTCGCATTTGGAGAGTCCCTGTGTGCCTAAACATTGGAGCTCCCCCACAAGTGACCCCATTTTGGAAACTAGACCCCCTAAGGAACTTATCTAGATGCATAGTGAGCACTTTGAACCCCCAGGTGCTTCACAAATTGATCCGTAAATAAAAGAAAGTACTTTTTTTTCACAAAAATTTTCTTTTAGCCTCAGTTATTTTCATTTTCACATGGGCAACAGTATAAATTGGATCCTAAAATTTGTTGGGCAATTTCTGCTGAATACACAGATACCTCATATGTGGTCATAAACCACTGTTTGGGCGCACTGCAGGGCTCAGAAGGGAAGGAGCGCCATTTGACTTTTTGAATGGAAAATATGCTGGAATATTTAGCTGTTGCCATGTCGAATTTGGAGAGTTCCTGTGTGCCTAAACATTAGAGCTCCCCCACAAGTGACCCCATTTTGGAAACTAGACGCCCTAAGGAACTTATCTAGATGCATAGTGAGCACTTTCAACCCCAGGTGCTTCACAAATTGATCCGTAAATAAAAGAAAGTACTTTTTTTTCACAAAAATTTTCTTTTAGCCTCAGTTATTTTCATTTTCACATGGGCAACAGTATAAATTGGATCCTAAAATTTGTTGGGCAATTTCTCCTGAGTACACAGATACCTCATATGTGGTCATAAACCACTGTTTGGGCGCACTGCAGGGCTCAGAAGGGAAGGAGCGCCATTTGACTTTTTGAATGGAAAATATGCTGGAATATTTAGCTGTTGCCATGTCGAATTTGGAGAGTTCCTGTGTGCCTAAACATTGGAGCTCCCCCACAAGTGACCCCATTTTGGAAACTAGACGCCCTAAGGAACTTATCTAGATGCATAGTGAGCACTTTGAACCCCCAGGTGCTTCACAGAAGTTTATAACGCAGAGCCGTGAAAATAAAAAATCATTTTTTTTCTCAAAAATTATTTTTTAGCCCACTGTTTTTTATTTTCACAATGGTTACAGGAGAAATTGGACCCCAAAAGTTGTTGTCCAGTTTCTCCTGAGTATGCTAGTACCCCATATGTGGGGGGGAACCACTGTTTGGGCACATATCAGGGCTCGGAAGGGATGTAGTGACGCTTTGAAATGCCGACTTGATGGAATGCTCTGGGGGCATCTTGTTACGTTTGCAGAGCCCCTGATGTACCTAAACAGTAGAAACTCCCCACAAGTGACCCCATTTTGGAAACTAGACCCGGCAAAGAACTTATCTAGATGTGTGGTGAGCACTTTGAACCCCAAGGGCTACACAGAAGTTTATAACGCCCGGGCATGAAAATAAAAAAATCATATTTTTTCCACAATCAGGATCTTTTAGTCCCCAATTTTTTTATTTTCCCAAGGGTAACATGAGAAATTAGACCCCAAAAGTTGTTGTCCAATTTGTCCTGAGTATGCTGATATCCCATATGTGGGAGAAAACTACTGTATGGGCACACGTCGGGGCTCGGATGGGAAGTAGTGACGTTTTGAAATGCCCACTTGATGGAATGGTCTTCGGGCGTCATGTTACGTTTGCAGAGTCCCTGATGTGCCTAAACAGTAGAAACTCCCCACAAGTGACCCCATTTTGGAAACTAGATCCCCCAAGGAACTCCTATAGATGTGTGATAAGCACTTTGAATCTCCAAGTCCTTCACAGAAGTTTATAACGCAGAGCCGTGAAAATATAAAATCATTTTTTTTCCACAAAAATAATTTTTAGTCCCCAATTTTTTTCCCAATGTTAACAGGAGAAATTAGAACCCCCAAAGTTGTTGTGCAATTTTTCCCGAGTACGCTGATACCTCATATGTGGGGATAAACCACTGTTTGGTCATACGTCGGGGCTTGGAATAAAGGGAGCACTGTTTGACTTTTTGAACGCAAAATTTGCAGGAATCAATGGTGGCGCCATGTCGCGTATGGAGACCCCCTGATGTGCCTAAATAGTGGAAACCCCTCAATTCTAACTCCAACCCTAACCCCAACACACCCCTAACCACAACCCTAACCCCTACACACACCTAACCCTAATACAAACCCTAATCATAACCCTAACCCCAACAAACCCCTAACCCTAATCCCAACTCTAACCATAAACCTAACTACAAGCCTAACCCTAATTCCAACCCTAACCCTAATTCCAACCCTAACCCAAATTCCAACCCTAACCGTAATTCTAACCTTAACCCTAATGCTAACCCTAACCCTAGTTCTAACCCTAAGGCTGGGTTCATATTACGTTTTACCAGCCCGTTCAACACGTAGCGTTGACCGGCTGGTAACGGTATAGCATAACGCGATCGCGTTATGCTATACCCGCTAGCGCAGATGAATCAGCAGATAATCAGCCGCGGATCCGCAGCAAAATCCGCCGTGGATCAGCAGCGAAATCCGCCGCGGATCCGCAGCGAAATCAGTCGCGGATCCGCAGCGAAATCAGTCGCGGATCCGCAGCGAAATCAGTCGCGGATCCGCAGCGAAATCAGTCGCGGATCAGCAGCGAAATCCGCCGCGGATCAGCAGCGAAATCAGCCGCGGATCTGCAGCGAATCAGCAGCGAAATCCGCCGCGGATCAGCAGCGAAATCAGCCGCGGATCAGCAGCGAAATCAGCCGCGGATCAGCAGCGAAATCAGCCGCGGATCAGCAGCGAAATCAGCCGCGGATCAGCAGCGAAATCCGCTGCGGATCCGCAGCGAATCCGCAGCAAAATCAGTCGCGGATCAGCAGCGAAATCCGCCGCGGATCAGCAGCGAAATCAGCCGCGGATCCGCAGCGAATCAGCAGCGAAATCCGCCGCGGATCAGCAGCGAAATCCGCCGCGGATCAGCAGCGAAATCAGCCGCGGATCAGCAGCGAAATCAGCCGCGGATCAGCAGCGAAATCCGCTGCGGATCCGCAGCGAATCAGCAGCAAAATCAGTCGCGGATCAGCAGCGAAATCAGCCGCGGATCAGCAGCGAAATCCACTGCGGATTCGCAGCTAATCAGCAGCAAAATCAGTCGCGGATCAGCAGCGAAATCCGCCGCGAATCAGCAGCGAAATCCGCCGCGAATCAGCAGCGAAATCAGCCGCGGATCCGTCGCGGATCAGCAGCGAAATCCGCCGCGGATCCGCAGCGAAATCAGTCGCGGATCCGCAGCGAAATTAGTCGCGGATCCGCAGCGAAATCAGTCGCGGATCCGCAGCGAAATCCGCCGCGGATCAGCAGCGAAATCAGCCGCGGATCAGCAGCGAAATCCGCCGCGGATCTGCAGCGAAATCCGCCGCGGATCCGCAGCGAAATCCGCCACACGTTGCGGATTTTGCTGCGGATCCGCGGCGGATTCCGCTGCTGATCCGCGGCGGATATCGCTGCACATCCGCGGCTGATTTCGCTGCTGATCCGCCGCGGATCAGCAGCGAAATCCGCCGCGGATTCGCAGCAAAATACGCCGCGGATCCGCAGCAAAATCCGCAACGTGTGCACAGGGCCTAATAGGAAAAAAAAAAAATCTTTATTTTTTTTATTTGTCCCTACCTATGATAAAGGGGGGGTTCATTTACTTTTTTTTTTATTTTGATCACTGTGACAGTTTATCACAGTGATCAAAATAAATTTTTGGACACTGGGGGGCGCACTGCGCATGCGCCGGCCGGCGGGCGCACTGCGCATGCGCCCGCCATTTTACAAGATGGCGGCGCCCATGAAGAGGCCCGGGCGGACGCCGGGACCGATCCAGGGACATCGGTGGATCGGGAGAGGTGAGTAGGGTGGTCGGAAGGTTAGGGGGGGGGGATCGGAAGGTGGGGGCACCGGAGCAAAGGAGGAGGGGAGCTGTTAGTGACGGCGGTGACCGATCGCTGCCATCTTTCGGTGGCGGCGGCCGATCGCTGCCGTGACTACATGTGGGGGGGTCAGGTCTCGGTGTCCAGCCATGGCAGATGCTATTGCAGCATCGGCCATGGCTGGATTGTAATATTTCACCAATTAAATTGGTGAAATATTACAGATTGCTCTGATTGACTGTTTCACTTTTAACAGCCAATCAGAGCGATCGTGGCCACGGGGGGGTTAAGCCAACCCCCCTGTGGTGAAGCACAAAGGGTCCTTGTAACTGCGGGTCGGGTGACCTTTGAGTGACCCCGGTCTCCCGGCCCGCAGGAACGCGATCCTTTCATGACACAGGGTATGCGTCATAGGTCGGATTGGCACCGACTTTCATGACGCATACGCTGTGTCAAAGGTCGGGAAGGGGTTAACAGATCCTTTACTTAGGATTTCGCACGTTACATCCACAGTTGGTACATTACAACATTTGCTTGCTTCCTGAACTTTCCCTTGCTTGTTGTCACTTCTGTGCAATACACGCCCGGACCAGACAGTACTAGACTGCTTCCCAGTTCCTTCCAGGCCTGACTTCGCTATAATGACATTTCCTTCAGCCTGTTTAGCTCCAGACATGAATTCATCAATCACTACGTTTGGTGACCCCGGTGAAACATCCAGCCCATCTGTACCGATCTCGTCAAAGTTCCAATTTCCTCCATTTCCTCAGTCCAACCGACTCCTGCCCTAAAGGCATCCACCCGAGCTATGAGTCACCCAGTGGCGTAGCGTGGGGGGGGCGGGGGGGGCGGTCCGCCCCAGGCGGCACATGTGTGGGGGCGGCACAGCGCAGCAGCATTTCCTTCCTATCCTCTGTGGGAGAAGCGCGGAGGCACAATTCAGCAGCCCCGCGCCTACATGGGACCCGCTGCTGAAGGAGGACTTACAACGGCGGAGGCTGCAGGCCTGCAGGAATCTGTATAAGAAGGACCTGCTCGGACACTTCGGTTGTGGACGCCGCTGTGCTGAGGAGCCGGTAAGGAAGCGCTGCTGTTGTTATAGGACGGAGACTGCGGTGAGAGGCGCGGGGTCATGTGATGGAGGGGAGGCCGTCCCGTCCTCCATCTCTGCCTGTGGCTCATGCTGCATCCTGCTTACGGTGTCCAGAGCTAGGCGCTGATTCCTGCTGATCTCTGACAGGTTATTTAGCTAGTGAGAATGTGAGGGAGAGGTCTAATTATTGGAGCAGTTTCCCATAGCAACCAACCAGATTGTAGTTCTTGGAAAATGAAAAGTCAGCTGATTGGTTGCTATGGGAAACTGTTACCTATTTCACACTGAGGGTGAGTTTCCACGATCAGGAAACACTGCGTGTTTGGCGCTGTGCGCTGGCGCAGCACCAAACACGCAGCGTCCAGATGTTACAGCATAGTGGAGGGGATTTCAAGAAATCCCGTCTCCACTATGCGTAACAATACGCAGGCGGCAGACCTGCGTTTACGGACATGCGGCGCGTCTTTTCAGACCGCAGCATGTCCTAGCGTATTGCGGCGACGGTGCGTCGCCGCAACGGAATTTAACACAGGGCTATGTAGCCCTGCGTTATTTCCGGAGGTGTTCCGGAGGTGTCCTGAACACCTCCGGAAATAACGCGCGTCAGAAAGGGGGCGGGGCTTAGACGGAGCGGAGTTTCCGCTCCGTCATATACGCTGTGTTTCCTGATGGTGGAAATACAGCCTAAATGTGCTGCCCCCGGATATTCCGCCCGTGCGCTGCCCTCTCGCCTCCGCCCGTGCGCTGCCCTCTCGCCTCCGCCCGTGTGCTGCCCTCTCGCCTCCGCCCGTGCGCTGTCCTCTCGCACTGTTTCATTATTGTTGATACGCCCCTTGATGTTGCGAAATGTGGTTAATGGGGTTTTCAGGAAAGTGGACTCCAGATGGATGCTTCCGGATTATCAACGACCAAAGGGGCGGCAAATTTTTCGACCGCCCCGGGCGCCACAAACAGTTGCTACGCCACTGGAGTCACCACATCTTCCTTCCCTGTACTGGACCACTGATATGATGCCCAGTGGCCGTGGATAACGTGGGCTGCAGCACTTAACGTTGCGTGGCTGCTGAGCTGTCCGGGTCTATAGCCCATGTGGACCCTTGGGCACTCTATCCCCTTCTAACCTAACTTCCTAGAAACTTCTCACTACTACCCGGAAGCCCCTCCTACACTTAATCCTCTATACACTGACTATGAACTATACCTAACAGTGCACACTAGTATACCCCCATCTAGTGGCCCATACAGGAACTACATCTACCCTTCTCTATAAGAACTAAATACGAAGAGTGCCCTCCTCTAATGTCCCAAGAAGGATGCACTAACTTTCCCTGACTGTACATATACAAAGAACACATAACATGTATGCAATATTATAACACAAGACAATATACACAGCTTTCTATATAATGGTAACACATTCAAGTGGCAATACCATAAGCAGTGAGCGGTAATACATAATTATACATGTAGCAGTACCGCAGGCAGTTATCATAAAACACCTGTAAACATTAACGTACTGAAAGACAATCAGAGGGAAGGGAGCATGAAAGACATTATATCTTACCCCCTTACATATTCATATTGCACTCCATCTGCACGCTAGTCCATAGCCACATCAGGTAGTTAAGGAAATATATCTTTTTGTCCTCTGACCCAGTTTAAACTAGGGACTGCCTAGTCTGTATACACAGTAGTGCACTTAGACTGATACAAATGCATTGGATCAATTTGGATCTGAGTGCATCTGTTTTTCTGTGTGTTCTTATTTGATAGATTAAGGGATTTACAGGGACTGAAGGGACAGCAGTCATGGAGCGGGGCACCACATCACAAAATTAGGGTGCCAACTTCCGCTGTCAGGTAGGCCACTATATTGTAAGCCCTGGGTGGATATCAAATCAAGCTGCAAGTAGTTGGTATAAAATATAAATGAAAAAAAAATGGGAATCAGCCTGATTTAATACCCCCTTACAGTGTAACATGTATACCAGTGTGTCCCAGGTCACAGGTGAAAGTACTCATTAATACATAAAAAACGATTATATAAAATGACGATGTAGGTAATTGCGCCACTCACTGCTATACAGTCCAGCAGAGATGCTATACAGTCCAGCACAAACGATCCAAGCTCGGCAGGTGTATGAGGGAGAATGACACATGATGCTGCAGTGGAGCGATCAGGCAGTCCCGGCTGGTGGCATGCCTGAAAGTGGAATAAACAAGGCAATACTGCCAATAAGAGCCGCGTTTGACGTCACACAGTCCAAGGAGTAGGGTAGCCGTTGGGGTCCACAAGTCCTGGCTCTTAGGCTACTTTCACACATCCGTTTTTTTCAATCCGGCACAATCCGTCCAAGTTTGAAAAAGACGGATCCTGTGCAGATTGGGAAAAACTGATGTGACGGATCAGGTTTTTAGCCGGATCCATCTTGAACTTTTAAACCTGAGAAAAGCAGTGTGAGCATGCCTGGAAGGAGAGAGATAGAGAGAGAGAGAGAGACCTTTTTCGCCTCCTTCTAGACATGCGTAGAGGAAGAAAACGGAGTCCGGTGGCCGGATCAGTCTTCTGCCTGATCCGGCACCCATAAACCCCTATTGTTTCAACAAGCCTGATGCTTCGCTTCAGGTGCTGTACGGTTGCTTCGCCGGAAACAAAAAAACGTTCCTTGCAACGTTTTCTCCGGCCGCCGGAATGGAAATTTATGACGGATCCGGAAAAAAGGACAAAACGGAAGGACATGCGGCGCGATCCGGCGCTAATGTTACCCAAAGATAAAAAACCGGATCTGGCGGTATAAAAAAACAGATCCGTTTTTTAAAAAAAGCCGGATCGCGCCTGGTGCAAAAAAACGGATGTGTGAAAGTAGCCTTATGTGTTTCAGAAATTAGCATGCTATACTCAATAGTTTTATATACCTGTCATGCAAAAAATTAGCTGAATTATATTTAGATAATTACAATAAATTATGTCATACCAGTGATCAACTTTAAAAACTATAATTCTAAGTTCATTTGCTCTAAGTGTATGAGAAAAAAAATAAAGGATAAAAAATAAGAAAAGAAAAATGAATATATTATATCTTAATAAGTTAAAGATATATAAATAAAAAAACAACAAAAACATGGAGAATTTAAGAATGCAAAAAATAGTAATGTTTAGAAATGTATTTAAAAATATAAAATTACATATCTGCTGCGTGCAGAAAAAGAAAAAAGGATGAATATGTAAATGCATATTTCAATCTAGTGGCGGTGGATGATCAGATGTGGAGGAAGGCCTGATTAAAAAATAGGCCCAATTTCTAGGAGTGGGTCTCCTAGACTTGGAATGCCCATGCACTTAGTGTACGGGCTGTCGTACATTTTCCCTGTGGGGTACACCTCAACCTTTTTCAGAACAAGTCTTTTATGCACAGCTTCACCACCCACCCTTGTTAATAATGCGACACTGGCTGTAGCTGCACGGAACATGTAAACCCTTTTGATCTAGTGGCGGTGGATGATCAGACGTGGAGGAAGGCCTGAGTAAAAAATAGGCCCAATTTCTAGGAGTGGGTCTCCCAGACTTGGAATGCCCATACACTTAGTGTATAAGCTGGCAAACATTTCCCCTTTGGGGTACACCTCAACCTTTTTCAGAACAAGTCTTTTACGCACAGCCTAACCACCCACCCTTGTTAATAATGCGACACTGGCTGTAGCTGCACGGAACACATAAACCCTTTTAATCTAGTGGTGGTGTATGATCAGACGTGGAGGAAGGCCTGATTAAAAGATAGGCCCAATTTCTAGGAGCGGGTCTCCTAGACTTGGAATGCCCATACACTTAGTGTATGGGCTGGCAAACATTTCCCGTTGGGGGTGTACATATTTTTTGTATTTTGGTGACAAACACCCTAGCCAAAACATAGAGTGGCCAGAGCATGACTGAATACGTTCACCCTGGTGTTCAAGTGGTGGTGGACGGTAAGGATGAGATGGAGGAGGAGGACACCAAATAGCCAAAATCAGGAAGCGTATATCCATGTTTGGTTGTGAAGAGGTGCATGGGAATACACCTCCCAAAAAAACACTACTTTGGAGTTTATGCTTTGCTGTCATCATTTGGTGCTGTCGAGAAGTCATGCTCAATCCATCCCTTGTTCATTTTTTTAATAGTCAGCCTGTCTGCATTTTCCGTAAAACGGCGAATGCACTTATCTGTGATAATGCCACCAGCAGAACTAAAAACCCGCTCGGACAAAACGCTAGCAGCAGGGCAGACCAGGACCTCCAAGGCGTAGAGACCCAGCTCATGCAACGTGTCCAGCTTGGATACCCAATAATTAAAAGACACAGAGGAATCACGGAGGACATTGGTACGGTCAGCAAAGGTACTTCCTCAGCAACTTAGAGAAGAATGCATTCCTTGTGAGATTATCCTGCGCCTTAGTGCATGGGCGATGGGAGAGTCTTAGAAAACAGTCCCAGAACTTTGCCAGTGTTTCCTTGCCTCTGCTGGAGTGGACTTGTGTCTGTCTCGCCTGTCCTGCTTGGTTGGCCAACAAACTGTTTTCTCTGCCGCCAGTGTTTTAAGATGGGAATTATTTTAATAATTCTGCAACAATGGTCCTATGGTACTGAGCCATTTTTGCACACCTGTCTACCTCTGGAACAAGAGATTGAAAGTTATCCTTGTACCGTGGGTCTAAAAGTGTCACTAGCCAGTAATGACTGGTACCTAATATTTTGACAATACGAGGGTCATGGGAAAGGCAGCGCAACAAAAAGTCAGCTAGCATGCCAGACTGGTAACAGGCAAGACTTCTGTATCCTCACCAACAGGACGACTGACCAAGGTGTCCTCCTTCTCCTATTCCTCTTCTTCCCTGTCCTCAGGCCATTCAAGCTGAACAGACGGTATGACATTTGTGGTTGTAGTCCCATCTATAGCGCATGGAAGTAGCTCCTGATCTTCCTCCTCCTCTTCCTCGTTGTCAACCAATCCATGTTGGGATGACACGAGGCTGGGCTGTGTGTAATCACCCTGTGTGGTTCCTTGATCCATGTCCTCGTGCTCCGCCTGCAATGCTTCCTCTTTCATTGTGAGCAGAGAGCTTTTCAGAATGCAGATGAGCGGGATGGTGACGCTAATTATGGCGTCATCGCCGCTCACCATCTTGGTGGACTCCTCAAAGTTTTGGAAGATGTCTGACATCCATATCCACTCCTGAGGTCTTATGTGTGGTGTCAAACCTGACAAACGACGGCCTTGTTGATGCTGGTATTCAACAACTGCACGGCCATCTTGGAGCCAGGGGTCTCCATGGAGACTACCGGTACAACGCGATCACATCGCGTTGTTTCGGTAGGAGCGCGCAGGGAGCCCCCTCCCTGCACGAAGCTTCTCTATGCCGCTGTCATTACTGACAGTGGCATCAGAGGGGTTAAATGCCCACAATCGGTGCTAGCACCGATCGTGGGCGTTGCTGCGGGGTATCAGCTGTCACATACAGCTGACACCCACACACGATCACCGCGGAGCTCAGCGTGACGCCGCGGTGATTGTGCCGCCGTACTAGTACTGTTGCGTACAGAAATGCACCTCCTGCAGAGCAGTACTAGTACGGCGAAGGTCGGGAAGGTGTAATTTTTAGACAGCTTGTGAAAAGCCATTACTTTTTGATTTAGCAAAGAAAAAAATCACTTGATATGTCCTACATAAGGATAATTTTTCCACCACCTCTTGTGAAAAGCCACTGTTTTTTCCTTTTGCTTAGTCTGTGTATAAAAATCAGCAAGGCAGGCACTTACCCCAAAAACAAAATAATTTTTGGATCATTTTTACAATTTAGAAATCCTAAAAAGTCTGTAAGTGCAGTGAGGCATGTCAGGCATAGATGATTTAGTCTTCACTTACAACACAGTGACTTTCTGATAAAGACCCGGGATAAGGTTGAAACTTAAAATATGTCACTTACTTACCTGACACTTTAAAAGTCTAAATACATGTCTGCTTATTGCCTACACGTGCAAATAAAAATTTTACATGAGTAAAATAAGAGTGTGCTGCGAAATTCCTATTTAGATATACTAGGAGTTCGCACTTCCTTATGCCAGCACCTCCCTACCTCTATTGTGTGCCAGCTAATTCTCCTTACCATTGCAGTCATTTAGTCATTTTAAGAATAGCAAACCTGTTGCGGATCCCAAAAAAGGGATCATTTTTTAAGTTGACTTCTAATTGAGAGCCCATTGCTTCTTCAATTGAAAATCTGCACACCTCTTTCTGCTCCTTAAATAATTTTTAGACAGCTCGTGAAAAGCTATTACTTTTTGATTTAGTAAAGAAAAAAAATCTCTTGTTATGCCCCACATAAGGATAATTTTTCCACCACCTCTTGTGAAAAGCCACTGTTTTTTCCTTTTGAGTAGTGTTGAGCATTCCGATACCGCAAGTATCGGGTATCGGCCGATATTCGCGTTATCGGAATTCCGATACTTAATTCCGATACTTTTTCAATATCGTATACCGGAATCGGAAGTTCCCATAATTCTTTGAGAGGCAATGTGATTTTAGTCAGCCAATGAGGAATCCTACGAAGTGTGGGCACATCCTGTAATGATGCGGTCATCTTAACTAATGGCATGGCTGTGATTGGCTGCTGAAATGATGTCAGAATGCACTATAAAAGGCGCCGCAGCCATTTTAGCGTCACTGTGCTGTGAACTCAGTTAGGGACAGAACGCTGCTCTGCTGACTCTGAGGGACAGTTAGATATTGCGATTTTGTGTACTACTGTGCTTGAGGCAGGCTAGTTTACCAACCGCTGTGTAAAGCTTCATTTTGCCAGTGTTGTTTTAACAGCTCTGTGCAAGGTGTGTGTGTGACAGTGCAGGTGACGCTGCAGTTTGCTCTGCATCCACCGCTGTTTGTAGGCATCTGCACGTGTCACTTTTTTTTTTTTTTTTTTTATTTTATTTAGTGGAATTGGTGCAGCTCCATTATATTAGAAAAAAATCAAATCTATTAGTGTGACGTGCTTCCATCCGTATACAATACATTGGTTGCAAACACTATAGAAGTACAGAAAGGAGCTTTTCACAGATTGTGGACAGTTGTGTTTCAGTGTTCACTTCAGTCTGTGTTTTTTACTTTTTTGAGTGCAGATCACGCTCCAGTTACTTGTTCAAGCACTGCTGCTTGTACTCTGCTGAGCGTGTCTCAGTGGCTCATCCTTTTCATTTATCTCCAATTGGTTCTGCTACATTCCATTTAAAATAAATCTAATCTATTAGTGTGACGCGCTTCCATCCGTATACAATACATTGGTTGCAAACACTATAGAAGTACAGAAAGGAGCTTTTCACAGATTGTGGACAGTTGTGTTTCAGTGTTCACTTCAGTCTGTGTTTTTTACTTTTTTGAGTGCAGATCACGCTCCAGTTACTTGTTCAAGCACTGCTGCTTGTACTCTGCTGAGCGTGTCTCAGTGGCTCATCCTTTTCATTTATCTCCAATTGGTTCTGCTACATTCCATTTAAAATAAATCTAATCTATTAGTGTGACGCGCTTCCATCCGTATACAATACATTGGTTGCAAACACTATAGAAGTACAGAAAGGAGCTTTTCACAGATTGTGGACAGTTGTGTTTCAGTGTTCACTTCAGTCTGTGTTTTTTACTTTTTTGAGTGCAGATCACGCTCCAGTTACTTGTTCAAGCACTGCTGCTTGTACTCTGCTGAGCGTGTCTCAGTGGCTCATCCTTTTCATTTATCTCCAATTGGTTCTGCTACATTCCATTTAAAATAAATCTAATCTATTAGTGTGACGCGCTTCCATCCGTATACAATACATTGGTTGCAAACAATATAGAAGTACACAAACGGGCCTTTCACAGCTACTGAACATGGGTTTTTAATTTTTAACTAAAATATGTATTTTTTCAAATGACACAAATATAAGTAATGTTGAAGAGGAATAGTCCTACATCCATTGTTTGCACAATATTACAGGTGTACATCATGTCCCTTAATCAACAATGTATTATTATATTTACTTGTATGCTTTTATTTAAAAGCCAAGAAACACAGAAGGATAACCTTCGCACTGCAGCTGTTGTCAAAGTTCAACCCACATTATGCACTTCCAACATTGCAGCATTTGAGGCATGATGTGAGTTGGATTGGTCAAAGTTATGGAGTGAGAAGGTTCACCATCAGTACCCTATAGCATAAGTATGCTTTTGTGTTAGCATTTGTGTTAGACATGTGGATATCTGCCATAATATGTCACAATTATTTAGTTACAGATTTGTTACCAACACTAATCATTGAATGGTTTTAAATTTGACGTTTCACTTGTTTACAGCTTAGAAATAAGGGTGTAGCCTGATATCTATGTGTAGCACTAGCCACTTTAACATGTCATGTTTTTTTAAACATGTGTAGCTAGGTAGCAGTAATTTTTGCCGGACACACAGCAGGGGAACAGCAGGCGTTACTGAACCCCACTATCACTATAGCTTGTGTATTGGTCTGTGGACACGACACTTCTGAGCAGCAACTGGCAGTGTTGTAGCCCAGGGAGTATAGCTCAGGTGGTAGAAAGATGAACATAACAGGAGACATGGAAAACGTTGCCAACCAGTTAGTTAATCTGAAACCGGACAGGCAAATTCAGGCGAGATCCATGCCTAGTTCATTTTCAGAAAAGTAAGCCGTTCTACATTATCGTAGGATAGTCGCATGCAACGGTCTGTTAGTACACCACCTGCAGCAGTAAAGACGCGCTCCGATAATACACTGGCAGCAGATCAAGCCAGCACCTCCAATGCATACTGGCTAAGCTCTGGCCATGTATCCAGCTTAGAGACACAAAACTTGAATGGGGAAGAGCCATCTGAGAGTACACTGAGAGGGCAAGACATGTAGTCTGTAACCATCTTACGGAAATGTTGCCTCCTGCTGACTGGAGCCGTCTCGGATGGTGTAGACATTGGTGGCGCTGCCACAAAACTTCGACACATTTGGAACATACTGTTCTTGCCCTGTGCAGAGGCGCTGCTTGTGCTCCCTCTTGTTGCAGAGCTGTCTCCACTGCCTCGACGCACAGAGCTGCTTTGTAAATCAGTAGCAGCAGCAGTGCTCTCGGCTGGAATGGAGAACATTATGGATTGCACCAGTGTGTCTTGGTACTTCCGCATTTTACGCTCCCGGTTCAACGGTGTGATGAGGCTTTGTAAGTTGTCCCGGTAGCGAGGGTCTAGGAGGGTGTACACCCAATAATCAGACGTGGTGTGAATGTGTTCGATGCGGCGGTCGTTTCTCAGCCACTGCAGCATGAAATCAACCATGTGCTTCAGACTCCCAACTGGCCAAGAAACGTTGTCCCCTGCAAGAGGCGTCATCTCCGCCTGCTGTGCATCACCCCACCCTTGGTCTACATACTGACTAGAGCATTGTCTACCTCCCTCTGGAGCGATGTCTTCCTCCTCCATTGACTCCTCCTCATCCTCCTCACAAAGTCCTTCAAATACATATAAATTTACAAAATTTAAAACTCAAAATTTAAAAACTTTGTATCATAATTCTGTAACATCAGTTTATGGAAACACAATACCATTACAAAAGGATAGACAAAAAATGTACATTATGTGCTTTGTAAATACATTAAAAGTTTGTAATGGTTATGAAAATATAGACAGCGACTCTGGAGGTTCAATTGTTGATACAGCATGGTACTTTGAAAGTCCTCCAGCCCTTTGTGAGGAACCACGTTGCGCTGACTGTCCAGAAGGTGATGGAATTTGTGACTCCTCATCCTCCACCTCTTCCAAAAACCTCATGCCTTAGTGCTTGCAGTGTTTTTTGAAGCAGGCAGATAAGGGGGACAGTCAGGCTGACTAGTGCATCATCTGCACTCGCCATCCGCGTTGACTCATCAAACGCACGCAAAACGTGGCAGATATCCTTCATAGAGTTATTCGCCACTCATTACACTGGCAGTGGCTGCCCATTCATTATAGGATCCAATTCTAATTACTGGTTCTCACCAACAAAGCTCTCCACAGCGCAGCACCCCCTACATCTCCTCCCTTATTTATATTTATCGGCCTAACCGACTGCTGCACTCTGCAAACGACCTTCGACTAACCTCTGCACTAATCCGTACCTCCCACTCCCAACTCCAAGACTTCACCCGCGCTGCGCCAATCCTCTGGAATGCTCTACCCCAAGAAATTAGGACTATCCGCAATTTGGATGGTTTCAGGCGCTCCCTCAAAACACATTTGTTCACAGTGGCCTATCACATTCACTAATCAAAGTCATTCTATGTGTAATTCTGTGTGTGTAGCCCATTCACTATCTCCATGCATCCCTCACTTCCTTAAAATGGCTGGACCATCATTGTAAAAACACCATTGTATATAAACACCTGTACTTTGTATCTCCCACACCTCATTGTAGATTGTAAGCTTTCACCAGCAGGGGCGGCTGATTTTGCTTTAATTATTGTATTGTTAACGTTGTTACTTATGACTCGTGTTTTGAAACTGTTAAACTGTAAAGCACTGCGGAATATTATGGCGCTATATAAATAAATAATATTATTATTCTTATTATAGAGGCCCACTCAGTAGTGGTGAAGTGTGAACGGCGCAAATTGCGAGTTGACTGCGCCTGATGCAGCTGATACTCCATTACTGTTGGCTGCTGCTCACACAACCGCTCCAACATATGTAACGAGGAATTCCACCTGGTGGGTACGTCACATATGATGCGATGTTCATGAAGGTGAAATCTGCGTTGCAGAGCTGCAATCAGTGATCTGGCCATGCTGGAACGTCGCAAGTGAGCGCACTCTAGGCGGACCTTGTGCAGCAGTGCATCAAGATCCGGATAGTCCCTCAAAAAACTCTGCACGACCAAGTTGAGCACATATGACAGACATGGTATGTGAGTGAGGTTGCCAAGGCCCAGAGCTGACACCAGATTTCGGCCATTGTCACACACTACCAAGCCTGCCTGTAGATTCTCTTCCAAAAACCACACGTCGCTCTCCTGCTTTATGGCATTACAGAGCTCCTGCGCTGTGTGGCTAAGATTCCCCATGGAAATTAATTTCAGGATGGCCTGTTGACATTTGGACACGGCTGTGCTCATATCGGTCGCAACAGGTAAACGTTCACGGGTCCATGTGGAGGTAGACCGTGACGGCTCCTGCAGCGATGATTCTGAGGAACTGGAATAGGAGGAGGAATCAATGTGTACAGACTTGATTCCTGCAATCCTTGGAGTTGGCAGAACACGTACAGCGCCACTCGCAAGATCAGTACCCGGCTGCACAACATTGACCCAATGGGCAGTGAGGGAAAGGTATTGTCCCTGGCCATGGGTGTTAGAACCCTCTTGTTAGGTTTTGTTTCAGTTTGCTGGTCACATGACCTTTTTTCCCTATTTAGTCTGGCTCCGCCCTTCTGGCTTTGCTTGACTTCATTGTATTATCTACTGTTAAGCTAGCCGGGTGCTTAGGTGCCTTAATCTGTCAGTTTTGCTTGATGTTAGGATCACAAAGTATTTATTTTTCTGTTTAATTATCCATGCTACAATTTATGTTAGGAGGTGTCCACCTTTTCTCACAGTCCCTAGATCTTGTAGGGATTACTCCCTCGCAACTATAGGTCTTCGTTCACACTAGATGAGGACTTTAGCGGGTCTGGTCGCAGGATCAGGTTCCCCGTTACATCGTAGGGATTCAGCTTAGTTGTATTGTAGGGACAGAATTCCCTTCTTTCCTTACTGGTTGTAGCAGATCATAACAATGGGTACTGGTCCACGCATCGGTGGTCAGGTGGACCTTGCTACTGAGGGCTTTTAGTAGCGCATGTTTAATTTTTCCCTCAACATGCTTTTGCAGACCAGGGACGGCTTGCCTGCTGAAATGAAATCGGCTTGGCACATTGTATTGTGGGATTGACAATGATATTCAGTTACGGAAACTGTCTGTCTCCACCAGCCTGAATCACAGCATTTCAAGGGACAGGAGTTTTGCAATGCCAGCATTCAGAGCCTGTGCTCGTGCATGGTTTGCGGAGTATGGCCGTCTTTTATCCCATGCCTGTGCTACCGATGGCTGTTTTGTGGCCTGGGAGTGTGAGGATGACAGGGAACTTGCTGCTGTGTGTGGAATAACAGTTTGTCTCTGGACAACAGTGGCCGAGGTTCTTCCATGGCGATCCTGTGAGGAAGCATAACCAGCTGTGTGTGAGCTCGATGAAGAGGCTTCAACACAACCTGAAGATGTAGGTGCTGCTGTAGGTTGGCCTACATCTCTAGTGTGTCTTTGTAACTCAACTACGTGCTTTGTCCGCACATGTTTCCACATATTTGTGGTATTGAGGTGACTGACACTTTTAGCTATTTTTAATTTTTAATACACAGCTTGCATTTCACATAGCAAATATCATGTGCAAGTGTGTGAAAAAAGGACCACGCAGTGCAAGTCCTGGGAGCGCACGTTTTGACTTTTGGAAGACAACTGCTCCGAACAGGTGCCAAACTGGAGGCTACAGGCAACCGAGTCTGCAGCCTAACTCTCCCTCCTGTTTGTACCGTTGGGGCAATGTCTTCCTCTATCTTCCTTCTATCACTAACCATTTCTCTAGGCCTCTCCCAGCTTTCAACCAAAGTACTGGTTCTCACCACAAAGCTCTCCACAGTGCAGCACCCCTCCTACATCTCCTCCCTCATTTCTATCTATCGGCCTAACCGACTGCTGCGCTCTGCAAACGACTTTCGACTAACCTCTGCACTAATACGTACCTCCCACTCCCGACTCCAAGACTTCTCCTGCTCTACGCCAATCCTCTGGAATGCTGTACCCCAAGAAATTAGGACTATCCACAATTTGCATGGTTTCAGGCGCTCCCTCAAAACACATTTGTTCAGAGCGGCCTATCACATTCACTAATCAAAGTCATTCTATGTATTCTGTGTAAGTGTGTGTGTGTCTCTAGCCCATTCACTATCTCCATCCCTCAGTCCCTTAAGATGGCTGGAACATCATTGTAAATGCACCATTGTATATAAACACCTATACTTTGTATCTCCCCCATCTCATTGTACATTGTAAGCTGTCACGAGCAGGGGCGACTTATTTAGCTTAAATTATTGTATTGTTAACGTTGTTACTTATGACTTGTGTTCTGAAACTGCTAAACTGTAAAGCGCTGCGGAATATGATGGCGCTATATAAATAAATATTATTATTATTCCTCTGAGCTGCTCCCACCACCTTCCTGTTCCTCATGCCATGTTGGGTCTTGGACCTCATCATCTCCACTACCCTCTTCCAACACCTGCTGTTGGGTGGTCTGGCCAGCACCATGCTCAACAGAAACTGGCACCTGGGTCTCATCATCATCAGATGCGTTCTGCGGTGTGCTGACCATCGGCACTGTCTCACCCGCCTCTTCAGATTCAGAGAGACACAGCTGTTGCGCATCACTGCATACTCCCTCTTCACATTACAGAATGCTGCTTGGCTGGGCCCCTGTTTGCAAGCCAATAGATTCTGAGAACAGAAGCAGACACTCAGCTGGCTCCTGTACAGAACTCTCTGACTGCCTGGGCAATTTGCCAGGCGGTGAAGAGACAGATGGTTGCCCAACAGTGCTGTGGTCCTGAGAGGAGGTGGAAGCAATTGAAGTCGATGCATTGGCTGACATCCAAACAACAACGGCTTCAATTTGTTCTTCCCGCAGCAGGGGGGTACTCCGAGCTCCTACAAAAGTGCGCATAAAGGAACGCTCACGGGGAAAACTGGTGGATGCTGTGTCACTGGGGGCCGCAGCAGCCACAGAATCCCCACGTCCTCTCCCTGAAGAAACTCCACGACCACGTGCCTTACTCCCTGCCTTCTTCATCTTGGTAGATTGATAAAGAAAGTCTGAAAAGTTATAAGGTCTAAGTGTGGTTATTCCGCAGAGACTGCAGTGAACACTGCACACAACTGTTCACTACCCAATGCGTCTCAGCAGGAAGGCAGTCTGTGCGTCAAAACAAAGGCACAAGCATACATCCATGTACCCTGTTTATAAAGCTATATAAAAAAAATTATGTAGTAGTGACGCACACTTTATTGAGGTACAGTATTACATCGCAATTCACCATCTGTGGCTATGCAGTCTCATCTATATATACCTTATCTATCTGTTGTCATGCTTCCAAGTCGACAGTCACAGTCAGCCATAAATAGCAATTTTCACTATGCACTATGCACTTTTGAAAGGTTATGTTTGTTAATAAAAATGATTATTGCCACATATTATGAGTATTACATGATGGAAATTGTATAATTTTGTATAAAATATTTAGTGACATTATTCAGCAAATGGAACATTTTAGTAATATCACAGATAACTTGTAATGCTGATGATGTTTTGAAGTCAGACATTCATTGTCTATACAATAAAAATGGTGTACATACTGTTACTTATCCATCATTAATGGATTCAGATATGTACTTGTATGCTTTTATGTACAACCGTATAGCAGATTCCTTAACTAATTTATTTTGTGGTTTGCATTGCTGTTCAACATGTTAATGTATGTGTTTATGTTTGTCAATTCTTTATTTATCTAGATATTAGTTTAAATGAAATCATCATCTTATGGTAGTAAAGGTTATCTTTCTCTTGTTTGAAGTATAGACATTTAAAATTGACAGGTAACAAGGAAATTACTTGATCTAGTATTTAAACATCCTCCTTGACCCTGGGCTCCAACACCGCCAGTTGTTGCTCGGAAGTGCTGTTAGCACAGTCAACACTTGCTCCTGTGTTACTGGGGTTCAGTAACGTCAGCTGGTCCTCGGTTGTGCCATTGGCTCTTTTCCTTCTGCTGCCCCTCCGGGTTCCAGCACAGTCAGCTGGTCCTCGTTACTTGCATTGGCTCTTGTACCTTCTGCTACCCGTCCGGGTTCCAGTACCGTCAACTGGTTCTCCGCAGTGCCTTTGGCCTAGGTGCCTCCATCTCGGTATCCGAGTTCCAGCAACGTCTGCTGGTCCTTGGTAGTGCTTTGGAGCACAGGTACCTCCTGCTTAGTAACCGTGTCCCAGTAACGTCAGCTGGTCCTCGGTTGTGCCATTGGCTCTTTTCATTCTGCTGCCCCTCCGGGTTCCAGTACCGTCAACTGGTTCTCCGCAGTGCCTTTGGCCTAGGTGCCTCCATCTCGGTATCCGAGTTCCAGCAACGTCTGCTGGTCCTTGGTAGTGCTTTGGAGCACAGGTACCTCCTGCTTAGTAACCGTGTCCCAGTAACATCAGCTGGTACAAGATTGTGCTACAAATACAAGATACGGAACAAGAGACACAAGAACAATAAGCAGAAGATCTAAAAGCAGAAGAACATGAAGTATAAGACCAAAATGAAGAGCAAAATATATGCTCTAAATTCTAAGCAGAAGAAGACTAAGCAGTGTATGGGGGTGAGTCCGTTCCTCCTCGTGGTGCCCCTGGAAAATGCCTGCTGCTGCAGGCTAAACTGAACACTTACAAATACTGTTGTAATTGAAATCTTTTGTGACAGCAAGAACGGAAGGATGAAAAATTCATACTTTGACAGATTACAAGTACAGGATTCTCTGTCACAAATAAGAATATGATGATGAAGAAGATGAAGCAGAATATGAATAAGAATAATAGTTTAATAAGAAGAATATGAGTAATGTTAACAAAGATGAATAGCAAGAAGTTTAAGAAGAAGATAAAGAAGGTGAAGATGAAGAATAATTTGATGAAAAAGATGATGCTGCAGAAGATTATGAAGGAGAAAGTGTGTGAAAAGTTAAAAAGGTGAAGATGAAGAGCATGGAAGTTGTGTAATATACATATTTGCCAAAATATAAAAAACGTTAACATTGTCAATTTCTTCGTCAATCCGAACATCTTTAAAAAAAAAAATATTTATGCTATTCCATTTGATTGGGTTAAACATCTATGCCTTTAATGTCTCCTCAACCTTCCCCAATACATTCTACATTACTCTTTCTTGTTTTCCTTCATGTACAATTAACCAACAAGGCAAGAATGGGTTTTTTTTAATTTCGATATTTTGTTCCCATAGACTTACATGGGACTTCCGGTATCGGTATCGGGTATCGCCGATATTTTAGTGATATCGGCGATACCATTCCGATTCCGATACTTTAGGATATCGGAAAGTATCGCTCAACTCTACTTTTGAGTAGTCTGTGTATAAAAATCAGCAAGGCAAGCACATACCCAAAAAAGAAATAATTTTTGGATCATTTCTACCATTTAGAAATCCTAAAAAGTCTGTAAGTGCAGTGAGTTATTAAACAGGCAGTTGGTTAGTACTGGTCACCATCCATTTATCTACGGTTGATTGTTATAGCTGGTTGCTCTTGCATTAAAGATCTCGAAAGTGGTTCAACACAGTCCTAGGTGACCGGAATATTGCTCACATCTTTTCCACTCAATTAGAGGCTTTGCGATATTGTAATTCTCCGTGAATCATTTTGCTACTAAATTTAATTTTTTTTAATATTCGTTGAACCTGGTGAATTTGAATTTCAAAAGATTCAATCATCTCTGGTTACCACATATCACATTCAATGACACATACCAAACCCCTTGCAGTGTAAATCCCTGTTAATAGTTGCTGAGAATATGAACAAATACTGTAAATTTACATGCATTTACTTTAGTGTAAGGAAAAATATAACTTGTGGCTGAGATATCAATGTTTCATGTTCTTATTTTTAAGCTCATGTTCTTTACAGCTGAATGCTATATTCAAACACTTATAAGCCTGTGTGAAGGAACCAGGGCATGCAGTATTGAAGAAGGTAAGGTCAAGGAACAGAAAATTTGATTCAAACTTAGAGCATTATTTCAATATTTTATAAAAGGAGATTAAGAGCACAGGAATCCAGAAAAGAGATGGAAGAGTGCAGTAAGATTTGGAAATGATAGAAGAAGCAAGAGGAAAGCTTAGGGCTGGTGGGTAGACATTTGTAGGCTGCATTCACATTTTCATTTGTCCACCAGGTATAATTTCTTTCACTATGCACTTTCTTTCATTAGCATCATGGTTATAAAAAATTAATAAATTTAAAAAAAAATAAAAAAAAACTGTGTTGACCAAGCTCTGAAGTGAACCTGCTAGATCATTCATGACATTACAATGTATAAATATATGAGGGGACAGTACAAAGACCTTTCTAATGATCTTTTTACTCTTAGACCTGTGATGGGGACAAGGGGCATCCTCTACGTCTGGAGGAAAGAAGGTTTAGTCATAATCACAGACGCAGATTCTTTACTGTAAGAGCAGTGAGACTATGGAACTCTCTGCGGTCTAATTTTGTAATGAGTGATTCCTTACTAAAATTTAAGAAGGGACTGGATGCCTTTCTTGAAAAGTATAATATTACAGGCTATATTGAGTTGTTTCCTAGATATTGCGTTGATCCAGGGAGCTAGTCTGATTGCCGTATGTGGAGTCGGGAAGGAATTTTTTTCCCCAATGTGAAGCTTACTGTTTGCCACTTGGGTTTTTTTTTGCCTTCCTCTGGATCAACATGTTAGGGCAGGTTAGGATAGGATATGGGTTGAACAAGATGGACTTAAAGTCTTCCTTCAACCTTAATAACTATGTTACTATGTTACTAGCTGTGTTATTGGAGTCATACATGTTTTACTCTCAAATTCCCCTTCTCTGTTTCCCTAGAGTGACATGTTTCTACTAATTTGCAAGTAGAAAGAGACTTCATAGACTTCATAGATTTGCCATCTGAAAACCTTGTTTCCTAGCCGGCTTTTAAAGTATGATTTGTCTGAAACTCTACAGCGTTGCAGAATAAAACATAGAATCTACCGAACGTTTCACTATAGTACTCCCCTGTTCAAAAAATACTTTTGAAAAATGGTCTTTGACTACTTTTGTATTTTAGCGTTCATCCATATACTCATGGGGGACTCTTTCATCTGTGAACAGCGGTCAGCATGGGCACCCTGACTGGTCTGTGATCACCACTATGCACTGTAGGTTTCTACAGCATTTTAAAATAGTCAGCAATAACCTTTTTTATCAATTTTTGATATAGGGAAAACTAATATGTGCTCCATAATTATAAAACCAGGCACACATGTTGATGCTTCAAAGTGATGTTTATCTACATCAATCTCAAAAACACAATTGTAACACGTTTAACCCCATATACTCATTGATCTTTAATGGCAATCTGTGATGAAGGTCGGACTGAGACCAAAATTTTATACTTTAATTGCTTTTTTGAAACTGCTGTAAATAAACCATGATTGGAAGTAGCATCATGTGTACTTACGGATTCAGTTTTATAATTGTCTGTATGGTGTAGGGTCAGGGCTGGTGTCAGCACCCGGCATACCTGGGCAAGTGCCGGGGCCCTGAGCAGGCGGGGGGGCCCACTCGCCGTCGGGCACCCCTGCGCCCGTTAGCGGAGGAGAGCGGTGTCAGCGCCGCCACTGGCCCCCCACTTGCTCAGGGCCCCGGAAGCAGCTGGCACAATACTTACCTCTCCCCGTGACTCCGCAGCTCTGGGCTCCAGGGGCGCCTGCGCTTCCACTCACAGCAGCGCCGCTGAATGACGTCATCATTCAGCGGCTCGCTGTGGCAGAGAGCACGCGGACGCCGGACAGGTGAGATGTGATGTGTATGTGTCTGTGTGTGTGTGTGTCTGTGTGTATCAGTGTGTGTGTATGTAGTGCGGTGCTTTGTGTGTGTGTGTGTGTGTGTGTGTATGTGTGTGTATGTGAGAGAGTGCTTGTGTGCTGCGGTGCTGTCTGTGTTATGGTGGTGGGGGGAGGGCAGTGATGATGATGATGATGGGAAGGCGATGATGATGATGGGCAGGCATTGATGATGATGGGGAAGCGATGATGATGGGGAGGCGATGATGATGATGATGGGCAGGCATTGATGATGATGGGCAGGCATTGATGATAATGGGCAGGCATTGATGTTGATGGGGAGGCAATGATGATAATGAGGAGGCAATGATGATGATGGGGAGACAATGATGATGATGATGAGGAGGCAATGATGATGCTGAGGAGGCAATGATTATGATGGGGAGGCGATGATGATGATGGGGAGGCAATGATGATGATGGGGAGACAATGATGATGATAATGGGAAGTCTTTCCACAGCGCCCTTTCCTGAGCCGTAACAGTGCAGAATGCAGCACAGCGCAGAGGAGAGCTCCATATTTTGTATGGAGCAATATATGGGGACCAGTATCCTGTATGGTGCATTATATGGGGACCAGTATTCTGTATGGAGCATTATTTTGGGTCCAGTATTCTGTATGGAGCATTATATAGGGGATGGGGGGGTGACATCCTGCATGGGGTATTATATGGGTGATGAGGGGGAGACTATGGTGCCCATAATATTATATGGAGGACTGTACTGTCCAGTCTGTACTGTGCGCTGCGAAGTTTTGGCGATTTTTGAGCTATTGTACAATTTACAATAGATATCACTCATGTAATGGAAGAAGTGAAGTGTTTGGCACTGTACTGTACCTATATTTCTCTGCCGTATCTGTGCATCATGAATCGTGGTCTGTGTTAAAGGGGCCCACTGAGGCTCTTTCGCCCGGGGCCCATAAAAACCTGGAGCCGGCCCTGTGTAGGGTCCTATACAGGCACCACCGACCATAAAATGTCATCAGCATTCATGAATTCTCTCCATAAGGTGTATCATTGAGCTTAGAGCACCCATGAAATTGTCGCTTGTTCACTTGTTGTCATTCCTTGGACTATTGCATGCTGGTGACACCCCACAAGCTGAGACATTTTGGAGATGCTATGACTTATTCATTTAGACATTTTATCATTCATTTGGTATCAGAGCCTTAGTTCTCCTTAAGGTACTGTCACACTAAGCGAGATCGCTAACGAGATCGCTAAAGCGTCAGCGATTTTATGACGCAGTAGCGATCTCGTTAGCGACTTAGCTGTGTGTGACATGTAGCAGCGATGTGGCCCCTGCTGAGATGTCGTTGATCGCTTATGAACGTTCTGAGCAGTTTTTTGGTCGTTGGTGTCCCGCTGGTGAGCCTGAATCGCTGAGTGTGACACCCTTTATGAACGATTTCACCAGCGTCGCAGACGGGACTAGGTTTTCCCAACGACCGCAAAGGTCGTTATACAGATCGCTGATCTCTGATGAGATCTTTGTGTTTGGAAGCTAACTAGCGACCATATAGCGATCGCACCAACGATCTCGCCAGGTTGTGTCGTTGTCGTGATCGCTGGTGCGATCGCTAAGTGTGACAGTGCCTTTAGTTATTAATTTGTCCTGCACCAAAAAAGTCATCTTCAAGAACTAGTCGGTGGTTTTATTGTTATGGCTGATTGGTGTATGTCTAGTCAGATAACAATTCACCTGTTGATACATGCTGAGCACCAGGGATTGGAAAATCCGTTTCTGCAGTTCAGCTGTAATTTAAAGAGGTGTTGTCTTTATGAGATTGCTCATCTAAGTATTAGTAGCCATATCACAAAGGGAAAACCCTGATGACAGGAAGGATATTAGTCATTTTCATCCTAAAGACCCATTGCTTTGCATTTCATGCAACCAGGTTACCCAAGAAGGCTGCCTTTAGATTACCTTGTTACGTACACATTCCTGGTAATGAGATTCTTATCAATTAATGCTAACTTTCCTCGCACCAGTCGTCTTAATAGTTTCATTGCTTTTTTTTCTTCATTACCCACATAGAGGAAGAGATAGGAAATAGATGGGTTCAGACAAGTAATGTAAAGTTTCCATTAGTTGTTTTGATGCCCTTGTTTATTTTACGATGTTACTTTAGTGCAATTTATTTTAAATGATTTGTCACTGGTATGAACTTTGTAATTTTCTCCTAAATCTCAATCACATATGTTAGCTATTCTTAAGATTTGACAGTGGTTGATACGGATAAAGCAGCAGCAGACTGTAGAGCGTTATCGCAAGGAACTGTGGGTGATGCCACATGGCTGTAGAAAGAAGTGAATCAAGTCCTGTCTCCTTGTATTAAAATCTGTGATGAGGAAACAGCAGGGGTTTGTACTCAGTGACCTTAAATAGCAAAGCATAAGAAGTCTTTAATCCAGTACTTAATCACGGTACAGGTGGCATTTTCTATTTTAAAGACATATTTGTTCCAGCCATCGTATTATAGTGACATTAAAGTATTTCAGTGCAGATTTTCTGGGATGTAAAAGCACAGTGTCACCTAATATTTCTAGACAACCTATAACATTATGTCACAATGACATT
Source organism: Oophaga sylvatica (assembly GCA_033576555.1). Lineage (NCBI taxonomy): Eukaryota > Metazoa > Chordata > Amphibia > Anura > Dendrobatidae > Oophaga > Oophaga sylvatica. The sequence goes on along the minus strand of JARQOD010000004.1, from coordinate 425,124,128 downwards.
AAGCATATAAATAATGGAGGATCAGCCATGGTGAGACTTCTATCATTATGGGCGATTTCTCGAAAATTTGAAATTTTTTAGAAGAAAAGGATAAACCTCACAAGGACACTATATAGGATGTCACATTAATCATAGTCACCATATTAAAAATGGATTTAAATTGTAATTCTAGGACACATTAGTTGATTATTCAGGCTATGGAATATAATTCAATATCTTTATCACCACAGCACTTTATAAAGTGAAGCTATTCACATATACAGTACCTTCCACTGTCTAATATTTCAAAACATGGAATGGGTGCAAATCTTTACCCAGAAATAAGCACAAAGCTCACATCTTTATTTTTTTTTCCAGATTTTTGGAATAAGCCTCTACCCTTAGCTTCAGCTACAGGGAGGAGTAAACATAGAAAGGGGAATTTGTCCTACCGGTAAATGTTTTTCCAGGAGTCCATCATGATGGCACCATCAGGAGGAAGTCCTTCATATCCTTGATAGGGAGAGGATTGGAGCACAAAAGAGGTTGAAAGGCCCCACCCTCCACCACCCACCATTGATTTTCCAAGTACCACACCAGTATGGATGCAACTCTATTTAATTGAAAATTCCTTTTACATATGTTACCTTTACAAAGCACACAGGAAATTTAAGGGAGGGAATGTATGGGGTGCTTTCATGATGGACTCCAGGAAACAAAATTACCAGTAGTGCTAATTCCCCCTTTCCAGGACATCCCTCCTGACAGCACCATCAGGAGAATACCAGAGAAACATTCAGGGTGGGACCACTGCCTGGAGGACTTTCCTTCCAAAGGTCATGTTTTGGCCTAACAAAATGACCAATTTATAATGTCTGCAAAAGGTATTAGGATTTGACTTTGTCACTGCCCTGCATATTTGGTCCAATGAGACCCCTGCCCATTCTGCCCATGATGTAGAGATTGCTCTGGTTGAGTGGGCTCTGATGTTATCCGGAGGAGTTCTTCCTTCTGAGGAATAGGCGAGATTGATTGCTGATTTAATCCACCTTGCTAGAGTAGTGTGACGCTAGTCACTACTCACGGACTAGCCGTGAGCAGAGTGATCAAGAGGTCCAAGGTCAAAAGCCAGGAAGGTACTTCATAAACAGAAGGGATAAAAGCATAGTCAGGTAACATTCCAAGGTCAGAATACCAGGAAGATAGTGGATCTGAGCAGAAGGGGTTAAAATGAGGGATGGTCAGAACGAGGTCAATGTCATCTACCAACAGAACGCAAGGCACAGAGAGACAAACCACACAGTAGGTAAATGTACATCAGACAGAGATCTAGGAGTAACAGCAAAGTTAAATAGCCTGGCAATCACCTGGGATAATGAATACCTGGAGACAGCCAGCGCCACCCAGTCTCAGATTGGACTAGCTGACGTTTTCATTGATACCATTTTGGTGTAGATATAATCTTTTGATCGCCTGTTTATTGCATTTTATTGCAATGTAGTGGTGACCAAAAAAACGTAATTCTGGCGTTTTGAATTTTTTATCTTTATGCCGTTTACCTGTCAGGTTAATTCTTTTTTTGTATTTGCTGAACGCGATGATACCAAATATATGTATGTTTGATTTTTTTATTGTTTTATTTTGAATGGGGCGAAAGGGGGGTGATTTGAGCTTTTATATATTTTTAAATTTTTTAAATATTTTTAAAAACATTTTCTTTTCATTTTTTTCATGCTTCCATATTCTCCATGGGAGACTAGAAGCTGCAGTTGTCTGATCGTCTCTGCTACATGCAGGCGATTATCAGATCGCCTGTATGTAGCAGAAATGCTTACTTGCTATGAGCGCCGACCACCGGGTAGCAATCTAACTATGACAACCATAGAGGTCTGCTGGAGGCCTCTGGATGTCATGCCAACCCACCGGTGACCCACGATCACGTGACGTGGGAATTTCCGGCACGCTTACCGGAAGCACGAGTTAAATGCTGCTGTCAGAGATCGACAATGGCATTTAACAGGTTAACAGCTGCGGTTGGATCGCGATTCCACCCGTGGCTGTTTGAGGCACATGTCAGCTGTTCAAAACAGCTGACATGTGCCGAGAAAGATGTGGGCTCACCGCCCACGTCAAAGGGAGGGATTGTGTCGTAGGCGTACTATTACGCCCAACGTCGGAAAGGGGTTAATGTTTTCCAGATGACTCTGAGATAACCTTTCTCTGGCCAGGTTCCCTGCAGATATCAACCTTGTACTTGAGTTCCCCATCCACTGCTGCTTGCGTCTGTAGTAACAGTCACGAATGAAGATAGAATACACATATTTCCTTTTTGCAGATTTTTCACAGGGGTCCACCAACTTAATGACTTTTTCACCACTATGGACAATTCTATTTTCTTGTCTAATCTGTACATCTATTTGTTCCAGGATGTGAGGATCTCCTGTTGCAACTGCCTTGAGTGGAACTGGCTCCACTAAACACATGGTATACAAGCTGTCATCAGGCCCAGGATCTTCATACCATCTCTGATTCACTATAAAAAACTTTTCTGACTTCCTAGTATGAGATCATATTTTTTCCAGTTTATAATACATCTTAGGTTTTTCAGGACCAAGATGGTTGAGACTATGTTTTTTTTATCTGTTGGGGTGATTCTGCTACTAACAGAAAGTCATCAAGGTATTGAACATTGACTATTTATTTCTCCCATAAGAAGGCCATAATTTCTGCCATCAGTTTGGTGAAAATGCACAGGCAGAGTAAAGACAAATTTAAGACACTAGAATTGGTAATGCTGAATCATCTTCCTTTACTTCACGGGCTTCAAGGCAAATCTCAGATATTTCTGACTGGAATGGTGAAATGGCACATGGTAATAGGCCTATTTGATATCAAGACCATATTCTTACCATTACCATATTCTTTCCGATCAGAGGGATTGTAGATTTTGTTGATTCCATTTTGAACTTTTTGTATGAAACCCACTGATTTAATGATTTTAGACTTATGATTGTGCTGAAGTCCCCTAAGGTTTCCTTATTGAGAATAAACAAAGTTGCCCTCTGTAGCGCTGTAGCATGTAAACATGAAATATATGACATTTGAATTGCATTACTGCTCTAGATAATAAGAAAAAATGGAGATGCAGCGATATTAGCTCTATATATTGCTGCAAAAGTTTCCCAGGTTGTTTTGAGTAGCCCGTCGGGTTTCCTATCCATAGGATCCCTGAAACTTGACAAATCCTTGAAAGATGGCACATTCAGCTCCAGCCTACCAGCATTCCCTAGGACTTCCACCTGTTCCTCTCCCTGCCGAACTTCTACGTATATGGCCTCTAGCCTTTCAAGCGTGGATATCCCGTAGTGGCCTTTCTTTCTCCTCTTCATGATTTACTCTAAGGTTTGAAAAAGACCCGACACGGGGTCGAAACGTTACCTCAACACGTTATTCCGTGGTGACTTCAATAAATTCTTTCACTTGCATTGAAAAAATTTTTTTGAGTGCAGCTGTTTCTTCATTTACCTTTACCCCCCAGACCCCAGTCCAGAGCCTCTCATCTAGCCAAATCAGATCTCTCCTACTTTGCACTGACGAGGACCAACAGTCCGAAACACCGTGTCTGCAAATGGAGAATCTGATTTGGCTTTTATCCTAAGTCATATTACAAGACTCGTTAAAGGGTTGATTGTGACTTGTAGGATCGCTACTTCCAATAGGTGGCGCTATAGAGTACAAGTCCTCTTTGTTTGAAGAGGCAATTTGCATATTAAAATTTCCCAGAGGAGCATTGCACGGCGAATAAGCCTCCTTACCTCGACACGCCAGAGCTGGTATGTCACTCTCCACAAGGAGTAACCTTACCCCCCAGACCCCAGTCCAGAGCCTCTCATCTAGCCAAATCAGATCTCTCCTACTTTGCACTGACGAGGACCAACAGTCCGAAACACCGTGTCTGCAAATGGAGAATCTGATTTGGCTTTTATCCTAAGTCATATTACAAGACTCGTTAAAGGGTTGATTGTGACTTGTAGGATCGCTACTTCCAATAGGTGGCGCTATAGAGTACAAGTCCTCTTTGTTTGAAGAGGCAATTTGCATATTCATTTATCTAATAAGACAAGTTTCCTCATCTGAACTTGACCCTATAGTCCATCTCATTTTTTTCTGCCAAGGTACAGACTGGGTGGAGTGAGGAGAAACCAGGCCTGATACAGAATTCTGGACCTCTTCTCTAATCACAATCCTCTTATCGATCAAAAAGGAGGAGTGTTCTTTCTTAACCACTTTAGCAACGCATTCAGGACATAGCAGTTTCCCATATGTCTCTGAAAGTTTTATACTGCATGTGGAATATTTTTTCACTTCTTCTTTGTAACAAAAGAGGCAATAGACCTTTTGGGAATGTCCTTATCCTATAGGAACAAAGATCATATATAATATAATATAGATAACAGAAGGAGATAAGTAATGATGATTTTACTCCCAGATTCCACTCACTTGCCCCAATGACTCTGTAGGGGCATCAAGATTTTGTCCCTCCATTGCTAGCTGTTTTGCTGCACTGGTAACCAAAGGCCTCCACCAGAAGTGAAATAAATAGTATTTCCTCACTTGTCTTCCATCTGCTTCTTCAGGAGCGGCCTTTCCATTTAATTAGGTGATTTCTGGCTTCCCCTTCCTCAAACCCGTAAGTGCGGTCCATGCTGGAAAGCATGTTGAGCAATAGAGGTCTCACATGTTGCTCCTCTGGAAACCGGAAGTGCGTCTCTACATGCCGGCATTATTAGTGCTGAGTTTTCTGCCGGTTGACCAAGAGACGGCAGTGAGGAATTTGAGAGCCCCCTGAGGGGGAAGCGGCTGAACCAAGAGCTCTGGCTCTATTTGAAAGTCTGAGGAACCTCTGCCCAAAGAGGTGTCGGCCCTCAGACCATCCTGCAGGAAGAAGGAGAGGAACAAACCCCCCCCCGACCACCCAGTATTCGTCAGTCAGGAGCTTCTGCTCAACTGATCTGGGTAAGTCTCATGTATCTGTCCCTGATAGAGACAACAAAACACTAGTGGGTGGTGAAGGGAGGGGCTTTTTATCCTCTTGTGTGTTCCTGTCCTTATGAAGGATATGAAGGACAACCTCCTGATGGTGCTGTCAGGAGGGACGTCCAGGAAAAACATATTAGAACAGGAGTCTAAACATATGATATTAGATTTGCTACATGTTATATTGTGATCATGAGCTTACAAATAAATAGGTTGTAATTTCAAAAGTAGCCTTTTTGTTATAGTTTTATTATTGCTGGAATTGGTTCTTCGCCAGGAAGCATTGATCTGACAGCTGAGCATAGAAGCTGGGGAAATGTTAAGGCTATGGACACATGTGGAGGTATTTTTCACTCAAATGCATTTAATTTGGTGGAAATGTATTTTTGCATTAGGTGTTTAATGAAAAATGTTGGTGTCTGGCTTCTCTGCCTTCCCTGTATGTGAGCAATTGGCTAGCTGAAAAATGCCTTTCACAGTGAAAACCATCTAAACATATGATATCATGTTTTTTGCGATCACAAGCTTACACATACATAGGGAGGAAACTGCAAGTAGCAATTTTATTGATATAGTTTTATCACTGGCATTGGGTTCCTCTACAAGAAGCGGTGATGTGACAGGAGAGCACAGTTCTGTCTGGCTTCTGCAGGTTCAATGTTTCACAGTATATAGTGATCTGCAAATTGACTTTCACAGTGAAGCCTATCTTAGATTTAATAGAACCTGCCAGAAACCCTGATTTTTTATTCCTCGAAGAAGCTGTGTGTGAGCTTATTTTTTGCATGCCGAACTGACATTTTTATTGATGCCATTTTGGGGTACATATGACATATTGATCAGTTTTTATTTAATTTTTTGGAAAAACATGCGGTGACTGATAAAACGCAAATCTGGAGTTTATCCTTTTATTTTCGACTTTCAATATTTGCTTTAAATAATCTTGTATTTTGATATACCTGACTTTTATGGATGTGGTGGTAAAAAAAATTCTCATAATAATCTAGGAATAACTAATCATCTAAGAACTCATCTACTGGCCCAGATCTTCAACCATTATCTCTGGTCTCCTGAACCTTCTGATTAGGCAGCTTCAGGAGAGGAGAGATAAGGACTCTTGACCCAGTCAGACAACCCATCTGATAGATCTCAATGTGAATGATATTCTGCATTCTAGTTATGTACTTAGAAATACAGAAGCTTCAGAAGTCAAAGCAATTTTTTTTATATAAAATTGTGTTACAAAAATGCTTTTCAGATAAATCTAACCTTAAGTGAAAACATGTCCCAATGGTTTCCATAACTTTTAATTTCCCCATGGCCTTCCAGATAGACCATGTACAATCAGTAACATTCTTGGGATCACTGGGATCATAAAGGGGTTGTCCAGTATTTGACTACCCCTTATTAAAGGGCACAGGGAGGTGAAAAAAAAATATAAAAAACGATAATCACTTCCAACCAGTTCCCTGGCATCAATATCCAACTTGGGCATAATGTGAAGCCAATCAGCAGTCACTGATCAGCTATGGCACTCACATTTTATCCAAGCAAAAGAAAGCACAATGTGGAATTGTTACAAAAGCCATTTTATGAAAAAACAAACATTTTCAGTATTTCTCCTTCTTGAAGTATTTTGAATGCAGCTATATATACAAGACTGGTCCTCAATCAATAAAGCAGGCATAACATAATTGCAACAAACAAATTCACTAAAAAGCTTTATGTTCTTACTGCTGTGATCATAAGATTACAACCAAAGTCCTTTTTACAAATATATGTAGTCTTCTCTGAGACCTATGTGCGCTAATTGAACATGCGGTAGAACAGGTAATGAGGCCTGGAAGAAGCACAACGTATTTCGGCAGACAGTCCCAGAGAATACTGAGATGCAAGTAATCGTTTTCTTCTTTTACCAGAGTAAAATAGCAGAGCAAGCATTGGATTCATCCATGTTTCCTCATCCCTTGCTCCCTGTGCCTGTCTATTAGGTGTACTCTGCCATAAAATGATAAAATACCATGTGCTAGCAGAGTCGCAGTGGAAAGCCTAGCCTAAGCACTTTTGTAACCACAAGCATTCAATTAACTAAAAAAGGCTCAGCTTGCTCACAGGTTTGTAATTATAGCTCCACTAATGGTAGCTTTTCTTTTTTATTATTACATGCAAAACCTGCTCACATCTGGCCAGACTGGGAGTCTACTTTCACAGTTTTACACTGGGATAGAAGTTACCACTTAACCAGTAATTAGGTTATGCCGCTGACCATCACCTTTGGATTACAGACTGTTGGATACGTAACTCAAGTTCTCTTTCACTGAGGATTCTGGGGACTGAATTAAATGAAAAATGGTAAAATGACTCAACTGTAAAGCGTATTTAGAATTATATCATATATATCACCAACCTGGGGCTGCCGTTATTATGTAATAAAAGAATGGTCGGCTTCAGACTGCTGATTTTACTAATCATACGTTTGTATCAAAAGTGCTCCCTATATGTCCCCCTAAAAGGCCCCACTTTCACCCAAAGTCAGATCCAAACTTCCATGTTGTGGGATCTGAGCATGTAGAGTGGGATTCCATAACTTTCATGTCCCCTCTCTGTCACGGGTGTGTCAGGTGTGACAGACAGTCATCCTGGAGCTGGCTGTAGAAGGTCTTTGCGTTTAGCTCACGCACCTTCTTGCATTTTGCATCTCTGTTATGGAGCAATATTCTTTTCCCTCTAGGACCCAATAGTTAGCTCCACCTTCTGCTGCTAATCACACACCTGTGCTGAAGGTTTAAATACATTCAATTGCTGCAGCATGGTGCGGGTGTTAGCTCATATTTGCCTCAATCTTGTTGGATGTTCTAGAAGTCGGCTAGTGTCTTTCCTTGAACACCCTTGGAGGATTACTGGGCTGGCGTGACATCTCTGTTGTCTTCTCAAGCTAAGTGTTTTCCCCATCCGTCTTCCCTCTGTCTTTAGTTTTAGTGGGGCTGACTGGTGCCTACACCTCCCTCCCTATGTAGGGCCTATCGCTAGGGTCAGGCAAGGATTAGGTTCCTGCTCGTCGATAGGTGCAGAACCTATATAGGGACGTTTAGGGCAGACAGTGTCATTTTAGATCTGCCTAGGGGTCTCCACTCACCTCTTCCTAGTGTTTGGGCTCCCCCTTCCCTCTTCCTGTTGTTGTGCTCTTACTTATCCTTCACCCAGCGTGACACTCTCACTGTGAAAGGACAACATCTCATTCTTTACACTAACCCAGCTCAACCATGTACTAGTTACGGAATAGTAACCACTATCATGATGTTTCACTGTAAGAGGAGCCAAAAAGGTTTGTGCTATCTTGCTTGGGATGTCAGGATCCCAAGTTCATCCCTTTCAGTGACATTAAGAAGAGTATTTATGAGTGCTTTTGACACAAATATATTAATTAAAATCAACAGAAATGGCAGCACCAAATTGATGATAGGTATTTTTTAAGGACGGATTAAAAGGCAAAAACAAAAGAACAAATTTCTGAGTTCATGGAATATTATCCTGAATTAAAAAAATAAGAATTCTTGGATTTTACATGTGCCTGATTAAGATGAAATAGAAAAATAATATATTGAAATTCACAGACCTCCACATGTCTTTTAACAATATGGATTCATATTGGGGGAATATGGCAGCTGAAAAATTAAGGGGGGAATTCAGCTGGCATTTCATAATCCAGTTTCGATCAAAAGCTTTCTGGAGTAAGGAATCATTCAGATGTCTTTGATTTTTCTCAAACGCAGAAAAACAGTCTGAGTTTCATTAGTGTTTTTAATCAGTGTGCAAGTATTTTCCCTCAGAGCTTGGTCAGAGTTTCATCCATTTTTCTTGGATAAAAAAAATCTGATGAAGATTTCTCAAGCTTCTCCTATCAAACAGTCTGTGAAAAATGGACAACACATGGAAGTGCGGTCTGATTTTTTCACGGAGCCATAGACTTGCATCGGCTAGAATGACACGACACTTGAATCAATATCAGCTTTGTGTGGATCACTCTGTTTGAGGAAAAAAGTGGGACATGTGAAGTACCCCATAAACTATCACAGGTATGAGTGCTATCTGCAAAACACTTGGATAGCACTCGTACATGGAAAACTCACCTATGGAGTAGATCTGACATGCACAAAATTTAATAAACATCCATCTTTGGTCGGTCCATATTTTAGAAATTAAAATCTGTACCAGTGGTAAGATAAGCAACAGTACTCAATGTCAAGCAGCAGCTGCAAAAGTTAATAAGATTTTAGAGAGTATAAATACTGTAGAGAGATAAAATCCTGCGACCCCCCTATAAATCACTTGTAAGTCCATATTTTGCATATAGAATCCAGTTTTGAACTTTGCATTTTAAAAAGAATATTCAGAAGTTAGAGTAGGCATGGGACATACAATATATAATTTATTATATTTTACATGACAAAAACCTTGCATTTTAATAGGGGTGTGTACACTTTTTATATCCATGTCCCTCAATATAGTTTGATAAGTTTGATAGAGTTGAAAATGGAGCAATTTTCATTATATATATATACGGTAATTACAATGAGAAAATCCTTTTAAAAACACATTTTGCATTATAAGGTCATGTTCATGTGAGGGGTTACAAAGATTGTTACACTCCCCTACCCCTTTTAGCATGTACCGGTTAGATGTGATGTATAGAGTGTTTGATGTTTCTAAATGCTGTATATATATATTGATGTGTATAGTGTTATATTATTGTGATTTGTAATGTAAATGTGTGTATATACTAATGTCAGGTGTATGAAGGAAAACGTAGTACCCGTAATAGGCCACTAGATGGGGGCACGTTAGTTTATTGAGACAGTACTGTAAATAGTTAAACATAGGAGGGCTGACCGTGGATAAGTATAGGAGTTTTCCTGGTTGTGAGTTAGTTAGGGCCTAGTGCCCGTGTGGTGTGGTCAGCTCCATAACGTTAAAGCAAGCAACCAGCCATTCAGAGTCCGGATGGACAGAGGTGCAGCAGAGGCAGCAGTGCTACCACAGTGGGAAAGAGAAGCTTAAGAAGAGGTCCTAAATCAGTACAGGGACGCAGTTCACTCATCATGTGTTAGGTCATCGCATGGACTGATGCCCTCAGAACCGGGGTGAAACGGCTGAGGGAACTCCCAAACGCAGTGTGTCTGGACAGTGAGGATGCTGAGGAACCGTACGGCACTGTCCGTCCCATAATGTACTGAAGAACATAGGAGTGCAGGAGAAGTGCATAATGTGAACTGTGTGGAACTGTATGCTGATGTTGTACTCATAAGGATGTGCTGCGACAAAGAAAGAGTAAAGTTCACTGTTTGAAGTTTTCAAAGAACACTGTCTCTTTATGTGCCACAATGCAAGCATGCCATGAAAGATGCCATTGATGTGACAAGAAAGAATGAAGATGAGGATATTGTGGATTCAAACGAAATACTGGATGTGACTGATGTATTGGATTTGACTAGAACCATGATTGTGACTGACATCATGATGGAAAAAATGGCGGCTCTAAAGATGGGGGAGAATGGCGCCAAAGAGGAAAGCGACAACTGTGATCCCATCCTTCGTGAGTATCCTGACTGGAAAATGGCGCGAGAAGCTGTCTGGCAGAGTCTGTGGCCTAATCATAGTGCCCGCCCCTGGTGGGTGCGTCAAAGAAGAACACACCCCCTACAACAGATTGCCAAAATATGGGTGGAGCGGCTGGAAGCGACCCCACCCTGGAACGTGTGGGGATCAGAAGAAAACCTCGTGTGTAACTACACAGCACCATTACGGTATACGGCTCCAGCAGTGATGCACCACTCCTATTCCCGATACTGCAGGGGAGTAGGCTGCGTAGAGTGGAAATGGCAGCAGGAGGAGAAAAGAACTCGACCTGAACGACAGAGAGAAGATGCTGCTATGATGAACCCGTTACCTGTGGAGGAAAGTCGCCGGCGGTTGCCGGAGCTAGAGCAGCATCCTCGGGAGCTGGAGCTTCGACATCATCTGGAGCCGTGTCGCCAATGGGAGAGGGTGCCTTCCCAGCGGGAGCCGGAAACAGCGACCATCCTGAAAAGACCCGCATCGGGAGCAAAGTTCAAGTTGGAAAGTCATCAGAGGAAGCCGAATCTCCTCCATGCGGAACCAGACTCTCGAAGGCTGTCGGAGTCAAAACATCACCACCAGGAACCACTACATCGGGAGTCAGAACCAACTCATTGAGAATTGCAGGCCAGAGGAGCGGAAACGGTAACCTCCTCAGCGGAGCCTTCACCAGAAATGAAGGTCAGGCCAGTACTCAAGCCTTGGGGAATGGAGTACACAATGGCGTCTGTGGAGGGAACCAACGGTCGTGGGACGGGTGCTGTCGGAATGCCAAGACCGGTAGTGGTGAGTACACCCCAGCCCTTGACCACGAAGGTACCTCAGCTGTCTGAGTGCGAAACAGTGCATGGCAATCTGATGCCCCTCAATTTGTCCTGTGGCCATAATGACTGGAGGGCTGGGCCCACGTACGGTGCAGGCTCAGCGCTAGGTGCCTCGCATTCTCATCAAGCTGGGAAAGGCCTGTTTCCATTCCCTGGGTAGGCCGCCTGGATAGCAGGCATTATTGATATGAAGAAACAACGAGAGAAGGAGATATGGGCTTAGCTGTGGAGATATGGAGAGGACGCTATGGCCAGGCGCCACACTCAAGGGCAGCTAGCTCATACTAAAGTCGACCAGGGGTACGGCTTTATCCGAGAGGCAGGAACAAACAACAAAGTTTATGTCAACTGACGTAATGTGAACAAGGACCGAGGGACTGAATCACCAGTAAAAACATAGGCCAGACGGATTTCTCAGCTCAGAAACAGGGCGGTCACACGCTTAAATGCACAAGGTGCACTTTGAACTAAATAAGAAACTAGATCTGAGCTGAAAAAGTAAGTTAATGTGTATGCAAAATGTAAATGCATATTAACACATGACCATTGCACAGAGAAAACCAAAAACAAGACACAAAAAACAAATATCCAAAATAAAATAAAAAAAATTAATTGCATGAAGGTAGTAATAATAATAAAGGTATTTAGTAAACATAATTAAGGCTTGCAAGAGACGTCAAAAGCAATAAAAAAGGATTTTGGGGATATGTCAAAAGTAAAAGAAAAGTCAAAGATGCTATAGGATTTTTACAGGATGAAAATTATGAAATGGTAAGACAGGGTGTTGAGAAGGCCGAACTTATAAATTCCTATTTTGCATCTGTTTTTTCTCAGAAAGGAAATGTAACATCAACTGATCTTCACTGTCCTATTAAGAGAATAGAAGAATCCAGGATATCTATAAACAGAAAAATAGTGAGGAAACACTTAGCTAACTTAAATGAATTCAAGTCTCCAGGTCCAGATGAATTACACCCCAGAGTACTGAAGGAGATAACAGAAGAAATTTTTGAACCACTCTCCATAATCTTTGAAAATTCTTGGAGAACAGGAGAAGTCCCAGAAGACTTGAGAAATGTTGTTCCTATCTTCAAAAAGGGGAAGAAGGTGGACCCAGGGAACTATAGGCCGGTGAGTCTGACTTCTATACCAGGAAAGATCTTTGAACAAATCATTAACCCCTTACTGCCAGCTGACGGAATAGTACATCAGCTGGCAGTATCCCCTGCTTTGAGGTGGGCTCCGGCGGTGAGCCCACCTCAAAGCCGCGACATGTCAGCTGTTATAAACATCTGACATGTGCCCGTAATCGGCACGAGCGGAATCGCGATCCGCCCGTGCCTATTAACCAGTTAAATCCCTCTGTCAAAGCTGACAGGGGGCATTTAACTAGCGCTTCCGGCAGCCGGGCCGGAAATGAGGGCATCGCCGACCCCGTCAAGTGATCGGAGGTCGGCGACGCGTTGCCTTGACAACCAGAGGTCTCTTAGAGACCTCTATGGTTGTTGCTGGCACATTGCTGTGAGCACTGCCTGGTGGTCGGCGCTCATAGCAATGCAGTTAATCTGCTACATATGGGCGATCTGCTCATCGCACATATGTAGCAGAGCAGATCGAGTTGTGCATGCTTCTAGCCTCCTATGGAGGCTATTGAAGCATGCTAAAAGTAAAAGAAAAAAGAGTTTAAAAATTTTTAAAAAATGAAAAAAACCTAAAAGTTCAAATCACCTCCCTTTCGCCCCAATCAAAATAAAACAATAAATAAAATCAAACCTACACATATTTGGTATCGTCGCGTTCAGAATCGCCCGATCTATCAATAAAAAAAAATCAAACCTACACATATTTGGTATCCCTGTGTTCAGAATCGCCCAATCTATCAATAAAAAAAAGGATTAACCCGATCGCTAAACGGCGAAGCGAGAAAAAAATCAAAACGCCAGAATTAAGTTTTTTTGGTCGCCAAACATTGCATTAAAATGCAATAACGGGCAATCAAAATAACGGATCTGCGTGTAAATGGTATACTTAAAAATGTCCGCTCAGCACGAAAAAAATGAGCCCTCACCCGGCCCCAGTTCACAAAAAATGGAGACGCTACGGGTCTCAGAAAATGGCGCCATTTTTATTTCTATTTTTAGCAAACTTTGGAATTTTTTTTCACCACTTAGTTATAAGAGAACCTAGACATGTTTGGTGTCTATGAACTCGTAATGACCTGGAGAATCATAATGGCAGGTCAGTTTTAGCATTTAGTGAACCTAGCAAAAAAGCCAAACAAAAAACAAGTGTGAGATTGCACTTTTCACCGCACTTGGAATTTTTTCCCATTTTTGAGTACACTACATGGTAAAACCAATGGTATTGTTCAAAAGTACAACTCGTCCCGCAAAAAATAAGCCCTCACATGGCCATATTGATGTAAAAATAAAAAAGTTATGGCTCTGGAAAGAAAGGGAGCGAAAAACAAAAATGCAAAACCAAAAAATGCTCCGGGGTTAAGGGGTTAAACAACATGTAAGTACCTGGATAAGATGAAGAGATTAACCAGAGTCAGCATTGGTTTGTAACTAATAAGTCATGTCAGACTAACTTATTTCCTTCTATGACAGAATCACTGACTGGGTGGATCAAGGACATGCTGTATATATAGTATATCTTGACTTCAGCAAAGCATTTGACAAAATATCTCATACAATTCTTATTTAAAAAAATGACTAAGTATGGAATGGACAAGGCAACTGTTAGGTGGATTCATAACTGGCTTAGTGATCGGACCCAAAGAGTGGTCGTAAATGGCTGCACATCCAGTTGGAAGAATGTCTCAAGTGGGGTACCACAGGGCTCTGTCCTGGGCCCTGTATTGTTCAACATCTTTATCAATGATTTAGATAAAGGAGTTGAAGGTAAACGGATTACATTTGCTGATGACGCAAAGCTAGGAGGGGTAGCTAATACTAGAGAAGATAGAGAGAGAGGATTCCAAAAGATATAAATAAACTGGAGCAGTGGGCAGCAAGTAACAGAATAGTTTTTAACAGGGAAAAATGCAAAGTACTACATCTGGGCAATAAAAATGAAAAAGCATATACAGAATAGGAGGAATAGGGCTAAGGAACAGCACATGTTAAAAAGACTTGGGTATACTAATAGATCACAGACTGAACATGAGTCAACAGTGTGATGCAGCAGCAAAAAAGGCAAATACAATTCTAGGATGTATTAACAGAAGCATACAGTCTAGATCACGTGAAGTCATCATTGTCCTCTACTCCTCTTTGGTCAAACCTCATCTGGAATACTGTGTCCAGTTTTGGGCACCACATTTTTAAAAAGACATCATCAAACTGGAGCAAGTTCAGAGAAGAGCGACCAGAATGGTGACTGTTCTGCAAACCATGTCCTATGAGGAACGGTTGCAGGATTTGGGAATGTTTAGCTTGCAAAAGAGAAGACTGAGAGGAGACTTAATAGCTGTCCACAAATATCTCAAGGGCTGTCACATTGTAGAAGGATCATCTTTATTCTCATTTGCACAAGGAAAGACTAGAAGCAAGGGGATGAAACTGAATGGGAGGAGACACGGATTAGATATTAGAAAAAACTTTTGACAGGGTGATCAATAAGTGGAACAGGCTGCCACAAGAGGTGGTGAGTTCTCCTTCAATAGAAGTCTTCAAACAGAGGCTGGACAGACATCTGTCTGGGATGATTTAGTGAATCATACTTTGAGCAGAAGGTTAGACCAGATAGCCCAGGAGGACCCTTCCAACTCTACAATTTTATGATTCTATGATATCTAATAGTGATGTGTGTCTTATGCAATGTAGTATGGTAATCTACAGCATATAAGACATGTAAAGTGTTAATGTATAATGTGAGTAGCGTATAGTGCAAGGTAAGTGTAGTATTAGGGGATAGTAACAGTACAGTTTACATAGTTAAGTGGTTTAGCAGCAGTATAAAACATAGGATAAGAACAATAGGTTCAGTCTGTAGGATAGGAAAGTATAGGAAGTAGTTAATGATAGAACAAGCCAAGTGGATGGGAACTAGTGTTAATAACAAGGGGGACACTTCCTTTTAGTTTACTAGGTAGGGGGAGTAAGTGAAATGCATAGTAAGGACAAGTTCAGGTGCGGTGGATTGCAAGGGACAGCATGTGTTGCTTATTCCAGGCAGTGGGAGGCATTACTGGGATCCCGAGTGGTCACTTATGCCATGTCCAGAGCCCAAAATCTGGCATAGGCGCTGCCGGACACATTTTGTCCTTTGGCATACAGTGGAAGATGGACAGGGACCCGCATAGATGGAAGGTGATGACTGGTCCCAGGTGCACTGTGGAGATGGATGGGACATCCCTGAGGCTGACAGAATCAGTGGGCTTGGAGGTACTCCAGGATGAACTAGTGACAACACTAAAGAGGAGTTGCACTAAGGAGGATGAAAATGTGAATTTCTATCCCACCTGTCCCCACTTGAACTTAAACTGACTGGTAAACATTTGTCTGTTGTAAACAACTTGGTGTCCCCTGAATTGTGTGTGGCGGCTCCTGAAGAAGGAAGCCTGCTGTGCTGTGAATGTGCTAGAGATGGTTTCTGAGCAGAGGCTCCCTCTGGTGGTTACAGACAGTACTGAACCTTCCAGCGAGGAATGGCAATCTGTGATCACTGACTGGACTGATATAAGGGAGGTTCCCTCCCATAATGGTCGCCGGTGATCAATTGTTCTTGTCTCAATTGTGGTTCCTGGTTCATTTGGTAGTTTGCTGGAGTCTTGCCTGCATCTGCTGCTTTCAGATAAGATATTTTCTGCTTTTCTTTTTGTGCTTGCTTTTTGCATAGTTTTCTGCAATTTTGTGGAGGTCAGCCGGGTCCCCTCCTGGGGCCTGTGCTCCTCTCAGTTTATCTGTAGCCGCTGTTATTTGTTCATTTGCTTTTTCCTGTTTTTTCAGTGGCTGCGGCTTGGTTTTATTACACCAAAGATCTGATTTAGGTGGATGAGATCGTGTGATCTCAGGTTTTTTGGCAATCAGAAGTGTTGGTATTTTTTAGGGTTTTTTGTTGGATTGCAGTCAGAATTCTTTCCTGTACTTTTCTGTCTAGACAGATTGGGCCCCAGCGTTTGCTTATTCTATTTTCTGTCTGTGTCCGTGCTTTCTTCTTGTCTAACCGCCATTACATGTTTGGGGGCTTCCTATTTTTTGGGGGGATCTGCTCCGGGGCAGATAGCTTTCATCTTTCTGCCTTTAGGTGTAGTTATCTCTCAGGCTGTGACGAGGCGTCTAGGATCAACGTAGGAATGCTCAACGGCTACCTCTAGTTGTGTAGTTAGTTCAGGTTACTGCAATCCAATAGGTTCCAGCCTCTCTGGTGTATTACCGTTTTTGCTATTTCTACTCAGCTACCTAAACAGAACAGTATCACCGGCCCAAAACTAAAATTATATGGTACTCACAGAAAGGAAAAATAGTGTGGAACGAAAAAAGTTGTCAGAGTTGTCAGAGATTTTTTTTTTTTCTGTTTGTTGCATTTTTTTTTCTCCCTCTTTCTCTCTGGGTGCTGAGGAGGATTTTTTTTCTTCAATGGAGTTTGCACAGTTGTCTGGCCATGTGGAACAGCTTGCCACTGAGGTTCAGAGTATTGCTACCTATCTTGCTAGGTTGCCGGTTGTGGAACCTAGGATCCCCATGCCAGATTTGTTTTTGGGGGATCGGGCTAAATTTCTGAATTTCAAAAATAACTGTAAGTTGTTTTTTGCCTTAAAGCCTAAGTCCTCAGGGAACGGAGCACAGCAGGTTCATATTGTCATCTCTCTCCTGCGCGGCGACCCTCAGGATTGGGCTTTTTCCCTGACACCTGGGGATCCTGTTTTGAATGATGTTGATGTATTTTTTCAGGCTCTGGGGTTGTTGTACGATGAGCCTAATGTCACTGATCAAGCTGAAAAGACCTTGTTGGCATTAAGTCAGGGCTGTGAAACTGCTGAACTGTACTGTCAGAAATTTCGAAAGTGGGCAGTCCTGACCAAATGGAATGATGATGCTTTGGCAGCCCTTTTTCGGAAGGGTCTGTCAGAGAATGTAAAGGATGTTATGGTGGGATTCCCTGTTCCCTCTGGTCTCAATGATTCTATGTCTTTGGCTATTCAAATTGACAGACGTTTGCGTGAGCGCAGAGGTATGCGTGAGATGGTGTTGTCTTGTGGGCCAGCTCCTGAGCCCATGCAATGTGATGGAGTGACTTCTGGGGCACAGCGTCATGAGTTTCGAAAGCGCAATGGGTTATGTTTCTAATGTGGTGTTGCCTCTCATGCTATTTCCGTCTGCCCTAAGCGGGGAAGACGTTTTGCGCGCTCAGTTGTTTTGGGTAGTGTTCAGACTAAATTTCTGTTGACTGTTACCCTCATTTGCTCCATGTCCACATTTTCGGCTCAGGCTTTTGTTGATTCAGGAGCAGCTATTAACCTGATGGATTTTGACTTTGCCAAACGTTGTGGCTTTCCCATGATACCCCTGCGGAAGTCTATTCCTCTACTGGGCATTGATTCTACCCCTTTGGCGGAGAATAAACCCTAATTTTCTACTCAGGTGATAATGAGGGTTGAACCAGATCATCAGGAGAGTTGCAAATTTCTGGTGTTGCATAATCTGCATGACATTATTGTACTGGGTTTCCCTTGGTTACAGATTCATAATCCTGTTTTGGATTGGAAATCTGTGTCTGTGACCAGTTGGGGCTGCCAATGTGTTAATGCTGACACTCCTGTTTTTTCTGCCTCTCCCCAGTCTCAGGATATTCCTGACTTTTTGACTGATTTTTCTGATGTGTTTAGTGAAAGTAAGTCTGTGTCCTTACCTCCTCACAGAAGCTACGATTGCGCTATTGAGTTAGTGCCTGGTGGTAAATTTCCTAAGGGTCGCCTTTTTAACTTATCTGTACCTGAACACGATGCTATGCGATCTTATATCAATGAGTCATTCGAGAAGGGTCATATCAGACCATCCTCTTCACCCTTGGGCGCCGGTTTTTTCTTTATGGCCAAAAAGGATGGTTCATTGAGGCCGTGTATTGATTATCGTCTCCTGAATAAGATCACTGTGAAATATCAATATCCGTTACCCTTGATTTCTGACCTGTTTTCCAGAGTGAAAAGTGCTAGTTGGTTTACCAAGCTTAACCTCAGGGGGGCGTATAACCTTATTTGCATTAGCACGGGGATGAATGGCAGACGGCGTTTAGTACCCCAGATTGGCATTTTGAGTACCTAGTGATGCCCTTTGGGGAGCACTAATGCTCCTTCCGTCTTCCAATCCTTCATGAATGATATTTTCAGGGATTTTGTGGATAAATTTCTGATTGTTTATTTGGATGATATCTTGATTTTTTCCAATGACTGGGACTCTCATGTGAAACATGTTCGGACTGTGTTCCAGATTTTAATAGAGAATGCACTGTATGTGAAGGGATCAAAGTGTCTTTTTGGCGTACAGAAGGTCTCATTTCTGGGATTCATTTTGTCCCCATCTGTTATTGAAATGGACCCGGTCAAGATTCAGGCCATCTGTGATTGGGTTCAACCTACTTCATTAAAGGCTCTTCAGAGATTTTTGGGTTTTGCAAATTTTTATCGTAAATTTATTGGTAATTTCTCCGGTATTGTTAAATCATTGACTGATTTGACCAAAAAGGGTTCTGATGTGGTGAATTGGCCTCCTGAGGCAGTTTCTGCGTTTCAGGAACTTAAGCAGAGATTCACTTCTGCTCCTGTTCTACGGCAGCCTGATGTTTCTCTGCCATTTCAGGTGGAGGTTGATGCTTCTGAAATTGGGGCAGGTGCCGTTTTGTCCCAAAGAGATCTGGAGACCTCTAAGAGTAACCCTTGTGCCTTTTTCTCTCGAAAATTTTCTCCAACTGAACGTAATTATGACGTGGGTAATCGGGAGTTATTGGCCATGAAGTGGGTCTTTGAAGAGTGGAGACATTGGCTGGAAGGAGCCAAACATCAGGTGGTGGTCCTCACGGACCATAAGTACCTGGTTTATCTCGAATCAGCCGAGCGACTTAATCCTAAACAGGCCAGGTGGGCCTTGTTTTTCACACGTTTTAATTTTGTGGTTTCTTTACTTCCTGGCACTAAGAATGTTAAGGTGGATGCCCTCTTAAGGAGTTTCTTTGCAGATTCTCCTGAGTTATCTGATCCTGCTGTTATTTTGAAAGAGGGTGTAGTGCTTTCCGCCATCTCGCCCAATTTGAGACTGGCTCTGGAAGGGTGTCAGGAGGATAAACCTGAGCGCTGCCCTATTGGGATATTGTTTGTCCCAGCCCAGTGGAAGAAGAGTGTGATGTCTGAGATTCATTGTTCCGCGTTGGCTGGTCATCCCGGGATTTTTGGTACCAGAGACTTGGTGAGTCGGTTCTTTTAGTGGCCTACTTTGTCTCGTGACGTCAGGGACTTTGTGCAGTCCTGTGGGACTTGCTCTCGTTCCAAGCCTTGCTCTCACTCTAGTGGTTTGTTAATGCCATTACCTGTGCCCAAGAGGCCATGGACCCATATCTTTATGGATTTTATTTCTGACCTCCCTGTCTCTCAGAGAATGACCGTTATCTGGGTAATCTGTGATAGGTTTTCCAAAATGATACATCTTGTGCCATTACCTAAGTTACCTTCCTCCTCCGAATTGGTGCCTTTGTTCCTTCAGCATGTGGTTCGGATACATGGCATTCCGGAGAACATTGTGTCTGACAGAGGAGTCCAGTTTGTTTCCAGATTTTGGAGGACATTTTGTTCTAAACTTGGTGTTCAATTATCTTTATCCTCTGCATTTCATCCTCAGACCAATGGACAAACTGAGAGAACAAACCAGACCTTGGAGACTTATTTGAGATGTTTTGTGTCTGCTGATCAAGATGACTGGGTCTCTTTTTTGCCTTTGGCTGAGTTTGCTCTTAATAATAGGGCTAGCTCTGCCACCTTGATGTCTCCATTTTTCTGCAATTCTGGGTTTCACCCTCGATTTTCTTCGGGACAGGCGGAGGCTTCTGTCTGCCCGGGTGTTGACTCTGTTGTGGAGAGAATGCAGCAGATTTGAGACCAGGTAGTGGAGAGGTTGTCTCTCTCTCAAGAGAAGGCCCAGCGGTTTGCCAACCGACATAGGACTGATGGTCCTCGGTTTAAAGTGGGGGACTTGGTTTGGTTGTCCTCAAGAAATATCCCTATGAGGGTTGCATCTCCATAGTTTAAGCCTAGGTTCGTTGGACCTTATAAGATCATGGAGATTCTTAATCCGGTTCCCTTTCGTTTGCTTCTTCCAGGGGCATTTAAGATCCATAACGTGTTACACAAGTCCTTATTGAAGAGGTTTGTCGAGCCAGTGGTTCCTATGGCTGCGCCTCCTGACCCTGTTTTGGTTGATGGCAATCTGGAGTATGTGGTTGAGAAAATATTGGATTCTCGTTTTTCTAGACGGAAACTCCAGTATTTGGTTATGTGGAAAGGTTATGGTCAGGAGGACAATTCTTGGGTGTTTGCTTCGGACATCCATGCTAGGAGACTGATCCGCGCCTATCACCGAGCTCATCCTGATTGGCCTGGTTGCACAAGTGAGGGTTCAGTGACCTTCCTCAAGGGGGGGGTACTGTTGTGAATGTGCTAGAGATGGTTTCTTAGCAGAGGCTCCCTCTGGTGGTTACAGACAGTACTGACCCTTCCAGCGAGGAATGGCAATCTGGGATCACTGACTGGACTGATATAAGGGAGGTTCCCTCCCATGATGGTTGCCGGTGATCAATTGTACTTGTCTCAATTGTGGTTCCTGGTTCATTTGGAAGTTTGCTGGAGTCTTGCCTGCATCTGCTGCTTTCAGATAAGATATTTTCTGATTTTCTTTTTGTGCTTGCTTTTTGCATAGTTTTCTGCACTTTTGTGGAGGTCAGCCGGGTCCCCTCCTGGGGCCTGTGCTCCTCTCAGTTTATCTGTAGCCGCTGTTATTTGTTCATTTGCTTTTTCCTGTTTTTTCAGTGGCTGCGGCTTGGTTTTATTACACCAGAGATCTGATTTAGGTGGATGAGATCGTGTGATCTCAGGTTTTTTGGCAATCAGAAGTGTTGGTATTTTTTAGGGTTTTGTTGGATTGCAGTCAGAATTCTTTCCTGTACTTTTCTGTTTAGACAGATTGAGCCCCAGCGTTTGCTCATTCTATTTTCTGTCTGTGTCCGTGATTTCTTCTTGTCTAACCGCCATTACATGTTTGGGGGCTTCCTATTTTTTGGGGGGATCTGCTCCGGGGCAGATAGCTTTCATCTTTCTGCCTTTAGGTGTAGTTATCTCTCAGGCTGTGACGAGGCATCTAGGATCAATGTAGGAACGCTCCACGGCTACCTCTAGTTGTGTGGTTAGTTCAGGTTACTGCAATCCAATAGGTTCCAACCTCTCTGGTGTATTACCGATTTTGTTATTTCTCCTCAGCTACCTAAGCATAACATAACACTGCTGCCTACAAGTGAGTGTGATGCACTCCACACCCTACAGCACACTGGGACTGGGACACTGATTGTCTGTAAAGTGCCAGAGCAAAATCAGACAGAAGCTTAGGTCATGATTACCGTTCTGCAGAACTTTACACATGCATTAATATTATTTTCCCTTTTAAATGATGGAGTTCCCAGAAAAACTCGACGTACCCAAATATAAGTCTTTAAACGAAAGGTGCCATCAAAAAAATGTTTATTCAACAATTGAAAAAACGTAAAGTATTAATGTTTTAAATTTTTTTAATATTGTAATTTGTTTTTATTTAAGTAAAATATGAAAAATAATTAAAAAAGGTTTGGTATTTCCACTTTTAAACACTAGGGGGAGCAGCGGCTGAAATTTGCCATGAAAACCTAGTGTACAACTAGGTCACATTAGATCACTGCTCCCATAGAAGTGGACAGAGCAGGGTCACACATTACACCACTGCTCCAAAAGAAGTGGACGGAGTGGGATCACGCATTACAGCACTCTTCCCATAAGTAGACAGAGCAGGATTACACATTTCTAAGGGAGCAGTAGTGTAATGTATGACCCCGCTACATACACTACTATGGAAGCAGTGGTGTAATGCATGACCCTGCTTCATTCCCTACAGTACTACTCTCATAGAAATGGACAGAGTGGGGTCACACAATAATTTTCCTCCCTCCCTGCTCAAATTTGCTACCCTTACAAAGCCATTTTTGTCCTATTAAACCCCCTAGATTCCCCATATAGTCCAATAGGCCCCACATAGTGCTCCATGATATAATGGCCCCACCTAGTACACTATACAATATAATGGTTTCATATAGATAGAATAGATAAATAGAATAGCTAGAATATATAGATATCCTGTAGACATATAATTTCACAAGCCCTCTACATATAATAAACTTGCACCCTTGAGTGTCTTTTATCTGGCGCTAAAGAGTGTTTAGCTTTGTTTACCCTAATTAATCTAATTAATAAATAAATGGATAAAATTTATGTGGGGTCCTCCCTATTTTTGGTAACCAGCCAAGGTAAAGCAGACAGCTGTGAGCTGATATTATCAGGTTTTGAAGTTCCCTGGTTATCTGAATAATGGTAGTTGGGGTTGTTCACAGCTGTGAATTGTCAAAAATCACTGTTGACATCAAGCCTGGGGTTAGTAATGGAGATGTGTCTGTCAGACACCCCAATTACTAACTCAGTAATGGCAAAAAAAACATACAGACAGAAAAATACATATTATTTGAAAAAGTATTCCTCAACACTTTCCCTGGTGCACCAATTTATTTCTGAAAGAAAAACCCCTACAGATCCAACATAGTCAGGGATTCTGCTGTAGTCCACAAATGCAAATCTGAAAACCATAAAAAGCGACAAATAAAGATAAGACTAGAGTTGAGCGATACTTTCCGATATCCTAAAGTATCGGAATCGGAATGGTATCGCCGATATCACTAAAATATCGGCGATACCCGATACCGATACCGGAAGTCCCATGTAAGTCTATGGGAACAAAATATCGCAACTAAAAAAAACCCATTCTTTCCTTGTAAACACTAAATATACACACATAGAATACATATATATATATATACATGTCATTGTGACATATATATATACATATATGTATAGTTTATACACTTCTACATAGTAAAATATCCTCTCATTCAATTGCCGGGTAAAGCCGGCTTCAGTGAAAAGACAGAAGCACCCGACATGAAATGACACTTGGTGTACATAGGGTTAACCATGTCTTTTCATGTCGTTTGCTATCTGATTTGCACAAACAATTAAATCAGACTATGTGTGCAAAATTTCACACCTGTAGGGGTTAATTAAAGGTGTAAATTCGTTGTAAAAAAAACGGACTTTTTTTGCTACGAATTTACACCTTTAATTAACCCCTACAGGTGTGAAATTTTGCACACATAGTCTGATTTAATTGTTTGTGCAAATTAGGCTGGAGTCACACACAACCACAAAAAATCGGTCCGTTTTAGACGGTCGACAATCGGATCAAAATAAAAACATCACACATCCTTCTGGCATCCGATTTTCCTTCAAAGATGCGATTTAATCGCATGTGTGTGTACCTTGTAACATCCGATTTTCATCCGACTTGCGAGATTTTCTCGCAGGCTTGCAAAACTGACATATAATGGATCCAAAAGAATAGTATTTAAATGCCAAAAGAAAGAATAGATATATACACATATATATATATATATATATATATATATATATATGTCATTGTGACATATATATATACATATATTTATAGTTCTTCTTACACTTCTACATACTGTTATAGCCGCTAATTCAATTGCCGGCTTCAGTGAAATCACAGAAGCCGACATGAAATGATACATTGTTTCCACACATTTAACCATGTAATTTCATGTATTTTTATATATGTTTGAAACATACAATTACATGAGTATATGTGTGCTAAATTTCAGACATGTAGGGGTTAATTAAAGGTGTAAATTCGTTGTAAAAAAACGGACTTTTTTTGCTACGAATTTACACCTTTAATTAACCCCTACAGGTGTGAAATTTTGCACACATAGTCTGATTTAATTGTTTGTGCAAATTAGGCTGGAGTCACACACAACCACAAAAAATCGGTCCGTTTTAGACGGTCGACAATCGGATCAAAATAAAAACATCACACATCCTTCTGGCATCCGATTTTCCTTCAAAGATGCGATTTAATCGCATGTGTGTGTACCTTGTAACATCCGATTTTCATCTGACTTGCGAGATTTTCTCGCAGGCTTGCAAAACTGACATATAATGGATCCAAAAGAATAGTATTTAAATGCCAAAAGAAAGAATAGATATATACACATATATATATATATATATATATATATATATATATATATATATGTCATTGTGACATATATATATATACATATATTTATAGTTCTTACACTTCTACATACTGTTATAGCCGCTAATTCAATTGCCGGCTTCAGTGAAATCACAGAAGCCGACATGAAATGATACATTGTTTCCACACATTTAACCATGTAATTTCATGTATTTTTATATATGTTTGAAACATACAATTACATGAGTATATGTGTGCTAAATTTCAGACATGTAGGGGTTAATTAAAGGTGTAAATTCGTTAAAAAAAATGCGTGGGCTCCCGCTGTATTTTCTCCACCAGACAGACAAAGCAAGCGAGTGGGGGCAGATAATAATAGCCTAGGGAGGGTACATTTTTTTTGTGCCCCCCCCCTGGCTACTAACATCTGCCCCCAGACACCCCAGAAAGGGCAAATCTATAATTAGATTCGCCCTTTCTGGCACTTTGCCCGTCTATTCCCATTGCCCTGTAGCGGTGGCGAATGGGTTAATAAGGGGTTAAAATGACCTTGCAATTGAAAGGTCACTTTAAGCCAGGTTAATAATTGATAGCTGTCAATTAGGCAACTATCAATTATTAATCCTATTGTATGAAAGAAAAATCAAACACACACACTTTAATAAAAAATAAGTTTAATGAAATAATCACACAGTTTTTGACCATATTTTATTTTCCTGCTAAAACCATTTCCTGTAATAAAAATAAAATAAAAAAGCAAAATTATACTTACCAATCCGATGTACAGTCAGGTCCCACGGTGTAATCCATCAGAAAGGGTTAGCAGGTTACAGGTCGCAGAGAGCTAATAATGCTGTCTCAGACCTGTATTCCCCTGAATGAATAAGTTCCTCTCCCAGCGAAAGTAGAGGAATAGATTCATGAATGGAGCTTAATTGATTTATTGCCAATTTAACTGTAGTGACCTGACCTAAAGGGAAAGTGGACACAATCAATTAAGCTTCATTCATGAAACACATCCTCTCCTGTCGCCAGGAGAGGAACTTATTCATTCATGAGCTTTGAGCTGAGCATGCAGGATTACTTGCACTGCTTGGCTCAAAGCTAGTTAACCCTTTGTGAAGGATTACAGCGTGGGACGTGACAGATCGGCGGAATAGGTAAGAATAATGTTGTTTTATTTCTTTTTCTTTATTTTAGGAGATCAATGGCTTCGCACGGATTTAGTGTAAAATAAAATATGGTCAAAAAAATGTGTTTTTATTTCATTAAAATTATTTATTCTTAAAGTGTGTGTGTTTTTTTATTTACTTCAATAGGATTAATAATTGATAGTTGTCTAATTGACAGCTATCAATCATTAACCTGCCTTAAAGGTCACCTTTCAATTGCAAGGTGACAGTAAGGTGAGATTAACCCATTCGCCACCGCTACAGGGCAATGGGAATA
Source organism: Oophaga sylvatica (assembly GCA_033576555.1). Lineage (NCBI taxonomy): Eukaryota > Metazoa > Chordata > Amphibia > Anura > Dendrobatidae > Oophaga > Oophaga sylvatica. The sequence goes on along the minus strand of JARQOD010000004.1, from coordinate 425,097,877 downwards.
GACGGGCAAAGTGCCAGAAAGGGCGAATCTAATTATAGATTTGCCCTTTCTGGGGTGTCTGGGGGCAGATGTTAGTAGCCAGGGGGGGCACAAAAAAATGCACCCTCCCTGGGCTATTATTATCTGCCCCCACTCGCTTTGCTTTGTCTGTCTGGTGGAGAAAATACAGCGGGAGCCCACGCATTTTTTTTCAACGAAATTACACCTTTAATTAACCCCTACATGTCTGAAATTTTGCACAAATACACTCATGTAATTGTATGTTTCAAACATATATAAAAATACATGAAATTACATGGTTAAATGTGTGGAAACAATGTATCATTTCATGTCGGCTTCTGTGATTTCACAAAACCCGGCAATTGAATTAGCGGCTATTACAGTATGTAGAAGTCTAGGAACTATAAATATATGTATATATACATGTCACAATGACATGTATATATATATGTATGTGTTCTATGTGTATATATCTATTCTTTCTAGTCTTTATTAAAGCTGTCAGTGTGATTTTACAGTATAGCCGGGGATGAATTGCCGGCTTTTCTAAAGGACACCGATGCGATTTCATCGCAAGTCACACAGTGTGGTCCGTTTGTAATCAGATTTTTCATCGCTCCCATAGACTTGCATTGGCGATTGTCGACCGACAATCGGTGACAGTGGCAGCATGCTGCGATTGTACACGGACGTTTAAAACGGACCACAAAAAATCTGATACTGGGAGCTGCTCCATAGATTAACATAGGTCCGACTGCAATGCGATATTTCATCGCATTGCAGTCGTCCGATTTTGTCGCCAGTGTGACTCCGGCCTTAGATAGCAAAGGACATGAAAAGACATGGTTAACCCTATGTACACCAAGTGTCATTTCATGTCACCCGACATGAAATGACACTTGGTGTACATAGGGTTAACCATGTCTTTTCATGTCCTTTGCTATCTAATTTGCACAAACAATTAAATCAGACTATGTGTGCAAAATTTCACACCTGTAGGGGTTAATTAAAGGTGTAAATTCGTTGTAAAAAAAACGGACTTTTTTGCTACGAATTTACACCTTTAATTAACCCCTACATGTCTGAAATTTAGCACACATATACTCATGTAATTGTATGTTTCAAACATATATAAAAATACATGAAATTACATGGTTAAATGTGTGGAAACAATGTATCATTTCATGTCGGCTTCTGTGATTTCACTGAAGCCGGCAATTGAATTAGCGGCTATAACAGTATGTAGAAGTGTAAGAACTATAAATATATGTATATATATTATATGTCACAATGACATATATATATATATATATATATATATATGTGTATATATCTATTCTTTCTTTTGGCATTTAAATACTATTCTTTTGGATCCATTATATGTCAGTTTTGCAAGCCTGCGAGAAAATCTCGCAAGTCGGATGAAAATCGGATGTTACAAGGTACACACACATGCGATTAAATCGCATCTTTGAAGGAAAATCGGATGCCAGAAGGATGTGTGATGTTTTTATTTTGATCCGATTGTCGACCGTCTAAAACGGACCGATTTTTTGTGGTTGTGTGTGACTCCAGCCTAATTTGCACAAACAATTAAATCAGACTATGTGTGCAAAATTTCACACCTGTAGGGGTTAATTAAAGGTGTAAATTCGTAGCAAAAAAAGTCCGTTTTTTTTACAACGAATTTACACCTTTAATTAACCCCTACAGGTGTGAAATTTTGCACACATAGTCTGATTTAATTGTTTGTGCAAATCAGATAGCAAACGACATGAAAAGACATGGTTAACCCTATGTACACCAAGTGTCATTTCATGTCGGGTTCTGCATTTTCACAAAAGCCGGCAATTGAATTAGCGGCTATTATACTATGTAGAAGTGTATGAACTACAAATATAAATATATATATATATGTGTCACAAATTCAATGACATGTATATATATATATGAGGTGTAAAATTGCTGAAAAAAAATGCGTGGGCTCCCGCCCTATTTTCGCAACCAGACAGACAAAGCCAGTGAGTGGGGGCAGATAATAATAGCCCAGAGAGGGACCATTATTTTTGCCCCCCCCGGCTACTAACATCTGCCCCCAGACACCCCAGGAAAGACAAATCTATAATTAGATTCGCCCTTTCTGGCACTTTGCCCGTCTATTCCCATTGCCCTGTAGCGGTGGCGAATGGGTTAATATGGGGTTAAAGCCACCTTGCTATTGAAAGGTGACCTTAAGCCAGGTTAATAATTGAGAGCTGTCAATTAGACAACTATCAATTATTAATCCTATTGCATGAAATAAAAATAAAACACACACACTTTAATTAAAAATCATTTTAATGAAATAAAGACACATGTTTTTGACCATCTTTTATTTTACTGCAAAAACCATTTCCTGTAATAAAAATAAAATAAAAAAGCAAAATTATTCTTACCTATCCCATGCACAGTCAGGTCCCACGGTGTAATCCTTCAGAAAGGGTTAATGTTTACTGCAGGGACCGCAGCTAATGCTGCAGCCTCACAGTAAACCCCAAATGAATGAGTTCCTCTCCTGCCTGACAGGAGAGTAAAGGCTGGGTGTCACATAACGATACACCAGCGATCCCGACAACGATATGCACTTGTCAGGATCGCTGGTGTATCGCTACATGATCGCTGCTGAGCTGCCAAACAGGCAGCGATCTGGGACAGCGACACTGCGGGTAACATCGCTTAAGGGCCCGTCTCACATAGCGATATCGCTACCGAGATCGCTGCTGAGTCACTAGTTTTGTGACGCAGCAGCGAGCTCACCAGCGATATCGCTGTGTGTGACATTCAGCGACGATCAGCCCCCTGCCGGGTATCGCTGATCGTCGCAGAACTGTCAGGACCTTTTGTTGATCGCTGGTTTCCCTCTGACAGGCACGCATCGCTGCGTGTGACAGGCGGGAGACCAGCGATCCGCTGGTAACCAAGGTACACAGCGGGTTTCCAGGCACCGCGCAGCGCTTGGAAACCCGCTGTGTACCTTGGATACCAGCTCCCTGCATCAGGGCGCTGGTATCCAAGGTACACAGCGGGTTTCTAGGCACAGCCCCGCGCCTGGAAACCCGCTGTGTACCTTGGTTACCAGCGGATCGCTGGTCTCCCGCCTGTCACACGCAGCGATGTGTGCCTGTCAGCGGGAAACCAGCGATCAAAGGTCCTGACATTTCAGCGACGATCAGCGATACCCGGCAGGGGGGCTGATCGTCGCTGAATGTCACACACAGCGATATCGCTGGTGAGCTTGCTGCTGCGTCACAAAACTAGTGACTCAGCAGCGATCTCGGTAGCGATATCGCTATGTGAGACGGGCCCTTAAGTGGAAAGCTTAATTGATTGCTTTCCACTTTCACTTCAGGTCAGCCAGGGACACAATCAGTGACGTCAGAGGGAACTGATTAACAAAAATAGGGGTTCCCTTCGAAAAAAAAATGGCGTGGGGTCCCCCCTATTTTTGTTAACCAGCCAGATGAAGCAGACCGCTGAGGCCTGGATTTTCAGGCTGTTAAGGAGCCAAGATCCATGGACCTTGCCAGCCTGATAATACCAGGCCACAGCAGTCTGTATATCTTGGCTGATTAACAAAAATAGGGGATCCCTCGAAAAAAATTGGCGTGGGGTCCCCCCTATTTTTGTTAACCAGCCAGATGAAGAAAACCGCTGAGGCCTGGATTTTCAGGCTGTTAAGGAGCCAAGATCCATGGACCTTGCCAGCCTGATAATACCAGGCCACAGCAGTCTGCATATCTTGGCTGATTAACAAAAATAGGGGATCCCCTCGAAAAAAATTGGCGTGGGGTCCCCCCTATTTTTGTTAACCAGCCAGATGAAGCAGACCGCTGAGGCCTGGATTTTCAGGCTGTTAAGGAGCCAAGATCCATGGACCTTGCCAGCCTGATAATACCAGGCCACAGCAGTCTGCATATCTTGGCTGATTAACAAAAATAGGGGATCCCCTTGAAAAAAATTGGCGTGGGGTCCCCCCTATTTTTGTTAACCAGCCAGATGAAGCAGACCGCTGAGGCCTGGTTTTTCAGGCTGGTAAGGATCCAATATCCATGGACCTTGCAAGCCTGATAATACCAGGCCACAGCAGTCTGCTTAGCTTGGCTGGTTAACAAAAATAGGGGATCCCCTCGAAAAAAAAAACGGCGTGGGGATCCCCCCTATTTTTGTTAACCAGCCAAGTAAAATGCAGACTGCTGCGGCCTGGTATTAAAAGACTGTCAAGGCCCATGGATTTTGGCCCTCAACAGCCTGATAATACCAGGCTACAGCAGCCCCACATTTGGCGCATCAAAAGATGTGCCAATTGTGGCACTTTACCCGGCTCTTCCCACTTGCCCTGTAGCGGTGGCAAGCGGGGTAATAAGGGGTTATTGTCACCGTTGATTGCACGGTGACAATAAGCCCGGTTAATAATGGAGAGGCGTCAATAAGACACCGATCCATTATTAATCCCAAAGTTATTAAATGTATAAAAAAAAGACACAGCAAGAAAAAAGTCTTTTAATGAAATAAAAGAGACAACACAGTTTTCATTTCTTTTATTACTCTCTCATTCCTGCGACGCCATCGATCTCCTGTAAAAAAAGAAAAAAAACAAACCAACAGTATACCACCTGTCCGACGCAGTCCATAACGATAGTCCCACGACGATCCAGCTCTGCTACATCGCAATGACAGGCAGAGCCTGTCATTGCAACGCAGCACAGCTGATTACCTGCTTCCCCGGCGGTGACGTCATCGGACTGACTGCTTTACGGCCGCGATTACCCAGCAGTCACTGCAGTTATCGCGAGAAACTGCATGTGACCGCCGGGGAAAGAAGATGGCGGCCATGAAGCAGTGCAGGACGTGACCGCCGGAGATCTTCTGCCAGGTAAGTGCCGCTGACTCCTGACAGACCCGACCGACGGACACTGACAGTGACAGTGACAATCCCGATTCCGGTATCCGATAAGACGAAAATATCGGAACTCGGAATCGGAATTCCGATACAGCTAATATCGGCCGATACCCGATATTTGCAGTATCGGAATGCTCAACACTAGATAAGACACTGTCCCTCGTTTACCAATTTATTAGAAAACAAAAAGTTCCCACACAGGTCTGACGTAGTCCATGGCATTTCCACTATAATCTCTATATCCAACGTCCAAAAGCTATGGAGTCTTGTTCAGAGAATGAAGCTCCATAGGCTATAGCAGCAGCCTATTTCAGTTTTTCTTGTTTAATAAATTTGCGAAATTTCTACATTTCTATTTTTTTCAGTAAAGATGGGGTGCAGAGTGTACATTAATGAGAAAAAAATGAACTTTTTTGAATTTACCAAATGGCTGCAATGAAACAAAGAGTGAAAAATTTAAAGGGGTCTGAATGCTTTCCTTACTCACTATATATATATATATATATGTATATATATATATATATATATATATTAATCAAAAAATGGAGCAGCACAGTTAATGATTAATGGGTGCAAATTCCTCTTCAGCAATACCCCAATACTTGCCACCTTAGATATTCAAAATGTTTCCAATGGGGGTGGGAAGTTACCCTTGAAAGGGAACGGTCCTGCTTTCCGGGATGGTAAGGATACCCATTATATCCCTTTTAGGTGTACGAACCCGTTTTAATGAGTGTCCGGCTACATAATTTTCCTGCACATTATGATGTTCGGGATGGACTTACAAAATTACATTTTTGTGGAAATTTCTAATATATAACCACATCCTGACTATATAGATAGGATTTGGAGGTCTTTATAACGATTATATACAATGGAGCGTTTTTACATAAGGTATGCCACATGCAAGATGGCTTCCTGCTACTGACAGAGTGATAGTGAGCATGCTCACAGCATGAAATGCCACACAGGCTTCCTGATAGGCTTGGAGACGTAATACCAGGAAGTAGCCTGTAAGGCTATGTGCACATGTTGCGGAATTGCCATGGAAATTTCCGCGGCAATTCCGCACCTCCCTGCCGCCGGAAATACGCATATTATAGGTATGCGTATTCCCGCTAAAAACTAGCGTTTTGCAAGCGTAATTAGCTTGCAGAATGCTAGCGTTTTACAAGCGATCTGACAGGTTGGTCACATGAGTCAAACATAATGTTTGACTCGTGTGACCAACTTTTTACTATTGATGCCGCCTATGCCGCATCAATAGTAAAAAGATCTAATGTAAAAATAAAAAAAAAATTATAAATAATGCTATTCTCACCTTCCGGCGGCCCCCGCAGCTTTCCCGCCTCTCAGCGACGCTCCCGGCCAATCCCATTCCCAGGAGTCCTTTGCGACAATCATCCCGATGACGTGGCATCACGCGAGACCGCTACGTCATCTGGGTGATCTCGCAAAGGACTCCTGGGAACGGGAGCGTCGCTGAGAGGCGGGAAAGCTGCGGGGGCCGCCGGAAGGTGAGAATATCATTATTTTTTATTTTAATTATTGTTTTTACATGGATATGGTACCCAGGGCCTGGAGGAGAGTCTCCTGTCCTCCAGACCCTGGGTACCATCCGCACATGAACCGCTTACTTTCCGCATGGTGGGCACAGCCACATGCGGAAAGTAATTGGTTCAATGCATTCCTATGGCGGCAGAATCGCCGCGGTTCCGCAAAAAAGAATGAGCATGCTGCGGATTTTCCCACGATGCGATTCCGCCGCGGAAAAACCCGCAGCATGTGCACAGCATTGCGGAATCTCATAGGCCTTAATGTGTTGTATTGTGTAAGCGGTTTTGCCGCGGTTTCACGGCGTTTCCGCCGCGAAAAACCGCGGCAAAACCGCTAGGAATCCGCAACGTGTGCACATAGCCTAAGACATGTGCAGTTATGCCCCACATGTGCTGTATATGGCGTTTTTGTTGTCAGTGGCATCCTCCACGTGTAGCATTTAGTCACCTGCTGAGTGAGTATCGTTACTGTTGATTACAGTCACAGCTGTGCAGAATTATAATATACTAACAATTAGTGGATTGCATAATGATGTGCAATGTTTTGAGTGGTGAGCACTATCTGTGACTATGTAAATGATTTATTCACATATATATATGTAATATTTGTATAACTACTATATGGTATGAGCAATATTTTTATGAAATTAGCTAATTGGAGATAATGATTTGCTGTGATCCTATAAAAACCTGCATATGTGTGATGAACAGTGCTTGAGGAAGGCTCATGGAGCCGAAACGTTGCCATACTATGTGGGTGCAATAAATATCCACATCTTCTATCTGTCTATTGGAGTGCTGCCTATTTTTTGGATATATATATATATATAATTTTTTTTTGCCTAAAATACAAAAGAAATGTGCCAACTTTAACTTAATGCCTTTTAGAGATCATTTCATCTTCAACTTGTTTAACTGTTTACAATAGCAGTAATTTTGACCAAACTTGTCCAAACTTTTACATGCCACTGTAGTGCCCCACAGTACAATGTGCCCCACAGTATAATGGCCTCATATAGTGATTCACAGTATAATGTTCCCCACAGTATAATGGCCCCTTATAGTGCACCACAGTATAATTGCCACATATAGTGCACCGCACTATAATGTTCCTCAGATAGTGCTCCACAGTATAATGTGCCCCACAGTATAATGATATCATATAGTGCCTCACAGTATAATGGGCTCATATAGTGTCCCACAGTATAATGGGCCCATATAGTGTCCCACATAGCGCTCCACAAAATAATGGCCCCATATAGTACCCCACAGTATAAAGTGCCCCATATAGTGCATCCTGGTATATATCCCCCATCCTGGTATATGTCTCCATCATGGCATATATCCTCCTTCCTGGTATATGTTTTCCCATCCTGGTATATGTCACCCATCCTGGTGTAATGTCCCCATCCTGGTGTATGTCCCCATCCTGATATATGCTCCCCATTCTGGTATATGTTCCTCATCCTGGTATATATTCCCCCATCCTGGTATATGTGTCATGTGTGCATTGCTACGAAGATCGTCGCGGTTGCACATTTTGACTTCTCACAGCTGATCTGCTGTTTCTTTGTGTTTGGCAGCTAGGGAGTTAATTCTGTCTGTGCTCGGTGCTGGGACTATGTGCAGTTTCTCCCGGCTGCAATTGATTATTTGTTGATTGGTTTCCTTTAAATTCCTGGTTGTCTGCTTGGGGAGTTGCCAGTGAAACCTTCATGCAGACCACAGATAGGAATGAATCTGTATAGACTTTAGTTGTGAGCTCCTTAGTTGTTCTAAGCTCAACTTGGTTAGAGTTTATTTCCCAGACCATTTATGTTCCTTTGGTGTTTGAGTGTGTATGCAAGCGAGTGTTATCCTGTCTGTCTTATATGTCTAATCTGTGTATTTAGCTGAGATCAGCCCATATCCCTTTGGTGGTAGTCAGGATCCTTCTTAGGACTGATTACAGGGTTCAGGGTCTGATAGGAGACAGGGTTAGGTTGGAGACTTGGACCTCTGAACCATTATCAGTACCTCCAAGGTGAGGGATTAGTTAGGACCCCAGTTTAGGGTCAGGTTAGATCCCGGTCCACCTCTTTCCTGTTTCAGCTCATCAAGTCCTCAAGATTAACCCTGAGTTCAGCAGATATCGTGTCAGGTAAATCTATTCTATACTTACATGCTGATGTTGCTATACTAGTTGTTGTATAGAGTGTTGTTCCTGTATTAATAGTTTACTGACATTGTATACATATCATTAGACAGCGTGACATTTTCACTGGCCATAAAAATTATCTCCATTTACCATGGATCCAGTAGCCCAGCTGGCTCTGCAGTTGCAGGGATTATCCATGGAGCTGACGGACATTAAGTCCAAAGTTTTGTCTCCCCTGGAGCAAACCAGAGTTGAACCTAAAGTAGCTCTCCCGGACAGGTTCACTGGTGGGCGAGACAAATTTTTCACCTTCCGGGAGGCATGTAAATTGTATTTTCGGCTTCGGCCTCGATCATCAGGGAGTGATGAGCAGAGAGTGGGAATTGTTATCTCACTTCTGCAAGGGGACCCTCAATCCTGGGCATTTTCCCTTCCTCCGGAATCCCCGGCTCTACTGTCTGTAGATCAATTTTTTACTGCCCTGGGATTGGTATATGATGACCCAGATCGGGTCTCTCTTGCTGAGACAAAATTACGTAAGATACAGCAGGAGATCGTCCTGCAGAGGAATTTGCTTCTGAGTTTCGTAGATGGGCCACAGATACTCAGTGGAATGACCCAGCTCTTAGGAGCCAGTTTTGTCATGGGCTTTCTGATAAATTAAAAGACGTTTTGGCTCAGTATGAGTCTCCTCATTCACTGGAGGCTGCTATGGCCTTAGCTATCCGTACTGATAGACGGCTTCGGGAGAGGGGTGAGGTAACCCCACTCCCTGTTGTTTCTCCACCTACCACTAAAGTCCCTTATGTTGAGGTTCCCCTTGTCTGTTCGGATGAGCCTATGCAGTTGGGAGGGACATCATTTCGTACGAGGGGATTGGCGGTACGCCGCAGGACTAGAAGATGTTTTTTCTGCGGGAAAGAGGGACATTTTGTTGGAGAATGTCCATCCCGTGCCTTGTTGAGCCAAAAGTCGCCGGAAAACTGTTAATCCCAGGTTGTGTGGTGGACGACAACCTGGGAGTATGTATTTCATCCGCCAGTTCTTCTCAGTTCCTTGTACCAGTGGAGGTGGTAGTTGGTACGAGAGTGGAGAGATTGTCTGTTCTTCTTGATAGTGGTTCCGGGGCTAATCTGGTTGACGCTCAGTTTGCTCAGGCTCAAGGTATGCATCTGAGTGTATTGGTCAAACCGATCCCTATATTCTCCATTGACGCCAGGCCTCTCGGCCAAGGTAGCTTTGTTCATGAGGTTCATAACATTGACCTTCGGGTAGGGGCAATACATAGGGAACAATTATCTTGTTATGTGTTGGAGGGTCTACCTACTCCCATTGTGTTGGGACTTCCTTGGTTGGTTAAACATAACCCTGTGATTAATTGGCAGTCCAGAGAAATAAGCCAATGGGGTGAGTTTTGCAAAAGCAACTGCATGAACACAGTCATCAGTGCGGTCGTGCCTAGTACATTGCCTCTATTTTTGGAGGATTTTGGGGATGTTTTCTCTGAGGAGGGGTGTCAGGAGTTGCCTCCTCATCGCGTGTATGACTGCTCTATTAATCTCCTTCCTGATGCTAAGTTGCCTAAAGCTAGGTTGTATAATCTTTCTGGTCCTGAGAGGCAGGCTATGAAAGATTATATTTCTGAAAGTCTGGCCAAAGGGCATATTAGACCTTCATCTTCCCCAGTAGCCGCGGGGTTCTTCTTTGTGAAGAAGAAAGATGGAGGCCTACGCCCTTGCTTGGATTTCCGCGAACTTAATCGGATTACTGTTCGAGATCCGTATCCACTCCCTCTTATTCCTGATCTCTTCAATCAAATTGTTGGCGCCAAATGGTTCTCTAAATTGGATCTCAGGGGGGCGTATAATCTGATTAGGATAAAAGAGGGGGATGAGTGAAAACGGCGTTTAACACGCCGGAGGGACATTATGAGAACCTAGTCATGCCTTTTGGTCTGACTACTGCACCAGCAGTATTCCAACATTTTGTTAATGACATTTTTCGTCACCTTGTGGGGCTGTTTGTGGTTGTATATTTGGACGACATTTTAATTTACTCGCCAGATCTTGTGTCTCATCAGGAGCATGTGAGACAGGTGTTGCAGATCTTGCGAGACAATAAACTATACGCCAAACTGGAGAAGTGTGTATTTGCCGTACAGGAACTTCAGTTTTTGGGTTTTTTGGTGTCAGCCTCCGGTTTCCGTATGGACCCTGAAAAGGTGAGAGCAGTGCTTGAATGGGATCAGCCAGGGGATCTTAAGGCTCTGCAGTGTTTTTTGGGGTTTGCTAACTACTACCGGAAATTTATTTGTAATTTCTCATCTGTCGTCAAACCTCTCACTGACATGACAAGAAAAGGGACGGATTTTTCTAAATGGTCGGACAAAGCTTGCCAAGCCTTTTCCTCTTTGAAGAAATGTTTTGCTTCGGCACCCGTTCTCATCCAACCAGATGCATCTCAGCCGTTCATTGTGGAGGTGGATGCGTCTGACGTAGGGGTGGGTGCTATATTGTCCCAGGGTCCGTCCCCTGGTAAATGGCATCCGTGCGCTTTCTTTTCTAAGAAATTGTCGTCCGCCGAAAGGAATTATGATATCGGCAATAGGGAACTTTTGGCCATTAAGTTAGCTTTTGAAGAATGGCGTCACTTTTTGGAGGGGGCAGTCCACCCGGTTACCGTTATTACTGATCACAAGAACCTGTTGTATTTGGAATCCGCTAAGCGTCTGAATTCCAGACAAGCTCGATGGTCGTTGTTTTTTACCAGGTTTAATTTTGTCGTCACTTATCGCCCGGGGTCTAAGAATGTAAAGGCTGATGCCTTGTCTCGCAGTTTCCCAGGGGCCGGGAAAACGGATGACCCGAGTCCTATCCTTCAGGAGGGGGTGGTAGTGTCGGCTGTATTTTCTGAGCTTGAGGAGGAGGTGTTAGAGGCTCAGGGGACGCCCCTGCAGGACCTCCATGGAGACCGTTTGTCCCAAATCTGTTGAGACAAAAGGTTATTGAGGCACATCATAATTCTGCTCTAGCAGGACATCCAGGGAGTAAGGCTACTTTAGATCTCCTTTCTCGCCGGTTTTGGTGGCCTAATGCTAATAAAGATGTTATTACTTTTGTCGCGTCATGTGGGGTGTGTGCTCGCTCTAAAACCCCTCATACCCGTCCGTCTGGGACCCTTTTACCCTTGAAACTTCCGGAGCGTCCATGGACTCATTTATCTATGGACTTCATTACGGACCTTCCTCCGTCGTCAGGGAATACTGTCATACTGGTGGTTGTTGACAGGTTCAGTAAGATGGCACATTTCGTTGCTCTTCCTGCACTCCCTAATGCTAAAACTCTGGCGCAGGTGTTCATTAGGGAGATCGTTAGACTTCATGGGTTGCCTTCTGATGTGGTGTCAGATAGGGGGTCTCAGTTTGTGTCCAAATTTTGGAGGGCATTTTGTTTACGTCGGGGGATGCAATTGTCATTTTCCTCGGCTTTTCATCCGCAGACCAATGGTCAAACAGAGCGTCTGAATCAGAGCTTAGAGACATATCTCCGGTGTTTTGTTTCAGAGAACCAAGAGGACTGGTCTTCTTTCTTGCCTCTGGCAGAGTTCGCTCTTAACAACAGGCGGAGCGAGTCCACTGGTAAGTCCCCGTTTTTTGGGGCATATGGTTTCCATCCCCAGTTTTGTACTTTCAATGGGGGGGCCCTTCTGGGGTTCCTGAGGAGGAGCGTTTCTCGTCGTCACTTGCTTCTGTGTGAGAGGTGTATTGAATAATCTGAGTGCGATGGGGAACCGTTACAAACGTATGGCTGATAGGAGGAGAGTTTCTGGTCCAGATCTGAATGTGAACAATCTGGTATGGTTGTCTACCAGGAATATAAAACTTAAGGTGCCCTCCTGGAAACTGGGTCCCAGATTCATCGGGCTGTACAGGATCAGTTCCATAATTAATCCTGTGGCATTTCGTCTGGACCTCCCTCCTACGTTTAAAATTCATAATGTGTTCCACAAGTCATTACTTAAAAGGTATGTGGCACCAGTCATACCGTCACCTCTACCTCCTCCTCCTGTGTTGGTCAATGGTAACTTGGAATTTCAAGTATCAAAGATCATTGACTCACGTCTGAATCGCCGGTCCCTTTAGTACTTGGTGCATTGGAAGGGGTATGGTCCAGAGGAGAGGACGTGGGTCCCTGCGTCTGATGTTAACGCAGATCGTTTGGTTCGGACCTTCCACAGAACTCACCCGGGCAGGCCTGGCCCTGAGGGTCCGGAGGCCCCTCTTAGAAGGGGGGGTACTGTCATGTGTGCATTGCCACGAAGATCGTCGCGGTTGCACATTTTGACTTCTCACAGCTGATCTGCTGTTTCTTTGTGTTTGGCAGCTAGGGAGTTAATTCTGTCTGTGCTCGGTGCTGGGACTGGGTGCAGTTTATCCCGGCTGCAATTGATTATTTGTTGATTGGTTTCCTTTAAATTCCTGGTTGTGTGCTTGGGGAGTTGCCAGTGAAACCTTCATGCAGACCACAGATAGGAATGAATCTGTATAGACTTTAGTTGTGAGCTCCTTAGTTGTTCTAAGCTCAACTTGGTTAGAGTTTATTTCCCAGACCATTTATGTTCCTTTGGTGTTTGAGTGTGTATGCAAGCGAGTGTTATCCTGTCTGTCTTATATGTCTAATCTGTGTATTTAGCTGAGATCAGCCCATATCCCTTTGGTGGTAGTCAGGATCCTTCTTAGGACTGATTACAGGGTTCAGGGTCTGATAGGAGACAGGGTTAGGTTGGAGACTTGGACCTCTGAACCATTATCAGTACCTCCAAGGTGGAGGGATTAGTTAGGACCCCAGTTTAGGGTCAGGTTAGATCCCGGTCCACCTCTTTCCTGTTTCAGCTCATCAAGTCCTCAAGATTAACCCTGAGTTCAGCAGATATCGTGTCAGGTAAATCTATTCTATACTTACATGCTGATGTTGCTATACTAGTTGTTGTATAGAGTGTTGTTCCTGTATTAATAGTTTACTGACATTGTATACATATCATTAGACAGCGTGACATTATGTCCCCATCCTGATATATGTCCTCCATTTTCGTATATAGCCCAATCCAAGTTGATGGCCATATCCTAGTATATGGCCCCCATCCTGGTACATGGCCCCATCCTGGTGTATGTATTCCCTGTGGAGATGTGGAAACATGGGGAGTCAGCGGGTGCCCTAGTCCGCTAAAAGAAACCGCATCGACCAGGGATCATTCCACCGAACGACCTCTCTTCTTTTACTGTGGGCGTAAAACTACTCAGACAACACAAGGTGAAGGTAAAACAGTGTGGTAATACTTTATTGAACCACAAAACAGGCAAATAACACTTAGAACAGCCCCTGCAAAATAGCCAAGATGATGTAAATTTACAGAGTCTCACCCTTCTGCTGACTCGCTGGGATAAGAGCAGCTGAGAGCTGAGAGCTCAAAGCTTCCAGGGGCAACTACCCAACCTGTGACACTCACAGAGAGGAGGTAATAACAAGCTTAAGAAGCTGACAGTCCATTGAGGTACAAGGCCTGTTGACCGGAAGGTCACAACCTGACTTCTCCGAACATCTCCATGGATCCAGGTGACCGATGGGTCCCATTCCTCGCTTTCCCAAATGTATCCATGAGGCTCAGGTGACCGGGGGGTCCAAATCCTGACTACCCCAAACGTATTTATGGTTCAGTGATGGTCAATGGAGCAGATCTGTATTCTTTCAGCAGGGGCTGTGGTTAACTCAGCTGACATTCTATAGAAAGTCAAATATGTGTCCCTCATTATGGAGCATGATGTCTTGAATGCTGTCTTGTAAAGAGTTTCTGGTTCTTTGGATGTTTCGATCTTTTGACTGTCTGGATGTCTGGAGGTATCTCTGAATCTGGAGGTATCTGTTACAGAGGCATATATTCTCTTTTAATAGTTAACAACTGTCCTTCAAGCTAGCATCCAGAGGTAAAGGGGAACAATGGTGATAAGATCAACTCAGAGTGTTTGATTATGTAATCTATTTGCATAGTTTTTCCTCCTCTGTTTTGCAAGCTCACAAACTAGCTGGTCTGGACAATGTGTAATTAAAATATCAGCAAACATCATTGTTTAATTATCCTACATCATGGTTTTACAAAGATAGCAGACAATAAGTTGTAGGAACTGATATAAGACGCAAATATTAGCCATTCAAAAATATCATTTTAACCTACATTTCAGAATCTTGACCAACTGAAGAAAAAAATGCATAAATTCAAAAGTCAACATAGAGATAACAGTCATGACTCCAGGCTTGCTGAAAATAGATGTCTGGTTAATGAAGATAAAATGCTGTGTCATCACTGCCCCATCCTGTTATGTGACCCCTTCCTGGTATATGTCACCATCCTGATATATGACCACCATATATTCAATGTGAATAAAAAAATAATAAACGCTTTTACTCACCTTCCCTGCACTTCCATACAGCGCAGCATCCTATTCTGTGTGTTCGGTGAGCGGCTACCATAGACAGTACTGTAATACTGATGACAAGCTGCGATCACCGCTCCCTGCCAAATACTCACCTCATCCCGGACTTCCTATCTCTGGCACCTCCTCTCCTTGCAGGATCTTGTCATCGCATGCACTGAGCAGTGTGTGCGATGACAGGGGGAAGTGGAGCATGCGACATACACTGGGGACTACACAAAGATGGCCACGAACTCCTCCCACAGCTGTGATCTGGACAACTCAGGGGGCATGGAGTTACAGTTACAGGCAGGAGAAACAGCCTCAATACAGGAGACGTGGTCGGACAGTGACCACAGTTTCTTATGCCCAGTGACTGATGTATTTGAGGTGTGTGAGTGTCGTGCTCAGACAATTACACCCCCAAATGCAATGGCAGCCCCCTGTGGCTAAAATAAAAATTAATAAATAAAACACTATTAAAGTAGTGCATTTATTTTTTTATTAAAAATAATTGATTATATAATCAATTATTATTAATACAAAAATAAAAATCACAGCACCTTCCCTTTAAGACATCATTCAGATATCCATGTTGCAGAGAAGTGTTCTAACCCATTATAGTCTATTGAACTGTTTAAATGTCTGTGTTTTTTCACAGTCCGTGAGTCTGTTTCAAACTCTTAGAGACGTGCCCATTTTTTTTTCTGGCAAAACTGATGAAAAGAACAGATACAAGTCTATAGGTCCATGAAAACCATGTACAGCTCATGAATGTCATCCGTGTGCTGTCCATGTTTAACATTGCAAGGTATAGGAGAAGCTTTGTAATTTATCCATCTGTGAAAAACACTGATGAACATGGATGATAAAAACGGACACACGGACCAAACACTGATGGTAAAAATAGACACACCGACCAAACACTGATCCAAAACACTGATGACATTGGTACCATTTTTTCACGTATATGTTTTAACACGAATGTGTGAATGAGGCTTACAATGGATAATTATCCATCATATAGACAAAAAACATGACAGAGCGACTGCAGCCTTATTTGTATCTTGGAGATAATGTAGGTTTGAATTATTAGCTTTTTTTAAAAAAAATGAAAAAGCGATTTTTGAGAGCTGATTTGTCCTGCTGGTGAAATTTCTGCTCAGGAGAGTATTCTGAACCTTCACTTCATGGGAAATAAATTTACAACATAAATAATGATAATATCACAAGGCTAACAAACCCAGTGTTTCTACAGTGATTCTCTTTCTAGTTCCTACACAGCAGGAGAGGGTAAATGAGGAGGACCAGATGTATCATGTCTACCCAAGGGCTCGTGAATAAATTAATTTCTCACACTCTAGCTCCCATGTGGCGGAACTTAATCTAAGAAAGCAGAACAATGTCTTCAGGTTTTGCCTTTGATGTGCCACATAGAGACCGTGTAGATTTTAATAACCTTGCTGGCATTATTTCCAATGAACTTGAATTCATCTCTTGACATTCAGATTGCCACACGTAGTCGTCCTTGTCGTCCTTTCTGTGTCTCAGTTTATTAATCCCTTTAGAGCTTGTATTTCTGTGAATGTTGTCCCGTGACATATAAAATGACTGTTTCTATTCATATGTACCAACAGTTCTAAGTACCAAAACTCTGTACTTTAATGGATTATATATTTGCTAGATGATTCTAGAGGACTATTGAAGCCCATATATGTATATTTATTCGGCAATAAAGAATTTTCTGTAATAAAAAAACATAACTTCTAGTTATAAAATGTGTATTTACAAGTGTATTCCGACCAACCTGATATAATCAGTATACACAGTGTTAAATGGGGTCTGTGAACTATAAGGTCAGAATGCTCTTCTTTCAGATATTACGGCAACATTTCCCGAGAAGGTCATAGCTGTGTGTCATCAGAGCAAAACAAGTTATTACATAAAGCCTCCAGAGTATCTGCTATGTGTAGCTGAGATACTTCTTATGAAAGTTTTTATTCATTCATTTAATAAATTGACAATGTTCTAAAATGTATATCCTAAATTTCTAATAATGTATTTAATTGCGACATACATCATACATTTTTTATGTATTTATTAATTTTATATGTATCGTTTATCATTTATTATTTATTACAATAAAACATTTTAAAACCATCCACAACTACACTGCACAACCCTTTGTTTAGATGAGAATAAATGCTTATGGTTGAGCTGTATTAACTCCTTTAAAAGTTTCTATTATAATTATTAGCGGCCTTCAGCTTGATCTCGAGCCCTGGCTGCTTGTTGGATGAACGCTCTGTATCAAGCCATCAGGTCGCTGGTCTTCCTCTTCGCCTTGTTTCTTCTATTCTTCCAACCATAATGTCCTTCTCCAGTGATTGCTCTCTTCGTATGATGTGTCCAAAATAGGCAAGTTGTAATTTGGTGATGTTTGCTTCGAGTGACATGTCTGGCTTAATTTGTTCCAAACTTGATTTGTTGTTTTTTTGCCATCTATGATATTGATAGCATACCTCCCCAGCACCACATTTCAAAGGTGTTGATTCTTCTTCTGTCTTTTTTCTCTATCCTTCTGGTTTTGCATCCTTATGTTATTACAGAAAAGACCAGACTATGTACAAGCCGTATGTTCGTCACCAGTGAAATGTTCCTCAATTGAAGACCTTGTTCCATGACTTCATGGTTGATTTGCCCATAGCTATTCTCCTATTTACTTCTGATGTCTGATGCAGGGGCGGACATATCATTGGTGCAACCTGTGCAGCCGCCCAAGAGGTGAGGGGGCCCATTTATAACTCCAAAGCAGGTGCAAGTTTGCATTTTTAGGTGATCTTGGGCTGCAAAGGGCCCATGTATTGTTCTTGCACATGGGCCCTTTTCTGACTTTGTCCACCAGTGGTCTGATGAATGTGTAGCCCTGGTACACAATACCAGGAGGATGAGTGGAGAGGTAAAGGTTAAGTGTTCTTCATGTTATCATGTACCTTCGAACACGCCCAGTAGGGGTGTGGAAGGGAGTGTCAGTAGGAGAGAGTGTGTCCAGACTTAGGAGAGACAAGACGTCTTAGGGACTCTGCTCTATCTTCAGCTTCAAATCGTGGAGTCTAGTATAGGTACTTTAACGTACCCGAGCCTAGTCAAAGCTGTGCCCCACTGGAAACAGGCTGAAATATCTCCTGAGAACTAAGCAAGTCGAAGGGCAAAAGTGGAAGAAAGCAAGGAAGTGCTATAGGTGAAGAATACCTGCACGAATCTACCGGTTACTGGGGACCGAAGGATCATCTTTGTTTCAAGCAAGGTGATAATATAACCAGAAATCTACCGGACCCTAGGTCGCGGCGGATAAGCCCATATAGTCAGTACGTAACTGGGTTCAGAGGAAGTGAGGACCGTGAGTCAGTGCACGACAATATAGGAAATCATCTTTCTCACAAAAAGGCTCCAACCACAACACTGATCGGGCAGAACAGCTAAAGATAAGCTGGAATTATAGAGAGGACTACGCTTCAAGCTGGTCGTACTCAGCTTCATTGGAGTTAAAGGAGGCCCCTAACTTGCTTAACCGTTTGCCTCAAAGCTCATCCTCCATCAACCCCATCAGCCTCCCTGGGACCTGCTTTACCATTCTGCAAGTAAAGGTATGGAAAGACTTTGACTGTGTGAGACTGAGTTATTACTGCATGCCTGCACAATCCCTACCTAACTACCGACCTGAGGGAAGAGTCCCACCTGTAGGGGACCCGACATCTAGCTGCCTCACCATCCCCTCAGAGATCTTTAGCAGCGCTGGTACAAATTACCAGAATACTACAGGTGGCGTCACGAACTGTATATAGTTATCCCCTGTAAATATTCCCCAACAACATACGCCAGACCGCCCGGGCCACAGACCGAGCCACAGCTACCTGTGACAAAATCCCCATAGACTTCTACGGGCTCGGCTCTGAGTACCCCATTGCCCTGGTAACCCACAATTGTGGTGGCGGGTCGACACAACTTTTTGGCGTCACGAACAGGATACGAAACTCGCAGAATTGCGAGCCCTGCGTGCCTATGTAACTGTTTGAGTGAAAAAAGACTGTTGCTGTTGTTTGGCGCTAAAATCCGCCATTTTGCCGCCATATTCGCGCCCTCAGGCGCTGGAGAAGAAGGTGGGCGTACCTGTAAAAGCGCGCTGTTGCCTGGCCACGCCCCCGGCTCTGACTCATCGGAAGGTCCTGCGACAGGAAGTGAACGCTCTGACATCAGAGCGCCTGCGACGAAGGTCCTATTCCCACTGCGGTGCCTGTGAAGAAGCAGCGTCTGAAACCGGTAGGCTCTGTTTAACCAAGGGGGCGCTAAGATGTCACAACAACAGGCTGACAGTGCGGCCCCGGCCGGAGGGCTTAATCCCGCACCGTCTGGTATTGTAGCGCCAGATGGAGGCGCAGGCCCAGCACCTAGTCCGGTAGTCCCGATCATGCCACTAACGCTTCCATATATGCCTGGGGCGAAATGGCTTCCCCAGTACAGCGGTGAGCCAGGCACATTATCAGGCTTCAAGCGGAAGTTAAGCAGCCTATTGGAAATGTACTCCATGCCTGAGAAACAAAAAGCTGCTGTGTTAATAGGGCAGTTAACTGGCGCTGCTGAGAGGGAAGTGGAGACTTGGGATACCGTTGATCTGGAGTCGGTACCTGCGATTTTCCTTAAACTAAATGCCATATTTGAAGACCGCACAGAAACGGATCTCCGGATGGCCTTCTATCACTGTTCACAACAGCCAGGTGACAGCATCCGGGACTATGCTTGCCGATTGCAAGGAGCCCTGAAAGCACTCAAGCAAGTTAACAATTTAAATGCTCTCCATGAGAATAAAATGTTGAAAGAACAGTTTATACAGGGATTGAGATCCCCAGAGGAACGCAGAACTGTAAATTGGTGGTCCTTAGATCATCCGGATGCTACCTTTGATGCCCTAAAGGACATGGCAATAAAAGGGCTGCGGCCCCTGGGCAAACCTGAGGTGGCCACCCAACATCATCAGGGTGAAGTCACTCCGGAACCGGCAGTAACCCCCTGTTCCCGCTAGTGGCTGAAGCCAAAGCGCAGGTGACATCTCCTAGTGAATTGGACTGTCTGCGCTCAGAGGTGCGCCAGCTGACTAAAAATCTGGCTGCTGTTATGAGTGCCCTGCAACTGCGGAAAGAAGAGGAAGGAAAAATCTTGCTAGCGGACTGCCCAGAAGACGTCCCGTGGATGCACCGGAGAAGAAGAAAGACGTCGCCCCCCCGGAGGAGGACAACGCCACCCCCAGGAGCAACCTCTGATCAACACCCTTCTCGTCGAGAGATCGTCTGTTTTCGCTGCAACCGAAAAGGTCATTTGTCTCCACAGTGTCCTTTAAACGGGCAGAACCTGGGTCCAAGGGCCAACACCCAGGAGAATACCCGCCAGGCCCCCTAGACTGGAACCGCAGGTATGTGGGCGGGCGACCCTACCTGTCCATTATTTTAGATGGGATTGCTGTTCCAGCATTGCTAGACACTGGGTCTCAAGTCACCCTCATACCTGATGCCCTATATACCAAGTACTGGTCAATGGACGATCTTAAACCCCGAGCCTTGACTTTACCGTGTATGCTTCTAATGGTCTTCCTGTAGAAGTACTTGGAACAAAATGTGTAGATGTAAAGGTGGGAAGAGAGGAGTTGAAAGACCAGGGACTTCTGGTAGTGAAGACTGTAAATGAGGAGAATGGTCTAAATATAATATTGGGTACTAATGTTATTGGTAATTGTTTGGAAGAAGTAGTGTTCTTGCTCCAACAGCTCGCTGAGATTGCCCGACCAAGGCAGAGAGGAGTCATCCAAAGAGAGATCCGGGCCCTGGTGTGTCAGCAGCAAGCGAAGCTTACCGACGGCGAAATTGGTAATGTACGGGTCACTGACTCGAATCCTATTGTGATACCCCCAATGAGTGAAATGATCATTTGGTGCAGGGCAGCCATAGGTCTGAGAGGACAGAATTACCAAGCTGTAGTAGAACCCCACCATTCAGAACATAGACCTACACTTATGACTGCTAGAGGAGTAGTAGAAGTGGTGAATGGGAGAGTACCTGTACGGCTTCTCAATTGGGGAGATGATGAGGTAAATTTACCCCGTTATGCAACCATTGCTAAACTTCATGCTGTCGACAATAATTCCATTCTCCCGGCTGAGTCCTTAGACTCCTGTCAAATAGAGGAGGACAATGACCCAGCAACTCAGGTGGCGGAATGGTGTCAGCAGCTCCATGTTGGGACGGACACCACTCCCGCTCACCAGAAGCAAGGGGTATTACGGGTGGTGCAAGAGTACGCCCAAGTGTTTAGCAAAAATCCACTTGATTTTGGGACAATTAAGGGAGTACAACATCATATCCCTACAGGCAATCATCCTCCCATCAAAGAGCGGTATAGGCCCATACCTCCAGCTCATTATCAGAAGGCTAAAGAAATGTTGAATGATATGAAGAAAGCTGGGGTGATAAGGGATAGTTGTAGTCCCTGGGCAGCCCCTCTAGTTTTGGTTAAAAAGAAAGATGGTAGTATGAGAATGTGTGTGGATTACAGGCAGGTAAACCGCATAACACACAAGGATGCATACCCGTTACCACGTATAGAGGAATCATTAGCTGCTCTGAAAACGGCTAACTACTTTTCTACCCTTGATCTGACTAGTGGTTACTGGCAAGTGGCTGTGGCTGAGGAGGATCGTGAGAAAACGGCTTTCACCACCCCAATGGGGCTCTGTGAGTTCGACAGAATGCCGTTTGGGCTCAGTAGTGCCCCAGGAACATTTCAGAGAGTGATGGAAAACTGTCTGGGACATCTCAATTTTGAAACCGTGCTGCTATACCTAGACGACGTTATCGTGTATTCCAAGACATATGAGGACCATCTGAAGCACCTGGCAGAAGTGTTTGAGTCCCTGTCCAGGTACGGGATGAAGTTGAAACCCTCAAAATGCCATCTACTCAAGCAGAAGGTACAATACTTGGGGCACATCGTCAGTTCGGAAGGAGTAGCGCCGGACCCAGAGAAAGTCACTGCCATCCAGAAGTGGCCGGAGCCGAAGAACCTTAAGGAAGTGCGACAGTTCCTGGGACTAACGGGTTACTACAGGAGATTCGTGAAAGATTACACGAAGAAGGCAGCTCCTTTACAGGACCTCCTGGTAGGACAATCCTTAAAGAGCAGAAACCCTCCCTTTAATTGGGGTAAAGAACAGGCTGAAGCATTCCAAAAGATGAAAGAGATCCTGACAGGTGATGAAATCTTAACCTATCCTGATTACAGCCAACCGTTCCTGTTGTACACCGACGCCAGTAATGAAGGGTTGGGAGCCGTTCTCAGTCAGAAGCAGAATGGACAAGAAAAAGTCATCGCATATGCTAGCAGAAAACTCAGGCCAACTGAAAGGAATCCGGAAAATTATAGCAGCTTCAAGCTAGAGTTTCTGGCGCTGGTCTGGGCCATTACTGAAAGATTTAAGCACTATCTGGCCTCCAATAAGTTCACGGCGTACACAGACAACAACCCATTAACGCACCTGGAAACCGCCAAGCTGGGTGCCATGGAGCAGCGATGGATGGCTCGGTTGTCCAATTACCAGTTTACTATCAAGTACCGGGCAGGTCGAAAGAATGCTAATGCTGATGCGTTGTCCCGAATGCCGCATGACTCTGATACGGAAGAAGAATCGGACGACCTGGAAGAAATTGAGCTACCCGCGTTCCATCGAAATGGGGTAGTCCACGAGCATCAAGTCCACAGAAAGCAAAATGGTGCAACATTAAATCCTTTACCCCATCACAGCTGGAAAGAGACTCAGGACAGTGATCCAGTGGTCAGCCACATCAAGGAGTTGTTAAAGCAAGAAGGCTCCTCTTTGGAGAAGGATGCACCTATGCCCGCCAAGCTCCTGTGGAACGAGAGAAGCAGGTTGTTCCTATACCGTGAGAAGTTGTGCAGAAGATACGTCAACCCCAGAACCCATGAAATGGTCTGGCAAATCGTGGTCCCTAAGGCAGATGTCCCAATGGTGTTGGAAGCATACCACGATCAAGCAGGACACTTTGGCTGGAGGAAGCTGGAGACCCTGTTGAGATGCCGGTTCTATTGGGTAGGGATGCGCAGCTCCGTCGAGAGGTGGTGTCGGAACTGTGGACCCTGTGGTCTCAGAAGAAAGGACTACGGTAGTCAAAAGGCCCCCTGCAACCTATCCGGACGACTCGTCCCCTGGAGATTGTGGCCCTGGACCACGTCAAACTGTCACCGAGTAGATCTGGATACTCATACGCCTTGACCATGGTGGACCATTACTCCAGATTTCTGGTAGTCGTTCCAGTGAAAGACCAGACTGCAGTGACGGCAGCGAAGACCTTTCAAGCAAGCTTCTGCAGACCGCATGGGTATCCCGAGCAAGTCTTAACCGATCAGGGACCTGCTTTTGAAGCCGATTTATTCAAGGAATTCTGTCATATGTACGGGTGCAAGAAAATAAGAACAACACCATATCACCCTCAAACCAACGGTCTTTGTGAAAAGATGAACCATATTGTCCTTGACTTGTTGAGATCCATACCGTTGGAAGACAGGAATCGATGGCCGGATTTACTGCCTGATTTGGTTGATTTGTATAATCATATACCTGTAAGCTCAACTAACTGCACTCCAGCCTATCTGATGAGAGCAAGGCCCGGAAAACTACCAATGGATTTAGAACTTGGAGTGGTAGAACCGGAGGCAGACGATGCCGTGGAGAACTGGGACGTCAATCGGCAAGAGCAATACAGAAGAGTACAAATCTGTGTAGAGGAAAGTCTCAATAAGGCACGGGAGAAACAGGAAGATGTTTACAACAGAAATGCTCCTGCCAAGCCTTTGATGCCTGGAGAGGTAGTATTAAAAAGAAAGAGGAAAATGCATAAACTGGATAATCAGTGGGAGCAAGAACCCTACGTCATACAAGATTCTAAGTACGACAACGGAAAAGTTTGTGTCGTCAGTAAAGACGGAGGAAAAACAATAACCACTGTGTCTAGAGACCATTTGAAACTATGTCCGGAACCCTTGAAACGTTGCGACAAGAACCCTGTCTTCAATCAAAGAGAGAAAAAGGAAGAGGTTATACACACAGATCTGGGAGATTTTCCTGCGGATTGGCCCCGACTGGGAGATGCTGTGATAATTCCAGTGTTGCAGTTTTATCAGCCACAAGAGGAAGTTTTACCTCCAGTTGTGCCTGTGGTGCCAGTTGAGCCCGTCCAGGAGTTACCCATTCCAGCAACACCTCAACCTGTAGAACCTCAAGATGGACCATCTGAAGCAGCGCCCCATACTATGGGATCCCCTGGTGAAGCTGACTCACACCGCCCAGCCATCAGTACGCTTGCCAGATCCATAGAAAGGTTAAGGCAGTTCTATAGTTTGCCGTTACGCAGTGCAGACAGATCGCAAATTGATATACCTGAAACTACACCACGTAGGTCAGAGAGAATCACAAAAGGGAAATTACCCATTAGATATCAGCAATAGTTATGACGAATTGATGTAAATATATTGTGAAAAGTCTATATATATAAATGTGTTTTTCCCTATTAAGCTTCGTTAACAATGGACTCAGAGGCTGAGGACTGAGCCAGCCCAAAAACTGTATCCTGTAAATAGTTGCACTTTGTGCCTTTTTAATGGTTTCACATGAAACCTTGACTCACCTCTGAACCAAAAACCCGTGTGGTGTGGCACTGAGTGAGGTCGGCATTTGGATGTCCTGCAGCCCACCCAGGACCCACGTTGAAGGTTTGGTGCGGGTCCTTCACAAGTATCTTGTATATCTATTTATTGAAAATGCTATTTGATACTATTTGTATTAAAGTTTGTAACGTTCAAAGTATTCTTACCTCCCGGATGGGAAGATGTTATTGTTCCAAATGTTATTGCATAAACAAAATTTTTCTGTCTTTTGTATTTCACAGCCCGGGAGTGCTGTCGTTTACCATGGGGGAATGTGTAGCCCTGGTACACAATACCAGGAGGATGAGTGGAGAGGTAAAGGTTAAGTGTTCTTCATGTTATCATGTACCTTCGAACACGCCCAGTAGGGGTGTGGAAGGGAGTGTCAGTAGGAGAGAGTGTGTCCAGACTTAGGAGAGACAAGACGTCTTAGGGACTCTGCTCTATCTTCAGCTTCAAATCGTGGAGTCTAGTATAGGTACTTTAACGTACCCGAGCCTAGTCAAAGCTGTGCCCCACTGGAAACAGGCTGAAATATCTCCTGAGAACTAAGCAAGTCGAAGGGCAAAAGTGGAAGAAAGCAAGGAAGTGCTATAGGTGAAGAATACCTGCACGAATCTACCGGTTACTGGGGACCGAAGGATCATCTTTGTTTCAAGCAAGGTGATAATATAACCAGAAATCTACCGGACCCTAGGTCGCGGCGGATAAGCCCATATAGTCAGTACGTAACTGGGGTCAGAGGAAGTGAGGACCGTGAGTCAGTGCACGACAATATAGGAAATCATCTTTCTCACAAAAAGGCTCCAACCACAACACTGATCGGGCAGAACAGCTAAAGATAAGCTGGAATTATAGAGAGGACTACGCTTCAAGCTGGTCGTACTCAGCTTCATTGGAGTTAAAGGAGGCCCCTAACTTGCTTAACCGTTTGCCTCAAAGCTCATCCTCCATCAACCCCATCAGCCTCCCTGGGACCTGCTTTACCATTCTGCAAGTAAAGGTATGGAAAGACTTTGACTGTGTGAGACTGAGTTATTACTGCATGCCTGCACAATCCCTACCTAACTACCGACCTGAGGGAAGAGTCCCACCTGTAGGGGACCCGACATCTAGCTGCCTCACCATCCCCTCAGAGATCTTTAGCAGCGCTGGTACAAATTACCAGAATACTACAGGTGGCGTCACGAACTGTATATAGTTATCCCCTGTAAATATTCCCCAACAACATACGCCAGACCGCCCGGGCCACAGACCGAGCCACAGCTACCTGTGACAAAATCCCCATAGACTTCTACGGGCTCGGCTCTGAGTACCCCATTGCCCTGGTAACCCACAATTGTGGTGGCGGGTCGACACACATGTTGAGTCATCATTGATCCGAGTTCATCGCCGTCCATCTCAAATGTGTCTCAGTCGTACTTGGCAGTAGTAATATCTTTGACTTGTATTAAGTTGAAGTCCCATGATTGAGCATTTCATCTTGACACTCTGTAATAAGTCTTTCATTCCATCTAATCTTGTTGTTATTATCAATGTTGTATTTCAGATTGTTGATAATTCGTCTAGGAATTTTGATTCCTTCTTCGTTTTCGGCAAGTCCAGTCCTCCTGCAAATAGCCATTGCATATAAATTGAAGAGAAATGGCGGCAGGATGCAGCCTTGTCTGACACCTTGCTCTACTTTGAACGATGCTGTGTTGCTGTGTCCTGTTTGGACTGTTGCTTCTTGGTTGATGTAAAGGTTCCTAATGAGACTGATCAGATGGTTCTGCACACCCATATCCTTCATGGTACACCAAAGTTTCTGGTGATCCACACAGTAGAAGGTTTTGTTATAATCGAAGAAACAAAAATAGATCTCTTTGTTGTATTCTTTGGTCTTTTACATTATCCATCTAATGTTAGTAATTACATCTCTTGTTCCTCTGCCTTTTATGAATTATGCTTGTTCCACTGGCAGCTCTTTATCAAAGTAACGCTGTAGCCATCTTTGTAGGACCTTCACTAGTATTTTGCTGGCATGAGGTATGAACGCAATAGTCTGATAGTTTCTACAGTTTGTAGCATCTCCCTTCTTTGGAATAGGAATAAACACTTTCTATCACCCCTAAAACTGAAATTAAACCATTAATACATTTATATAGGGGACTTAACCCTCATAAAATATCATAATAGTGGCAAGTGGCGTAACTAAAGTCTGATAGAGCTCGGTGCAAATTTTGGACCTGGGCCCCCACCTGCTTATTTGTCAGATGGATGTTCTCAGATTCCAGATCCTGTGAAGACATACATGTTTCTCCTCTCATTTAACAATATCCCATCCTATATCAATGTCCCTCATCATGAGTCTTGTGCCTCTTTCCTGTAATAATGTCACCCATCCTGGCCTCTTCATGTAACAATATCCTCTTTACTGGCCCCTTCCTGTAATAATGTCCACCTTCCTGGGCCCTTCCTGGTATAATTTCCTCCATTCTGGGCCCCTTCCTGGTGTATTGTCTCCCATCTGGGGCCCCTTCCATTAATATACATCCCTCATCCTGGTATAAAGCCCCCTATCCTGGGCTCCTTCCAGTAAGATATGTCCCCATATCTGGTATAATGTGCCCCATCTTAGTCTTCTTTCAGTAATAATGTCCCTGTTTTGTGGCTGTTCTTCAACATATGTAAAAATAAAAGATACTACTCACCGTCTCCCGGCATGCAGTGTCCTCTTCTATAGCTGGTAGCAGCTGAATTCAGAGTGCAAGTGCATGGCAATGTAGGAGTGGTGGAGATGGTGTTCTATTCTCTAGCACCCCATTTGGTTAAATGTATTTGATAGTAATGTATAATATCTGAAGGCAAAACCCCCCAGGGCTGCAGTATAGCCTAGTCAGGGTTAACTGTAACGGCCTACCGTGATCGGAGATGGGGAACTGAGAGTTAGTAACACGTTCAGGAAGTGTCAAGGGCGGTTAGGGAAAGTGTGGTGAAGTGACAGTAGTGGTCTTAAGCAGTAGGCTGCTAGGGACAGCATGAGCCTGTTACTAGGGGAAGTGGATTGCCATAGAACCCTTACATGTGAATCTGTCAGCCTGGGAACCTCAATATGGAAGTCGGGGCCCTTGGGCACACTAAGTCTGTGGAGATGCAAGGTAATATGGACTCAAGCTCTCAGAGGTGGGAGGTAATGGAATCCCAGTGCATTGCTTTGTGGTGAAGAAGAATTCCTAGTGCTAGATGAGTTAGCAAGAGAGATGCTGTACCCATACCTAGAATTAGGGCTGAAGTGTCCGGTACCTGTGGGAAAACATGTACCCTGTTGGGCCCTATCCTACATGCATCATTGTAATGACCATATGCTGCCAAGTAAAAGTTTCACTATTTTAACAAATTTAGTGTCCCCTGGGATTGTGTGCTGCGAAGTTTCTGGAAGATGAAAGTCTGAAGCCAGGGAAGGTCTAGGGGCCACAAGTAGGTGTGAGGCATCCTACACACAGCAGCACAGCGGGACTGGGACACGATTTTCCTGTACGGTGCCATAATGTGCAGAAGCAGCAGCTCGTCTTCGACTACCTCGCTCAGGCACCTTACAACATCAATGCGATGTGCTGCCAGTGACTAGCATACCGGTCAGCTCCCGACTTCTGATTGACCAGCAGTGTGGGACATGCGCCGCAATACATTTCAGCTGAATGTGGATCCAATGATGGAAGAATATTCAGAATTCAGAGTCCTCAGTGGTTGATACCTTTTTGTCAGGGACACCGCACTGCACATGCTCACTGAGCCCGTGCACGTGTCCTGAGTGAACCAACTGTGCCCCAACTGTGCCCCAAGATACCTGTAGACCTGTAGACCTGTAGAACAGGACCTTCCGCAGCATGTGACTGCCAAGGGGCGGAGCCGGCCACACTTCTCTCAGAGGCAGCAGTAATGAATGATGTGTACTGCAGACTAACAGGACCTGCAGCACATGACTGCTGGGGGCGTGGCCTAAGCTCCAGAGATGTAGGAACTGCAGTAAAACTCCTAGCAGGGTAACTACGAGATAAAGTTACCAAGGGGCAAAGACAGGGACGAAAACCAGGACAGGCCAAGATCAGAGCACAAGATAGCACGACAGTACCAAAGGGTTAGACAGAACGGATAGTCAGGACGTAGCAATAGATCAGTAAACCAGAGCGGGCAATAGACAGTACAATAGGGACAAAACTGTAACGGAGTATCGATAGCCAAGCCAGGAGGTCAGAACCGGAGAAGACAATATAGCAAAACGTGAGACAGAGAGCAGAGTGAGCAAACAGACCGGGTCATACACGGGAATCAAACAAGCAGAGCAGTATACACACAAACCAGGGGAGTCAAATACACAGTCACAATGAAAGTATAGCTGACAGAGAATCTCCCTCTGGACTGGGTATAAATACCCTCCCAGATCCAAAGGGAGGCCAGCAAAAGTTAACCCTGAATGGACAGGACATTAACCATGTCCTATACCATGACAGTACCCCCCCTTAATGGGGGGCCACTGGACCCCCAGGCCTCTCAGGATATCTGGCATGAAAAGCCTGTACCAGTCGATCGGCATGTACCGAACTGGCCAGAACCCATGACCGATCTTCAATGGAGTATCCCTTCCAATGAATAAGGTACTGAAGTCTCCGGCGCACCCACCGCGAATCAATGATGCGCCCTATCTCGTACTCCAGTTGACCCTCTACCAATACTGGTGGAACCACGGATGAGGGATCTTCTCTAACTGTTCCCACAGGTTTTAATAGGGACCTGTGGAAGACGTTAGATATTTTGAAGGAGGTGGGCAACTGAAGCCTGTACGCCACTGGATTGATCACCTCTACAATCTTGTATGGGCCAATAAATTTGGGGCCCAGCTTCATAGAGGGTATCTTAAGTTTGATGTTACGGGTGGACAACCAGACCTTTTCCCCCACTGTCAACACAGGACCCAACCCCCTCCTCCTGTCCGCAAAATGTTTGTACTTCTTCTGGGCTTTGGAGATGTTCCCCTGCACCTCCCTCCAAAGGTTTTTTAACTGTTGAACCATCCCCTCGGCACCAGGACAACCAGAATCCATACGTGAAAATTCCCCAAACTGCGGAACAAGCCCATAATTGACCTGAAAAGGAGATTTTCCGGTAGACTGATTGATACAACAGTTGAACGCAAATTCTGCCATGGGTAAAACCTCACACCAATCTTCCTGTCTGGAGGAGGCCAGGCATCTCAGAATCTGCTCCAACGACTGATTGGTGCTTTCAGTCTGTCCGTTGGATTCCGGGTGATAGGCAGAGGAGAATGATAATGTGACCCCCAACTTCTTACAGAACGCTCTCCAAAACCTGGCCACAAATTGCACACCCCTGTCCGACACCACATTCACAGGCACTCCATGCAACCGAACTATGTGCTGTATAAACAAACGGGCCAAGGTTTCAGCAGACGGCAACGCGGGTAACGGCACAAAGTGGGCTTGCTTAGAAAATCTATCAACCACTACCCATACCACTGAATTGCCCTTGGATGAGGGAAGATTAGTGATAAAGTCCATGGACAGGTGTGTCAATGGTTTATCCGGAATTGGCAAAGGCACCAATTCCCCGGCCGGCCGGACCTGAGAGCTTTTAGAGCGAGCGCACACCCCACAAGTATTAACAAAATTTTTTATATCAGTACCCATAGAGGGCCACCAAAAACCTCTAGCCACTGCCCCCCGGGTAGCTGCAATACCAGGGTGTGCACTTAACACAGAATCATGAAATTCTTGCAGGAGTGTGAGACGGAGCTGTTCGGGTACGAACAATTTACCTGGGGGTTTATTCCTGGGAGCTTGTGCTTGTGCTTCCAGAATCTCTCTCTGTAACTCAGAGGAGACTTCGGCTACAACCACTCCCGGTTTAAGAATGGAGGAAGGAGGTTCTGGAGGGGACACAGAATCAAAACTTCGGGATAAGGCATCTGCCTTTACATTTTTAGACCCTGGTCGGAATGTGATGGTAAAATGAAAGCGAGAAAAAAAAAGTGCCCACCGAGCCTGTCTGGGGGTCAATCTCTTAGCGGACTCGATATAGGCCAGGTTCTTATGATCAGTGATGACCGTAATGGGATGAGCGGCCCCCTCCAAAAAATGCCTCCATTCTTCAAAGGCCAGTTTGACCGCTAACAATTCCCTGTTGCCAACATCATAGTTTCTCTCTGCCGAAGAGAACTTTCTAGAGAAAAAGGCACAGGGTTTAAGATTAGTCAGGGTAGAGGGGCCCTGGGACAACACTGCCCCCACCCCCACTTCCGAAGCGTCAACCTCCACGATAAAAGGTCTTGATGAATCGGGTTGTACCAACACAGGGGCTGAAGTAAAGCATTTCTTCAATGTAAGGAAGGAATTTTTTGCGGCCACGGACCAATTTTTTACCTCTGCCCCTTAAGAGTGCGGTCCGTCAAAGGTTTCACTACCTGTGAAAACCCTTTAATGAACTTCCTATAATAGTTAGCGAAGCCCAAAAATCGTTGCAACCCCTTCAGATCATGAGGCTGCACCCAATCTGTAATGGCCTGAACCTTCCCTGGATCCATGCGGAATCCCTCCCCGGATACAATTACACCCAGAAAAGACAGTTCTTGCATAAAAAATAAACACTTCTCCAGCTTAGCATACAAATGGTTCTCCCGGAGTCTCATAAGAACCGCACGTAAATGATTCAAGTGTGACTGACTGTCTTCTGAGTATATCAGAATGTCATCCAGGTAAATGACTACATAACGTCCAATTAAATCAGAAAAAACAACATTAATGAAGTTCTGAAAAACAGCAGGGGCATTAGTGAGACCGAAGGGCATAACCAGGTTTTCGAATAGCCCCTCAGTTGTCAGGAATGCTGTTTTCCATTCGTCCCCCTCCCGGATCCTTATAAGGTTATAAGCCCCTCGTAGATCGAGCTTAGAAAACCATTTGGCCCCCGTGAGTTGATTGCATAGATCGGGAATCAACGGGAGAGGTATGTGTTCTTAACGGTAATTTTGTTCAGTTCCCGAAAGTCGAGACACGGTCGCAACCCACCATCTTTTTCTTTACAAAGAAAAACCCCGCTGCCACGGGTGACACCGAGGGCCGAATATGCCCTTTGCGAAGGCTTTCCTTGATGTACTCTTTCATGGCTTGGCGCTCAGGCCCAGACAAATTAAACAAACGAGCCTTGGGTAATTTGGCTCCAGGTAACAAATCAATGGCGCAATCATAGGGTCTATGTGGTGGGAGCGCCTCAGCCTCACTTTCGGAAAATACGTCTTCAAAGTCTTTCAGGTACTCCGGAATACCCTCCAGACTGACAGACGACACAGATACAGATTTTATCGGTTTGACAAGAGAAACGGAGTTACAACACAGACCATTATTATTACATCCCCATCGGGTGATCTCCCCTTTTGCCCAATCAATGAGAGGATTGTGGCGTTGCAGCCAGGGCATCCCCAATACCAGTCCTGCAGGCAGATTATTCAGAATAAAGCAACTTAATTTTTCCACGTGAGTGGAACCCACTTTCATAGAAAAAACTTCAGACATAAAACAAATTCCATCCCGGGCAAGAGGGGATGAATCCACCACCACAATTTTAACAGGATCTTTCAACCTGACTGTCCCTATCTTATTAAGAGTCACAAATTGGGCATCAATCAGATTAATGGAGGAACCGCAGTCAACAAAGGCGGTGGTCATAACAGAACCGCCAGCAAGTTCCAATTCAACCTGGAGCACCATTTTAGCAAGCGAAAAAAAATGTACCTGGGAGTCTGGACAACCTCCACGATTGTCGCCCAGACTCAGTCGTTTTCCTGATGATTTTACAGAAGAAGGGCAGGAGGGACAGTCCCTTTTCCAATGTCCAGAGGCTCCACAGTAAAAGCATAGACTGTTGTCTTTACGGTGTCTTCTCTCTCGTTCCTTTCCTGAGACAGCCTCCATCTCCATGGGCTCAGATGCGGGTGCGGTGTAACACAATTTGGAGTACAAGGGAGTCTCTTGTTGCATCATTCCCCTAGCACGGAGTCTCCGGTCCATACGGACCGCCTGCATCATGGCGTCCTCCAGAGTATCGGGAGGAGGATGTAATGCCAGAGCGTCCTGCAGACGGTCAGATAGGCCCCTGCGGAACAACCCCCTCAGGGCGGCATCATTCCAGGATACTTCCGCGGTCCAACGTCTGAACTCTGAGCAGAACCATTCAGCAGAGTTCCTCCCCTGTGTCACACTCATCACCATATCCTCAGCCAGACGCACTCTATCAGGCTCGTCATAAATGTGCCCCAGAGCCTCAAAGAACAGGTTCACAGACATACGTTCAGGAGCAGAGGAAGAGAGAGAGAAAGCCCATGCTTGCGGAGCCCCCCTTAATAAGGACATTACGATCCCCACCCTCTGCCTTTCATTTCCAGAGGTCCGGGGACGCAATTCAAAGAACAACTTGCATCCCTCCTTAAAAACCCTAAACAATTTTTTATCTCCAGAAAAATTGTCGGGTAATTTTACAGGGGGGTCGGGGTCTGCAAGAGATACATCAGTGGGGCCCCCCTCCTGGAACCCCGACGGAACAGACCCCATTAGAGCGTCTGCCACATCTCTCTGTACCTGTTGATGCGACTGAACCAGATTTTGCAGCTCCATAGACAGCTTCTGCATAAGCTGGGAGAGCTCATTAACCTGTTCAGTGAGAGCCCGTACCGGATCCATAATGTGCTAACACCCCACCACCAGGGAAAGACTGTAATGGTCAGCTATAATGTCAAGGACACCGCACTGCACATGCTCACTGAGCCCGTGCACATGTCCTGAGTGAACCAACTGTGCCCCAACTGTGCCCCAAGATACCTGTAGACCTGTAGACCTGTAGAACAGGACCTTCCGCAGCATGTGACTGCCAAGGGGCGGAGCCGGCCACACTTCTCTCAGAGGCAGCAGTAATGAATGATGTGTACTGCAGACTAACAGGACCTGCAGCACATGACTGCTGGGGGCGTGGCCTAAGCTCCAGAGATCTAGGAACTGCAGTAAAACTCCTAGCAGGGTAACTACGAGATAAAGTTACCAAGGGGCAAAGACAGGGACGAAAACCAGGACAGGCCAAGACCAGAGCACAAGATAGCACGACAGTACCAAAGGGTTAGACAGAACGGATAGTCAGGACGTAGCAATAGATCAGTAAACCAGAGCGGGCAATAGACAGTACAATAGGGACAAAACTGTAACGGAGTATCGATAGCCAAGCCAGGAGGTCAGAACCGGAGAAGACAATATAGCAAAACGTGAGACAGAGAGCAGAGTGAGCAAACAGACCGGGTCATACACGGGAGTCAAACAAGCAGAGCAGTATACACACAAACCAGGGGAGTCAAATACACAGTCACAATGAAAGTATAGCTGACAGAGAATCTCCCTCTGGACTGGGTATAAATACCCTCCCAGATCCAAAGGGAGGCCAGCAAAAGTTAACCCTGAGTGGACAGGACATTAACCATGTCCTATACCATGACACTTTTCATGGCTAGCTGAAAAGATGGCAACAAATTGCAAGCTATTGAGACTACTCAGGTCTCTTCACTAGGCATTGAATAATACAAAATCTGAAGAAATAGCTATTTATGCACAACGCAGCAATAGATAAGACAAGTGACGTGAAGCAGAACTATCATTATGGGAGAGTGATAGACAGTTATGGCCATAAATATTGGAACAGTTCATAGATAAGGAGTGAAAGCTGTATTGTCCTCTGATTAGGGTCTGGTAATGTGTTGTGATGCCCCCCACAAGGTCTTAGGAGCAAATTCCTTAGTTGATGTAAAAAGACATAAATACATGCGACACATTCATTCCTGCTCTGAGTGTGTCAAAGGTCGCATGGATTTATGTTTGTTCAAAACAGGTGAAATGTGCCTGGAAAGATGTCGGCTCAGTGCCGGAACCCACATCAAAGGGATGGAGTGCGACATTTGCATACTATTACGCCCGATGTCGGAGAGGGGTTTATGAAGTTTTTATAGAATCACTATTTTATCAGCAGAATGCTATCATTAGAGGACTAATAAACCTGCTGCCAGGTAGTCAAGTATATTCATAAGCTGTGTATAACCCAGTCCACACTGCTGAGTGGCAGCTTTCTGTGTCTACATTACATGGGCAGAAAGCTGCCAATCAGTTGTGTGGGCAGGGTTATACAGAGCTCAGAAAAATTTACAGCAAGCAGCTCAGTAAGTGACACCACTGCGATTAGGGTCTCTGCACCTACATTATGCTCTTCTCAGATGGGATAGTGCAAAAGTGATGACATACTCCCTTTAATTGTTATATTGCTTTTATAGTGTTCATAGATCAATAAAAACGACTTGGCAACATGATTCTTTAGGATAAGATGCCAAACCTAAAAGATCAAAGTAATAAGCAACAGGTGTATATACCACTAAGGGTCAAAACAAATCATAGCAAAAGTGGCAATAAAACTTAACCTTTAATATAAAAGTATTTTTTTAAAAACCTGTAGAAAGTGTTTATACACTGCTCAAAAAAATAAATGGAACACTTAATCAACAGAATATAACTCCAAGTAAATCAAACTTCTGTGAAATCAAACTGTCCACTTTGGAAGCAACACTGATTGACAATCAATTTCACGTGCTGTTGTGCAAATGAAATAGACAACAGATGGAAATTATTGGCAATTATCAAGACACACTCAATAAAGGAGTGGTTCTGCAGGTGGGAACCACAGACCACATCTCCGTACCAATGCTTTCTGGCTGATGTTTTGGTCACTTTTGAAAGTTGATTGTGCTTTCACACTCGTGGTAGCATGAGACGACGGACTCTACAACCCACAGAAGTGGCTCAGGTAGTGCAGCTCATCCAGGATGGCACATCAATGTGAGCTGTGGCAAGAAGGTTTGCTGTGTCTGTCAGCGTAGTGTCCAGAGGCTGAGGCGCTACCAGGAGACAGACCAGTACACCAGGAGACATGGAGGGGGCCGTAGGAGGGCAACAACCCAGCAGCAGGACCGCTATCTCCGCCTTTGTGCAAGGAGGAACAGGAGGAGCACTGCCAGAGCCCTGCAAAATGACCTCCAGCAGGCCACAAATGTGCATGTGTCTGCACAAACGGTTAGATGAGGATTGTCTGAGTGCCCAATGTCCACAGATGAGGGTTGTGCTCACAGCCCAACACCGTGCGGGTGTTGCCACAGAACACCAGGATTGGCAAATTCGCCACTGGCGCCCTGTGCTCTTCACAGATGAAAGCAGGTTCACACTGAGCACATGTGACAGACATGACAGAGTCTGGAGACGCCATGGAGAGCGATCTGCTGCCTGCAACATCCTTCAGCATGACCGGTTTAGCAGTGGTCAGTAATGGTGTGGGGTGGCATTTCTTTAGAGGGCAGCACAGCCCTCCATGTGCTCCCCAGCGGTAGCCTGACTGCCATTAGGTATCGAGATGAGATCCTCAGACCCCTTGTGAGACCATATGCTGGTGCGGTTGGCCCTGGGTTCCTCCTAATGCAGGACAATGCCAGACCTCATGTGGCTGGAGTGTGTCAGCAGTTCCTGCAAGATGAAGGCATTGAAGCTATGGACTGGCCCGCACGTTCGCCAGACCTGAATCCAATTGAGCACATCTGGGACATCATGTCTCGCTCTATCCAACAACGTCACGTTGCACCACAGACTGTCCAGGAGTTGGCGGATGCTTTAGTCCAGTTCTGGAGGAGATCCCTCAGGAGACCATCCACAGCCTCATCAAAAGCATGCCCAGGTGTTGTAAGGAGGTCAAACAGGCACGTGGAGGCCGCATACACTACTGAGCATAATTTTAACTTGCTTTAAGGACATTACATTCCACTTTAATTTTGTGTGTGACTCCAAATCCAGGCCTCCATTGGTTAATAAATTTGATTTCCATTGATGATTTTTTTGTGATTTTGTTGTCAGCACATTCAACTTTGTACAGAACAAAGTATTCAATGAGAATATTTCATTCATTCAGATCTAGGATGTGTTATTTGAGTGTTCCCTTTATTTTTTTGAGCAGTGTATATATAAATAGAGTGCAAATTTGTGCATAGTCAGTACTGACCAACATATAGAATCAATCAGATCCTGGCAGTGTTTGACTATATTTAAAATTCAAGACAAGACTCTGTATATCATTCAGTACATATCCTAAGGGTTAATCCCCATTGGGTAAATATAATGTGTAGCCATCACTTTAAATAGTAATATGGAACAGTCTCACCAAACCAGTCAGGGGGGACTGTCGATTCAAATGATGATGGGCACAAATCTGTAGGAAAAATGCTACTCCCAATGCGTTTCCTCTGGTCAAGATTCGTCAGCGGAGTATAGAACCCGTGTAGTGGGGCCACCCCACCACCAGGACTAATTTACATCCGCTGATATGGTACATTTGAGCCCACAAAGCGGTGCAGCGTTGTGCTGTGTGCACCTCTTGATTTACTCACACTTAAATAGAAGTAGCAGGCGTCGCCCCTGGGGACTTTACCATACGCTTCTGGTAAATGGAACGCAGCTTCCGGCAAGTGAAATGCAAACGTCTCTTCCGGGAATTTGCGTCATATCCGTGCTAGCAATATCACATGATATACACTGCGCAGAAAGTCCTGCGTCAGAGGAAAATAGCCCAAGCGACGCGCATAGCAACGCCTAACCGCTTGGCAACAGGGACAGCAGGAGAAAAGGTATAAATCCCCCGTACTTGACCCTTCCAAGTTAGTATAGGCAAATAGTAGTATGACCAATCAAACATTGCATCATGAACTGGTCTATTCATTAAACATTGAGGGATTAATGCAATGAGAAGTCCCATATACCCTTTAGGAGTGCAGGCCAGAAAAAACGTATTTAAATAAAACCTTGTCAAAATAATATGGAACAGCGGGGTTGGGGAGATAGCAGTGTTCCGACTATCATCCAGAAGAAGTACATCCCACCGCAGCAGCATATGTATACATTCAAAAGGAACAAGTAACAATAATTGCACTAGCCAGGGAGAACAGTACGCGGTATAGGTGGAGGAGAGGGTAACAGGTCTATGGATAGAACAGAGAAGACATCAATCAATGGGATAATTTGGCAGGGCTTAGATTTCAATATTGGAGTGGTCTCCACAGGATGAATAGAAGCTGTTGTCACACCTATACATACCACCTATTGATACAGTAAAGATGTATATCTTTGTACCGTGTTAGCCAGTAGATAGAAAAATATTTAGAATTGAGAGTCCTCAGTGGTTGATACCTTTTAATGGCTACCTGAAAAGATAGTAACAAATTGCAAGCTTTCGAGACTACTCAGGTCTCTTCATCAGGCAAAGACTAATACAAAATCTGAAGAATCACATATTTATACACAACACAGCACAGAAACAATGTAATAGATAAGACAAGTGATGTGAAGCAGAACTGTCATTATGGGAGATAGAGATGAACATAAATATTGGAACAGTTCATAGATAAGGAGTGTGAAAGTTTTATTACCCTCTGATTGGGGTCAGGTAATGTTTATTGATGCCCCCACAAGGTCTTTGGAGCAAATTCCTTAATTGATGTAAAAAGACATAAATCCATGCGACACGTTCATTCCTGAGAGTGTCAAAGGTCATCATGAGTTTATATTCGGAGACTCTACTGTCTCTCTGAGATGTGAAACTACTTTTCAGTACCAGTAATTTCATGTGTGTGGTGCTGTGATCAGGCATACAAAAATGTTTTGCCACAGGTAGATCCATTCTTTTTTTTCTTATTGTGTGGCGATGGGAATTCATCCTTGTTCTCAGTTTTTGCCCTGTCTCTCCCACATACAGACCCCCAGTTGGACATTTAGTACAAATAATTAACCACTTCACCCCCAAGGGTGGTTTGCACGTTAATGACCGGGCCAATTTTTACAATTCTGACCACTGTCTCTTTATGAGGTTATAACTCTGGAACGCTTCAACGGATCTTCGCGATTCTGAGATTGTTTTCTCGTGACATATTGTACTTTACGTTAGAAGTATAATTTCTTCGATATAACTTGCGTCTATTTTTAAAAAAAACACAAATATGGCGAAAATTTTGAAAATTTTGCAATTTTCAAACTTTGAATTTTTTTTCCCTTAAAACAGAGAAATATGTCACACAAAATAGTTAAGAAATAACATTTCCCACATGTCTACTTTACATAAGCACAATTTTAGAACCAAAATTTTTTTTTGTTAGGAAATAATAAGGGTTAAAAGTTGACCAGTGATCTCTCATTTTTACAACAAAATTTACAAAGCCATTTTTTTAGGGACCACCTCACATTTGAAGTCACTTTGACGGGTCTATATAGCAGAAAATACCAAAAAGTGACACCATTCTAAAAACTGCACCCCTCAAGGTACTCAAAACCACATTCAAGAAGTTTAATAACCCTTCAGGTGCTTCACAGGAGCTGAAGCAACGTGGAAGGAAAAAATTAATATTTAACTTTTTAGCCACAAAAATGATCTGTTACAAACTTTTTTTTATTTTGACAAGGGTAAAAGGAGAAAATAGGCATATAAAATTGTTGTGCAATTTCTCCTGAGTACGCCAATACCCTATATGTGGGGGAAAACCACTGTTTGGGCACACGGCAGAGCTCGTAAGGGAAGGAGCGCCGTTTGACTTTTTCAAACTAAAATTGGCTGGAGTTGAGATTGGACGCCATGTCGTGTTTGGAGAGCCCCTGATGCGCCTAAATAGTGGAAACCCCCCACAAGTGACACCATTTTGGAAACTAGACCCCCTAAGAAACTTATCTAGATCTGTTGTGAGCACTTTGAACCCCAAAGTGTTTCACAAAAGTTTATAATGCCTGGGTGTGAAAAAAAAAAAACAACAATTTTCCACAAAAATGATTTTTTAGTCCCAAATTTTTGATTTTTCCCAAGGAAATTGGACCCCAAAACTTGTTGTCCAATTTGTCCTGAGTACGCTGATATCCCATATGTGGGGGAGGGAAACTCTTTGGGCGCACGGCAGGGCTTGGAAAGGAAGCAGTAACGTTTTTGAATGCAATCATTGATGGGGGTCATGTTCCGTTTGTAGTGCCCCAGATGAGCCTAAACAGTGGAAACCCCCCACAAGTGACCCCATTTTGGAAGCTAGACCCCCTAAGGAACTTATCTAGTTCTTTGGTGAGCACTTTGAACCCCCAAGTGCTTCACACAAGTTTATAATGCCCAGGCATGAAAATAAAAAATCCTATCTTTTTCCCACAAAAATTATCTCTTAGTCACTAATTTTTTATTTTCCCATAGGTAACAGGAGAAATTGGACCTCAAAAGTTGTTGTCCAATTTGTCCTGAGTACGCTGATACCCCATATGTGGGGGGGAACCACTGTTTGGGCGCATGGCAGAGCTCGGAATGGAAGGAGCACCATTTGACTTTTTCCAACCAAAATTGGCTGGAATTGAGATTGGACGCCATGTTGCATTTGGAGAGTCCCTGATGTGCCTAAACAGTGTAAACCCCCCCACAAGTGACCCCATTTGGGAAACTAGACCCCCTAAGGAACTTATCTAGATCTTTGGTGAGCAATTTGAACCCCCAAGTGCTTCACACAAGTTTATAACGTAGAGCCGTAAAATTAAAAAATCATATTTTTTCCACAAAATTGATCTTTTCACCCCAATTTTTATTTTCCCAAGGGTAACAAGACTCCAAAAGTTATTGTGCAATTTATACTGAGTACGCTGATACCCCATATGTGGGGGTAAACCACTGTTTGGGTGCATGGCAGAGTTTGGAAGTGAAGGAGCGCCGTTTGACTTTTTCAACGCAGAATTGGCTGGATGCCATATGTTGTTTGGAGAGCTCCTGATCTGCCTAAACAGTGGAAACCCCCACAAATGACACCATTTTGGAAACTAGACCCCTCAAGGAACTTATCTAGATGTGTGGTGAGCACTTTGAACCCCAAAGTGCTTCACAGAAGTTTATAACGTACAGCCGTAAAATAAAAAATCTTTTTTTTTTTTTACAAAAATGATTTTTTTCGCCCCCAATATTTTATTTTCACAAGGGTAACAGGAGAAATTGGACCCCAAAAGTTGTTGTCCAATTTGTCCTGAGTACGCTGATACCCAATATGTGGGAGAAACTACTGTATGGGCGCACGTCGGGGCTCGGAAGGGAAGTAGTGACATTTTGGATTGCAGACTTTGATGGAATGGTCTGGGGGCGTCATGTCGCATTTGGAGAGCCCCTGATGTGCCTAAACAGTGGAAACCCCCCACAAGTGACCCCATTTTGGAAAATAGACCCCACAAGGAACTTAGCTAGAAGTATGTTGAGCACTTTGAACCCTGAAGTGATTCACAGAAGTTTATAACGTACAGCTGTAAAAATAAAAAATCTTTTTTTTTTACAAAAATGATTTTTTTCGCCCCCCAATATTTTATTTTCACAAGGGTAACAGGAGAAATTGGACCCCAAAAGTTGTTGTCCAATTTGTCCTGAGTATTCTGATACCCAACATGTGTGAGAAAACAACTGTATGGGTGCACGTCTGGGCTCGGAAGGAATGTAGTGACGTTTTGGATTGCAGACTTTGATGGAATGGTCTGGGGGCGTCATGTCGCATTTGGAGAGCCCCTGATGCGCCTAAACAGTGGAAACCCGCCACAAGTGACCCCATTCTGGAAAATAGACCCCACAAGGAACTTATCTAGAAGTGTGGTGAGCGCTATGAAGCCCCAAGTGCTTCACAGAAAATTTATAACATACAGCCGTAAAAACAAAAAAATCATTTTTTTTTTTTTTTTACAAAAATGATTTTGTCGCCCCCAGTTTTTTATTTTCCCAAGGGTAACAGAAGAAATAGGACAAATTGCACAATAACTCTTGTGGTCCAGAGTACGCTGATACCCCATATGCGGGGTAAACTACTGTTTGGGCGCATGGCAGAGCTCAGAAGTGAAGGAGCACCGTTTGACTTTTTCAACGCAGAATTGGCTGTAATTGAGATCAGATGCCATGTCACATTT
Source organism: Oophaga sylvatica (assembly GCA_033576555.1). Taxonomy (NCBI): domain Eukaryota; kingdom Metazoa; phylum Chordata; class Amphibia; order Anura; family Dendrobatidae; genus Oophaga; species Oophaga sylvatica. The sequence continues at coordinate 425,055,948 of JARQOD010000004.1, read as the reverse complement.
GGAGAGCCCCTGATGTGCCTAAACAGCAGAAACCCCCCAATTCTAACTCCAACCCTAACCACAACACACCCCTAACCCTAGTCCCAACCCTAACCACAAACCTAACCCTAACACACCCCTAACCCTAATCCCGACCCTAACCCTAATCCTAACGTTAGCGCCAACCCTAACCCTAACTTTAGCCGCAACCCTAACCCTAATGGGAAAATGGAAATAAATACATTTTTTTAATTTTATTATTTTTCCCTAACTAAGGGGGTGATAAAGGGGGGTTTGATTTACTATTTATAGCGGGTTTTTGTGATTGGCAGCTGTCACGCTAAAAGACGCTTTTTATTGCAAAAAGTAGTTTTTTGCATCACCACATTTTGAGAGCTATAATTTTTGCATATTTTGGCCCACAGAGTCATGTGAGGTCTTATTTTTTGCGGGACGAGGTGATGTTTTTATTGGTACAATTTTTGAGCACGTGACATATTTTGATCGCTTTTTATTTCGATTTTTGGGAGGTTAGAATGAACAAAAATCAGCAATTCATGAATTTCTTTTGGGGAGGCGTTTATACCGTTCCGCGTGTGGTAAAATTGATAAAGCAGTTTTATTCTTTGGGTCAGTACGATTATGGCGATACCTTATTTATATCATTTTTTTATGTTTTGGCGCTTTTATAGAATAAAAACTATTTTATATAAAAAATCGTTATTTTTGCATCGCTTTATTCTGCGAGCTATAACTTTTTTATTTTTTCGCTGATGATGCTATATGACAGCTCGTTTTTTGCGGGACAAGATGACGTTTTCAGCGGTACCATGTTTATTTATATCGGTATTTTTGATCGCGTGTTATTCCACTTTTTGTTTGGCGGTATGATGATAAAGCATTGATTTTTTGCTTAGTTTTTTTTTTTTTTTAAGGGGTTCACTAAAGGGGTTAACTAGTGGGACAGTTTTATAGGGGGGGGTCGTTACGGACGCGGCAATACCAAATATGTGTACTTTTATTGTTTTGTTTTTTTTATTTACAGGAAGAAATGAATTTATTGGGGAATATATATATTTTTTTTTATGATTTTTTTACCACTTGTTATTTTTATTTTTTTTACTTTGTCCCAGGGTGGGACATCACAGTATTTTATCAGATCGCTGGTGTGACAGTGTGCACAGCACTCTGTCACACCAGCGATCGCTCTGGCATCGCTGCAGGCTTCCTCAGCGCCTGCTCTCAGCAGGCACTGAGGAAGCCGCCTCCCTGCAGGACCCCGGCGCCATCTTGGATCCGGGGACCTGGAGGGAGGACGGACCCTCGGAACAGCGCGACACATCGCGCTGCTCTGAGGGTCACAGGGGAGCGCGCAGGGAGCCCCCACCCTGCTCGATCCTCCCCTGTGCCCCGGGTACACCACGATCATGTTTGATCGCGGTGTGCCAGGGGTTAATGTGCCGGGAGCGGTCCGTGACCGCTCCTGACACATAGTGCTGGGTGTCAGCTGTGATATACAGCTGACACCCGGCCGCGATCAGCTACGCTCCCCCCGGGAGCGCAGCTGATCGCCCATGACGTACTATTCCGTCCATGGGAATTAGGTCCAGGGTCACATGGACGGAATAGTACGTCTGATGGCAGAGAGGGGTTAAGTACACCACATTAGATGTGATGCAACTGAAAGTACCTGGGATCTTGTAGTCCTGATGTGAGTTGGGTATCTTTATCTTGTCCGTGGTCATTATAAATGAACAGGTTTTACATTTTTTCTGCTTGCAATGAAAGGTTCCTGCAGCTGTTGGAGAGGACAGGGAGCTTCTGACAATGATGCTTCTTAGATTTGGGGGCTGCCTAAAACACAGTAGTGGGGGGTCTGGAAATATGGATTGTAATCAGGCATCTTTTTGTAGTAAAGGTTGTAATTTCCGTGCAGCTCCTCTTAGCACCTCCAGATTTGGATTGTAGGTGACCACTAGAGGCACCCGGTTATTTTCTTCTTTAGCTTTGTAATGTAGCAGGTGATTCCTTGTTATTCTGGTGGCTCTTGTAATTTGGTTTTCAATTGTTCTTGAATGGTAGCCCTGATTTAAAAAGGTCTTTCTGAGGCGACCAAGGTGTTCATCTCTATCCATGGGGTTGGAACATATACGGTTCTATCTGATGGCTTCGCTATAGATAATAGAGTTTTTTATGTGTTTTGGATGGAAACTGTCCCATTTAAGGTATGTTGGACGGTCGATTGGCTTCTGATACAGGGATGTCTCTATTTCATTGTTCTTTAGCTTAATGGTGGTGTCTAAAAAGTTAATTTTAGTGCTGGAGTAGTTGAGTGTTAAGTTGATGGTGGGATGAAATTGGTTAAACTGTTCGTGGAACGTCTTTAGCTGTTGCTCAGACTCCGTCCAGATGATTAAAATATCATCAATGTAGCGGTAGTAGGCCAGAGGCCTGATGGGACATGAGGACAAAAAGTCGCTTTCAAGCTTGGCCATGAAAAGATTTGCATACCGTGGAGCCATTTTACTTCCCATAGCTGTGCCAGTCTCCTGTAGATAGATCTTGTTGTCAAATTCAAGGTAATTGTGGGTGAGGATGAATTTTGTGAGTTTCACCACAGAGTCAGCATCATTCCTGGTGTTTTCCATGAATCCTGGATGGATTAAATGCCTGCAAAGTCTTCATGGAAAACACCGGGAATGATGCTGACTCTGTGGTGAAACTCACCTATTGAAAACTAATCTTACAAATGAATCTTACCTAACAGCGGAGGTTGGCACCATAAGAACCTGCGACAGCTGTCCCTGCTATAATGACCTTATTAAAACCCTAAAGCTAAAGAAAGCATGTGTATGAAAGTTGTTCATTGAGGGGTAACCGTAATTAGCCGGTATATCCAATAGGACTCCTTCTGTAGGATTCGACGATTCCAATCCCCACTCCTCAGTGGCACACCAATTTGATCTCTTCCTACAAATTTGACTACCTTGAGTCAGCAGCATGTATATTATTAACATGTCTTACCACTGGGTTATCCCTTTGATTTTTTATGTCCTGGAGATGCTCCCCCACTCTCTTACGGAGCTCCCTTTTCATCTTGCCAACATACTCCATCCCACACTGACAGTCCATCTTGTAGATAACTCCCTTGGATCTACAGTTTATGAAGGACCTAATTGAGAAAGATTTGCCCGTCACATTTCTCATGAAGGTTTTTGTTGTGAATACTTTGGAAGCGACTTCTAAGCTGGGGCTCCCTCTGGTGGTTGCTGAGGGTAATGAACTAATTACTGAATGGCCTTCAGCTGGCTCTGAATGGTATGATATAAGTGACCTGAGTTCCCATCAGCCTTGCCGGTAATCAATTGTTCCTCCTGGTCTTGCTTGGAGCTCAGCTTGCTTTCCTGCTCTCATTCAGATAAGTGTTTTGTTTTTTTTCCTCTGTTGGATTTTCACTGCTGGTTTGCTGCTTGCAGTGGACTTCAGCCTGGTCCCCTTTTGGGGTCTGGCGCTGCAATTGTGCTCATTTTGTGTTTGCACTTTTGCTTTGTTTCTTTGTCACTTTATATTTGCTGAATTGTTGTGAGTTACACCAGAGATCTGATTTAGGTGGTAGAGATCGTGTGATCTCAGGTTTTTTGTTAATCAGAAGTGTTGGTATTTTTGTCAGGGTTTTTTTGGGTTGCAGGCAGAATTCTTTCCTATACTTTTCTATCTAGACAGATTGGGCCCCAGCGTTTGCTCATTCTATTTTCTGTCTGTGTCTGTGTTTTCTTCTTGTCTAACCACCATTACATGTTTGGGGGCTTCCTATTTCTTTGGGGATTCTGCTCCGGGGCAGATAGCTTTCATCTTTCTGCCTTTAGGTGTAGTTATCTCTCCGGCTGTGACGAGGCGTCTATGATCACCGTAGGTACGCTCTAACGGCTACTTCTAGTATGGCGGTTAGTTTAGTGTACTGCAATCCAATAGTTTCCAGCCTCTCTGGTGTATTACTACTTTGGCTATTTTTTGCTACTTCTCCTCAGCTACCGAAATATAACAGGTTTTGCTCTGGGTCATAAATTCACAGGTTGCACAGCCATCACACATAATAACAGCCCTTGACATTAGAAGTTACCCAGTTGTCTTGTGATTGTGGGATGTAGTGGCTGTGCACTAGTCTGTCTCTGAGTGACCTTCCCTTTTTGTATGTCATCGAGGGAACTGATTTTACCATTTTGCCTATATCTTCATCCATCTACAATATGGACCAATGTTTACACAAAATATTTCTCACTTGATGGGCCCTGTTAGAGAAAGTGGTTAAAAAATCTACAGGTATTGTCATCAGTGTTGTTATTATTTGCGGGACAGAGCAGGCTAGAATGCTCCATTGCTTTCATCTCTCTATATGCTTTTGCTAAGATATGTTTCGGGTAGACTCTCTCCACAAACCTGTTGCCTAAGTCCGCCGCCTGTTCCTCAAAGTCAGTAATATCAGAGCAATTTTGACGAATTTGCATATATTGCCTTTTGGGGATCCTTTTCTTTAATGATACTGAATGACTACTTTCCCGTTTCAGTAGTGAGTTAGTAGCCGTGGCCTTCCTGTAAGTTTTTTGGATCAAAAGTTTCAAAAAATGGGAGTTGTTTCTCACTTATCTCATATGTAAAATGCAAGTTAAGATCATTGAAATTTAATCTGTCCACAAAATCTTTAAACTGGGTTTTATCCCCTCTCCAGAAAAAAGGATATCGTCTATGAAAGGCAACCACAATGATTCGTTCTCGCTTCCTTCAATAGGAATGTCTCCAAAAACCATGGTTTCCTCCCACCAGCTCAGGAAAAGATTGGCATGCGATGGGGCACAAGGGCTCCCATCACAGTACCCCTGAGCTGGTGGAAGTACTTCCTATCAAAGGTGGAGACATTCCTTGTTAGACAAAAATGTAATGCTTCAAGAACCAATTCATTGTGGTTGGAGTACTGACGGCCTCTGAACCTTAGAAAAAAATCTACTGCCGATAGACCTTTACCGTTGAGAATGGAAGACTACAAGGACTCATCATCAATTCCGGCTAGCAGCATATCAGCGTCAAGGGTTAGACCCTCTATTTTTCAAAAGATCCTTTGTATCACAGATATATGAGTTAAGACTGGTGTCGTGACGAAAGATCTGAGGATGTGATCACCATAGATACTCAGATTTTGGGTGAAGCTGTCAACCCTGAGACAATCGGTCGACCTCTCAAGGGACAAGTCCCTTGCTAACTTTTGGTAAACAATAAAAGGTTGCCATAATTGGGAAGGTAGGAAAAATGAAGTTGTGCTCTTGTTTAGTAATAAACTGACTATCAAGTGCTCTTTTTGCCAATCCCCCAATTCACGCAAAAAATATTTTATTAGATATGCCGTTAGAACATCAAGACAGGTTCTCTCTTTCAACAATGAATTACATAGGTTATAAAAATCACCTTTCTTCATAATGACAATGTTACCCCCTGTATTGGATTGTTTAATAGTAACACTACGATCTTTTCAGTGGTGCATAATGCAGCCATCTCCGACTTGGTAAGGTTGTGTTTATCCCTGTACCTGAGATGTTCAAGATCCCTCAGTTCCTCCGTCACCAGTCTTGAAAAAACATCAATTACACATAGGTCATTTTGATGTAGGGGCATCTTTTTACTTTTGTTCTTAAGATCAGTGAAGGGAACAAAACCCTCGTCTGGGCATAGGATCTCCTAGATTGAACAGTAGTCTGATATCTTCCAAAAGATCGTCAGATACTCCCAGTTCCAGACAAGTTTGTCTTTTCTCCCTTGCAAAATGCTTGCGCCATTTAAGTTTACGCACAAATAAATTTAGATCCTTAACAGCATCAAAGGAGTAAAAAAAAAGCTTTTCTACTGGTCACAGAATGACAGTGATGAAAGTGTCAGAGAACCTCCAAAAGCAGACAAGTGGAAGCATGTGACCAAAAGAAGCTAGAAGACCATGGAGACATCACCAACCACATAACTGATCAACCGATATCAAGGCCTCGTGGAGGACAAAGATGGCACACCTAAGAATGAGGCACTACCAGCAAGCAAAGAAGAAAAGAGCACACAGCAACACCCAGAAGTGACAACAAAAAGTACAGCCAAGAAGCGAAGAAGAGTGGTAGTGGTGGGAGACTCACTACTGAGAGGCACAGAAGCAGCCATCTGCAGACCGGACATAACTGCAAGAGAAGTACGCTGCCTCCCAGGTGTAAAGATCAAGGAAGTGACCGATAGGATACCAAAGCTCATCAGTTCCAAGGACGTCCACCCATTTATTCTGATACATGTTGGCACCAATGACACGGCAAGGAAAGACCTAACGACAATCTGCAAGGACTTTGAAGAATTGGGGAAGAAAGTAAAGGAACTGGATGCATAGGTAGTTTTTTCTTCTATCCTTACAGTAGACATGCATGGCACCAGGAGATGGAACAGGATCCTTGATGTGAACAACTGGCTAAGACGATGGTGCAGGCAACAAGGATTCGGATTCCTGGACCATGGTGTTAATTACCGGTATGACGGACTCATTGCCAGAGACGGATTACACCTCAACAAAGCAGGGAAACACACATTCGCCAAAAGACTCGCTACACTCATCAGGAGGGCGTTAAACTAGAAGAAGAGGGGACGGGAAGAAAAATGTTAGACATGAACATGAAGCCAGAAAATATACTGATGAAGGATATGAGGTGCGGCAAAGAAGACCCAAGACAACATACTTGGAAGGTGTTAGAACCCTCTTGTTAGGTTTTGCTACAGTTTGCTGGTCACATGACCTTTTTTCCCTATTTAGTCTGGCTCCGCCCTTCTGGCTTTGCTGGACTTCATTGTATTATCTACTCTTAAGCTAGCCGGGTGCTTAGGTGCCTTACTCAGTCAGTTTTGCTTGATTTTAGGATCTCTTAGTAATTTGTTTTCTGTTTAATTTTCCCTGCTACAATTTCTGTTAGGATGTGTCCACCTTTTCTCCCAGTCCCTAGATCTTGTAGGGATTCCTCCCTCGCAACTATAGGTCTTCGTTCAGACTAGCTGAGGACTTTAGCGGGTCTGGTCACAGGATCAGGTTCCCCGTTACATCGTAGGGATTCAGCTTAGTTCTATTTTAGGGACAGAATTGCAATCTTTCCTTAGTGCTTGTAGCAGATCATAACAGTACGTCCAGCCCAAGAAAAAAAAAAAAATCTCTAAGGAAAGATTTTCTGTTTCCATCATGGTGTCGGTTCAGGATTTGGCTCAACGCCTGCAGGGACTTTCTCTGGAGGTGGCTGAAATCCAGCAACACGTGAGTAGTTGTTCTGGAGCACATTTCGTGGAGCCAAATGTACGTTTGCCTGATTTATTTTTTGGTGAACAACAAGATTTTTTTTCTTTTAAAAATGCTTGCTTGTTGTATTTCCGTTTGAGACCCAGATCCTCTGGTGATGAATCACAGCGCATAGGGTTCATAATGTCACTTTTGCGCAAAGAACCTCAGGACTGGGCCTTTTCTCTGCAGCCTAGTGATCCATGCTTTAGATCAGTAGATAGTTTTTTTTCTGCTTTGGGGTTATTGTATGACGATCCTGATCGTGTTTCATCAGCTGAGACAGAATTGAGACGTTTGAGACAGGGATCAGGTAATGTGGAAAAATATTGTACTCACTTCCGAAGGTGGTCCACTCAGATGGGGTGGAACGATTCAGCTTTGAAAAGTTTATTTCTTGCAGGGTTAAGTAAAAGGGTTAAAGATTTGCTGATTGCTTATCCTATACCTGGTAACTTGCAAGAGGCTATGCAATTAGCCATACGGGTGGATAGGAGACTGCGTGCAAGGGTTAATGAGAGTAAATCTGCCTTGTCAGCTCCAAGTCTGGAGAGGGACTGTACTGACATTGGAGAGCCGATGGAAATTGGAGCAATAGCACCTCACTCTCGGGAAAAAGAACGCAGATTTGCTGAAGGTTTGTGTTTCTATTGTGGCAAATCTAAGCATTTTATTAAGAACTGTGCACTTCGAATGAATAAAGAGAAAAAAAATTAGGTCAGTTTCGCCCGTATAGCTTATTTAAACAATAAAGGTGTCTTTCTTTCTGCTACCACTGCTGTTGAGGAGGAATTAATGGAGTTTCGGGTATTTGTGGATTGTGGTTCAACTCTCAATTAGTCTTGAGCGATACTGCTCGATATCTAAAAATATCGGATCGGAATGGCATCGCCGATATCACTAAATATCTGCGATATCCGATTCCGATACCGGAAGTCCCATGTAAGTCTATGGGAACAAAATATCGCAACTAAAAAAAACCTTTATTTCCTTGTAAACACTAAATATACACACATAGAATACATATATATATATATATATATATATATACATGTCATTGTGACATATATATATACATATATGTATAGTTTATACACTTCTACATAGTAAAATATCCTCTGATTCAATTGCCGGGTAAAGCCGGCTTCTGTGAAAAGACAGAAGCACCCGACATGAAATGACACTTGGTGTACATAGGGTTAACCATGTCTTTTCATGTCCTTTGCTATCTCATTTGCACAAACAATTACATCAGTCTATGTGTGCAAAATTTCACACCTGTAGGGGTTAATTAAAGGTGTAAATTAGTTGTAAAAAAAACGGACTTTTTTGCTACGAATTTACACCTTTAATTAACCCCTACAGGTGTGAAATTTTGCACACATAGACTGATGTAATTGTTTGTGCAAATCAGATAGCAAAGGACATGAAAAGACATGGTTAACCCTATGTACACCAAGTGTCATTTCATGTCGGGTTCTGCATTTTCACAAAAGCCTGCAATTGAATTAGCGGCTATTATACTATGTAGAAGTGTATGAACTATAAATATAAATATATATATATGTGTCACAAACTCAATGACATGTATATATATATATATGAGGTGTAAAATTGCTGAAAAAAAATGCGTGGGCTCCCGCCCTATTTTCGCAACCAGACAGACAAAGCCAGTGAGTGGGGGCAGATAATAATAGCCCAGAGAGGGACCATTATTTTTGGCCCCCCCGGCTACTAACATCTGCCCCCAGACACCCCAGAAAGGGCAAATCTCTAATTAGATTTGCCCTTTCTGGCACTTTGCCCGTCTATTCCCATTGCCCTGTAGCGGTGGCGAATGGGTTAATAAGGGGTTAAAATGACCTTGCAATTGAAAGGTCACTTTAAGCCAGGTTAATAATTGAGAGCTGTCAATTAGACAACTATCAATTATTAATCCTATTGTATGAAAGAAAAATCAAACACACACACTTTAATAAAAAAGAACTTTAATGAAATAATCACACAGTTTTTGACCATATTTTATTTACCTGCTAAAACCATTTCCTGTAATAAAAATAAAATAATAAAGCAAAATTATTCTTACCAATCCGATGCACAGTCAGGTCCCACGGTGTAATCCTTCAGAAAGGGTTAATGTTTACTGCAGGGACCGCAGCTAATGCTGCAGCCTCACAGTAAACCCCCAAATGAATGAGTTCCTCTCCTGGCTGACAGGAGAGGAAGTGGAAAGCTTAATTGATTGCTTTCCACTTTCACTTCAGGTCAGCCAGGGACACCATCAGTGACGTCAGAGGGAACTGATTAACAAAAATAGGGGTTCCCTTCGAAAAAAAAATGGCGTCCCCCCTATTTTTGTTAACCAGCCAGATGAAGCAGACCGCTGAGGCCTGGATTTTCAGGCTGTTAAGGAGCCAAGATCCATGGACCTTGCCAGCCTGATAATACCAGGCCACAGCAGTCTGCATATCTTGGCTGATTAACAAAAATAGGGGATCCCCTCGAAAAAAATTGGCGTGGGGTCCCCCCTATTTTTGTTAACCAGCCAGAAAGAAGCAGACTGCTGAGGCCTGGTTTTTCAGGCTGGTAAGGATCCAATATCCATGGACCTTGCAAGCCTGATAATACCAGGCCACAGCAGTCTGCTTAGCTTGGCTGGTTAACAAAAATAGGGGATCCCCTGGAAAAAAAAACGGCGTAGGGGTCCCCCTATTTTTGTTAACCAGCCAAGTAAAATGCAGACTGCTGCGGCCTGGTATTAAAAGACTGTCAAGGCCCATGGATTTTGGCCCTCAACAGCCTGATAATACCAGGCTACAGCAGCCCCACATTTGGCGCATCAAAAGATGTGCCAATTGTGGCACTTTACCCGGCTCTTCCCACTGCCCTGTAGCGGTGGCAAGTGGGGTAATAAGGGGTTAATGTCACCGTTGATTGCACGGTGACAATAAGCCCGGTTAATAATGGAGAGGCGTCAATAAGACACCGATCCATTATTAATCCCAAAGTTATTAAATGCATAAAAAAAAGACAAAGCAAGAAAAAAGTATTTTAATGAAATAAAAGAGACAACACAGTTTTCATTTCTTTTATTGTACTCTCATTCCTGCGACGCCATCGATCTCCTGTAAAAAAAGAAAAAAAACAAACCAACAGTATACCACCTGTCCGACGCAGTCCATAGTAACGACTGTCCCACGACGATCCAGCTCTGCTACATCGCAATGACAGGCAGAGCCTGTCATCCCGGCGCAGCACAGCTGATTACCTGCTTCCCCGGCGGTGACGTCATCGGACTGACTGCTTTACGGCCGGGATTACCCAGCAGTCACTGCAGTTATCGCGAGAAACTGCATGTGACCGCTGGGAAAGATGATGGCGGCCATGAAGCAGTCCAGGCCGTGACCGCCGGAGATCTTCTGCCAGGTAAGTGCCGCTGACTCCTGACAGACCCGACCGACGGACACTGACAGTGACAGACCCGACCGACGGACACAGACACTGACAGTGACAGTGACAATCCCGATTCCGGTATCCGATATGACGAAAATATCGGTATTCGGAATCGAAAGCCCGATGCAGCTAATATCGGCCGATACCCGATATTTGCAGTATCGTATCGCTCAACACTACTCTCAATGTGATTGATGGGAAATTTTTGGAAAAACTAAAATTAAAACCCAAACTTCTGTCTTCCCCTATTAATGTGGTTTCTGTGGATGGTTCTCCCTTGAAAAATGTTACTCACCATATCTGTGAATTTCCTCTTACTATTAATGGTGTTCATCAAGAGAACTTGGATTTAGTAGTTTTGAATAATTTGCCCTCACCGGTGATTTTGGGGTTACCTTGGTTAAAATTGCACAATCCGGTACTGGATTGGTCTACCAATGAAATTAAGTCCTGGAGTCCTAATTGTTATGACAAGTGTTGTAACGGGCGTATTGCTGCTGTAGTTAAGGGGGAGTTACCTGTACCTATTCAGGATTTTTGGAAAGCTTTTTCTGATAAGGAATCGCAGGTATTGCCTCCTCATAGAGATTATGATTGTGCAATTGAATTTGTCCCTGGAGCGACTCTTCCTAAAAGTCGTTTATTTAATTTGACTATTCCTGAGAGAAAGGCTTTGGAGGAATACATAGGTCACATTAGGCCTTCTAAGTCTCCTGTGGTGGTTGGATTTTTTTTTGTTAAAAAAAAGGACGGCGGTTTACGGCCTTATCTAGACTTTCGTGAGATTAATAAGATTACTATACGCAATCCTTACCCACTGCCATTGATTCCTGATTTGCTTAACCAGTTAGTGGGGGCCAAGTGGTTCTCGAAAATTGATCTTCGAGGGGCATACAATTTGTTGCGCATGAAGGAGGGGGATGAATGGAAGACTGCGTTTAACACTCCACTGGGTCATTTTGAGAATCTGGTCATGCCTTTTGGGCTTTCCAGTGCTCCGGCATTTTTTCAGAATCTTATTAATGACATCCTTAGACCTTTGATCGGCAGAAGTGTGGTTGTGTATTTGGATGACATTTTGATTTATTCACCGGATTTGGAGTCTCATTGGAGGAGTGTGCGTGAAGTATTACAGTTACTGAGTGATAATTCACTTTTTGCCAAGCTAGAAAAATGTGAGTTTGCTGTACAGAGACTTAGTTTTTTGGGCTACATTGTCTCCAGTGAAGGTTTTGAGATGGACCCGGTGAAAGTGCAAGCTGTGCAGGATTGGCCTAGACCTATTGGTGTGAAATCAATACAGAGGTTTTTGGGGTTCGCCAATTATTATAGAAAATTCATTAAAAAATTTTCTGTGATTGCCAAACCTCTGACCGATCTCACCAGGAAAGGTGCTGATGCAGTTCAGTGGACTACTGAGGCCATTGAGGCTTTTGTGTTGCTAAAGGAGAAGTTCAGCTCTGCTCCCATCCTTACGCAGCCTGATGTGACTAAACCATTTTTGGTTGAGGTTGATGCTTCTTCTGTGGGGGTCGGCGCGGTGTTGTCTCAGGAAAAGACGGATGGAGTACATCCCTGTGCTTTTTTTTCAAAGAAATTTTCTGAGTCTGAACTAAATTATGATATCGATAATCGGGAATTGTTGGCAATTAAACTCGCATTTGAACACTGGCGTCATTTTTTGGAGGGAGCGGAATTTCCAGTTCAAGTCTTCACCGATCATAAAAATATGGTCTACCTTGATGCTGCCAAACGCTTGAATGTCCGTCGGGCTAGGTGGGCACTGTTTTTTTCGCGGTTTAATTTTACCGTTACTTACATCCCAGGTACTAAAAATGTTAAAACTGATGCTTTGTCTCGCAGCTTTTCTCCTATGGTGGGTACTGAGGAGGAGGAAAACATTTTGCAAGAGGGGTTGTTATTGCTGTTTTGGACTCTGTGTTGGAAGATGAGATTCTTAAAGCACAGGAGAATGCCCCATCTAACACGCCGCATGGGAGGTTGTTTGTGCCTGGTACCCTTGAGGAGAGATTTGTTTGTTGAATGTCATGACTCTTGGTTGGCAGGTCATCCTGGAATCTCTGAGACCAAGAGACTTGTGGGTCGCAGCTTTTGGTGGCCTGGATGGCAGAAGGAAGTCATTAAGTGGGTGCGTCAATGCACGGTGTGTGCTAGATCTAAGTCTTCTCATACTCCTGCTGCGGGGTTGCTTTGCCCTCTGGAGGTCCCTAGTGCACCTTGGACACATTTGGCTATGGACTTTATTACTGACCTTCCCCCTCTGAGGGTTTCACTGTCATCTGGGTGGTCGTGGACCGTTTTAGCAAGATGTGTCACTTGGTTCCTTTCATCAAACTGCCCTGCGCTAAGACTCTCGCTAAGGCCTTTGTCAAGGAAATTGTCAGACTACATGGCATTCCTACTGACATTGTTTCCGATAGGGGACCTCAGTTTGTGGCTCGTTTTTGGCGCGCCTTTTGTGACAGGTTGGGAGTTCATTTGTCGTTTTCATATGGATATCATCCTGAGTCTAATGGCCAGACAGAAAGGAAAAACCAGGATGTTGAGCAGTTCTTGCGTTGTTTTGTGGCAGACAATCAAGAGGGGTGGTCTCAGTTTCTGTCACTTGCTGAGTTTGCTCTTAACAACCATACATCCGCTTCTGCTGGTTGTTCGCCTTTTTTTTGTTGTACTGGGAGACATCCGTCGTTTGGGTCATTTTCCAAGTTGGGATCGGCTGTACCTGAAGAGGAGAATTTTTCTGGTGATTTGGAGAGAGTTTGGACTGATGTGTGTGGTAATCTTCAGGAGGCTAACAAAAGATCCAAAGTGTATTTTGATAGAAAACGACAAGAGGTTTTGTTTGCTATTGGTGACATGGTTTGGTTGTCCTCTAAGAATCTGCGCTTGAGGATTCCGTCTAAGAAATTGGGTCCCAAGTTTGTAGGGCCCTTTAAGGTGCTTCAGGTTATTAACCAATCTGCTGTTAAGTTGGAGCTTCCTACCTCCTGGAAGATTAATCCGGTGTTTCATGTTTCTCTCTTGAAAAAAGCTGAGGTCTCAGATGGAGACATCTCGGCCACTGTTCCCCTGGTGGTGGAGGACGGGCAATATGAGATTTCCCGCATCCTAAATTCTAGACGGTATAGAGGGAGTTTGCAGTACCTCGTCGCTTGGAAGGGTTATGGACCCGAGGATAACTCATGGGTGAGGGCAGATGATGTTTCTGCGTCTAGACTTGTCAGAGCGTTTCACAAGAGGTTTCCGGATAAGCCTAAGTCCTAGGGGATCCGGAGGATCCTCTTAGAAGGGAGGGTACTGTTAGAACCCTCTTGTTAGTTTTTGTTTCAGTTTGCTGGTCACATGACCTTTTTTCCCTATTTAGTCTGGCTCCGCCCTTGCCCTTCTGGCTTTGCTGGACTTCATTGTATTATCTACTCTTAAGCTAGCCGGGTGCTTAGGTGCCTTACTCAGTCAGTTTTGCTTGATCTTAGTATCTCTTAGTAATTTGTTTTCTGTTTAATTTTCCCTGCTACAATTTCTGTTAGGAGGTGTCCACCTTTTCTCCCAGTCCCTAGATCTTGTAGGGATTCCTCCCTCGCAACTATAGGTCTTCGTTCAGACTAGCTGAGGACTTTAGCGGGTCTGGTCGCAGGATCAGGTTCCCCGTTACATCGTAGGGATTCAGCTTAGTTCTATTTTAGGGACAGAATTCCCATCTTTCCTTAGTGCTTGTAGCAGATCATAACAGAAGGGAGGTAAGAAAATTTCTAAAACAATCCACAGGGAGATTAGAGCAAAACAAAATCCTCTAAACTGCATGCTCGCAAATGCCTGAAGCCTGACAAACAAGATGTAAGAACTAGAAGCAGAAATATCTACAGGTAACTATGACATAGTGGGAATAACCGAAGCATGGTTAGATGAAAGCTATGACTGGGCAGTTAACTTACAGAGTTACAGTCTGTTTAGAAAGGATCGTAAAAATCAGAGAGGAGGAGGGGGTTGTTTTTAATGTAAAGTCTTGTCTAAAGTCCACTTTAAGGGAGCATATTAGCGAAGGAAATGAGGATGTCGAGTCCATATGGGTCGAAATACATGGAGGGAAAAACAGTAACAAAATTCTCATTGGGGTCTGTTACAAACCCCCAAATATAACAGAAATCATAGAAAGTCTACTACTAAGGCAGATAGATGAAGCTGCAACCTATAATGAGATCCTTGTTAACTACCTGGATATTAACTGGGAAACAGAGACCTGGGAAACCCATAAAGGCAACAGGTTTCTGCTAATAACCAAGAAAAATTATCTTTCACAATTGGTGTAGAATCCAACCAGAGGAGCAGCACTTTTAGACCTAATACTATCTAATAGACCTAACAAAATAACAAATCTGCAGGTTGTCGGGCATCTAGGAATTAGCGACTACAATATTGTCCAGTTTCACTTGTCTTTCGCTGGGGGACTTGTCAGGGAGTCACCAAAGCACTGAATTTTAGGAAAGCAAAGTTTGACCAGCTTAGAGATGCCCTTAATCTGGTTGACTGGGACAATGTCCTCAGAAATAAGAATACAGATAATAAATGGGAAATGTTTAAGGACATCCTAAATAGACACTGTAAGCGGTTTATACCTTGTGGGAATAAAAGGACAAGAAATAGGAAAAAACCCAATGTGGCTAAACAAAGAAGTAAGAGGGGCAATTAACAGTTAAAAGAAAACATTTAAACTGCTTAAGCAGGATGGCATCGTTGAAGCTCTAAAAAACTATAGGGAGAAAAATACTTTATCTAAAAAACTAATTAAAGCTGCCAAAAAGGAAACAGAGAAGCACACTGGTAAGGAGAGTAAAACTAATTCCAAACTGTTCTTCAACTATATCAATAGTAAAAGCATCAAAAGTGAAAGTGTAGGGCCCTTAAAAAATTGTGAAGAAAGAATGGTTGTAGATGACGAGGAAAAAGCTAATATATTAAACACCTTCTTCTCCACGGTATTCACGGGGGAAAATAAAATGCTAGATGAAATGCCGAGAGACAAAGAAAATCCTATATTAAGGGTCACCAATCTAACCCAAGAAGAGGTGCGAAACCGGCTAATTAAATTATTAATGAAAATTAAATAAGATTAAAATAGATAAATCTCTGAGTCTGGATGGCATACACCCACGAGTACTAAGAGAACTAAGTAATGTAATAGACAAACCATTATTTCTTATATTTAGGGAATCTATAGCGACGGGGTCTGTTCCACAGGACTGACGCATAGCAAATGTGGGACCAATATTCAAAAAGGGCTCTAAAAGTGAACCTGGAAATTATAGGAAAGTAATTTTAACCTCTCTGTAGCTTACCTCTTCATAAAAGATTGGTTTGACAGGAGCGATTCCTCATATACCCATACTGATATGGAGTTAAACAGTTATTCTCATTGAGATAATCAAGAATAACATCCCTCAGAAGCCCTTCAAATATTTTACCAACAAAAGAGGACCAAGGTGAGTCATTGGACATGGTATATCTTGATTTTTCCAAAGCGTTTGATACCGTGCCACACAAGAGGTTGGTACACAAAATGAGAATGCTGGGTCTAGGGGAAAATGTGTGTATATGGGTAAGTAACTGGCGTAGTGATAGAAATCAGAGGGTGGTTATAAATGGTATATTCTCTAACTGGGTCGCTGTGACTAGTGGGGTACCGTAGGGGTCGGTGTTGGGACCTATTCGCTTTAACATATTTATTAACGATCTGGTAGAAGGTTTACGCAGTAAAATATCTATATTTGCAGATGATACAAAACTATGTAAAGCAGTGAATACAAGAGAAGATAGTATTCTGCTACAGATGGATCTGGATAAGTTGGAAACTTGGGCCGAAAGGTGGCAGATGGGGTTTAGCAATGATAAATGTAAGGTTATACACATGGGAAGAAGGAATCAATATCACCATTACACACTGAACGGGAAACCACTGGTTAAACCTGACATGGAGAAGGACTTGGGGATCCTTATTAATGATAAACTTACATGGAGCAATCAGTGCTAGGCAGCAGCTGCCAAGGCAAACAGGATCATGGGGTGCATTAAAAGAGGTCTGGATACACATGATGAGAGCATTATACTGCCTCTGTACAAATCCCTGGTTAGACCACACATGGGGTACTGTGTACAGTTTTGGGCACCGGTGCTCAGGAAGGATGTAATGGAACTAGAGCGAGTACAAAGGAGGGCAACACAATTAATAAAGGGGATAGGGGAACTACAATACAAAGAGAGATTAGCAAAATTAGGATTATTTAGTCTAGAAAAAAGACGATTGAGGGGCGATCTAATAACCATGTATAAGTATATAAGGGAACAATGCAAATATCTCTCCGAGTTTATACCAAGGAAGGTAAATATTTAGAATTGAGAGTCCTCAGTGGTTGATACCTTTTAATGGCTAACTGAAAAGATGGTAACAAGTAAATATTCTAAATATTTTTCTATCTACTGGCTAACACTGTACAAAGATATACATCTTTCCTGTACCAAGGAAGTTGACGGTCACAAGGGGCATTCTCTGCGTCTGCAGGAGAGAAGGTTTTTCCACCAACATAGAAGAGGATTCTTTACTGTTAGGGCAGTGAGAATCTGGAATTCCTTGCCTGAGGAGGTGGTGATGGCGAACTCAGTCAAGGGGTTCAAGAGAGGCCTGGATGTCTTCCTGGAGCGTAACAATATTGTATCTTACAGTTATTAGGTTCTTCAGAAGGACGTAGATCTGGGGATTTATTCTGACGGCATATAGGCTGAACTGGATGGACAAATGTCTTTTTTCGGCCTTGCTAACTATGTTACTATGTTATGTTACTAAAATCTGTTGTGGGCATGAATGTTAAGCCCTTTGATAAAACCGCCATAATAGTTGAGAGGACACATGTGGAAAGATAATTATTTGGGGAGAAATTGAGGATTCGAAAGATTGATAGGGGTTAACCCTCCTCTATAAAAGTTCCTCCAGCCGTTTGCTCCTCTGTTAATATAATACTTCTTCCCCTCTTTCGAATCCTCAGTTTCTCCCCAAATAATTAACCTTTCCAAACGTAATCTGATGTTTTATTGTCACTTTTTCCTATGATTTGTTCAAACCTAAAAGATGTTTTGATATTTTTGTGGTTAAAAAAATATTCAGAACTTTTTAAAAGAGAAATGTGATTTGAGTTACCATTGTCTGAGATTTGTAAATATTTTATTCTTTTGTTGATGAACCTTGTGAGGACTTATTTTATGCACTTTGAGCTGTAATTCTTATTGATACCAATTTAGATGCAATGTTTTGATAGCTTTTTATTGCAATTTTTAAGGGCAATGTATTGATGGAAAATGATAATTCTGTTATTTTGGCATATACATTAACTCCTTTCTGCCATTGGACGTACTATCCCGTCCATGTGCCTTGGGCCTTAATTCCCATGGACGGGATAGTACGTACGGAGGTACGGAGGGGGCATCTCAGAGGGTAGGTGCTGTTACCTCATCGTATTAGTGCTGCTTTCTGCGGGTCTAGGCACTGGGGGGCGGGGTCGGCAGCTCCTCTTTCAGCATCCTGGTGGGCTCTGTGCTGGAGGATGGCAGCGGTGGCTCTTAGTGCAGAGTCGGGGCTCTGCAGGCATTTCCTCAATCCCCGGAGGCCTCAGCAGCTCCATTGGCCTCAGAGAAAATGGCCTCTGCATGCTAGCTTCAGATCTCGTCTCAAGATCTCGGGAGACGAGAGCTGAAACTGAGCATGCGCCGCCCTCAGCTGCCATTTTCCCAGAGCCCACCGCATCACAGTAATGGAGCTGCCAGGGCACCCCGGGGATTGAGGAAATGCCTGCAGAGCGCCGACTCTGCGCAAACTGCCACCGCCGCCGTCCCCCAGCACAGAGCCCCCCAGGCTGCTAAAAGAGGAGCCGCCGACGCCGCCCCCAGCACCTAGACCTGCAGAAAGCAGCACTAATATGATGAGGTAACAACACCTTCCCTCTGAGACGCGCCCTCCATTCATCATCGGGACCACTCCCGGCGTATAAGATGACACCCGGCGTATAAGAAGACCCCCCCCCACACTTTTAAGAAGATTTCATATTTTGACTGGAAAAGTTGGGGGGTCGTCTTATACGCCGGAAAATACGGTAAGAATTAAAGGAAATTTTTTTTTTTTAAATAATTATACAAATATTTAAAAAAAAATAAAAAAACAATAAAAAAAATCAATATTTATTCCATTAATAAATAAATATTTGAATTAAAAAAATTCTAAACTATAAAAGTACACATATTTAGTATCGCCGCGTCCGTAACGACCCGACCTATAAATCTGTCCCACTAGTTAACCCCTTTAGTGAACACCATAAAAAAACAAGGCAAAAAAAACAATGCTTTATCATCATACCGCCAAATAAAAAGTGGAATAACACGCGATGAAAAAGACGGATATATATATATATATATATATAAATGTGGTACCGCTGTAAACGTCATCTTGTCCCGCAAGAAACAAGCCACGATATAGCTCCATCACCAGAGATATAAATAGTTATAGCTCTCAGAATAAAGCGATTTATTTTTTATAGCTCTCAGAATAAAGCTATTTATTTTTTATATAAAATAGTTTTTATTGTATAAAAGCGCCAAAACATAAAAAAATGATATTAATGAGGTATTGCTGTCATCGTACTGACCCGAAGAATTAAACTGCTTTATCAATTTTACCACACGCGGATCGGTATAAATGCCCACACAAAAGAAATTCATGAATTGCTGGTTTTTGTTCATTCTGCCTCCCAAAAATCGGAATAAAATGCGATAAAAAAAGTCATGTGCATAAAAATGGTACCAATGAAAACGAATGAAAACGTCAACTCGTCCCGCAAAAAACAAGACCTCACATGACTCTGTGGGCCAAAATATGGAAAAATTATAGCACTCAAAATGTGGTGGTGCAAAAACTATTTTTTGCAATAAAAAGCGTCTTTTAGGCTAAGTGCACACGATCAGGAATAATTGCGTTTTTTTCGCGGTTTTTACGCTATTTTCCGCGGTTAAAACCGCGAACAAAACGCAAGCATTAAGCATTCTATACGTTTTAATTGATTCCGCATGTTTTGTACACATGTTGCGTTTTTTTCCGCGAAAAAAACGCTTAGCGGAAAAAAAAGCAACATGTTCATTAATTTAGCGTAACCGCGGTGATTCTGCCGCCATAGGAATGCATTGAACCGCTTACTTTCCGCATGTGGCTATGCCCACTATGCGCAATGTAAGCGGTTCATGTGCGGATGGTACCCAGGGTCTGGAGCAGAGGAGACTCTCCCCAGGCCCTGGGTACCATATCCCTGGTAAAACAATAATTAAAATAAAAAATAATGATATTTCTCACCTTCCGGCGGCCCCCGCAGCCTTCCCGCCTCTCAGCGACGCTCCCGGCAACTTCCGGTCCCAAGAGTCCTTTGCGAGAATCACCCAGATGGCGTAGCGGTCTCGCGAGATGCACGTCATCGGTGTGATTTGTCGCAAAGCACTCCTGGGACCGCGAGTTGCCGGGAGCGTCGCTGAGAGGCGGGAAGGCTGCGGGGGCCGCCGGAAGGTGAGAAATATCATTATTTATTATTTTTTTTATTATTTTTACATTAGATCTTTTTACTATTGATGCGGCATAGGCGGCATCAATAGTAAAAAGTTGGTCACACGTGTCAAACATTATGTTTGACTCGTGTGACCAACCTGTCAATCAGTTTTCCAAGCGATGCTACAGATCGCTAGGAAAACGCTAGCATTTTGCAAGCTAAATACGCTTGCAAAACGCTATTATTCTGGCGGGAATCAGCATAAAAAAAACGTGCGTATTTCCTGCGGGAGAAGTGCGGGATTGCCGCGGAAATTTCCGCGGCAATTCCGCAACGTGTGAACTTAGCCTTAATGTGTGACAGCTGCCAAATTGTCCATGCTGTGAAGATACGAGATCTGAAACAACAGATACTGGAAGCATGTGCTAGCATTTTTTCTGCGGTGTTGCTATCAGTGTGTCAAGACTAGGAGAAGAGGGTTGCATTGAAAATGCAACACAACGGGCAGCACTTTGAACACATTTTATAAGTGGTCATAAGCTTGTAAATAACTCATGAAAATTTACGTTAAAACCAAGCACACCATTGTTTTCTTGTGATATTCTCAATAAGTTTGATGTGTCACATGACCCCATTCTCATTGGAAAAAATAAAGTTGGATCCAAAATGGCCGACTTCAAAATGGCCGCTATGGTCACCACCCATCTTGAAAAGTTTTCCCCCTCCCATATACTAATGTGCCACAAACCGGAATTTGACATCACCAATCATTCCCATTTTGTTTAGGTGTATCCATAAAAATGGCCCACCCTGTACATATTTTAGTGTTTTTCATATCTTTAAGAATAATTTGTATTTTTTTTTCTTTTTTATTAGCTTCCTTAGATGTCTTGAAGCTGCAATCACTGGATCATCTATTCAATACACATCAAATCTTCAGTACTGCAATGTATCGTGAAATTGACACAAATTGCACTTCATTGGAGTTCCAACCTTCTAATGATACAGAACCGGCTGTCAGTCATGTGCATGTGCATTTTAATTCACCCCTTTTGCTATGAAGCCCCTTAGTATTTCTGGTGCAAGCAATTACCTTCATAAGTCACATGCTTAGTGAAAGGAAGTCCACCTGTGTGCAATCTACTTGACACATAGTCTGTCAGTATATACACACCTTTTCTGAAAGGCCACAGAGGCTGCAACACCATTAAAGGGAATCTGTCACCCCATTTTTCTAGTATAAGATGCGGCCACCGCCATGAGGGGCTTATCTACAGCATTCTATATGCTGTAGATAAACCCCCAATGTCACCTGAAAGAGAAGAAAAACGAGTTATATTATACACACCCAGGGGCGGTCCGCCGTCCGGTCCGATGGGTGTCGCGGTCCGGTCCGGCGCTTCCCATCTGCTAGCGAAGACGTCCTCTTCTTTGCGTCCAGTTGCGGCTTCTGCGACCTCCCTTACCTTTTCCGGCACCTGGGCACTGCAGTACTCTGTTCTGCCCTCAATAGGGCAGAGCAGTGCGCCTGCACCAGAGCTGCAACGGGAAGCAAAGAAGAGGACGGCTTAGCTGGAAAATGGGAGGCGCTGGACTGCGACACCCATTGGACCGGACCGGACAGCGGACCGCCCCTGGGTGAGTATAATATAACTTTTTCTTCTCTTTCAGGTGACATCGGGGGCTTATCTACAGCACTATAGAATGCTGTAGATAAGCCCCTCATGGCGGTGGCCGCATATTATACTCGAAAAAGGGGGTGACAGATTCCCTTTAAGCAAGAGGCACCACTAACCAAACAATACTGAGGACTAAAAAGATCTCCAAATAAGTCAGGGATAGTGTTGAGCGATACTTCCCGATATCAAGAAGTATTGGATCGGAATGGGTATCGCCGATACCCAAAAAGTATCGGCGATACCCGATTCTGATACCGGAAATCCAATGCAAGTCTATGGGACAGAAATATCGGAACTAAAAAAATCCCTTTCTTTCCTTGTAAACACTAAATATACACACATAGAATACATATATATATATATATATATATATATACATGTCATTGTGACATATATACATATATACATATATTTATAGTTCATACACTTCTACATAGTAAAATAGCCTCTGATTCAATTGCCGGGTAATGCCGGCTTTTGTGAAAATACAGAAGCACCCGACATGAAATGACACATGGTTTACATAGAGTTAACCATGTCTTTTCATGTAGTTTGATATCTGGTTTTCACAAACAATTACATGAGTGTATGTGTGCAAAATTTCACACCTGTAGGGGTTAATTAAAGGTGTAAATTCGTTGTAAAAAAACGGACTTTTTTGCTACGAATTTATACCTTTAATTAACCCCTACATGTGTCAAATTTTGCACACATACACTCATGTAATTGTTAGTGAAAACAATATATCAAACAACTTGAAATGACATGGTTAACTCTATGTAAACCATGTGTCATTTCATGTCGGGTTCTGCATTTTCACAAAAGCCGGCAATTGAATTAGCAGCTATTATACTATGTAGAAAGTGTATATTTATATATATGTGTCACAAATTCAATGACATGTATATATATATATATATATATGAGGTGTAAAATTGTTGAAAAAAAATGCGTGGGCTCCCGCCCTATTTTGTCAACCAGACAGACAAAGCCAGCGAGTGGGGGCAGATAATAATAGCCCAGAGAGGGACCATTATTTTTGGCCCCCCTGGCTACTAACATCTGCCCCCAGACACCCCAGAAAAGGCAAATCTATAATTAGATTCACCCTTTCTGGCACTTTGCCCGTCTATTCCCATTGCCCTGTAGCGGTGGCGAATGGGTTAATAAGGGGTTAAAGCCACCTTGCTATTGAAAGGTGACCTTAAGCCAGGTTAATAATTGAGAGCTGTCAATTAGACAACTATCAATTATTAATCCTATTGCATGAAATAAAAATAAAACACACACACTTTAATAAAAAATAATTTTAATGAAATAAAGACACAGTTTTTGACCATCTTTTATTTTACTGCAAAAAATATTTCCTGTAATAAAAATAAAATAAAAAAGCAAAATTATTCTTACCTATCCGATGCACAGTCAGGTCCCATGGTGTATTCCATCAGAAAGGGTTAATGTTTACTGCAGGGACCGCAGCTAATGCTGCAGCCTCACAGTAAACCCCCAAATGAATCTTCTCCTCTCCTGGCTGACAGGAGAGGAAGTGGAAAGCTTAATTGATTGCTTCCCACTTTCACTTCAGCTCAGCCAGGGACACCATCAGTGACGTCAGAGGGAACTGAATAACAAAAATAGGGGATCCCCTCGAAAAAAAAAATGGCGTGGGGTCCCCCCTATTTTTGTTAACCAGCCTGATGAAGCAGACACTTGAGGCCTGGATTTTCAGGCTGTTAAGGAGCCAAGATCCATGTGTGTAGCCCAGCTGCGCTTGGTGCCACATGTACCCTGGAGGATGCACAGAAAGGTAATTCACAAACACCCGATATTCATTCACACTTCACATTTCTTCCTATAGTGCCACCAGCGGGAGCCCTGTAGAGTATATAAGGGTGTGGAGAGACGTAGCAGTAGCCAGTCTTAGCCAGTCATTCTGGAGTTGATTTCCTGTCAGAGCAGAGCTCAGAGCAGAGTGCAGACAGACGGAGATTCCTGTCAGATGAGACAGAAGCAGAGAGACAAACTGATACCTCAGAACTTTCTGACTGTTACTTCCTAGGGAAGTGGAAAGTGACTCTCGGAGTGTGCACAGATCAGTCTGACGGAAGGTCCTGATAGCTGCTTCGGACAGAGCCTAAGAAAGAAGTGAAGGAAGGGGAACTACAGTACTTGTAACACGAGTCAACTGAGGTACTGTTAGAGAGCGGTGAAGAGAAGGAAGCTGACATCTACTGCTGCCTGTGCTTATGTTAAAGGTGTGGGTAGGACGACAGGCAAGTGGACCAAGAGAGAGAGTGACTGAGGAGAAATAGCAAGGATAGCTGACCTCCACTCTGCACAATCGGACACGGGTCCGAGCTTGCTAGTACCTTCACGGCTAGTGGGAGAAACCAGAGACCCTGCTGGACTTCAGGTCGCAGAGGGGCCCTACAGTGCTGATACATAACCGGGGTCAGGAAGAACAGGAGTCTAGCAGGACGCTGCAGATAGAGACTTAGTTCTGTCCAAGAGAAGGCTCCACCACAATGTCGGCGGGGTAGCTGTTCTACACGGAGTTGAACTTAGCTTCATGCAAGTTAGTAACTCACACACGTCAAGAAGTAAGGAGGCCTTACACCTACTCAGTGATTACTGGACGTGCATCCTCCACCCTGAGCAGCTTCCCGGGACGTGCCTGCAAATATCACCAGTAAAGGTACGGAAAGAGACTCATTGTGTGTGTCTGCCTTATTGCCTTCACCCCTACACCGCCATACATCTCGAGGGATCAGTCTTACCTGTGGAAGACTTAACACCTTGCTGCCCAGTAACAACCCCTCAGAGGATTCACCCTGCAGCGCTGGTCACCCTGATCAGAAACCACAGGTGGCGTCACAAACATTTCTAAATCCCCTGTAAATATTCCCACATTTTTATGGTGATCGCCCAGGGCAACGGACCGAGCTGCGCTACCGTGACATCCCCCAGTGAAGTGAACGGGCTCGGTGCCGAGTACCCCAAAGCCCTGCTACGTTCGACTCACATGAACCTTGCCATCCTGATAATACCAGGCCACAGCAGTCTGCTTATCTTGGTTGGTTAGCAAAAATAGGGGATCCCCTCGAAAAAAAAATGGCATGGGGTCCCCCCTATTTTTGTTAACCAGCCAGATGAAGCAGACTGCTGAGGCCTGGTTTTTCAGGCTGGTAAGGATCCAATATCCATGGACCTTGCAAGCCTGATAATACCAGGCCACAGCAGTCTGCTTAGCTTGGTGGTTAACAAAAATAGGGGATCCCCTCGAAAAAAAAATGGCTTGGGGATCCCCCTATTTTTCTTAACCAGCCAAGTAAAATGCAGACTGCTGCGGCTGGTATTAAAAGACTGTCAAGGCCCATGGATTTTGGCCCTCAACAGCCTGATAATATCAGGCTACAGCAGCCCCACATTTGGCGCATCAAAAGATGTGCCAATTGTGGCACTTTACCCGGCTCTTCCCACTTGCCCTGTAGCGGTGGCAAGCGGGGTAATAAGGGGTTAATGTCACCGTTGATTGCACGGTGACAATAAGCCGGTTAATAATGGAGAGGCGTCAATAAGACACCGATCCATTATTAATCCCAAAGTTTTTAAATGTTTAAAAAAAGACACAGCCAGAAAAAAGTATTTTAATGAAATAAAGAGACAACACAGTTTTCATTAATTTTATTACACTCTTATTCCTGTGACGCCATCGATCTCCTGTAAAAAAAGGAAAAAAAAACAAACCAACAGTATACCACCTGTCCGACGCAGTCCATAGTAACGACAGTCCCACGACGATCCAGCTTGCTACATCGCAATGACAGGCAGAGCCTGTCATCGCGACGCAGCACAGCTGATTACCTGCTTCCCCGGCGGTGACGTCATCGGACTGACTGCTTTACGGCCGGGATTACCCAGCAGTCACTGCAGTTATCGCGAGAAACTGCATGTGACCGCCGGGGAAAGATGATGGCGGCCATCAACCAGTCCCGGCCGTGACCACCGGGGATCTTCTGCTAGGTAAGTGCCGCTGACTCCTGACAGACCCGACCGACGGACACTGACAGTGACAGGAACATTCCGATTCCGGTATCCGATATGACGAAAATATCGGAACTCGGAATCGAAATTCCGATACAGCAAATATCGTCCGATACCCGATATTTGCAGTATCGGAATGCTCAACACTAGTCAGGGACAAAGTTGATGAGAAATAGAAGTATGGGTTGGGTTATAAAAAATGTCTCTACCTCTGATGATCCACTGCAGCACCATCAAATCCATTATCATCAAATGGAAAGAGCATGGTACCACAAGAAACCAGCCAAGAAAGGGGCTGTCCACTCTCAGCCTAGGCAAGGAGGGCATTAATCAAAGAGGGCACCACACAGCCCAAAGGTAACCCTGAAGGAGCTGCAGATTTCCCAAGCAGAGACTGGAGCATCTGTCCATACGACCATAATAAGCCGTACACTCCATAGGGGTGGCTCTATGGAAGAGTGGGCAAAAAAAAGCCTTTACTTACGGTACACACACAAATTGTATGGCTCATTTTTAGTTTACCAAAAGACACATGGGAGACTTCCCAAATGTATAGAGGAAGGTTTTGTGGTCAGATGAGACCAAAATTTAACTTTTTGGCCACCAGGGTCAACGCTATGTCTGGCACCAAACCAACACAGCTCATTACCCATGAACACCATCCCCATAGTGAAACACGGTGGTGGCAGCATCATGCTGTGGGGATATTTTCTGGCAGCAGGGACATAAAAAGTGATGGTCTGAGTTAAGGGGAAGATGGATTGTGCGAAATACAGAGATATTCTTGAGCACAATCTGTTTCAGTCTGTCGGTGATTTGAAACTGGACAGAGGTTCACCATCCAGCAAGACAATAACCCAAAGCATACTGATAAAGTAACACTTGAGTAATTTAAGTCAAAGCCCAGACTTAATCCAGTTGGGAATCTGTGGTCAGACATGAAGATTGCTATTCACCAGAGGAAACCATTTAACTGGGAAAAAATCCCAGTGGCAAGATGTGGAAAGCTCGTAGATACTTATGCATAGCGACTTGCAGCTGTAATTGCTGCAAAAGGAGGCTCTACAAAGTATTGATGTTAAGGGGTGAATGTTTTATGCCCACGGAAGTTTTCAGTTATTTTGTCCTATCGGTTGTTTTCTTTACAATAAAAAGAAAAACAAATATTTACGTTGTAGGCATGTTCTATGTACTGATGTAAGCCCTCAAAAAAAACAAGTGAAATTCCAGGTTGTGAGGTAGCAAAACATGAAAAATGCCAAGGGTGGGAATACTATTGCAAGCCATTGCATCTGCAGGTTAGTAGTGTTTTTTGACAAGACAGGTTCTTTTTCAATTCCTGCCCACAACTATTTAGGCACATAATGCTGTTTTAACTGTAAGACAAGTTGACTTAATATTAATTGAAAATATCTTTGCCAATTTCAAGAAAAAAAGTTGCATTTAATATGTGTGGCCCAGCTGCGCTTGGTACACATGTTCCAGGAGTATGCACAAAAAGGTAATTACAAAACCTGATATTCATTCACATCTCACACTTCCCCAGGAGCCACCAGAGGGAGCCCTTTAGATTCAGGTATAAAGGGTGTGGAGAAACGAAAGCAGTAGGCATTCTAGCCAGACAGTCATGCTAGTTGTTGGTTGTACCTCAGACAGATTAGATTCCTCAGGAACCAGAGTGAGAGCAGTTCCTGTCAGAGCTTTGTCTGAGCCAGAGCGAGTTGAGACGTGTGGAGATTTCCTGTCAGATGTGAGAAGAGGAGGAAAGATTGCAAGCTGTTATCTCAGAACATCTTGACTGCTAGAACCCTATGAATGAGGAAAGTGACTCTCGGAGTGAGCATGAAATCAGTCTGACGGCAGGTCCTAATAGCGCTCTGGACAGAGTTTATGAAGGAACAGAAGGAATGGGACTACAGTTGTCAGAACATCGAGTTAACTGAGAAACGGTCAGTGAGCTGTGGAAGGAAGGAAGCTGACGACTACACCTACTGCTACCCGTGCTTATGTTAAGGGTGAGAGTAGGGCGACGGGTGAGTGGTGACAAGAGAGAAAGAGTGACATAGGTGACCTAGCACCTCCACTCCGCTTAACCGGACGCCGGGTCGAAGCCTTGCTAGAACCTTCACGGCTAGTGGGAGAAAACCGGAATCCCTGCTGGACTTCAAGTCACAGAGGGTAGCCCTATAGTGCTGATACGTAACCAGGGTCAGGGGAGAACAGGAGTCTAGCGGGACGCTGCATATAAAGACTTAGTTGTTGCCAAAAGAAGGCTCCCCACAATGTCGGCCGGGCATATCTGTTCTATACAGAGTTGAACTTCGCTTCATGCAGGGTGGAAACTCACACACATTAAAGAGAAAGGAGGCCTTAAACCTACTCAGTGATTACCTGGATGTGCATCCTCCACCCTGAGCAGCTTCCCAGGACATACTGCAAATTCCACCAGTAAAGGTATGGAAAGAGACTGATTGTGTGTGTCTGACTTATTGCCTGCCACCCTGCACCGCATATATACTTTGAGGGATCCAGTCTCGCCTGTGGGAGACTTAACACCTTGCTGCCAGTAACAACCCCTCAGAAGATTAACCCTGCAGCGCTGGTCACCTTGATAGGAAACCACAGGTGGCGTCACGAACATTTATTATTATCCCCTGTAAATATACCCCTTTGTATGAGCTCCAGGGCAACGGACCGAGCTGTGCTACTTGTGACATTCCCATAGATTTCAATGGGCTCGGTGCCGAGTACCCCACAAGCCCTGGTGTTGTGCGACTCAAATACAGCCTAAAAACCTGAAAAGGGAGGGTTTTCTACTTACAAACTGCTAAAAAAAATGTATTTTCAAAGACCTGATTAGTGATTATATTAAACCAATTACTAGAATATAAGTTTCATTGCCTGGTTTTATTTTAATCTACTGTACGAGAAAAATAGTGAATATGAGTAAATATCATACATCATTGGATAAGCAGATGTGCCCCCCACATTTGCATTGCCATGCTCCATTACCTTTCATTCCTTCTTCATTATTTTATGTAGAAAGTTGCAGTTAGTAAGAGCAAGGTAAAGTAATAACACAAACTACAATATGTGTTATTGTTCAGTGTCTAAACAATAAAGTGCATAAGTTCTGAAAATCAAATTCTGCATATTTGCTATAGATTTTACCTTTTCCATTGCAAAGATTGAAATTCACAGCAAAAATTCATGGAAAATTTGTCATGGGGAATAATTATTAAAACCTTTAACCCCTTAGTGACAGAGCCATTTTGCAGCTTAATGACCGGGCCAATTTTTACAATTTTGACCACTGTCAACTTTATGAGGTTATAACTCTGGAACGCTTTAACGAATACAGCTGATTCTGAGATTGTTTTTTCGTGATTATTGTACTTCACGTTAGTGGTAAAAAAAATTTTATCTGACTTGCGCTTATTTATGAAAAAACGGAAACATGGCGAAAATTTTGAAAATTTAGCAATTTTTTAAAATTTTTAACTTTTATGCCCTGAAATCAGGAGATATGTCACACAAATTTCTTAATAAATAACATTTCCACATGTCTCTTTACATAAGCACAATTTTGGGAACAAAATTTTTTTTTGTTACGAAGTTATAAGGGTTAAAAGTTGACCAGCAATTTCTCATTTTTTCAACACCATTTTTTTTTAGGGACCACATAACATTTGAGTCACTTTGAGGGGTCTATATGATAGAAAATACCCAAAATGGACACCATTCTAAAAACTGCACCCCTCATGGTGCTCAAAACCACTTCAAGAAGTTTATTAACTCTTTACGTGCTTCACAGGAACTGAAGCAATGTGGAAGGAAAAAATTAACATTTAACTTTTTTGCAAAAGATTACTTCGGAACCAATTTTTTTATTTTCACAAGTGTTAAAAAAAATGAACCACAAAATTTGTTGTGCAATTTCTCCTGAATACGCCGATACCCCATT
Source organism: Oophaga sylvatica (assembly GCA_033576555.1). Lineage (NCBI taxonomy): Eukaryota > Metazoa > Chordata > Amphibia > Anura > Dendrobatidae > Oophaga > Oophaga sylvatica. The sequence continues at coordinate 425,025,903 of JARQOD010000004.1, read as the reverse complement.
ATGTGGGGGTAAACCACTTTTTGGGCGCACGGCAGAGGTCGCAAGGGAAGGAGCGCCGTTTGACTTTTCAATGCAGAATTGGGCTGGACGCCATGTCGTGTTTAGGAGCCCTGATGTGCCTAAACAGTGGAAACCCCACAAGTGACCCCATTTTGGAAACTAGACCCTTAAGGACTTATCTAGATGTGTGGTGAGCACTTTGAACCTCCAAGTGCTTCACAGAAGTTTGTAAGTAGAGCCGTGAAAAAAAAAAATCATATTTTTTCCACAAAAACGATCTTTTCACCCCAATTTTTATTTTCCCAAGGGTAACAAAGACCCAAAAGTTTTTGTAAAATTTGTCCTGAGTACGTGATACCCATTGTGGGGGGTAAACCATGGTTGGGTGCATGGCAGAGCTTGGAAGGGAAGGGAAAGCACCGTTTGACTTTTTTCAACGCAGAATTGGCTGGACGCCATGTCACGTTTATAGAGGCCCTGATGTGTCTAAAACAGTGGAAACCCCCCACAAGTGACCCCATTTTGGAAACTAGACCCCCTAAGGAATTATCTAGATGTGTGGTGAGCACTTTGAACCCCCAAGTGCTTCACAGAAGTTTATAACGCCGGGCGTGAAAATAAAAAATATATTTTATCCACAAACCTGATCGTTTAGTCCCCAATTTTTTATTTTCCCAAGGGTAACAGGAGAAATTAGACCACAAAATTTGTTGTCCAATTTGTCCTGAGTACGCTGATATCCATATGTGGGGGGGACCACTGTTTTGGCGCACGGCAGGACTCGGAAGGGAGGGAGCGCCATTTGATTTTTTTGAACGCCACGGCGTTTTTGGAGACCCCTCATGTGCCTAAATAGTGGAAACCCCTCAATTCTAGCTCCAACCCTACCCAACACACCCTAACCCTAAATCTCAACCCTAACCCTAATACCAACCCTAATTCCAACCCTAATTCTAACTCTAACCCTATTGTAACCCTAACCTAGTTGTAACCCTAACTCTAGTTGTAACCCAAACCCCTAATTCCAACCCTAACCCTAATTATAACCCTAACCCTAAGGCTGGGTTCATATTGCGTTTTACCAGCCCATTCAACACATAGCGTTGACGGGCTGGTAACTGTATAGCTAACGCGATCGCGTTATGCTATACCGCTAGCGCAGAGGAATCAGCGATGATTCATGCGCTAGTGGTGACGGAGCCAGACGCTGCGGGGCCGCGCCCGAGGCTCCGTCACTGAATGGCGGCACGTCGAAACGCATGCCGCTTTACGGCATGCGTCGCGATGCGCCCTCAAATGGGGGTGAATGGCAGCGCTAACGGACTGCCATAACGCAATATGAACCCAGCCTTAAAAATAGTAACCCTAACATTAATGCAAAACCTAATTATAACCCTAACCATAACCCTAATGGAAAAATGAAAATAAATAAAATTTCTTTATTTTATTATTTGTCCCTAACCAAGGGGGTGATATGGGGGGGGGGTTATGTACTGTTTTTTTTATTTTGATCACTGTGTAGTTTATCACAGTGATCAAAATGTACTTTTAGAGAATGATGAATGATTTTTTGAATTTGCCGCCAGGCAGATTCGGGGGCGCACTGGCATGGCCCGCCATTTTTTTTTACTGGAAGGAGACACCGGCTGAACGGAGGCCAGGGGGAGGACCGGAGTCGAGGAGGAGGATCGGACCGCAAGGGGGGATATCGGAGGACACGGGACCCTGCAGGTAACAGGGGGGGGGGTGAGATTCGGGGGTCCCGGACACTTTTCTCTCCCCTCTGATGTGCGATCACATCAGAGGGGAGAGAAATTTACAGCAGGATTCGGCTGTGATTTCTCTTTTGCGATCGCCAGTATATGGCGATCGCAAAAGAGTGGTGACTGGGGGGGCCCCTATTATGTTCTCTGGGGTCTCGGTACCCCAGGCAGCCGAGACCCCAGAGAAAATCGCCCATCCCCCGTCACCTGCGGCGGGCGCACCACTCGTGCGCCTGCCATTTAAGCATTTGGGGCCGGCACCGGGGGACACGGAGGGCCCTGGGGCCATGAAGAGGGTTCGGGGACCACAGTGGGGGTCCCGGGGACCCTTTTTCTCTGTCCTATGATGTCCCATGACATCAGAGGACAGAGAAATTAAATGGGACATTGTTGTTTTTTTTTTGTTGCGGTCGCCGTTTAGGGTTAATAACGGCGATCGCACATCGGTGTCGGTAAAACCGACCCGATTCATGTTCTCTGGGGTCTCGGCTACCCCCGGCAGCCGAGACCCCGGAGAAAAATGCGCCTCTGGGGGGCGCTATTCACTTTTCCACAGCGCCGTTAATTAACGGCGCTGTGGTTTAAGTACCCTTAATGACCGCGTTAAAAGGCGTATTGGCGGTCTTAAGGGGTTAAAAGGGAAAACTGTTTTTGTTTTTGCTTAGCACAACTTTAGCTGAGCTCTGATTGGCTCTTTTTTCGACAAAATTTTTTTCTAGACAGCTTTTATAAATGAAGTGTGTAAAAAAATATACAATGACATGTACTGTATTATTCTTGTCAGAACCCATGCAGAATTCACCTTAACCCCTTTATAATAATAAATAATAATCTTTTTTTTTATATAGCGCTAACATATTCCGCAGTGCTTTACAGTTTGCACAGATTATCATCTCTGTCCCCGAAGGGGATCACAATCTGATTCCCTATCTGTATGTTTTGGAATGTGGGAGGAAACCAGGTACCTGGAGGAAACCCGCGCAAACCGGGGAGAACATACAAACTCATTGCAGATGTTGTCCTTGGTGGGATTTGAAAAACTAGGACTCCAGCACTGCAAGGCTGTAGTGCTATCTACTAAGCCACCGTGCTGCCTTTATCCCTGAAAGTGTTTTGCACATTAATGACAGAGCCAATTTTTACAAATTTTGACACTGTCCTTTTCGAGGTAATAACTCTGGAACGCTTCAATGGATCCCCGGGGATTCTGAGATTGTTTTTTCGTGACATATTGTACTTAATGATATGGTGAAATTTCTTCAGTTGAAATCTTCAATATGACTTGTGTTTATTTGTGAAAAAAAACTTCGCAATTTTACAACTTTGAATTTTCGTGCCCTTTTCACAGAGTATGTC
>JARQOD010000004.1:424991747-425022684 GCA_033576555.1 Oophaga sylvatica | reverse complement strand
TTCAGTTTGAAATCTTCAATATGACTTGTGTTTATTTGTGAAAAAAACTTCGCAATTTTACAACTTTGAATTTCGTGCCCTTACATCACAGAGATATGTCACACAAAATAGTTAATAAATAACATTTCCCACATGTCTTGTTTATATCAGGACATCAGGGTTAAAAGTTGACTAGCGATTTTTCATTTTTCCAACAAAATCTACAAAACCATTTTCTTAGGGATCACATCACATTTTAAGTCACTTTGAGGGGTCTATATGATAGAAGAATACACAAAAGTGACACCATTCTAAAAACTGCACCCTTCAAGGTGCTCAAAATCACATTCAAGAAGTTTATTAACCCTTCAGGTGAGGTGGTTCATAGGAATTTTAACATTTAAGGGTTTTTAAAAAAAAAATTGACTTCAGATCCAAATTGTTTTATTTTGACAAGACTAACAGGAAAAAATGGAGCCCAAAATTTGTTGTGTAATTTCTCCTGAGCATGCTGATGCCCCATATGAGGGAGAAAACCACTGCTGGGTGCACAGCAAAGCTTGGAAGAGAAGGAGCACCATTTGATTTTTTGAATGCAAAATTTGCTGGAACAATTGGCGGACGCATGTCGCATTTGGAGAGCTTTTGATGTGCCTAAACATGAAAATCCCCCACAAGTGACACCATTCTGGAAACTAGACCCCTCAGAGAACTTATCTAGATGTCTGGTGAGCACATTGAACCCCAGGTGCTTCACAGAAGTTTATAATGTAGAGCTGTAAAAATAAAATAATCATATCATCCCCACAAGTGTGTTTTTAACCCAAAATATTGCATTTTCATAATTGCATTTGTTGTGCAATTTCTCCCGAGTACCCCGATACTCAATATGAGGGAGAAAACTACGGTTTGGGCGCACGGCGGGCTTGAAAGGGAAGGAGCATCATTTGACATTTTGAATAGAAAATTTCATGGAATCATTAGCGGATGTCATGTTCCATTTGGAGAGCCCCTGATGTGTCTAAACAGTGGAAACACCCCACTAGTGACCCCATTTTGGGAACTAGACCCCTCAAGGAATGTATTTAGATGTGTGGTGAGCACCTTGTACCCCCAGGTGCTTCACAGAAGTTTATAACGTTGAGCTGGGAAAATAATAAAATCACATTTTCCTCACAAAATGTTATTTTAGCCCCAAATATTGCATTTTCATAAGGGTAACAGGAGAAATTGCACCATACAATTTGTAGTGCAATTTCTCCTGAGAAACATCGATATCCCATATGAGGGAGAAAACTAGTGTTTGGGCGCATGGCTGGTCTCAGAAGAGAAGGATTTTCTTTTGACTTTTTGAATGTAAAGTTTACTGGAATCATTAGCGGACGCCATGTCACATTTGAAGAACCCCTGATGTGCCAAAACAGTGGAAACCCCTCACAAGTGACCCCATTTTGGAAACTAGACCCCTCAAGGAATGTATTTAGATGCATAGTATGCACCTTGAACCCACAGGTGCTTCACATAAGTTTATAGCATTGAGCTGTGAAAATAATACAATCACATTTTCCTCACAAAAATGCTGTTTTAGCCCCAAGTTTTTAATTTTTCTAAGGGCTAACAGAAATTTTTTTACAGCAAACTGAGGTCCATTTTTCCTGAGTGCCCCCATACCCTACATGTAATCGGAAATATTTTTCAGGCAAGGAGCACCAGATTTTATTGTTATGGTTTGCATGTGCCATGACCCACTGTGAGAGCCCATGAGGTGCCAGAAGAACAGAACCCCCAATAAGTGACCCTATTTTACAAACTACACCTCTCAATGAATTCATCTAGGGTGCAGTGATCATATTGACACCATGAGTGTGTCACAGAATTTTATACCATTGAGCAGTGAAGAAAAAAATATTTTTAGCATCAAAATTTAGTTTTAGTCCCAGATTTTACATTTGCCCACAAGAAGTGGGTACAAATGGCACCAAAATTTGTACCACAATTTCTACTGAATGTGACAATACCACACATGTGGCTGTACATACTACTTAGCCATACGGAGAGACTCGGAGGGAGGAACAGAGCGCTATTTGCCTCCTGGAGCGCAGATTTTCCTAGAACAGTTTGCGGACTCCATATACAGAACTTCTAATTGCTAGAAGGCAGAATCCCCCCTCAAGTGACCCCATTTTGGAAATTATACCCCTTTGGGAATTTATCTACAGGTGTAATGCTGATTTTAACTATTTTGGGTATTTCCAAAATAAACAGCAATGAATGTTGCAAGCTGCTGTTGTAGTGACCAGTAGGCTGTAGTGACCAGTACATTGCAATCACCAGTACGTTATTCCCAGCCCGTGCTTCTGGAGGCATGCACCCGTAAGTTAGGCGGGCTCTCATCGCTTCATGTGGTACTCAGAAGGGAGGGGACATTTAGATTTGTGAGCGAAGAATTTGCTAAATTTCTTTTGGATGGTTATGGAGCCATTTTGCTTTTCCAGAGCCTTTGTACTACCAGTAACGTGGAAGACCTGAGTGGAGACTTGCTTTTTTTGTGAATTGAGTTGAAGCTTTTATTGCGAACATTTTACATAACGTTTGGGATCACATTTATCCGGCTCTCTACGCTGAGCACTTACTTTAGGGTTTCCATCTAAATCTCCGAGTGACGTGATTCAGATGAAACCCCCGAGAGATCCATTCAGTATAATGAGGCAGCAGAGTTACTCTGGACTCCATCCAGCCTCTGTTCAGCTGTGTCCTTTTCGAAGTGCACAAAACTGTGGCCCACAACACTTTTATGCAATCCTAAAAAGACGGACAAAGCCAGATCACAGGTCAGACAGCGTCCACATTGACTCCATCTGCCTCATTAAAGGCAATGTTCATCCAGATGTTCCATCTGAATCACGTATTTCAGAGATTTACACGGAAACCCCGATGTAAGCGTTCAACGCAGAGTGCAGGATAAATGTGCCTTACTGCAATCTTTGGGAGGCAGAATGAAAAAATGAACAGTAGGTGAAGAATTGGTTTTATTATTTTTATGCTGTTCTGTTCGGTGCGATTACAGCGATACCAGATTTGTATCGGGTTTTTATGTTTGCTGCTGTCACACACTAAAAGACGCTTTTTTATTTCAAAAAATAGTTTTTGCATCACCATATTTTGAAAGCTATAATTTTTCCATTTTTCACTGACAGAGTCATGTGAGGGCTTTTTTTTTTGTGGGACAAGCTGACGTTTTTATTGGTATAATTTTCGGGCACATTGCATTTTTGATCACTTTCTATTCTGATTTTTGTGAGACATAATGAACAAAAACAACAATACAGGATTTTTTTGAGGAGGTGTTTAAGCCGTTCCGTGTGTGGTAAAAGTGTGTGGCAGTTTTATTCTTTGTGTCAGTGCAATTACAGTGATACCCCATTTACGGTATATCTTTTTTATGTTTTGGCGCTTTTACACAATAAAAACTATTTTATAGAAAAAATAATTATTTTTGCATCGCTTTATTCTGAGAGCTATAACTTTTTATTTTTGTGCTGATAGAGTTGTATGGGAGCTTGTTTTTTGCAGGACAAGATGACATTTTCAGTGGTACCATGTTTATTTATATCCATCTTTTTGATTGCGTTTTATTACACTTTTTGTTTGGCATTGTTTTTTTGTCTTATTTTTTTTTTTATGGTGTTCACTAAAGGGGTTAACTAGTGGGACAGTTTTATAGGTCGGGTCGTTGTGAAAGCGGAAATACTAAATATGTGTACTGTTATTGTTTATATTTTTTTCATTCAAATAATTATTTATAGATACAATATATTTAGATTTTTTATTATTATTTTTTTTTATTTTTACAATTATTTAAAAAACATTTTTTTACTTTTTTTATTTTTTTTACTTTGTTCCACTATGGGACTATCATTTTTTGCAGCTAATCGCTAATCGCTTATACACCAAGGGGATGCAGCAGCATTCCCACGCTGTACAAATTGTCAGCTCTACACTGACAGGGAAAGTTGGTGATCATGCACTGCACATGATCAGAAAGTTTCCTAGCTCTGGTGACCCAGATGTCGTCATGACAACATCCGGTCACCATGGCAACGTGGGCATGACGCGGGGTCTCCGATCCAAAGGCAGAGGAGCTGTCAGCCATCTGCTGGCTCCCGGAATGCTGCAATCATGTTCGTTCACAGCATTTCGGAGGTTTAAGTGTCGGAGAGCGTGCGTGACCACTCCTGGCACTTAGTGCCAGGTGTCAGCTGTCAGAATCAGATGACACCCAGCGGCGATCACCCGCACACCACTTATGTGCCCGGGCGATCACATGGACGTAATAATCCATCCGTGGTCAAATAGGCCCAGGTCAAATGGACGGATTATTACGTCCGATGTCAGAAATAGGTTAAAGAGAACTTGTCATCTGTCATTGGTGGCGCTATTACAACCATGAATGAGATTAGTCTGAGCTTGGTCCTCGGTTACTTTTTACAGTGCCAATTCCCTTAAACTGACAGGTGTTTCCATATACATTTGTGAGAGACCTATCAGTCAAAGAGATCAGGGCAGGGGGAAGCTACCAGAGTTCAATCTGGAGACCTTCTCTTCATCACTGTTTGTTCAACTTGGTGCTAATGGAAGCTGGCAAACAGCCACGAGCCACAAATCATGGGGCCAGAGCCACATGCATCCTGAGCCACCGGCTGAGTTTTTTTTGCTCTACAGACTGACAGTAGTTTTAATATGATCTTTACTAAGTCACTTAGAGAAGATCGGCTGATAAATGAATGTGCTCATACCTCACTAGCTCCTAAACAGAATAATCTTAGCATATTAAAGATTTATTGGTTAGGCAATTCTCAATATTGAGCAAAGGATGCTGCATGCAAGAGTGGTTTGAGGTGTTTTTTGTTAATTATTCTAATTTACTGAGGTAATTTTTTGGGGCTCTCATTGGCTAGCCTATAAGGCATAATAATCAACAGTAACAGAAATAAACACTTGAAATAGATCACTCTGTTTGTAATGACTCTATATAATATAGGAGTTTCACTTTTTGTGTTGAAAAACTTAAATAAATTTTACTTTTTGATGATATTCTAATTTTGTGAGAAGCACCTGCAAATGCTGACTTATATATTTACCGTAACCCCTTTCCGACATCTGGTGTAATAGTACGTCGATGTCGGACTCCCTCCCTTTGATGTGGGCTACGGCTCTGAGCCCAAATCTTCCCCGGCATGTCAGCTGTTTTGAACTGCTGACATGTGCCTCTAACAACTGCGTTGTTGGAATTGCGATCCAACCGCAGCTGTTAACTAGTTAAATGCCGCTGTCAAACTCTGACAGAGGCATTTAATGCACGCTTCCGGCAAGCATACCTGAAATCCCGCCCATCGGTGACCCTATCACTTGATCGATGGTCACCGATGGATTGGCATGACAACCAGCGGTCTCCAGCAGCCCAGTGGTCGGCGCTCAAAGCAAGTCAGTAATTCTGCTACATACAGGCAATCTGATCAATCTGACCGTATGTAGCAGAGCCAATCGGATTATGGCCGCTGCAGATCTGCTGCAGATCCGCAAGTGATTTACAGTACAATGTTAACCTATGGAAAAAAAATTTGCTGTGCACATGCTGCAGAAAAATCCACGCGGAATCGCAGCTTTTTTTTCCGTAGCATGTCAATTCTTTGTGAGGATTCCGCAGAGTTTTTTACACCCATTCCATTTAGAAATCCGCAGGTGTAAAAACACATGCCAAATCCACAGGAAATCCGCATAAAAAACGCAAGGATTTAGACCTGCGGATTCTGCCAAGAGTTGCAGATTCCGTGCAGAAAATTCCGCACAGCAATCTGCAACATGTGCACATACCCTATGGCAGCTTCTAGACTCCCATGGAGACTATTGAAGCATGCCAAAAGTAAAAAAAAGGTTTTTAAAAATATAAAAAAATAAAAAAAATATATAAAAGCTCGAATCACTCCACTTTCGCCCCATTAACCCTAGAACGCATACCTGGGGCCTCGCAGGCCTGCTAGGTTAATTGTTTTTCTTTTTTCTGCAAGATTACTTTAGTTAGAATTCTGAAACTCTAGGTATTCCTCAGGTATATAGTTGTCAGTAATTTCGAGTTGTTCATATATTTTTTATGTTACAGGCGTTTCGGTATAACAACTCTTTTTTGGGAATACCCCTATTCACATACCTGGGGTCTTTTAGGCCTGTACTAGGTTTACATGTGATCCTCAGTCTTTTTGTCTTTACTGTTGCTGGGGAAGACTTTGTCTTTATGACTCAGTCTTTATGACTGCTGTTGCTGTGAAGAGTGTGGATTCTGCCTGACTACATGGTCATGTGATCTTGGGAAAGAGGCTCCCTCACAAAGTCATGCTCTCCGACATCATCACAGTCCTGAACACACAGGACCTGTCAGGACTCTGAACATTTTTGATTACCTTTTGTGCATTACTGCCCTTTTCCAAGATGGCGTCTTTGGTCTCATGTGCACTGTGTCTTCCTGCTATGAAAACTCCACCCCAGCCTTTAGTCTGTGCTAGAGTATTCTGCCTTGCATCCAGCTTCTGCCTGGCATTCAGCTTCTGACCTCTGGTGGCTCCCTGGCGTTGTATCTGCTCCTTGAACCTGTTGGTGATCCTGCTACTCTGCTCTGAGTTCCTGCTGCATACACCGTTTCCAGTAATCCTCCTTCATTGGCTGCGGGTGTTTACTTCCTTCTGCATTTGCTGGACATGTAAGCTGTTGCAGCTCTGCTCTGCTTAAACCTGAGACTATTACCCAGGCCTCCCTGGCTGAGCTAAGATATTATTTGAACTGCCTTATAAGCATATCTACCTGTGTTTGGGACTAAGCAAGGACTTATTCATGTCAAGTATCCTCAAGTATATTTGTGCTTCATAGACTCTCTGCTTGATTGAATTTTCCTCTGAAGTTTCCTATAGACTTGTTAAGCTGCATTTAATATCTGCACCAAGTGTTGTGGACTTGAGCTTTGCTCTGCACCGGTTTGAATCACCGTGTGATAATATAGACTTTACCACTTCTAAAAACTGTGTCCTGTAGTTGTCTTGTTCCACGCAAAGAGTCTCCTGATTATCCCCTATAAATCATTACAGGATACTCTAGCCATAAAAGAGGAGACTGCTGGAACAATGACTGCAGAAGGCAGATTAGAGCAGGTGTTCTCATAATTAGATCACTGCAGAAAGATGTGGAAGGTCTGCAAAAGAAGTTTGGAAGCTTTGAACGCAATGAACAAGTGTTGGGACAAACTCTGCAGGACTTAAGCACCCGCATGGCAGCCCAGGAAAACAAACTTGCTGGCATGGAGTCCCAGTATGGATGGGCTTTTCAGGACATAAGCACGCAAATAACGGTACAACCTTCTGGGCAACCGCCACCAGCTAGCCCACCTAAGTGCTTTGTCAATCAATGTATGCTATATTATTATGTGCAATGCTGACCATTTCCTTAATGATAGATCTAAAGTATTGTGTGTAATAATGCTGCTGACTGCACGAGTGCTCGCCTGGGAGAATGCGATGATTGAGTCTCGTGACCCGCGGTTCAATAATTTGGCATTAATGTTTGATGATCCTAATCGGCGTGCAACTGCTGAATCTGCTTTATTGTCTTTACGCCAGCTAAACGTTCTGTTATTGATATGCTACCGAATTAAGGAGATTAGCAGTAGATAGCAATTGGGACAGTTATGCACATTTGCCTATTTTAAAAGGGGTCTGTCTAGCCATTGTAAAGGACGAATTAGCTCGCTCTGAATCACCACAAGAGCTAGAGAGATTTATACAGCATTGTGTGCGCATTGACATTCGCCTTACTGAGCGTAGGCAGGAGAATTTGCTGCCTTGAACCGTATCTCTAACTTTTCCCTTCCTTCCAAAGAGCCTGCAGGTAAAACATCTCGGAGGTGGAGGAGGGGCCCATGCAAATTGATTCTGTTCAGAGGCGCGAGAGTAATGAGCGCCGGGGAGCATCGACTTCGTGAAAGTCTAAAGTTTTTTACTGCGGCCAGTCTGACCACTTTTTTAATCAACTGTCCCAAGTGTCCCAAGCGGCCTAACAAGGTGCTAGCAGCGGTAGGAGAGTATGACTACTGTGATGATGAATCTGACATCTCTGAATGTAGCCTGCCTTTAAAACGCTGTATTGCATTCACTTTCTATGACTTTCACCACCCAAGGAGCTGAAGGAATATAACCCTCACTGTTCTCTCCCTATTAAGATCCTGTGTTCTGGACAGTGGATTTCCATGCAGCTATGATTGACTCTGGTGCAGGTGGCAATTTATGGATATCGCATTTGCCAAGGAACATGGTATTGAAATTCAGCAAAGAGCCTCTCCAATTACCATGGAAACAGTGGATGGGTCACCTTTAATCTCCGGGCCTGTGGATCAGGAGACAGCACCCCTTGAGATTTTGTTAGAGCCTAATCATCAGGAGCAACTCTCTTTCTTGCTAATTTCTTCTCCTCATTTTCCTGTGATTTTAGGCATCCCTTGGCTGCTTCTCAAATCCAACTATTAACTGGGAGACTAAGTAGATTATCTTTTCCAACAAGGAGCAACCCAGCATCAACTGAAGTTGTCCCTGAGTCCACGGCTACGGAACCACCTGTACAGGTATTTACTTTACCTTTAGCATATAGAGATTCTATGACATCTGTGACAAGAAGAATGCAGATCAGCTTCCTCCACACAGGCATTATGATTGTCCCATTGAGCTGCTTCCTGGGGCAGCTATTCCTTTTGGCAACGTATACCCTTGGGGACACCTGAGCTCCAAGCCTTAAAGGAGTATATTGATGAAAACCTGGCCAAAGGCTCCATACGTCCTTCTTCCTCACCAGCAGGGGCACCTAAATTTTTTAAAGAAGAAGGATGGGACCCTGAGACCCTGTGTAGACTATCGGGAACTCAAAAAGGTAACCATACAAACCATTACCCTTTGCCTCTGATTCTCAAATTACTGGAAAGAGTCCGCCATGCTAAGGTGTTCTACAAACTGGATCTTCGGGGGCTTATAATTTAGTGCGTATTCGTCTAGGGGATGAGTGGAAGACAGCATTCAGATGCCGGTAAGGACACTTTGAATATCTCGTGATGCCCTTTCGGGCTTTGTAACGCCCCTGCAACATTTCAACACCTTGCTAATGACATCTTCAGAGATTTTTTTGGACCAGTTTTGTGGTGATCTATTTGGACGATATTTTAATATTTCTGACTCTCTACAGAACATGAAGAACATGTCAAAGCGGTTTTAAGACGTCTGAAAGAGAACCATCTGTATATCAAGCAGGAAAATGCGAGTTCCATCGTTCTGAGATACAGTTCTTAGGTTATATCATCTCTCCTCAGGGGCTGAACATGGAATCTGGTAAGATTCAGGCTATCCTTGACTGGCCGGTACCCAAGAACGTTAAGAGGTCCAACGTTTTATTGGTTTTTGCAAATTTCTACAGATGTTTCATTCGAAATTTTTCTGATATTGTCCGTCCCATTACTTCCTTGACAAAGAAAGAAAAGTCTTTTAAGTGGTCTTCACAGGCTCAAGAAGCTTTTGATCGCTTAAGATCTGTTTCACCTCAGCACCGCTGTTGAACACCCAGATCCAACACTGTCTTTCATTCTGGAGTTGGATGCTTCTGATAATGCTTTGGGGGCTATTCTCTCCAAAGAACTGGAGATAAGGGCTGCTACATCCTTGTGCTTTCTTTTCCCGTAGACTAACCTCAGCGAGAAGAATTACGACTGGAGACAAGGAATTGCTGGCTATTTATTGCGGCTTTCAAGGAATGGAGGCATCATCTGCAAGGAGCTACACAACAGATCATAGTGCTAACTGACCATCGCAATTTAGAGTTCCTTAGATCTGCTAGATGTCTTTCTTCTCATCAGGCTCGTTGGAATTTATTTTTAAATCAATTTAATTTTGTTATCTCCTACCCGTCCAGGTTCTCGTAATGGGAAGGCTGATGCTTTATCTCGAATCCATGCTGCGGATTCTGTACCTGGAGCCCTGTCCAAGACCATTCTATCTGATGCCAATTTCATCGGAGTTATCCATGATCAAGACTTGTGGAAGGAGTGCAGGAGGCTTATGACGGTGATGTATTTCTGGCCAGCCCACCTATTGATATTAATCTTGTCTTTAAGGGTGGCATGTGGTTCAGAGATCGACGTATCTACGTCCATGAAGCCGTCCGTCTGCAGATCCTCAAGTTGGTACATGACTCCAAGTTGGCTGTCACAAGGGAGTACAGAAGACACACAGTTCCTAAGCCGATTTTTCTGTTGGCCAACTTGGCTGAAGGATACCAAGGACTATGTTCTTTCTTGCAAGGTAATGTGCTCGTTACAAGACTCCTCATGTGGCACGAACGGGTCTTCTGCAACCATTACCTGTTTCGTCCCCGCCCTTGGGGGTCTATATCAATGGACTTTATTGTGGAGCTGCCTACATCGGGGGCATGAATACGATCTTGGTGGTAGTTGATCGCCTGACTAAAGCCGCTCATTTGTTCCATGCACCGGCCTCCCCTCAGCAAAGGATACATGAACTTGGTTATACAGAATGTCTTACGGCTGCATGGGGTCCCGATGAGATCATCTCTGACCGTGGAGTACAATTCACTTCAAGATTCTGGAAGGGGTTTTGCTCTGCACTCAATATTAATGTCTGTCTCTCTTCTGCTTACCATCCCCAGACAAATGGTCAGACTGAGTGTACCAACCAGACGCTGGAACAATATCTAAGATGTTAATATCAGCCATCTCCAGGATGATTGGTTGGAGTTGCTACCGTTAGCCGAATTTTCATACAACAATTCTCAGAACGCCTCCACTAAGTTTAAACCTTTCTTTACCAATCTGGGTTATCATCCATGTATCTTACCTAGGTCTCCGATTAATTCTCCGGTTCCCGCAGTGGAGGAAAGGCTGACTGCGATGAGGCAAAATTTAGAGGTTCTGAAGGAGTCCCTGACCACAGCTCAAGAACGTTATAAGAGATCGGCTGATAGATTCCGTAAACCTGTGCCCATGTTCAAGGTAGAGATTCCGTGTGGTTACAACTAAGAATCTGAAATTAAACGTTCCTTCACAAAAACTTGGACAGAAGTTCATTGGCCCTTTCAAGATCAATGGATTGTGAGCTCCGTGGCCTGCCGTCTGAAGCTGCCTAGGACTATGAAGGTACATCCAGTTTTCCATGTATCTTTACTAAAGCCTGTATCTGTTAATACCTTCCAGGGACGTGTTGTGCCACATCTGCAGCCTGTGGTGATTGATGGGCAAGAACAATTTGTGGTGGAGGAAATTATTGATTCCAGGATTTGCAGGAATCGACTCCAATATCTTATAAGATGGCAGGGATATTCCCCTGAGGAAGACTCTTGGGGGACCAGTGGAAAACATCAATGCCCAACAGAAGATTTCTCATTTTCATCAGAGATTCCCTGAGAAACCAGGTCCAGGATCGTCCTGAGGCCGCTTTTAAGGAGGGAGTAATGTCAGGACTCTGAACATTTTTATTACCTTTTGTGCATTACTGCCCTTTTCCAAGATGGCGTCTTTGGTCTCATGTGCACTGTGTCCCTTTCCCGCTAATAACCCCAACCCTGCCTTAGTCTGTGCTAGAGTATTCTGCCTTGCATCAGCTTCTGCCTTGCATTCAATTCTGACCTTGGTGACTCCCTGGCATTGTACCTGCTCCTGTGAACCTGTTGGTGATCCTGCTACACTGCTCTGAGTTCCTGCTGCAAACACCAGTTTCCAGTAATCCTCCTTCATCTGGCTGCTAGTGTTTACTTCCTTCTGCATTTGCTGGACATGTAAGCTGTTTTCAGCTCTGCTTAAACCTGAGACTATTACCCAGGCCTCCCTGGTTGAGCTAAGATATTATTTGAACTGCCTTAAAAGCATATCTACCTGTGCTTGGACTAAGCAAGGACTTATTCGTGTCAATATCCTCAAGTATATTTGTGCTTCATAGACTCTCTGCTTGATTGCATTTTTCTCTGAAATTTCTATAGACTGTTAAGCTGCATTTAATATCTGCACCAAGTGTTGTGGACTTGAGCTTTGCTCTGCACCTGTTTGAATCACCGTGTGATAATATAGACTTAACCACTTCAAAAACTGTGTCCTGTAGTTGTCTTTGTTCCACCAAAGAGTCTCCTGAGTTATCCCTATAATCATTACAGGACCAGGAGGACAGACAACATTCTGTTCATTGTGTGATACTGCTGAAGAGACTTTGGAGGAAGGATCAGCTTTCTTGTTTCTGGAAAAAGAAAACTTTCTGAATACAAAAATCCAGAGGCCTCTACTGCACCTAAAAGAAAGTGAAACCTGCTGAAGGTGAGAGGAGGGGCTGCACTTTACCCTTAGCACACACACAAGAAAGAGTGTACAACCCTGATTGTAATCATTTTTTTTTCCACTAAGGCACAGTCTACATCTAGGGTTTGACTGGCAAGAAATCGAAGCAATCATTTTTGATAGTGATGAAGACAGTGAACTTTCTTTGTCTGTGAAGAGTTTCATGCACAACTAATGCTCTACTTCATGGACCATGATTCTTCAGATGATGAAGAAGTAGTGGATCCAGCAGAACATATAAATAAAATCCAAAACTAATGTTTTTTGGAACAGTACTGCTGGGGTTCTTGGATCAAACAGGAGAGAAAAGCACGCCATATATAGAGGGAATATCTCAATTGCATAAAATAATATTAACCCCTTCCCGACCTTTGACACAGCGATGCGTCCATGAAGTCGGTGCCAATCCGACCTATGACGCATACCCTGTGTCATGAAAGGATCGCGTTCCTGCGGGCCGGGAGACCGGGGTCACTCAAAGGTCACCCGACCCCGCAGTTACAGGACCCTTGTGCTTCACCACAGGAGGGTTGGCTTAAACCCCCCCGTGGCCACGATCGCTCTGATTGCTGTTAAAAGTGAAACAGCCAATCAAGAGCAATGTGTAATATTTCACACCAATTTAATTGGTGAAATATTACAATCCAGCCATGGCCGATGCTGCAATAGCATCTGCCATGGCTGGACACCGAGCCCTGACCCCCCCACACTAGTCACGGCGGCGATCGGGCCCGCCGCCACCAAAAGATGGCGGTGATCGGTCACCGCCGTCACTATCTTGCCTCCCCTCCTCCTTTGCTCCGCTGCCCCCACCTTCCGATCCCCCCCCTAACCTTCCGACGCCCCTACTCACCTCTCCCGTCCACCGATGTCCTGGATCGGTCCCGGCTTCCGCCCGGCCTCTCATGGGCGCCGACATCTTGGAATTTTTTTTTTTTTTTTTCCTAGCGGATTTTGCTGCGGATCCCCGGCAGATTTTGCTGCTGATCCGGCGGCGGATTTTGCTGCTGATTCCGCGCGGATATTGCTGCTGATCCACGGCAGATTTTTGCTGCTGATTCCGTGGTGGTTTTGCTGCGGATCCGCAGCGGATTTTGCTGCGGATCCCGCGGCTGATTTGCTGCGGATCCACGGCTGTATTTCGCTGCGGATCCACGTGGATATTGCTGCTGACCGCGGCGGATATTGCTGCTGATCCGCGGCGGATATTGCTGCTGTATCCGCGGCGAATATTGCTGCTGATCCGCGGCGAATATTGCTGCTGATCCGCGCTGATTTTGCGCCTGAATTTGCTGCGGATCCGCGGCGGATATTGCTGCTGATCCGCGGCGGATATTGCTGCTGATCCGCGCCTGATTTTGCTGCGGATCCCGCGCGGATATTGCTGCTGATCCGCGGCGGATATTGCCTGCTGATCCGCGGCTGATTTGCTGCGGATCCGCGACTGATTTTGCTGCGGATCCGCGGCGATAATTGCTGCTGATCCGCGCGATATTGCTGCTGACCGCGGCGGATATTGGCTGCTGATCCGCGGCTGATTTGCGCCTGATTTTGCGCGGATCCGCGCGGATATTGCTGCTGATCCGTGGGCGGATATTGCTGCTGATCCGCGGCAGATTTTGCTGCTGATCCGTGGCGGATTTTGCTGCGGTATCCGCGGGATTTGCTGCGGATCCGCGGCTGATTTTGCTGCTGATCCGCGGCGGTTTTGCTGGGATCCTCGGCGGATTTTGCTGGGGATCCTCGCGACGTGCCGTCATTCAGCGACGGAGCCTCGGACAACGGGCTGCAGCGCTGGGCTCCGTCACCGCTAGCACAGATGAATCATCTGCTGATTCATCTGCGCTAGGCGGGTATAGCAAACGCGATCGCGTATGCTATACCGTTACCAGCCGTCAAACACTACGTGTTGAACGGCTGGTAAAACGCAATATGAACCCAGCCTTAGGGTTAGGGTTAGCATTAGGGTTAAGGTTAGAATTAGGGTTAGGGCTGGAATTTGGGTTAGGGTTGGAATTAGGGTTAGGGTTGGAATTAGGTTAGGCTTGTGGTTAGGTTATGGTTAGAGTTGGGATTAGGGTAGGGGTGTGTTGGGGTTAGGGTTATGTTAGGGTTTGTATAAGGTTAGGTGTGTGTAGGGTTTAGGGTTGGGGTTAGGGTGTGTTTTGGGGGTTTGGGTTGTGTTGGGGTTAGGGTTGGAGTTAGAATTGAGGATTTCCACTATTTAGGCACATCAGGGGGTCTCCATACGCGACATGGCGCCACATTAATTCCGCAAATTTTGCGTTCAAAAATCAAACAGTGCTCCCGTTTATCCAACCCCGACGTATGCCCAAACAGTGGTTTATCCCATATATGGGGTATCAAGCGTACTCGGGAAAAATTGCCACAACAACTTTGGGGGTTCTAATTTCTCCTGTTAACCTTGGCAAAAAAAATTGGGACTAAAAATTTATTTTGTGGAAAAAAAAAATGATTTTAATATTTTTCACGGCTCTGCTTATAAACTTCGTGAAGGACTTGGAGATTCAAAGTGCTTATCACACTCTATAGGAGTTGCTTAGGGGATCTAGTTTCCAAAATGGGGTCACTTGTGGGGAGTTTTTCTACTGTTTAGGCACATCAGGGACCTGCAAGCGTAACATGACGCCCGAAGACCATTCCATCAAGTGGGCATTTCAAAACGTCACTACTTCCCATCCGAGCCCCGACATGTGCCCATACAGTATTTTCTCCCACATGTGGGATATCACATACTCAGGACAGTGTTGAGCATTCCGATACTGCAAATATCGGGTATCGCCGATATTAGCTGTATCGAATTCCGATTCCGAGTTCCGATATTTTCGTCTATCGGATACCGAATCGGGATTGTCACTGTCACTGTCAGTGTCCGCGGTCGGTCTGTCAGGAGTCAGCGGCACTTACCTGGCAGAAGATCTCCGCGGTCACATCCGGACTGCCTTCAGGCCGCCATCTTCTTTCCCCGGCGGTCACATGCAGTTTCTTCGCGATAACTGCAGTGACTGCGGGTAATCCGGCCGTAAAGCAGTCAGTCCGATGACGTCACCCGCCGGGGAAGCAGGTAATCACTGTGGCTGCGTCGCGATGACAGCCTCTGCCTGTCATTTGCGATGTAGCACAGCTGGATCTCGTGGACTGTCGTTCTGGACTGCTCGGACAGGTGGTATACTGTTGGTTTTGTTTTTTTTTCTTTTTTTACAGGAGATCGATGGCGTCGCAGGAATGAAGAGTAATAAAAGAAATTAAAACCTGTGTTTGTCTCTTTTATTTCATTAAAATACTTTTTTCTTGCTTTGTCTTTTTTTTATACATTTAATAACTTTGGGATTAATAATGGATCGGTGTCTTATTGACACCTCTCCATTATTAACCGGGCTTATTGTCACCGTGCAATCAACGGTGACAATAACCCCTTTTTTACCCCTTGCCACCCGCTACAGGCAAGTGGGAAGAGCCGGGTAAAGTGCCACAATTGGCACATCTTTGATGCGCCAAATGTGGGGCTGCTGTAGCCTGGTATTTCAGGCTGTTGAGGGCCAAAATCCATGGGCCTTGACATCTTTTAATACCAGGCCGCAGCAGTCTGCATTTTACTGGCTGGTTAACAAAAATAGGGGGGACCCCACGCCGTTTTTTTTCGAGGGGATCCCCTATTTTTGTTAACCAGCCAAGCTAAGCAGACTGCTGGGCCTGGTATATCAGGTTTTGCAAGGTCCATGGAATTGGATCCTTACCAGCCTGAAAAACCAGCCTCAGCGTCTGCTTCATCTGGCTGGTTAACAAAAATAGGGGGGACCCCACCCAATTTTTTTCGAGGGGATCCCCTAATTTTTGTTAATCAGCCAAGATATGCAGACTGCTGTGGCCTGGTATTATCAGGCTGGCAAGGTCCATGGATCTTGGCTCCTTAACAGCCGAAAATCCAGGCCTCAGCGGTCTGCTTCATCTGGCTGGTTAACAAAATAGGGGGGACCCACGCCAATTTTTTTCGAAGGGAACCCCTATTTTTGTTAATCAGTCCCTCTGACGTCACTGATTGTGTCCCTGGCTGACCTGAAGTGAAAGTGGAAAGCAATCAATTAAGCTTTCCACTTAAGGGCCCGTCTCACATAGCGATATCCTACCCGGAATCGCTGCTGAGTCACTAGTTTTGTGACGCAGCAGCGAGCTCACCAGCGATATCGCTGTGTGTGACATTCAGCGACGATCAGCCCCCCTGCCGGGTATCGCTGATCGTCGCTGAAATGTCAGGACCTTTTTTTTTGATCGCTGGTTTCCCCGCTGACAGGCACACATCGCTGCGTTGACAGGCGGGAGACCAGCGATCCGCTGGTTAACCAAGGTACAAACAGCGGGTTTCCAGGCGCGGGGCTGTGCCTAGAAACCCGCCTGTGACCTTGGATACCAGCGCCCTGATGCAGGGAGCTGGTATCCAAGGTACACAGCGGTTTTCCAAGCGCTGCGCGGTGCCTGGAAACCCCTGTGTACCTTGGTTACCAGCGGATCGCTGGTCTCCCGCCTGTCACACGCAGCGATGCGTGCCTGTCGAGGGAAACCAGCGATCAAAAAAAGGTCCTGACATTCTGCGACGATCAGCGATACCCGGCAGGGGGGCTGATCGTCGCTGAATGTCACACACGCGATATCGCTGGTGAGCTCGCTGCTGCGTCACAAACTAGTGACTCAGCAGCGATCTCGGTAGCGATATCGCTATGTGAGACGGGCCCTTAAGCGATGTTACCCGCAGTGTCGCTGTCCCAGATCGCTGCCTGAGCTGCCTTTTGGCAGCTCAGCAGCGATCATGTAGCGATACACCAGCGATCCTGACAAGTGCATATCGTTGTCGGGATCGCTGGTGTATCGTTATGTGACACCAGCCTTTACTCTCCTGTCAGCAGGAGAGGAACTCATTCATTTGGGTTTACTTGAGGCTGCAGCTTAGCTGCGGCCCTGCGTAAACATTAACCCTTTCTGAAGGATTTCACCGGGGACCTACTTGCATGGATAGGTAAGAATAATTTGCTTTTTTATTTTATTTTTATTACAGGAATGGTTTTAGCAGTAAATAAAATATGGTCAAAAACTGTGTGATTTTTATTAAACTTCTTTTTTATTAAAGTGTGTGTGTTTTGATTTTTCTTTCTACAATAGGATTTTAAATTGATAGTTGTCTAATTGACAGCCCAATTATTAACCTGGCTTAAAGTGACCTTTTTCAATTGCAAGGTCATTTTAACCCCTTATTAACCCATTCGCCACCGCTACAGGGCAATGGGAATAGACGGGCAAAGGTCCAGAAAGGGCAAATCTAATTAAGATTTCCCTTTTGGGGTGTCGGGGCAATGTTAAAGCCGGGGGGGGCCAAAAAAAAATGGCCCTCTCTGGGCTATTATTATCTCCCCCACCACTGGCTTTGTCTGTCTGGTTGCGAAAATAGGGCGGGAGCCCACGCATTTTTTTTTTACAATTTTTTTAAACCCATATAAATATATAATACATTCTTGAATTGTGACACATATAAAAATTATTTATATTTGTAGCAAACACTTCTACAAGTATAATAGCCGCAAATTTAATTGCCGGCTTTTTGTGAAAATGCAGAACCCGACATGAATGACACTTGGTTGTACATGGGTTAACCATGTTTTTTCAGTCCTTTGCTACTAATTTGCACAAAAAATTTAAAAATCAACTATGTGTGCAAAATTTCACACCTGTAGGGTTAATTAAAGGGTAAATTCGTACAAAAAAGCCTTTTTTTTACAACGAATTTACACCTTTAAATAACCCTACAGGTGTGAAATTTTGCACACATAGTCTATTTAATTGTTTGTGCAAATCGATAGCAAACGACAGAAAAGACATGGTTAACCCTATGTAACCAAGTTCATTCATGTCGGGTGCTTCTGCTTTTTCACTAAGCCGACTTTACCACAAATGAATCAAAGGATATTTTACATTAGAAGTGTATAAACTATACATATATGTAATATATATATGTCACAATGCATTTTATATAATATTGTATTCTATGTGGTATATTTATTTTACAAGAAAGAAGGGGGTTTTTTTTTAGTTGCGATATTTTTTCCCATAGACTTCATGGGACTTCCGGATCGGTACGGTATCGCCGTTTTTTAGTGATACGGCATACCATTCCGATTCCGATACTTTGGTATCGGAAAGTATCCCAACCTACTCAGGACAAATTGGACAACACTTTGGGGTCTAATTCTCATTTACCCTTGGGAAAAATAAAAAATTGGGGATAAAAGATCCTGATTGTGGAAAAAATATATTTTTTTTTTTCATGCCCGGCGTTATAAACTCTGACAGAGAAAAAAACACCAATATTCCAACAATAAATTTTATTAATATATAACTAAACATAAAAATAGCACTGTGCATAGCACCGGGGAACTGACAGACCAGGGTGTCAGATCAAAACTGAAAAGGGGGATCAAGTCCATCCACCCACCCAAAATATATTACAAAAGGAAATGGCTGTCCTGAAACAGCGCATTCTAAAATCACAAGCTAATAGCAAACGAGTAAATACCCAACATGCAATGCTACACATACCTACAAGGGTGGGTGAGGAGACGGACACTGACCCAAACGGCCCCCCCTCCCCCCCCTAAAAAACCCCGCCCCCCTATCACATTGGCAGCAATGACCATTGGCACAATAACAATTTCAATTCCCACCACAAAACGAACAGAACGCTGACAGCTGATGCACCAAAACCCCGACCGCCTGGCCCTACCGAAGTGCTGGGGCCCCACCCTACCGAAGTGGAAATCCAAAGGGGGAGTAATCAGAATGCCAAACAGCCTAGCGCAAGCCAGTTCATTTAAAATAAGTCACCACTTGGGCAGGAAAGACCATCAAGAAAGTATAGTACCACCCATCGCATATTTCAAAATAAAAATCACTCAAAAGCATCAGCACCAACCAAAAAAGGCTGTCATAAAAAAGCATGGATTCTCAGAATAATGTGATATCGGCTAAGGCATGCGCAATTGCAACAATCAACACATGTAAAGGGCACCAATAGGACTCTATCAAATACTCAGCAGAATCAATACAAGGCATAAATAACAAAAATAAACAATGAAAAAAAATAAAAAATAAAAAAAAAAAAAAAAAAAATGAGAAGTAAAAAAAAAAATAATAATTAATAAAGAAAAAATAAAAAAAAAAAAAAAAATGAAAAAAAACAATACAAAAACCAATACAAAACAAAACACAATAAAAATATATGCAAAAAATGAATACAAAAAGATAGCAAATAAAAAAAATAAAAAAAAAAAAAAAAAATAAATAAAGATTTTTTTCTTGAAATACAGAGAAAATAGAATACATACATACACATAGTGCATAGCATGCCATATAAATAATAATAAACAATAACATAGTACAATGATTTTATGCTTCAATCTTCATTATCTTGAACATGTCCCACAAAAAGTAGCTCGGTCACCACCTATTATGCCTCATATGCCGCTTCATCAAACATACAATAAAAATATTCTAAAAACATAAAAAAAAAATGTTAAAAGATAAAAACAATGCGGACACCAATGTTTCCTCAGTAGGAAAACAAATAGAGACACAATATAAACTTCTGTGTACCTTTGGGGGTTTCAAAGTCCACCACACATCTAGAAACTTTTTGTGGGGCTAGTTTCCAAAATGGGTCACTGGGGGGGTTTCACGTTTAGGCCATCATGGGGGTCTGCAAACGTAACAAAGCCCGCAACCATTCCCTCAAGTCGGCATTTCAAAGCGCACTACATCCCCCTTTTCCAAGCCCGACGTGGCCCAAACAGTGGTCCCCCCCCCCCATATGGGGACAACGTACCAGGAAAAACTGGACAACAACTTTTGGGCCAATTTCCCGTAACCATTGTAAAATAAAAAATAGTGGCAAAAAATCATTTTTTGGAAAAAAAAAGATTTTTTATTTTCAAAAGGGTCTGCGTTTAAACTCTGTGAACCCGGGGTTCAAAGTGCTCACTACACTAGAAATTCCTTGGGGGTTTAGTTTCCAAAAGGGGGTCACTTGGGGAAGCTCCAATGTTTAGGCACACAGGAACTCCCAAATGCGACATGGCAACCGCTAAATATTCCAGCATATTTTCCATTCAAAAAGTCAAATGGCGCTCCTTCCTCTGACCCTGCCGTGCGCCCAAACAGTGGTTTAAACCACAAAGGTACTGTGTTACTCAGGAGAAATTTCCCACAAATTTTAGGACCAATTTAATCCTGTTGCCCATGTAAAAAATGAAAAAAACTGAGCAAAAAAAAATTTTTTTGGGGGAAAAAAGTACTTTCTTTTTTTAAGGATCAATTTGTGAAGCACCGGGGTTCAAAGTGCTACTATGCATCTAGAAAGTTCCTTAGGGTCTATTTCCAAAATGGATCACTTGTGGGGACTCCAATTTTTAGGGCACACAGGGACTCCCAAAGCGACATGGCAACCGCTAAATATCCAGCATATTTTCCATTCAAAATCAAATGGCGCTCCTTCCCTTCTGAGCCCTGCCGTGCGCCCAAAACAGGGTTTAA
This sequence comes from Oophaga sylvatica, assembly GCA_033576555.1. Taxonomy (NCBI): domain Eukaryota; kingdom Metazoa; phylum Chordata; class Amphibia; order Anura; family Dendrobatidae; genus Oophaga; species Oophaga sylvatica. The sequence continues at coordinate 425,001,689 of JARQOD010000004.1, read as the reverse complement.
CCACATATGAGGTTCGGTACTCAGGAGAAATTGCCCAACAAAATTTTAGGATCCAATTATACGTTCCCAGGGAAAAAATGAAAAAAACTAGGCAAAAAAGAATTTTTTTGTGAAAAAAAAGTACTTTCTTTTTTTTAAGGATAATTTTTAAGCACCTGGGGTTCAAAGTGCCACTATCATCTAGAAAAGTTCCTGGGGTCTAGTTTCCAAAAGGGGTCACTTGTGGGGACTCCAATGATTAGGCACACAGGGACTCCCAAAGCAACTGGCAACCGCAAAATTCCAGCAATTTCCATTCAAAAGTCAAAGGTGCCCTTCCCTTCGGCCCTGCCGGCGCCCAAACGTGGTTTTGACCCATATAGGTATCTGTGTCTCAGGAAAATTGCTCAAATAAATTTTAGGATCCTTTTTACCTGTTGCCATGAAAAATGAAAAATTGATGCAAAAAAGAAAATTTTTGTTGGAAAAATTAAAATGTCCCTTTTTCCTTCCATGTTGCTTTATTCCTGTGAAGCACCTGAAGGGTTAATAATCTTCATGAATGTAGTTTTAAGTAGCTTGAGGGGTGCATTTTTTTTAAAAAATGGTGTCACTTTTGGAATTTTCTGCCAATAACCCCTCAAAGTACTTCAAATTGAGGTGGTCCTAAAAAAAATGGTTTTGTAAATTTTGCTGTAAAAATGAAAATTGCTGGTCAACTTTTAACCCTTAAAACTTCCTAACAAAAAAAAGTTGTTCCCAAAATTGGCTGATGTAATAACATGTAAAGTTATTTATTAACTAAATTTTTTCCACAAACCTCTGGTTTAACAGAATAAAAATAAAAAATGTTAAAAATTACAAAATTTTTCAAAATTTTCGCCAAATTTCCATTTTTTCACAAATAAACGCAAAAATTTCGACCTAAATTTACCACTAACATGAAGCCCAATAGCACGAAAAATCAACTAGAAACGTAGGACCGTTGAAGCTTTTCCGGTATTAAAACCCAAAAGGACACTGGTCAGAATTGCAAAAAAGGCAAGGGTCATTTATAGTTACAGTTCCTATAGCGCTTGTGCTTGGGTGCAGGAAAACATATGAGACACAGGTTGATTGAAATGACTGTATTACTTCAACAAAGCTGCAGAAAAGGTCACCATTTGCAGGAACAGAGCAGGAACACAGCAGGCAGTAACTTCAAGCTCTACAATAACTCCCAAAGCAGTTCAGGATCTCTTCTCTTACCGAATTCCTCTGCAAACATGGATTCACCAGACGCAGGTTTCCAGACCAAAAGTGGTTCCAAATTCCTCAAAGGAAATAGCTGAGTCCAAAATCCTAGGTTTCCAGAGTCCGGTCACAGGCTGCTGAAGCTTGATTCAGAGCACTGATTGTTCAGCTAGGCTGCTTAAAACAAGAGGAGGAATCAGGGCGGGAACAAAAGCTGGAACCTCCAATTAACTGAGGGCAAGAAAGTGCAGCAAGACAAAAGCAAAATGGCCGACGAAAACTGAGTTTCCAAGGAACAGCAAAAGAGACAAAGAACCCCTTTCATTACTCCCCCCTTAGGGACAACCCCCGGATGACCTCAGACCAGGCTTGTAGGTACCTCTGTGAAACTGGCGGAGCGGCGGACATTTACAATTACTGGTTCCCATGAGTTGTCCCCACTGGAGCCCTGCCAATTAATCAATATTCAACTGATTTCTGTACAACCTGGAATCAGAATCCTTTCCACCATAAATTCTTCCTGACCAACGACCAGCACTGGGTCAGGGCAAGGAGAAGAGCGTCCAGGAAACTATTGGTGTTGCGCCTTTGTAGGGATACATAAAGACAGGGGGATTCTCATAGTTTTGGGCAGTTAAGACACAAGCAACAGCACTTATAACTACTGATTTTTTTAAAAGGGGTCCAATGACTTATGTCCAATTTGGGACGAGAATCTTTATTTTAAATTTTCTGGTTGACAGCCGACCAAATCACCTACCTTGAAACTTGCAGGTTTACGAAATTTATCTGCTGCTTTCTTGTACCTTTCCTGAGCCAATTCTAAATTTTCCTTTAAAGACCATATTCTTTTGTAAAGAATATTCTTTCAGCCACTGCCGGCAAGGGCGTATCATGGGAAATCAGGAAAATGTTAAGGAGAAACCTAATTGGAGAAAAAGAAGACTGCTTAGTGGGGCGCCGGAGTTTTATAAAGAACTCGCCATGGAAGTAGATCCACCCAACATCTTGTATGGCAGATAAAGCAGCGGAGATACTGCCCAGGGTCTGATTGGGCGTTCTGTCTGCCATTGTCTTGGAGAAGAGCAAAAAAGGTTTACTTAATGTCCAATGCCACAGAAATTTTGCCAAAACCTTGAGGAATTTTTCCACCCCCATCCGAAAAACCTATCCGGACCCATGTAACAAACCATTCTTAATCATTAATCTAATGTCTGTTTTTGCAGTGGGTAAACCGACAAAGGGTTAAAATGAGCTCCTTTGTTAGACTCAACCCCACTAGAAATGGTGTTCTTCCCTTGAGAGGTTGGTAACCCACAAGAAGTCCAAGAAAGGATCCCCACGGGGACGGGTGGGAAGAGGTTGTAACAGACCAATTGGTGAGGACAGGTGTTTTGCATCTTCACAGACTTCACGAAGTGAATAGTTTAAAACATCTTCCTGTAATGGGCCCCAAAAGAAACGAAAAGAAATTCTGTGCTTTAGAATTCCCCTATGCCCGCTATCTTGGAATCGTGGAGATTTGCAATCCTCAATCTGACTGTTTCAGTATAACAAAATTGTCCCGAAATCCCACACCATTCTTAAAAACAAAACTACGTCCCTTGGGGGGTTTGAGCCAACAAAGAAACCGCAGGTATCCCCTTCCTTGTGTCCTTAAGTGTTTGATTATGAATCACTCCCAGAATCAGGGGGTCAGGAAGATAGTCTTAGGAGGAGTAAGTGGACGGTCTCTCTGAATGAATCCAAGAGTGCATCACCTTCCATGCGCGATCCTGGCTAAAGAAATTCAAATTAAATTGTTAGAAAAGATTCCACGAGCCTGGCGAGGAGTTCAGGCACTTCCGACCTATAAATTCAAGGTTACGATGGTCGCAGGACGACTATTTGCTGGCAGCTCCCTAAAGAAGTTGTCTCCATTCCTTGAAGGCGGCAATAAGGCCAACAATTCTCTATTGCCCACATCGTAGTTCCCCACTGAAACAACTGCGGAAAAGAAGGCACGGGATGCAAGACATTCTTCTCACCTGTTCTCTGAAGATATAGCTCCAACGCCAGCTGAAGCATCCCACCTCTGTTAGAAGCAACTCGGGGTTGGGAAGTACAAGATGGTGCGGTGGTAAAATTTATTCTTAAACAGGAAAATGCTCCTCCTTGCGGGGTCCGGAGAACCTAGACTGTTTCCGGGTAATTGGGTGATAGTGACACACCTCAAGAAATTCCTAAAGAAACGTCTATAGAAGTTGAAACCGATGAAGCCTGCACCCCTTCACATTTCTAGAATTGGCCAACCTTGATGGCTTGGGTCTTCTTCCATCCTACATCCCTTCGAGATAGTACATCCCCAGAAATTGAAATTTTCGGTCCAAAGGAATTCCAAAATTTTCAAGTTGATGAAGAGGTTTTGTCTTAGGCTTTCTAAACCAATCTCACATTCCAGATGTTCCTCTGTGGAGTTAGAAAAAATTAGAATATCATCCAGAAAATCACCACAAATGTACAGGAATCCCGAAGATGTCTTCACCAAGTTTAAAGGGCGGGGCGGTACTCAGACCAAAAGGATAACAATATTCAAAGGTCCATGCGTGACCTAATGCAGTCTTCCATTCATCCCCAGTCTAATACGGACCAAATTATAGGCCCCACGAGATCCAGTTTAGAGAAAATTTTGGCGTGCCGCACTCTCTCCAACAACTCAGGGATAAAGGCAATGATAACGGTTTCTAATATAACCTTATTGATTCCCTTATCAAGCAGGGTCCCAAATCCACTTTCTTCTTCACAAAGAAATGGTGCACCGCGGGAGATAAGAGGGGCGTATGAAGCCTTTGGCTAATTTTCATCTAGATCCTTCAAAGCTTTTAGCCGGGGCCCCGCTAGGGGGTAATCTTACCAAAAGGTATCTCGGCTCCAGGCAATAAATCATTGGACAATCATAAGGACGGGAGGAGGAAGCTGATCGCGTTCTTCTTGTCACAAAATCCACATATCCTGGTATACAGCGGAGTTCAGGGACGACATGGTTCCTTTAGGAACAAGCAAGCTGAAACCCTTACTCATCTGTTTCTCCGGAAAGTGTAATTCCTTTGGTCCCCCCATTTTAAACGTAGGATCTGCGCCTGTAGCCATGGTAGCCCTAAATTAAGGAAAGTGGGAGAAAGATAAGCAAAAAAGACATTTTTCCCCTCCTGATGATCTTTACCCATAAGGACCCTCAAAGGCTCTGTTTCCTGACCACGGTCCAGGGGCAGCAGGGGAGCCATCCACAGTCTCCAATCTTACTGGATAGCCTTCTTCATGAACTACCCCTGTTTCAGAGCAAAGAGATATCCATAAAATTTCCACTTGCTCCTAGTCGATCATAGCAAGCAGACACCCAGACTGATCAACCCAAGTTTGATGGAAAGAAGCAATGAGAAAAATTGCAGCGTTTATACCGTCATTGTCCCCAAACTAACAGAGTTAAGTCCGAAAAATCAAGATCTCTTGCAGCAGATCTCTCTGAATCTGAGGCCGGAAATGACAGAGCTCCTCTCGCAACCCACAGTAATGACTCTGCATATCTTACGGAACGGCTGGGGCAGTTTTAATGAAGTGCCCTGACTTACCACAGTAAAAACATAGATTTTCCTTTATACATGTTCTTTGCGGCTCACTAACCCCTTTGAAAAGTCCACCTGCAGGGTTCAGGTTCTGGTTCCCTTGTGATCCACCAAAGGTTCCTTACTGGGGGGAGGTAGGAAAAGGTTATCGATTATTTTCGAACCATCCTCTCTTGTCTGCTTAGTCAACAGCATCAATACGGATACAAAGTTAATAAAGCACCTAAACGCATGGGAGGGTCCCACGAGCAATTTTCATCCTTAATCATGGAGAAACCCTTTCCGAAAAATAATTTTTTGGCGGAAGTGTCCCAAGTGGACAAGACCCATCTCCTGAAATCCAAGGGCATATTCGGTCTGACCGCTTACCTTGGCGCAAAGTTAACATGGCTGCTTTCAGCTTTGCACCCGATTGGGGTCATCAAACACCCCCCATGGCTGAAATAAAAGCAAAGGTGATCAAACAACATCCTCAGTCTCAATCAAGGGTTTGCCCACATCAAAGCCTTATTTAAGCAACATGATTAAGTAAGCACTTTGGATCGTTCAGTGGAAATTGGAAGCATGTGCAAGAAAAATAATTCATTGGTTAAAAAATCCCCTAAATTTTTCTCACGTTCACCGCCAAAACGAAAAGGAGGTAACTTGGGATTCCAGAACTCGGGTTATGGCAGGAGCCTGGACTCGTTCCCCTAGAGCCTCAATCCTGGCTCGTAATTCCTGGGTAGTTTGTCCAAACACTTGCAAATATGATAGTGAGGTCCGTAGGCTTGCAAAACGGGTCTTTATAGTCTGTATATCTGCAAGATTGTATCAGTCACTCCGCAAAGCTCCTTTAATGCGGGCCTCCATCTTCCAGATCTTTTAAGGCAGAAGTGCTGGAAGGAGAAGAGAAAAGGAAAAAAAAAAAAAAAAAAAAAAATAGTGTTACCTGTGGTAACACTGCAGAGTAACATTTAAGGGAATGCGCTCACCTGGAATGGTTGTGAGAAGTCACAACCACTGTCATCACAGAAGGTATTAAAACGGACATCTGATATCCACAGTCACGGCAGACACGGCTTTCCCCAACCCAGCAACACTAAACATTGGCTCCTGAATCTTGTCATTATAGTGTACATTCCTATAGCGCTTGTGCTTGGGTGCGAGGAAAACACAGGAGACATAGGTTGAAATGAAATGACTTGTATTAACTTCATACAAGCATCTGAAAATTCACACAGTTTGCAGAAACGACAGGAGACAAACAGCAGGCCAGATAACTTCAAGCACTACAATAAATCTCAAAAGCAGGTTCAGATCTCTTCTCTGACCGAAATTCCTCTGCAAACATGGATTCACCAGACAGCATTTCCAGAGTCCAAAAGTGTTCCAAAGTTCCTCAGTAGGAAAAGCTGGAGTCCAAAATCCTAGTTTCCAGAGTCAGTCACAGGCTGACTGAAGCTTGATTCAGGAGCACTGATTGTTCAGCGAGGCTGCTTAAGAAGCAAGAGGAGAGAATCAGGGCGGAACATGAAAGCTGAACCTCCATAATTAACTGAGGGCAGATAGCTGCAGCAAGACAGAAAGCAAAATGGCCGACGGAAAACTGAGTTTCAAGGAACATGTCAAAAGAGACAAAGAACCTTACACAAGGTCTTTAAGGTCAAAATAGGCTGGGTCATGAAGGGTTAAATTTTTATTGACAGGAATCAAAACAAAACAGAAATGTGTAATGTACATACAAACAAGACATACTTAAAAACATTTAAAAATACATATACCAAGACATGCATAAAGAAAACAATGAGGACCTATAATAGGTCATGCCATGAAAAAGACAATGACCACCCACACAATTCTCAAGGTAATAACATAGGTATAATATAGGCCACAAAGTGTATATATATATAATATATATATATATATATAAATATTAAATATCAAAGACAATAGTAGCTATAACAGACACCAAAATAGTTTTCAATAAAGCGTAATAGTTGATAGTACCATATGGGCCCAAAAGTCAAACTCATACCATACCATGAGGTGGTGTACATGGAAAAAGGGCAAGGTCATTCAGCCAAATAGATTCAGGCTATTTTGAAAAAATTATTATTATAAAAATAGATAACCCATTCCACGATGTACAACACTCACACACCAAGGTAAGTATGGACCTAAAAAGTTGTCAAGCCATGGCCAAAAAAAATGTGAAAGAGAAAAGGGTGGGATAGGCTCCCATGCTTCGCCACGCGACGTGGCTTCCTCAGGAGAAAAATGACATGCCCTGCCTCACATCACAAAGTATATATACACACACACACAGAATGATTAACAAATGAGATAATGTAATTCACCTGGGAGACGGATCGCAGCCGGGAAAGAGCAGACGTGCGCGTGAAACAGTATGGATGCGGCCATCTTGTGTATGTTCATGAGGGAACGTTATACATAAAGTTAGATCAACCAAGCTCTGCGCATGCGTAAGCGACAAATGAGAAGGGTGCGTGCGCACCTCAGGGTTCCACAGGCAAAGCACCGCACACGTTATGACACCATATGATTAACAGCGCAGGCCACCAACATAGATTACAAAAAATGCCAGGCATGGAGCGGCGGCGCAGCTTCCGAAAACAGAACAAATAGTATCGGCGGAATAATGACAAAACTGATAAGTTCAAATCGGCACGTTCAATAACCCCCCAATGTAAACAAACATTTTCAACAGGGAAACAATCGAAGGGATCAACCAAAACCACAAAGAAAACAAAGAGATGAGAGAGCGCTGCGCATACAAAAAAAGGGCCCCACCCGCATAATATGCAAAGTATAATACACAGACACCGAATATACAGACCAATTTCTTTATGCAAAAAATTTGCAAATTACAAGCAAAATATATAATACAAAAGCCACCTTCGTCCCCTTCATACTAAACAAAGGGTTTCCCTAAATTGGGACCAAAATAAAATATAGTTATACCAAATGCCACAAGGGATATGAGCAAATAAACTGAAGATGACTGTACTAAATTCACGTGATGTTTTTAAATAAAAAAATGCAGGTACGGCGGAAGACATCGCAGCAAAAGTGTATACTACTATACGCACATGGTACATTTTTTGCTAGCAAGTATAGAACCCATTCTAACAGGCAATACAATTCCTCACAGTTTCCATTTTAGAAAGCTTACATCATGGACAAAAGTTTGAAAATGACACAAATATAATTTTTACAAAGCACTCAACTTTTTCTAAGGCAATTTGCATATACCCAGAATTTTATAAGGAGTGATCACTTAACAGCAATTTACTTGAAAGTCAATATTTGGCTAAAAAGAACTTTATCCCCCAAAAAAACATTTCAACTCAATGCAGCCCTCCTTAAAAGGACCACAACCTCTTTTCGTTTGCTCAATAACCGTGGGGTGTTGATGAGGACATCTGGAGATCAATCTGTCATGATTAAGTAAAATACACCACTGGACACTTTAAAAGGAGGCGGTCGGCATCATTGTTTCTCTTCGTTAACCAGGTTATCTCAAAGAAACACGTGCAGTCACATTGCAAGCACAAAAATGGCCTAAAGGAAATATCGCAGCTAGAAAATTGCCCCATTAAAACAATCTACGCATCATCAAAACTCAAGGAGAAGTTCCTTGTTGCCAAAAAGGCCCAGGGCGCCCAAAAAGACCACAAGCGCCAACCGTCTCTTAAAATTGTTTCAGCTGTGGGATCGGGCTACCAGCAGTGCAGAGCTTGCCGGAATGGCAGCAGCAGGTGTAGTGCATCTGCACCACTGTGAGGCGGAGACTCTTGGAGCAAGGCCTGGCTCAAGGAGGGCAAGCAAAGAAGCCACTTCCCCGAAAAAAACAACATGACAGACGAATTCTCAAAAGGTCAGGCATGGACTGCTGAGGACGGGGTAAAGTTATTTTCTCTGATGAATTCCCCTTTTCGATTGTTTGGGACATCAGGAAAACGCCTCATTCGAGAAACAAGGTGAGTGCTACCACCATCTTGTCTATGCCCCAAATTTAAGCATCCTGAAACCTTCAGTGGGGGTTCTTCTCACCAAGGGAATCGGCTCTCTCACAGTCTTGCCTAAAAACACAGCCAGAAAAAGAATGGACCGAAATTTCCTCCAAGGCAACTTCTCCCAACCCTCCAAGACAGTTTTGGGACAACAAGCCTTTTCCAGCAAGGAGCACCTTCCATAAAGCAAAGGGATAACTAGGTTGACATTCCGAACTGCAAAACGGGTATCGGCCGATATTAGCGTATCGAATTTTCCCCATTCCGATTCCGATATTTCGTCTTTCGATACCGGAACGGGATTGTCACTGCACTGTCATGTCCTCGTCGGGTCTGTCAGGAGCAGCGGCCTTACCTGGCAGAAGAACTCCGGCGGCACTCCCACTGCTTCGGCCGCCACTTCTTTCCCCCGGTCACAGCAGTTTTTTCCCGCGTAACTGAGTGACTGCTGGTAACGCGGCCGTAAGCATCAGTCCGAGACGTCACGCCGGGAAGCAGAATCAGCTGTGCTCGTTGCAATGACAGGCTCTGCCTGTCCCTTGGCGATGTACAAGGCTGGATCGTCGTGGGACTACTTATGGACGCGTCGACAGGGGAAACGGGTTTTGTTTTTTTTCTTTTTTACAGGAATCGATGGCGGGCGAGGAAAAGAGAAGTAAAAAAAAAAATGAAAACTGTGTTGTCCTCTTTATTTCTTAAAAACTTTTTTCCTTGCGGCTTTTTTTTTTTTACATTAAATAACTTTGGGATTAAAAGGACGGTCTTATTGCACCTCTCCATTATTAACCGGCTTATTGTCACCGTGCAATCAACGGTGACAAAACCCCTTATACCCCCTTGCCACCGCTACAGGGCAAGTGGGAAACCGGTAAATGCCACAATTGCACATCTTTTTTGATCCCAAATGTGGGCGGGTGTAGCCTGGATTAATCAGGCTGTTGAGGGCCAAAACCATGGCCTTGACAGCTTTTAATACCAGGCCGCAGCAGTCTGCATTTTACTTGCTGGTTAAAAAATAGGGGGACCCCACCCCGTTTTTTTTTTTTTCGAGGGGATCCCCTATTTTTTTTAACCACCAAGCTAAGCAACTGCTGTGGCCTGGATTAAAAAAA
>JARQOD010000004.1:424923278-424991647 GCA_033576555.1 Oophaga sylvatica | reverse complement strand
TTTATCACCCCCTTAGTAAGGGAAAAATAATAAAATTAAAAAAAAGTATTTATTTCCATTTTCCCATTAGGGTTAGGGTTAGGGTTGCGGCTAAAGTTAGGGTTAGGGTTGGCGCTAAAGTTAGGATTAGGGTTAGGGTTGGGATTAGGGGTGTGTTAGGGTTAGGTTTGTGGTTAGGGTTGGGACTAGGGTTAGGGGTGTGTTGGGGTTAGGGTTGGAGTTAGAATTGGGGGGTTTCCGCTGTTTAGGCACATCAGGGGCTCTCCAAATGTGACATGGCGTCTGATCTCAATTCCAGCCAATTCTGCGTTGAAAAAGTCAAACGGTGCTCCTTCACTTCTGAGCTCTGCCATGCGTCCAAACAGTAGTTTATCCCCACATATGGGGTATCAGCGTACTCTGGACCCCAAGAGTTATTGTGCAATTTGTCCTATTTCTTCTGCTACCCTTGGGAAAATAAAAAACTGGGGGAGAAAATATCATTTTTGTACAAAAAAAAATATTTTTTTGTTTTTACGGCTGTACATTATAAACTTCTGTGAAGCACTTGGGGCTTCATAGCGCTCACCACACATCTAGATAAGTTCCTTGTGGGGTCTATTTTCCAAAATGGGGTCACTTGTTGGGGATTTCCACTGTTTAGGCGCATCAGGGGCTCTCCAAATGCGACATGACGCCCCCAGACCATTCCATCAAAGTCTGCAATCCAAAACGTCACTACTTCCCTTCCGAGCCCCAACGTGTACCCATACAGTAGTTTTCTCCCACATATTGGATATCAGCGTACTCAGGACAAATTGGACAACAACTTTTGGGGTCCAATTTCTCCTGTTACCCTTGTAAAAATAAAATATTGGGGCAAAAAAAATAATTTTTGCAAAAAAAAAAAAAGATTTTTTATTTTTACGGCTGTGCGTTATAAACTTCTGTGAAGCACTTCGGCGTTCAAAGTGCTCACCACACATCTAGATAAGTTCCTTGTGGGGTCTATTTGCCAAAATGGGGTCACTTGTGGGGGGTTTCCACTGTATAGGTGCATCAGGGGCTCTCCAAATGTGACATGACGCCCCCAGACCATTCCATCAAAGTCTGCAATCCAAAACGTCACTACTTCCCTTCCGAGCCCTGACGTGCGCCCATACAGTAGTTTTCTCCCACATATTGGGTATCAGCATACTCAGGACAAATTGGACAACAACTTTTGGGTTCCAATTTCTTCTGTTACCCTTGTGAAAATAAAATATTGGGGGCGAAAAAAATCATTTTTGTAAAAAAAAAAAGGATTTTTTATTTTATGGCTGTACGTTATAAACTTTAGTGAAACACCTGGGGGTTAAAAGTTCTCACCACACATCTAGATAAGTTCCTTGAGGGGTCTAGTTTCCAAAATGGTGTCATTTATGGGGGTTTCCACTGTTTAGGCAGATCAGGAGCTCTCCAAACACGACATGGCGTCCAGCCAATTCTGCGTTGAAAAAGTCAGACGGCGCTCCTTCCCTTCTAAACTCTGCCATGCACCCAAACAGTGGTTTATCCCCAATATGGGGTATCAGCGCACTCAGGACAAATTGCACAATAACTTTTGGCGTCTTGTTACCCTTGGAAAAATAAAAATTGGGGTGAAAAGATCATTTTTGTGGAAAAAATATGATTTTTAAATTTTACGGCTCTACGTTATAAACTTGTGTGAAGCACTTGGGGGTTCAAATTGCTCATCAAAGATCTAGAAAAGTTCCTTAGGGGGTCTAGTTTCCAAAATGGGGTCATTTGTGGGGGTTTCCACTGTTTAGGCACATCAGGGCTCTCCAAATGCAACATGGCATCCAATCTCAATTCCAGCCAATTTTGGTTGGAAAAAGTCAAATGGTGCTCCTTCCATTCCGAGCTCTGCCGTGCGCCCAAACAGTGGTTCCCACCCACATATGGGGTATCAGCGTACTCAGGACAAATTGGACAACAACTTATGTGGTCCAATTTCTCCTGTTACCCTTGAGAAAATAAAAAATTAGTGACTAAAATATAATTTTTGTGGAAAAAAAATATGATTTTTTATTTTCATGCCCGGGCATTATAAACTTGTGTGAAGCACTTGGGGGTTCAAAGTGCTCACCAAAGATCTAGATAAGTTCCTTAGGGGGTATAGTTTCCAAAATGGGGTCACTTGTGGGGGTTTCCACTGTTTAGGCTCATCTGGGGCACTGCAAACGGAACATGACCCCCATCAACGTCTGCATTCCAAAACGTTACTACTTCCTTTCCAAGCCCTGCCGTGCACCCAAACAATTTCCCCCCCCCCACATATGGGGTATCAGCGTACTCAGGACAAATTGGACAACAACTTTTGGGGTCCAATTACCTTGGAAAAATTCAAAAATTTGGGACTAAAAAATCATTTTTGTGGAAAATTGTTTTTTTTTTTTTTTCACACCCAGGCATTATAAGCTTTTGTGAAACACTTGGGGGTTCAAAGTGCTCACAACAGATCTAGATAAGTACCTTAGGGGTCTAGTTTCCAAAATGGTGTCACTTGTGGGGGTTTCCACTGTTTAGGTGCATCAGGGGCTCTCCAAACACGACATGGCGTCCAATCTCAATTCCAGCCAATTTTAGTTTGAAAAAGTCAAACGGCGCTCCTTCCCTTACGAGCTCTGCCGTGTGCCCAAACAGTGGTTTTCCCCCACATATTGGGTATTGGCGTACTCAGGAGAAATTGCATAACAACCTGATCTGTCCATTTTCTCCTTTTACCCTTGTGAAAATAAAAAAAAAGTTTGTAAAAGATCATTTTTGTGGCTAAAAAGTTAAATATTCATTTTTTCCTTCCACATTGCTTTAGTTCCTGTGAAGCACCTGAAGGGTTAATAATCTTCTTGAATGTGGTTTTGAGTACCTTGAGGGGTGCAGTTTTTAGAATGGTGTCACTTTTGGGTATTTTCTGCCATATAGACCCCTCAAAGTGACTTCAAATGAGAGGTGGTCCCTAAAAAAAATGGCTTTGTAATTTTTGTTGTAAAAATGAGAAATCGCTGGTCAACTTTTAACCCTTATAACTTCCTAACAAAAAAAATTTTGGTTCCAAAATTGTGCTGATGTAAAGTAGACATGTGGGAAATGTTATTTCTTAACTATTTTGTGTGATATATTTCTCTGTTTTAAGGGAATAAAAATTCAAAGTTTGAAAATTGCAAAATTTTAAAAATTTTCGCCATATTTGCATTTTTTTCAAAAATAAACGCAAGTTATATCGAAGAAATTTTACTTCTAACATGAAGTACAATATGTCACGAGAAAACAATCTCAGAATCGCGAAGATCCGTTGAAGCGTTCCAGAGTTATAACCTCATAAAGAGACAGTGGTCAGAATTGTAAAAATTGGCCCAGTCATTAACGTGCAAACCACCCTTGGGGGTGAAGGGGTTAAGGGGTACACTCACAATATTCCTTTGGTTATCCATTCCATTGAATCAGGCATGGAATTTCAGCCTTGACCCCTGACCTGAACATACAGAGACACATTGCCGGCTTCCCAATCTTTCAAGGGAACTATTTTCATTTATTGTGCATGCTTTAGTGGGGAGCACCCATTGATAAGGGCATTATAGGAGCCTAGGGACAGCCGACGTGACCGGGGGCGCCACTCTCATTGGGGCTGTCTTAGGGTGCCAACCTCCGCATGCTAGGCAGGTGTACATATCAGGGTATCAATATTTTAGGGTGAAATTAGTGTGCACATTTTAAATGTGGTGTTTTTGTTGTATGTCCCGTTTTAGAGTTATAATAAAAGTTATATTTTATATTATTTCAACTTGGGTTTATATGCATGTTTTCACTTTTGAACAAACCCCATTCAATCAATTAATTGTTGAGAGGAGTTTGGGTCTGAGGATGAGGCAGTGGCGTGGATGACCAGGGCTAGTCGATGAGGAGTGGCGGTGCCAATTTCGTTTTAACAGGGTGTCAACCTCTGCGGACAGGTAGGAACAAGAGTAGTTGACAAATAGGGTGATCACCTTTATGCTTGACTGACTACATGATATATTTTTTTCTATTATCACTTTTGGGGTGTATTTACAGTATATTCTAAAATTTATTGTTTTTTAATGAATGTCAATAAAGAGATTTTTTTGGTAGTGTATAATCAGAGAATAAATATGCAATAATATACACTCTTTGCATTTATTAACCCCTTAAGGCTACTTTCACATTTGCGCTCGGGCGACCTGCGCCTATCTGCGCACGGCCGCCGCTAAGCTCCGCCCCCGGCTGCGCCTCCTCCCGGCGGCTCCGCCTATGGGCGCATGACGGCGCATGCGACCTGTGTACCCTATCTTTATCATTGGGTACGCAGGCCGTGCGCAGTATGCGTTTGACTGCGCATGCGTCCTTTTTGACGGTGCGCCGAGCGCACTAAAATGCAACATGCTAAGTTTTGGTGCGCTCGGCGCAGCGTCAAAAGGACGCATGCGCAGTCAAACGCATACTGCGCACGGCCTGCGTACCCAATGATAAAGATAGGGTACACAGGTCGCATGCGCCGTCATGCGCCCATAGGCGGAGCCGCCGGAGGAGGCGAGGCCGGGGGCGGAGCTTAGTGGCGGCCGTGCGCAGATAGGCGCAGGTCGCCCGAGCGCAAATGTGAAAGTAGCCTAACACCCAATGACGTGCAGTGCCCGTCATTGGATGCCTCCTCCTGTTTGGTGTCGGCTCTGGTGATGAGCCCGCGCCTTAACTGGCACATGACAGCTGATCTGATCGGTGACAGGGTCTGCATCAGACTCTTGTGGTTGTCATTGCCTCTCTGCAAAGATCAACGCCCAGTGGTCAGCGCTCATAGCAAATGAGCATTTCTGCTACATAGAGCAGGGCTGCAGCCCTGCTTTGTGTATCAGAGGCGATCAGATGATTGCAGGATCACAGCTTCTAGTCTCCAATGGAGACTATTAAAGCTAGTAAAAAGTGAAAAAAAAATGTTTAAAAAAAATAAAAAATATATAAAAGTTTAAATCTCCCCCATTTGCTCATTCAAAATAAAACAATAAAATAAAAAGAAGAAATACACATATTTGGCATTGCCGCCTGATCTATCAATATATAACGAATTAATCTGATCGGTAAACAGCGTAACGCGAAAAAAAAATCTAAAACGGCAGAATTATTTTTTTGGTTGCCGCAACATTAAACAGGCAATAAAAAGATAATATCTACACCAAGATGGTATCAATAAAAAGTAAGCCCTCGCTCAGACTCAGATCATGAAAAACGGGGACGCTATGGGTTTTTTCTCTCTTTTGACAAACTTTGGGTTTTTTCACCACTTAAATAAAAAAGAACCTCAACATGTTTGGTATCTACAAACTTCTGGCAGGTCAGTTTTAGCATTTAGTGAACTCAGTGAAAACAATTGCACAATTGCACTTTTTTGCAATTTCACCGCACTTTGAATTTTTCCCATTTTCCAGTACATTATTTGGTAAAGCCAATCATGTCATTCAAAAGTACAACTCATCCTGCAATAAACAAGCCCTCATATGGCCATATTGATAGAAAAATAAAAAGTAGAATATATATGATTGGAAAACATCTTTATTTATTATTATGGCAGTTTAATTATTGAAAGGAGGAAATTGGTCTGCGCTCACACTGCAGTGCATGGACTGGGCGCTGACCTCCCGGCCCGCATCCTCATAATGCTGTGAGGCTGCTGAGTTCAAGTCAGGAGACCCGGCGCCAGTCCATGCACTGCGGTCCGAGTAAAGACCGGTATCCAGGGCTGCCACTAGGAATTTCGGGGCCCCATACAGGCAAAGTTTTCGGGGCCCCTTGAAACTCCGCCCAGGCTCCACCCTAGCCCCACCTCTACCCCTCGAACCTTCCAAAGTCCCACCACCCTCTCTTAGAAAAACTCCATTTCTGCACCATGTCCTCACCAATCCCACATTAAGGCTAAGTGCACACGTTGCGGAATTGTCGCGGAAATTTCCGCGGCAATCCCGCACTTCTCTGCCGCAGGAAATACGCATTTTTTTGGTATGCGTATTCCCGCCAGAAACGAGCGTTTTGCGAGCGTAATTAGCTTACAGAATCCTAGCGTTTTTCAAGCGATCTGTAGCATCGCTTGGAAAACTGATTGACAGGTTGATCACACGAGTCAAACATAGTGTTTGACACGTGTGACCAACTTTTTACTATTGATGCTGCCTATGCCGCATCAATAGTAAAAAGATCTAATGTAAAAATAATAAAAAAAATAATAAATTGTGCTATTCTCACCTTCCGGCGGCCACCGCAGCTTTCCCGCCTCTCAGCGACTCTCCCGGCCAATCCCGTTCCCAGGCATTCTTTGCGACAATGACCCCGATGACGTAGCTTCACGCGAGACCGCAACGTCATCTGGGGTGATTCTCGCAATACATTACTGGGAACGGGATTGACCGAGAGCGTCGCTGAGAGGCGGGAAAGCTGCGGGGGCCACCGGAAGGTGAGAATATCATTATTTTTTATTTTAATTATTGTTTTACCAGGGATATGGTACACAGGGCCTGGAGGAGAGTCTCCTCTCCCCCAGACCCTGGGTACCATCCGCACATGAACCGCTTACATTGCGCATGGTGGGCATAGCCACATGCGGAAAGTAAGCGGTTCAATGCATTCCTATGGCGGCGGAATCGCCGCGATTACGCAAAATTAATTAACATGTTGCTTTTTTTTCCGCGAAGCGTTTTTTTTGCGGAAAAAAACGCTGCATGTGCACAAAAATTGTGGAATCCATTTAAATGAATAGGATGCTTAACCCCTTCACCCCCAAGGGTGGTTTGCATGTTAATGACCGGGCCAATATTTACAATTTTGACCACTGTCTCTTTATGAGGTTATAACTCTGGAACGCTTCAACGGATCTTCGCAATTCTGAGACTGTTTTCTCGTGACATATTGTACTTCATGTTAGTGGTAAAATTTCTTCGATATAACTTGCGTTTATTTTTGAAAAAAACGCAAATATGGCGAAAATTTTTAAAATTTTGCAATTTTCAAACTTTGAATTTTTATTCCCTTAAAACAGAGAAATATATCACACAAAATAGTTAAGAAATAACATTTCCCACATGTCTACTTTACATCAGCACAATTTTGGAACCAAAATTTTTTTTTGTTAGGAAATTATACGGGTTAAAAGTTGACCAGCGATTTCTCATTTTTACAGCAAAATTTACAAAGCCATTTTTTTTAGGGACCACCTCACATTTGAAGTCACTTTGAGGGTCTATATGGCAGAAAATACCCAAAAGTGACACCATTCTAAAAACTGCACCCCTCAAGGTACTCAAAACCACATTCAAGAAGTTTATTAACCCTTCAGGTGCTTCACAGTAACTAAAGCAACGTGGAAGGAAAAAATGAATATTTTACTTTTTAGCCACAAAAATTATCTTTTACAAACTTTTTTTTTATTTTCACAAGGGTAAAAGGAGAAAATGGACAGATAAGGTTGTTATGCAATTTCTCCTGAGTACGCCAATACCCCATATGTGGGGGAAAACCACTGTTTGGGTACACGGCAGAGCTCGTAAGGGAAGGAGCGACGTTTGACTTTTTCAAACTAAAATTGGCTGGAATTTAGATTGGATGCCATGTCGCGTTTGGAGAGCCCCTGATGCGCCTAAACAGTGGAAACCCCCCACAAGTGACACCATTTTGGAAACTAGACCCCCTAAGGTACTTATCTAGATCTGTTGTGAGCACTTTGAACCCTCAAGTGTTTCACAAAAGTTTATAAAGCCTGGGTGTGAAAAAAAAAATCAATTTTCCACAAAAATGATTTTTTAGTCCCAAATTTTTGAATTTTCCCAAGGAAATTGGACCCCAAAAGTTGTTGTCCAATTTGTCCTGAGTACGCTGATACCCCATATGTGGGGGGGAAACTGTTTGGGCGCACGGCAGGGCTTGGAAAGGAAGTAGTAACGTTTTGGAATGCAGACGTTAATGGGGGTCATGTTCCGTTTGCAGTGCCCCAGATGAGCCTAAACAGTGGAAAACCCCACAAGTGACCCCATTTTGGAAACTAGACCCCCTAAGGAACTTATCTAGATCTTTGGTGAGCACTTTGAACCCCCAAGTGCTTCACACAAGTTTATAATGCCCGGGCATGAAAATAAAAAATCCTATTTTTTTCCCACAAAAATTATCTTTAAGTCACTAATTTTTTATTTTCCCAAGGGTAACAGGAGAAATTGGACCACATAAGTTGTTGTACAATTTATCCTGAGTACGCTGATACCCCATATGTTGGGGGGAACCACTGTTTGGGCGCACTGCAGAGCTCGGAATGGAAGGAGCACCATTTGACTTTTTCCAACCAAAATTGGCTGGAATTGAGTTTGGATGCCATGTTGCATTTGGAGAGCCCCTGATGTGCCTAAACAGTGGAAACCCCCCACAAATGACCCAATTTGGGAAACTAGACCCCCTAAGGAACTTATCTAGATTTTTGATGAGCAATTTGAACCCCCAAGTGCTTCACACAAGTTTATAACATAGAGCCGTAAAATTTAAAAATCATATTTTTTCACAAAAATGATCTTTTTACCCCAATTTTTATTTTTCCAAGGGTAACAAGACGCCAAAAGTTATTGTGCAATTTGTCCTGAGTGCGCTGATACCCCATATGTGGGGGTAAACCACTGTTTGGGTGCATGGCAGAGTTTGGAAGGGAAGGAGCGCCGTCTGACTTTTTCAACGCAGAATTGGCTGGACGCCATGTCGTGTTTGGAGAGCTCCTGATCTGCCTAAACAGTGGAAACCCCCATAAATGACACCATTTTGGAAACTAGACCCCTCAAGAAACTTATCTAGATGTGTGGTGAGAACTTTGAACCCCCAGGTGTTTCACTAAAGTTTATAACGTACAGCCGTAAAATAAAAAATCTTTTTTTTTTTTTACAAAAATGATTTTTTCGACCCCAATATTTTATTTTCACAAGGGTAACAGGAGAAATTGGACCACAAAAGTTGTTGTCCAATTTGTCCTGAGTACGCTGATACCCAATATGTGGGAGAAAACTACTGTATGGGCGCACGTCAGGGCTCGGAAGGGAAGTAGTGACGTTTTGGATTGCAGACTTTGATGGAATGGTTTGGGTGCGTCATGTCACATTTGGAGAGCCCCTGATGCGCCTAAACAGTGGAAACCCCCCACAAGTGACCCCATTTTGGAAAATAGACCCCACAAGGAACTTATCTAGATGTGTGGTGAGCACTTTGAACCCCAAAGTGCTTCACAGAAGTTTATAACGTACAACCGTAAAAATAAAAAATCTTTTTTTTTTTACAAAAATGATTTTTTCGCCCCCAATATTTTATTTTCACAAGGGTAACAGGAGAAATTGGACCCCAAAAGTTGTTGTCCAATTTGTCCTGAGTACGCTGATACCCAATATGTGGGAGAAAACTACTGTATGGGCGCACGTCAGGGCTCGGAAGGGAAGTAGTGACGTTTTGGATTGCAGACTTTGATGGAATGGTCTGGGGGCGTCATGTCGCATTTGGAGAGCCCCTGATGCGCCTAAACAGTGGAAATCCCCAACAAGTGACCCCATTTTGGAAAATAGACCCCACAAGGAACTTATCTAGGTGTGTGGTGAGCGCTATGAAGCCCCAAGTGCTTCACAGAAGTTTATAATGTATAGCCGTAAAAACAAAAAAATATTTTTTTTTGTACAAAAATGATATTTTCGCCCCCAGTTTTTTATTTTCCCAAGGGTAACAGAAGAAATAGGACAAATTGCACAATAACTCTTGGGGTCCAGAGTACGCTGATACCCCATATGTGGGGATAAACTACTGTTTGGACGCATGGCAGAGCTCAGAAGTGAAGGAGCACCGTTTGACTTTTTCAACGCAGAATTGGCTGGAATTGAGATCAGACGCCATGTCACATTTGGAGAGCCCCTGATGTGCCTAAACAGCGGAAACCCCCCAATTCTAACTCCAACCCTAACCCCAACACACCCCTAACCCTAGTCCCAACCCTAACCACAAACCTAACTCTAACACACTCCCAATCCCAACCCTAACCCTAATCCTAACTTTAGCGCCAACCCTAACCCTAACTTTAGCCGCAACCCTAACCCTAATGGGAAAATGGAAATAAATACATTTTTTTAATTTTATTATTTTTCCCTAACTAAGGGGGTGATAAAGGGGGGTTTGATTTACTATTTATAGCGGGTTTTTATGATTGGCAGCTGTCACGCTAAAAGACACTTTTTATTGCAAAAATAGTTTTTTGCATCGCCACATTTTGAGAGCTATAATTTTTGCATATTTTGGCCCACAGAGTCATGTGAGGTCTTATTTTTTGCGGGACGAGTTGACGTTTTTATTTGTACCATTTTTGAGCAGGTGACATTTTTTGATCGCTTTTTATTTCGATTTTTGGGAGGTTAGAATGAACAAAAATCAGCAATTCATGAATTTCTTTTGGGGGAGGCGTTTTTATTGTTCCGCGTGTGGTAAAATTGATAAAGCAGTTTTATTCTTCGGGTCAGTACGATTATGGCGATACCTCATTTATATCATTTTTTTATGTTTTGGCGCTTTTATAGAATAAAAACAATTTTATATAAAAAATAATTATTTTTGCATCGCTTTATTCTGCGAGCTATAACTTTTTTATTTTTTTGCTGATGATGGTGTATGGTGGCTCGTTTTTTGCGGGACAAGATTACGTTTTCAGTGGTACCATGTTTATATATATCGGTCTTTTTGATCGCGCGTTATTCCACTTTTTGTTCGGCGGTATGATGATAAAGCATTGATTTTTTGCTTCGTTTTTTTTTTTTTTTTTTTAAGGGGTTCACTAAAGGGGTTAACTAGTGGGACAGTTTTATAGGGGGGGTCGTTACGGACGCGGCGATACCAAATATGTGTACTTTTATTGTTTTGTTTTTTTTATTTACAGGAAGAAATGAATTTATTGGGGAATATTTTTTTTTTTTTTAATTTATTTTGGATTTTTTTTTATAACATGTTTATTTTTATTTTTTTAACTTTTTTACTTTGTCCCAGGGTGGGACATCACTGTATTTTATCAAATCGCTGGTGTGACAGTGTGCACAGCACATTGTCACACCAGCGATCGCTCAGGCAGTGCAGCAGGCTTCTCAGTGCCTGCTCTCAGCAGGCACTGAGGAAGCCGCCTCCCTCCAGGACCCCGGCGCCATCTTGGATCCGGGTCCTGGGAGGGAGGAAGCCCTCAGAACAGCGCGATCACATCGCGCTGGTCTGAGGGTCTCAGGGGGGCGCGCAGGGAGCCCCCACCCTGCGCGATCCTCCCCTGTGCCCCCAGTACACCGCGATCATGTTTGATCGTGGTGTGTTAGGGGTTAATTTGCCGGGAGCGGTCCGTGACCGCTCCTGACACACAGTCACGGGTGTCAGCTGTGATAATCAGCTGACACCCGGCGGCGATTAGCTGCGCTCCCCTCAGGAGCGCAGCTGATCGCCTATGACGTACTATCCCGTCCATGGGCAGAATGGCACGGGTTTTATGGACGGGATAGTACGTCTAATGTCAGAGAGGGGTTAATGCATGCGTTTTTTTTGCGTTTTTGCCGCGGGAAAAAACGCGAAAAAAACGCGAATATTCCTGACGTGTGCACTTAGCCTAACAGTTCACATCACCAGATCACACATATAGCCAGCAGCTTTTGTTTTGTCCAAAAGACTTTTTAATCCGCCACCACGACAAAGTAGACTCTTTTGGCCGAGCCCTACTCTACTGTAACCTATTAAACATTTGTTAAAATATCCAATACAATTTTAGGTATATTTTTATTTATTTTTCAATTTTTAAAATGACCAATAATGCCACATACAAGGGACAAATACCACCGCACCATGATCGAATCACATGTTAACACCACATGGTGAACAATAATACCACAAACAAGGAACAAATAGTATCATGCCATGACCAGACCACATTTTACCACCACAGTGACCGAATAAAGTCACATACAAGGACGAATACCGCTACACAGTGACCAAATCACATATTACTAACAAATAGTGACCGAATACTACAATACTGATACAATACTGATCATTAATGTAAAAAACACAGTACTAATGCCAATGTTATAGCAGAGGTCCCTCAAGTCAAAGACCCCATCTATGCTATATAAGTCTGACGGTCACTTTAAGTCAACAACAATTGAATGTTCTTTTCTTTCAGAAATTAATGAGTCCTTGCTATCAATAGAACTAACGTGTCCTTGCTAAAGTTATCAGAATGTGTGTTCCTTCTTTGTATCAATGAGAACTAATGTGTACTTGCTAAAGTCATCAGAATATGTCTGAAGAAACTGACATGTCTTTGTTAATTCATCGGGTGAAATTAGATAAAATGTTTCAATTACAAACATAAGAACAGAAACCAGTTTTGTACAGCTGATTTGTATGATCGGACCATATATGGTAAATCCTTTTTCCTGCCTCCAGGGTGTGTATATAACCCCTATGCTTTGTAATAAAGTTAGAGTCTGTTGACACATACTATCTGTCTTGTGTCTTAAGCCCCCGTCTCACAGCGATCTCGCTAGCGAGATCGCTGCTGAGTCACTAGTTTTGTGACGCAGCAGCAATCTCCCAGCGATATCGCTGTGTGTGACATTCAGCGACGATCAGCCCCCTGCTGGGTATCGCTGATCGTCGCTGAATGTCCTGGACATTTTTTTGATCGCTGGTCTCCCGCTGGCAGGCACGCATCGCTGCGTGTGACAGGCGGGAGACCAGCGATCCGCTGGTAACCAAGGTACACAGTGGGTTTCCAGGCGCGGGGCTGTGCCTGGAAACCCGCTGTGTACCTTGGATACCAGCGCCCTGATGCAGGGAGCTGGTAACCAAGGTACATGTCGGGTTTCCAGGCACCGCGCAGCGCCTGGAAACCCGACATGTACCTTGGTTACCAGCTCCCTGCATCAGGGCGCTGGTATCCAACGTACACTGCGGGTAACTAAGCGATGTTACCCGCAGTGTCGCTGTGCTGATCGCTGCCTGAGCTGCCTGTTTGGCAGCTCAGCAGCGATCATGTAATGAACACCAGCGATCCTGACAAGTGCATATCGTTGTCGGGATCGCTGGTGTATCGCTTTGTGAGACCCGGGCTTTTTTCTCTCCGATACCGCATACCAAAGGATAGAAGCAGCAAGATAGCAGTGACGACAGCTGGCGCCCGAACAGGGACCTGAGTTAATCTGCCCAAGGTTGTTCGACCGGTCCGAGACGTGGGACGAGCGAAGCTCTCTGTTGGTGATATAAACACAGCGCTGAGGTAAGAATAACTGTTATATTCTACCTAAATTATATCGCTACATAGAAGAGACTCCCTCACTCCAGAGCGGTCGGCTCCCAGGTAATTCACAGATTGTTGTCTGGCTCAGGTCCCTTTGAACCAGTAGAATCCCTCAGATAAATTGTCAGTCCTGCCTTCTATCCTTTGGAGAACTTAAGAATGACAGTATGGATCCGATGATTGTGTTGTGGGTGTGTCTCGGGATCAGTGTTTTTGGTCTGTTTTTCTGGTTGGCGTATAAGTCCTGGAGGGCAAGTAGTGGTATGGTTCAGAAATCTTTGTGGCCCATTGTCTAAGTGACTGAGGAGTCTACAGTCATGGCCAAAAGTTTTGAGAATGACACAAATATTAATTTTTGCAAAGTCTACTGCTTCTATTGGCAATTTGCATATACTCCAGAATGTTATAAAGAGTGATCAGCTTAACAGCAATTACTTGCAAAGTCAATATTTGGCTAGAAAATGAACTTTATCCCCCAAAACACATTTCAACATCATTGCAGCCCTGCCTTAAAAGGACCAGCTAACCTCTTTTCAGTGATTGCTCCATTAACACAGGTGTGGGTGTTGATGAGGACATGGCTGGAGATCAATCTGTCATGATTAAGTAAGAATGACACCACTGGACACTTTAAAAGGAGGCTGGTGCTTGGCATCATTGTTTCTCTTCTGTTAACCATGGTTATCTCTAAAGAAACACGTTCAGTCATCATTGCAATGCACAAAAATGGCCTAACAGGGAAGAGTATCGCAGCTAGAAAGATTGCACCTCAGTCAACAATCTATCACATCATCAAGAACTTCAAGGAGAGAGGTTCCATTGTTGCCAAAAAGTCTTCAGGGCGCCCAAGAAAGACCAGCAAGCGCCAGGACCGTCTCTTAAAAGTGTTTCAGCTGCGGGATCGGGCTACCAGCAGTGCAGCGCTTGCTCAGGAATGGCAGCAGGCAGGTGTGAGTGCATCTGCACGCACTGTGAGGCGGAGACTTTTGGAGCAAGGCCTGGTCTCAAGGAGGGCAGCAAAGAAGCCACTTCTCTCCAGAAAAAACATCATGGACAGACTGATATTCTGCAAAAGGTACAGGCAGTGGACTGCTGAGGACTGGGGTAAAGTTATTTTCTCTGATGAATCCCCTTTTCGATTGTTTGGGACATCAGGAAAACGCCTCATTCGGAGAAGACAAGGTGAGCGCTACCACCAGTCTTGTCTCATGCCAACTGTTAAGCATCCTGAAACCATTCATGTGTGGGGTTGCTTCTCAGCCAAGGGAATCGGCTCTCTCACAGTCTTGCCTAAAAACACAGCCATGAATAAAGAATGGTACCAGAATGTCCTCCAAGAGCAACTTCTCCCAACCCTCCAAGAGCAGTTTGGCGATCAACAATGCCTTTTCCAGCATGATGGAGCACCTTGCCATAAAGCAAAGGTGATAACTAAATGGCTCAGGGAACAAAACATAGAGATTTTGGGTCCATGGCCTGGAAACTCCCCAGATCTTAATCCCATTGAGAACTTGTGGTCAATCATCAAGAGACGGGTGGACAAACAAAAACCTAAAAATTCTGACAAAATGAAAGCATTGATTTTGCAAGAATGGACTGCTATCAGTCAGGATTTGGTCCAGAAGTTGATTGAGAGCATGCCAGGGAGAATTGCAGAGGTCCTGAAGAAGAAGGGTCAACACTGCAAATATTGACTTGCTGCATTAACTCATTCTAACTGTCAATATAACCTTTTGTTACTCATATGTTTGTAATTATTATATTTATGTCTGTGATAAAAACATCTGTCAAACACACATAAAAACCAGAGGGCAGCAGATCATGTGAAAATATAATATTTGTGTCATTCTCAAAACTTTTGGCCATGACTGTACTCTGAGTGAGGAGAACCGAAAGAATGGGGAACCAAAATGTCAAGGAAGGCATTACAGCCAAAGACTTAGTAGTACGCAGAGAAGGGAAACAGGCACTGATTGGAATTGACAAAATATTGTGTAAGGCGGGAATGAATGAAAATGGAGAGATGAACGGAGAAAAATGGAAATCCTTCTTTAACTCCTATCATGGATGGTTGAAAGATAAGGGTCTGTTGATGACAGTGGATGTATGGATGAATGCATGCGCTCATTTTGAAGGAAGAATTGAAGAATTAGGAAACGGACGTTACAGACTGACAAAAACCGGAATGACAGATTTTCCTCCCTATCTGCCCCCGACGTCACCCCCACCCCAGTACCAGAATTCCCAGGAACCCAATTGCTGGGTTTGCCCCAGATGTGGACAACAGAATCCCTTGACTGTAGATATCTGTGTGACATGTGGAGGACCAAGACCCCACCCAGCTAGACTATTCCCAATGAGGACGGTAGTTGTGCCAGGAGCACCAGGTGCAGCAGCAGTAGCAGACGCAGTTGTTCCAGGTCAAGAAGCCCGTACAATGTTAATGTATAGACCATGGAGTCCCTCAGAACAATTAGCATTGATTTCCCAGTTGCCAGATCCGTCCCAGTCCCCGATGGGTTTTGCCAGAATGATAAGAACCATACAGGATACGTACAATGCAACTAGGTTGGATTTACAAGGGGTAATTAAGGGAAAATTGGCAGATGAAGCCCGCTATGATAGGTTGATAGATGAAACGTACAAACAGTATGACAATAGGACCGGACCCGTAGACGCAGAACCCAATAATGCAGCAGCCGGAGTCCTGTTCACAACAGCATTGGTAAAGGCATGTAGAGACAGGCAGGTTACACTAGAAGACCGTGTTCACGGTAAGGAAGAGGACCCCAAAGATTACTTTTGGGCTCTAAGGAGGACTTGGTCGGAAATGGGGTTCATCCCTGAAAATAAGACTAGTGAGAGGGTATTAGCAAGTGCTTTCATGAACGGACTAAAGAAAGAGATTGCAGAAAAGGTGAAAGCAAGTAGACCAGAGTGGAGATCAGTGAAGGCAGAGGACTTGGCCAGGATAGCTCAGGGGGCACAGCATGACATAATACAGGCAAAAAGAGCTGCCAGAATACACATAGTGGATACGACCCCCAGAAACAACAGAGGCAGAGGACGGACTGCAGGAAGGGGACAGAGACTATGTTACGGATGTAGAAAGCCAGGACATTTTAGAAAGGACTGTAGGACCAACCCGTACCCAGATGCTCAGAGTACGGGCCCTCCAGCCAACCAGACAACACCCCCATAGGATGAGGGTAGCTTGCACATGAACCCCATCATCTCCTTACCCCCAACTCCCAGTTGTAAAGTGCAGGTGAACCTACCAGGGGGACATGAAATCGATTTCCAAGTAGATACGGGTGCCGACAATTCAGTAATCACGCAAGGTGATTGGCCATACACTGACACTGACTTTTCACATCATGTCATTGCCACCCCTTTCAATTGTCCGTCTGTCCTGCTCCCCGTCACTAAAAAATTTCCCCTGCAAATTCAAGGAGCTACTGTACATAGCCAGCTCATAGTATCGCCCCGAGGCCAATGTAACCTTTTAGGAAACGATGTATTGTCTCAATTACAAGAACACATCGAATATCATTCTGATGGCACTGTCACCATGACCCCAGGTTTAAAACCAAGCACCCTTTGCAAAATTATGTCACTGGATATTGCCAGCATAGAAGAGACAAATGATTTTCCCCTGATATTGGAGCAGGCTGTACCATACGACTTTTGGGCCTCAGATAACACAGATGTTGGTAGGTTAAGAGTTCAACCAGTAATGGTGAATCTAAAACCAGGAGCCATCTTGCCTCAACAAAAGCAGTATCCCCTTAGCTCGGCTCAGGAGAATGCCATAGCCCAGCAAGTCCAAAAATTACTACACAGGGGAGTCCTAGTTAAAACCCAGTCCCCTTGCAACACTCCCCTGTTCCCAGTAAAGAAAAAGAGCGTGCCAGGACAACCAGCCGCATATAGAATGGTCCATGACCTCCGGTTGGTTAACAAAGCCACAGAACTTCTAACACCAGTTGTGCCCAACCCGCATACTCTTCTGTCACAGATACCTTCTAACTCTCTTTGTTTTTCAGTGGTCGATTTGGCAAATGCATTTTTCAGTGTAATATTACATCCTGACTGCCAGTACCTGTTTGCTTTCACGTTCCAGGGCAGTCAATATACATGGACAGTGTTGCCACAGGGTGCCCAGAATTCACCCACAATGTACACTGCAAGTCTGCAGGAAATACTGGAGGGATGGTCTGAACCACATATCGTTGTTCTGCAATATGTCGATGTCCTGCTCATTTGTGCCCCCTCCAGGAAACAATGTCATAATGCAACTATATCGCTTATGTTGTTTCTTCATCGCGCTGGCTGCAAGGCGTCGAAAGATAAGCTTCAGTTTTGTAAATCTTCAGTCACCTTTTTGGGACATTGCATTACACCAGGAGCCCGCCATTTGACAAATGCACGTAAACTAGCAGTACAGGCACTCACTGTCCCCATTAATGTTACAGCCAGAGGCAATAGACTGTTTTTACTCTCTCAAAAAACGTATTTTGGCCGCTCCAGCTTTGGGTACACCTAACTACGAGCTCCCATTTGCTCTGTACCTTCACGAGCAAGCTGGACATGCAGCAGGAGTTTTAACTCAATCACATGGTGACAATCAGAGACCTGTTGCCTATTTTAGTGGCAGGTTAGATGCGGTGGCCAGAGGTGCACCATCCTGTGTACATGCTCTGCATGCTGTTGGACTGCTACTCCACAAATCTGCAGACATTGTTCTAGATCAGTGATGGCGAACCTATGGCACGCGTGCCAGCGGGGCACGCAGAGCCCTCTCAGCTGGAACGCGGCCTCGCCTCAGTTATTCCCTGACTGCAGCTCCCTCTCACATTGACGTCAGTCGGCCGGCAGCGCCGCTCAATGTGTGAAAGGAAGTGAGAAGAAGAAAGCTGCCGGATCGTGGAGAGGTGAGTCTGGCCACTGTGCCTGTGAAGCTGCTGTGTGTGTGTGTGTGTGTGTGAGAGACGCTGTGTGTATGTGTGTGTGTGTGAAGCTGCTGTGTGTGTGTGTGATGCTGTGTGTATGTATGTGTGTGAGACGCTGTGTGTATGTGTGTGTGAGACGCTGTGTGCATGTGTGTGTGTGTGAGACGCTGTGTGTGTGTGTGTGTGTGTGAGACACTGTGTATGTGTGTGTGTGAGACGCTGTGTGTGTGTGATAGATGAGGAAGCGATATCAGCGTTGGAACGGGCAGAGGTGAGTAGGTTTTTTTTATGCAAGGCCATTATTCAGTATGGAGCATCATGTGGGGCCATTATACTGTATGCAGCAGTATATGGAGCCATTATACTGTATGCATCATCATGTGGGGCCATTATTCAGTATGCATCATGTGGGGCCATTATACTGTATGCATCATCATGTGGGGCCATTGTACTGTATGCAGCATCATGTGGGGTCATTATACTGTATGCATTACCATGTGGGGTCATTATACAGTATGCATCATGTGGGGCCATTATACTGTATGCATCATCATGTGGGGCCATTGTACTGTATGCAGCATCATGTGGGGTCATTGTACTGTATGCATTATCATGTGGGGCCATTATACAGTATGCATCATGTGGGGCCATTATACTGTATGCATCATGTGGGACTATTATACTGTATGCGTCATCATGTGGGGCCATTATACTGTATGCATCATCATGTGGGGCCATTATACTGCATGCAGCACCATGTGTGGCCATTATTCAGTATGGAGCATCATATGTGGCCATTATAGAGTATGGAACATCATGTGTGGCCATTATACAGTATGGAGCACCACGTGTGTCCATTATACAGTATGCAGCATCATGTGGGCCCATTATACTGTATGGAGCATCATGTGGGGCCATTATTCAGTATGCATCATCATATGTGGCCATTATACTGTATGCATCATGTGGGACCTTTATACTGTATGCGTCATCATGTGGGGCCATTATACTGTATGCATCATCATGTGGGGCCATTATACTGTATGCGTCATCATGTGGGGCCATTATACTGTATGCATCATCATGTGGGGCCATTATACTGCATGCAGCATCATGTGGGGCCATTATACTGTATGCAGCATCATGTGGGGCCATTATACTGCATGCAGCATCATGTGGGGCCATTATTCAGTATGCATCATCATATGTGGCCATTATACTGTATGCATCATGTGGGACCTTTATACTGTATGCGTCATCATGTGGGGCCATTATACTGTATGCTTCATCATATGTGGCCATTATACTGTATGCATCATGTGGGACCATTATACTGTATGCGTCATCATGTGGGGCCATTATACTGTATGCATCATCATGTGGGGCCATTATACTGTATGCAGCATCATGTGGGGCCATTATACTGCATGCAGCATCATGTGTAGCCATTATTCACTATGGAGCATCACGTGGGGCCATTATACAGTATGGAGCCTCATGTGTGGCCATTTAACAGTATGGAGCATCACGTGTGGCCAGTATACTGTATGCAGCATCATGTGGGGCCATTATACTGTATGCATCATCATGTGGGGCCATTATACTGCATGCAGCATCATGTGTGGCCTTTATACAGTATGGAGCATCATGTGGGGCCATTATACTGTATGCAGCATCATGTGGGGCCATTATACTGTATGCAGCATCATGTGGGGCCATTATACTGTATGCATCATCATGTGGGGCCATTATACTGCATGCAGCATCATGTGTGGCCTTTATACAGTATGGAGCATCATGTGCGGCGATTATACAGTATGGAGTTGTTTTTCTAATCTAAAACCTCAGTATTCCGGTTAAATTGCCGTGTTGGCACTTTGCGATAAATAAGTGGGTTTTAGATTGCAGTTTGGGCACTCGGTCTCAAAAAGGTTCGCCATCACTGTTCTAGATCATCCGCTCACCGTGCTAACACCTCATGATGTCTATACTATATTGAATCACCTCTCAGCAGTACGTCATCTCAGGTTACAATGTGCACTGTTAATGCCTCCCAATGTTTCTTTACAGAGGTGTACTACTTTGAATCCAGCAACTTTGTTACCTCTCTCGGATCTGAAGGAGGGGTCAGGTACTGTGCTATTTAAGGAAGATCCAAGAGAGGATATTCCTCATGACTGTGTACAAATGATGGCACAAGAAACGGCAGGTTTACCTACTGTATTTGAAAATGAATTAACAAATGCAGATTTTGAATTTTTTGTAGATGGATCCCGTCATCAGGCCGATTCCGGTACTTTCCATACTGGATATGCAGTTGTCTCCCTCAATGCAGTAATCAAGGCAGAACCAATGCTCCCACACCAATCTGCTCAAGAGGCCGAACTTAGGGCCCTAACCGAGGCCTGTAAACTAGCAGAAGGTAGTGTTGTTAACATTTACACGGATTCTAGGTACGCATTCGGTATAGCGCATGATTTTGGTCCAATATGGAAATGAAGAGGTTTCCTGACGGTAGCAGGACATCCCATAAAGAATGCTGATGCGGTCCAGCAGTTAATTGATGCGCTACAATTACCCAAACAAGTAGCTGTCATAAAGGTAAGAGCACATATCAGACACACCGACCAGGTAAGCAGAGGTAATGCGATGGCAGATGCAGCAGCAAAAACAGCAGCCTGTAAGCCGCAACAAGGGTCAACAGTACGTCAGTTAAGTGCCCCTAAAAACCCCTTTGTGTCGGAGGACATCTTATCTCAAATGCAGGCTCAGGCTCTGAAGGAGGAGGTTGATAAGTGGTTAAAGGAAGGTGCATGCCTGAATGAAGCAAATGGGGTATGAGGGAAAGGGACACGACGATGCCTTCCAAGGGCGCTGTACCCAGCGGCTGCCCAGATGTTACATGGGCCGGTACACCAATCCAAAACGGCTGTGATGAATGTGATGCAGAAACATTGGGTGGCACCAGGATTCTCCACCTGTATTGAACAACTGATAAAAGGGTGCATGATATGTGCTACACATAATCAGGGTAGAGTAGTTAAGACACCACCCAAACACACCCCCGGCCCCTCTATCCATTCCAGAGACTGCAAGTTGATTATATTCAGCTGCCGAAGTCAGGATCATGGGAAAATGTGTTTGTCTGTATTGATTTGTTCTCAGGATAGCCAGAGGCTTTCCCGATTGCCAAAGCCACGGCTGCGGCAACCGCAAAGAAACTGCTTGCGGAGGTGGTCTGCAGGTATGGGGTACCAGAGGTAATTGAAAGTGACAGAGGTACACACTTCACGGGTGAAATAATGAATGAAGTCATGTCAGCTCTAGGAATTCAACAAGCATTCCACACCCCATATCACCCACAAAGTAGTGGTAAAGTGGAAAGACTGAATGGGACATTGAAATTAAAAATTCAGAAAGCCATGGCTGAGACAGGAAAACCATGGCCGGATTGTTTACCACTTGCTCTGTTTTCAGTAAGATACACACCCAATAGAAAGACTGGACTCTCTCCATATGAGATACAGTTAGGTCCATAAATATTTGGACAGAGACAACATTTATCTAATTTTGGTTCTAGACATTACCACAATGAATTTGAAACAAAACAAATCAGATGCAGTTGAAGTTCAGACTTTCAGCTTTCATTTGAGGGTATCCACATTAAAATTGGATGAAGGGTTTAGGAGTTTCAGCTCCTTAACATGTGCCACCTGTTTTTAAAGGGACCAAAAGTAATTGGACAGATTAAATAATTGTAAATAAAATGTTCATTTCTAGTACTTGGTTGAAAACCCTTTGTTAGCAATGACTGCCTGAAGTCTTGAACTCATGGACATCACCAGACACTGTGTTTCCTTCTTTTTGATGCTCTGCCAGGCCTTCACCGCGGTGGTTTTCAGTTGTTGTTTGTTTGTTTGTGGGCCTTTCTGTCTGAAGTTTAGTCTTTAACAAGTGAAATGCATGTTCAATTGGGTTGAGATCAGGTGACTGACTTGGCCATTCAAGAATATTCCACTTCTTTGCTTTAATAAACTCCTGGGTTGCTTTGGCTTTATGTTTTGGGTCATTGTCCATCTGTAGTATGAAACGACGACCAATCAGTTTGGCTGCATTTGGCTGGATCTGAGCACACAGTATGGCTCTGAATACCTCAGAATTCATTCGGCTGTTTCTGTCCTGTGTCACATCATCAATAAACACTAGTGACCCAGTGCCACTGGCAGCCATGCATGCCAAAGCCATCACACTGCTTCCGCCATGTTTTACAGATGATGTGGTATGCTTTGGATCATGAGCTGTACCACGCCTTCGCCATACTTTTCTCTTTCCATCATTCTAGTAGAGGTTGATTTTGGTTTCATCTGTCCAAAGAATGTTCTTCCAGAACTGTGCTGGCTTTTTTAGATGTTTTTTAGCAAAGTCCAGCCTAGCCTTTTTATTCTTGATTCTTATGAGTGGCTTGAACCGTGCAGTGAACCCTCTGTATTTAATTTCATGCAGTCTTCTCTTTATGGTAGATTTGGATATTGATACGCCTACCTCCTGGAGAGTGTTGTTCACTTGGTTGGCTGTTGTGAAGGGGTTTCTCTTCACCATGGAGAGTATTCTGCGATCATCCACCACTGTTGTCTTCCGTGGGAGCCCAGGTCTTTTTGCATTGATGAGTTCACCAGTGCTTTCTTTCTTTCTCAGAATGTACCAAACTGTAGATTTTGACACTCCGAAAGTTGTAGCAATTTCTCGGATGGGTTTTTTCTGTTTTTTGCAGCTTAAGGATAGCTTGTTTCACCTGCATTGAGAGCTCCTTTGACCGCATGTTTCCTTCACAGCTAAACCTTCCAAATGCAAACACCACACCTCAAATCAACACCAGCCCTTTTATCTGCTTAATTGAGAATGATATAATGAAGGGATTGCCCACACCTGTCCATGAAATAGCTTTGGAGTCAGGGGCGTACATAGAAATCATGGGGCCCCATAGCAAAAGTCTGAATGGGGCCCCCCCAAAAAAAAAACAGGTGCTCTTAACTCCACACACACACACCTGCAGTGCATGCAGGGCCCCCTACACCCTCCACAGTGCGTGCAGCCGGGCCCCCCTCCCTACGGTGCAAAGTGCAGTCAGAGCCATTGTAAATATAAAGTGCCAGCACAGTGAGGGGACACATTCAACAAAAAAATCCACCCCATACCCCAGCCAGCAGGACTCACCGTCTTGTGTACCTCTCCCTGAGTGAAACTTATGAATGTTTTCTGCTTCCTGTGATGCACATGTCTCTGGCTGCAGGCTGGCTTTCTTATGCAAATGCAGCCAGAGACTTAAGCCACTGCTGACCAGGAGACAACAAGGAAAGGGGACCTTCAAGGGGGTTTACAGTGTCCGGCCGTCGCTTATATTTAATTAAAGGAGATAGTACTGTGTCAGCACAGCACAGCTGCCAAACGACAGCGGCCGTCGTGGGCCCCCTCACCTGTCTGGGCCCCATAGCTGCTGCTTAGTCTGCTCTATTCACGGAACGCCACTGCTTGGAGTCAATTGTCCAATTACTTTTGGTCCCTTTAAAAACAGGGTGGCACATGTTAAGGAGCTGAAACTCCTAAACCCTTCATCCAATTTTAATGTGGATACCCTCAAATGAAAGCTGAAAGTCTGAACTTCAACTGCATCTGATTTGTTTTGTTTCAAATTCATTGTGGTAATGTCTAGAACCAAAATTAGATAAATGTTGTCTCTGTCCAAATATTTATGGACCTAACTGTATTGTTTGGCAATGTACCCAGCCTAGGGTGTTTCTATCCTCAAGCATTGGAAATGAACAACCATGTGCTAAGTTTCTACGTGAGGGCTTTACACAAAAAGATTAACCCCTTAACGACCGCCGATACGCCTTTTAACGGCGGTCATTAAGGGTACTTAAACCACAGCGCCGTTAATTAACGGCGCTATGGAAAAAGTGAATAGCGCCCCCCAGAGGCGCATTTTCTCCGGGGTTTCGGCTACCGGGGGAAGTCGAGACCCCAGAGAACATGAATCGGGTCGGTTTTTACCGACCCCGGTGTCGCGATCGCCGTTATACTAAGTATAACGGCGACCGCAAAAAAAAAAAAAAAAGAAGATTTCTCTCCCCTCTGATGTGATCGCACATCAGAGGGGAGAAAATGAGGGTCCACAGGTCCCCCGATCGCCCCCCCCATTCCTCCCGGTGTCCTCGGTCCTCCCGCAGGCCCCAGGATCCCGGCCTCTTCTTCCTGGAAAAAAAAAATGGCGGGCGCATGCTTGGCGGCAGATTCAAAATTTTTTCATTCATTCTCATAAAAGTGCATTTTGATCACTGTGATAAACTATCACAGTGATCAAAATAAAAAAAACAGTACATAACCCCCCCATTTATCACCCCCTTAGTTAGGGACATATAATAAAAAATAGAAATTATATTTATTTTCATTTTTCCGTTAGGGTTAGGGTGATAATTAGGGTTAGGGTTATAATTAGGGTTAGGGTTAGCATTAGGGTTAGGGTTAGCATTAGGGTTAGGGTTATAATTAGGGTTATCGTTAGGCTGGGTTCATACTGCGTTATGGCAGTCCGTTAGACGGACTGCATTACACCGCGGTATAACGCGGTGTAACGCAGTCCGTTAACGCTGCCATTCACCCCCATTTGAGGGCGCATCGCGACGCATGCCGTAAAGCAGCATGCGTTCGCGACGTGCCATCATTCAGTGACGGAACCTCGGACGCGGGCTGCAGCGTTTGGGCTCCGTCACCGCTAGCGCAGATGAATCATCTGCTGATTCCTCTGCGCTAGCGGGTATAGCATAACGCGATCGCGTTATGCTATACCGTTACCAGCCTGTCAACGCTATGTGTTGAACGAGCTGGTAAAACGCAAAATGAACTTAGCCTTAGGGTTAGGGTTATAATTAGGGTTAGAATTATGATTAGGGTTACGGTTAAAATTAGGGTTAGGGTTACAATTAGAGTTAGGGTTACAATTAAGGTTAGGGTTACAATTAGGGTTGGAATTAGGGTTGGGATTTAGGTTAGGATTAGGGTTGGGATTAGGGTTGGGATTAGGGTTAGGAGTGTGTTGGGGTTAGGATTGGAGCTAGAATTGAGGGGTTTCCACTATTTAGGCACATCAGGGGTCTCCAAACACGACGTGGCGTTCAAAAAGTCAAATGGCGCTCCCTCCCTTCCGAGCCCTGCCGTGCGCCCAAACAGTGGTTTACCCCAACATATGGGGTATCAGCGTACTCAGGACAAATTGCACACCAATTTTGGGGTTCTAATTTTTCCTGTTACCCTTGGGAAAATAAAAAATAGCTGGCTAAAAAAAAATCATTTTTGAGAAAAAAATGATTTTTTATTTTCACAGCTTTGCGTTTATACATTTCTGTGAAACACTTGGGGGTTCAAAGTGCTCACCACACATCTAGATAAGTTCCTTAAGGGGTCTAGTTTCCAAAATGGGGTCACTTTTGGGGGGTTTCCACTGTTTAGACACATCAGGGGGTCTCCAAACACGACGTGGCGTTCAAAAAGTCAAATGGCGCTCCCTCCCTTCCGAGCCCTGCCGTGCGCCCAAACAGTGTTTTACCCCAACATATGGGGTATCAGCGTACTCAGGACAAATTGCACACCAATTTTAGGGTTCTAATTTCTCCTGTTACCCTTGGGAAAATAAAAAATAGCTGGCTAAAAAAAATCATTTTTGAGGAAAAAAATGATTTTTTATTTTCACGGCTCTGCGTTTATAAATTTCTGTGAAACACTTGGGGGTTCAAAGTGCTCACCACACATCTAGATAAGCTCCTTGGGGGGTCTAGTTTCCAAAATGGTGTCACTTGCAGGGGGTTTCTACTGTTTAGGCACATCAAGGGCTCTGCAAACACAACATGACGCCCGCAGAACATTCCATCAAAGTCTGCATGACAAAATAGCGCTCCTTCCCTTCCAAGCACTCCCATGCGCCCAAACAGTGGTTTCACCCCACATATGGGGTATCAGCGTACTCAGGAAAAATTGCACAACAACTTTTTGGGTCCAATTTCTCCTGTTACCCTTGGGAAAATAAAAAAATAGCAGGCTAAAGAATCATTTTTGAGGAAAAAAATGATTTTTTATTTTCACGGCTCTGCATTAATAAATTTCTGTGAAGCACTTGGGGTTTAAAGTGCTCACCACACATCTAGATAAGCTCCTTGGGGGGTCTAGTTTCCAAAATGGTGTCACTTGCAGGGGGTTTCTACTGTTTAGGCACATCAAGGGCTCTGCAAACACAACATGACGCCCGCAGAACATTCCATCAAAGTCTGCATTACAAGATGGCGCTCCTTCCCTTCCAAGCACTCCCATGCGCCCAAACAGTGGTTTCACCCCACATATGGGGTATCAGCGTGCTCAGGAAAAATTGCACAACAACTTTTGGGGTCCAAGTTCTCCTGTTACCCTTGGGAAAATTAAAAAAAATAGCGCGCTAAATTTTTGAGGAAAAAAATGATTTTTTATTTTCACGGCTCTGCGTTTATAAATTTCTGTGAAGCACTTGGGGGTTCAAAGTGCTCACCACACATCTAGATAAGTTCCTTAAGGGGTCTAGTTTCCAAAATGGTGTCATTTGTGGGGGGTTTCCACTGTTTAGGCGTATCAGGGGCTCTCCAAACGCGACATGGCGTCCAATTTCAATTCCAGCCAATTTTGGTTTGAAAAAGTCAAACGGCACTCCTTCCCTATCAAGCCCTGCCGTGCGCCCAAACAGTGGTCCCCCCCACATATGGGGTATCAGCGTACTCAGGACAAATTGGACAACAACTTTTGTGGTCTAATTTCTCCTGTTACCCTTGGGAAAATAAAAAATTGGGGACTAAACGATCAGGTTTGTGGTAAAAATATGACTTTTTATTTTCATGCCCGGGAGTTATAAACTTCTGTGAAGCACTTGGGGTTCAAAGTGCTCACCACACATCTATATAAGTTCCTTAGGGGGCCTAGTTTCCAAAATGGTGTCACTTGTGGGGGGTTTCCACTGTTTAGACACATTAGGGCCTCTACAAACGCGACATGGCATCCAGCCAATTCTGCGTTGAAAAAGTCAAACGGCGCTCCTTCCCTTCCAAGCTCTGCCATACACCCAAACAGTGGTTTATCCCCACATATGGGGTATCAGCATGCTCAGGACAAATTGCACAAAAACTTTTGGGGTCTTGTTATCCTTGGGAAAATAAAAATTGGGGTGAACAGATCGTTTTTGTGGAAAAAATATGATTTTTTATTTTCACGGTTCTATGTTATAAACTTCTGTGAAGCACTTGGAGGTTCAAAGTGCTCACCACACATCTAGATAAGTTCCTTAGGGGGTCTAGTTTCCAAAATGGGGTCACTTGTGGGGGGTTCCCACTGTTTAGACACATCAGGGCCTCTACAAACACGACATGATATCCAGCCAATTCTGCGTTGGAAAAGTCAAACGGCGCTCCTTCTCTTCTAAGCTCTGCCATGCACCCAAACAGTGGTTTACCCCCACATATGGGGTATCAGCATGCTCAGGACAAATTGCACAAAAACTTTTGGGGTCTTGTTACCCTTGGGAAAATAAAAATTGGGGTGAAAAGATTGTTTTTGTGGAAAAAATATGATTTTTTATTTTCACTGTTCTATGTTATAAACTTCTGTGAAGCACTTGGAGGTTCAAAGTGCTCACCACACATCTAGATAAGTTCCTTGGGGGGTCTAGTTTCCAAATGGGGTCACTTGTGATGGGTTTCCACTGTTTAGACACATCAGGGCCTCTACAAACGCGACATGGCATCCAGCCAATTCTGCGTTGAAAAAGTCAAATGTCGCTCCTTCCCTTGCGACCTCTGCCGTGCGCCCAAAAAGTGGTTTACCCCCACATATGGGGTATCGGCTTATTCAGGAGAAATTGCACAACAAATTTTGTGGTTCATTTTTTCTTTTAACAGTTGTGAAAATAAAAAAAATTGGTTCCGAAGTAAAGTTTTTGCAAAAAAAGTTAAATGTTAATTTTTTCCTTCCACATTGCTTCAGTTCCTGTGAAGCACGTAAAGGGTTAATAAACATCTTGAATGTGGTTTTGAGCACCTTGAGGGGTGCAGTTTTTAGAATGGTGTCACTTTTGGGTATTTTCTATCATATAGACCCCTCAAAGTGACTTCAAATGTGATGTGGTCCCTAAAAAAAAATGGTGTTGTAAAAATGAGAAATCGCTGGTCAACTTTTAACCCTTATAACTTCATAACAAAAAAAAATTTTGTTCCCAAAATTGTGCTGATGTAAAGTAGACATGTGGGAAATGTTATTTATTAAGAAATTTGTGTGACTTATCTCTCTGATTTTAGGGCATAAAAATTTAAAGTTTGAAAATTGTTAAATTTTCAAAATTTTCGCCATATTTCCGTTTTTTTCATAAATAAACACAAGTCGTATCAAAGAAATTTTACCACTAACGTGAAGTACAATATGTCACGAAAAAACAATCTCAGAATCAGCTGGATTCGTTCCAAAGTTATAACCTCATAAAGTGACAGTGGTCAGAATTGTAAAAATTGGCCCTGTCATTAAGCTGCAAAATGGCTCTGTCACTAAGGGGTTAAGCAAATACATGATAATGTTTTCACTTCTCTTCCAGATCCAGATCAAGATTCTAGCAGTCATACGCTGCAACCTGGAGACTGGGTGGTTATAAAAAGACACGTGAGAAAAAGCCTAGATCCACGGTTTGACGGACCCTTTCAAGTTCTGCTGACCACAAGCACAGCCGTTAAGCTAGAGGGAAAAGAGGCCTGGATCCACGCGTCCCATTGCAAAAAGATACTAGGAGAACCAGCGGACAAAGAATGAAGACATTGTCTATACTTATCTGCATCCTTGCGACCACAGGTGCATGGACTAAGTTAGGCACCACAGATGGAGATGACAATAGATTCATTAAACACCATCTTGCTCTAATTGATGGACTAAAGGAGCGAAACCAGACTATTACTATGGTGCAAGCTATTTTTCAGGTTTTGCTAATATGTCTTGCGGTTTATTTGTAAATTAATGTAAAAAACACAGTACTAATGCCAATGTTATAGCAGAGGTCCCTCAAGTCAAAGACCCCATCTATGTTATATAAGTCTGACGGTCACTTTAAGTCAACAACAATTGAATGTTCTTTTCTTTCAGAAATTAATGAGTCCTTGCTATCAATAGAACTAACGTGTCCTTGCTAAAGTCATCAGAATATGTCTGAAGAAACTGACATGTCTTTGTTAATTCATCGGGTGAAATTAGATAAAATGTTTCAATTACAAACATAAGAACAGAAACCAGTTTTGTACAGCTAAATTGTATGATCGGACCATATATGGTAAATCCTTTTTCCTGCCTCCAGGGTGTGTATATAAACCCTATGCTTTGTAATAAAGTTAGAGTCTGTTGACACATACTATCTGTCTTGTGTCTTATTCTCTACGGTACCACATACCAAAGGATAGAAGCAGCAAGATAGCAGTGACGACACCATTATACACAGGAGATCTTTACTTAGTATACAATGTCCGTGTACAGGTAATACAGTGATCACCGGTGACATTGTACACAGGAGCTCTGTATATAGTGTCAGTGTACAGGTAATACAGTGATCACCGGTGGCATTATACACAGCTCTGTATATAGTGTCAGTGTACAGGTAATACATTGATCACCGGTGACATTATACACAGGAGCTCTGTATAAAGTGTCAGTGTACAGGTAATACAGTGATCACCAATGACTTTATACACAAGAATACAGCATATAGTGTATAGTGTCAGTGTACAGGTAATACAGGAATCATCAGTGACATTATACACAGGAGCTCTGTATATAGTGTATAGTGTCAGTGTACAGGTTGTGAGACAGTGAAGGAATATGTGTCGAATGGGGTGTACATTTCACCTAGGTACTGTGCTGTATGGTATAAGGGAAATGTGTGGCTTTGTAAACCTAGTGGTAGAGAAAGGTCACTACACCTTACATTCAGTACACACTTGCAGCTCAGGCCTGAAACCATTCAGCTGTTAATTAGGAGACCAGAAGTAGGTGTCTGCGAACACAGTCAGAGAGCTCGCTTAGTCTGGACAAGGAGTCCAGGCACAAGAAGGAGTCTCCAGGAATATGAGCTGTCTCAGTCTGGGTGCTCGATGTACCCCGGACACAGGAGTAGTCTCTGTGAGAATCCATGCGGATAGCTGCTGAATAGGAGGGGAGCTCTCTCAAGTCTGGACGTTGAAGGTGCCTTCAGACACAAGGAGGAGACTCTGTGAAACTCCATGCTGGTAAATGCTGAACATATGTGTTGTTTTGGCCCAGGCTGGTAGAGTCTGGTCCCGGATAGATAGGGAAATCTATCTAAGTGTAGTAAGTGGCTGGACAAGCCCAGGTCTTATGTTTATGATTTGGTTTTGATTATGTTCTGTTTGCTGTGGACTTTAATAAAACTGGTTGCGGCCAGTTTTTACCAGAACTGCTGTCTGTGAATGAACTGTTTCCGTGCCACTCCATCTACCCGGACGGCGATCCCAGAGCTATATCCCCTGAAAAGCTTACAATTGGTGCTAGAATGTGCGTGCAGCACAGTGGCGAGAGACAGCAATAAAAGGTGAAGTCTGTTGAAGCAGCAGCAGAGAAAAAAAAGTGTGTCAGCAAAAGAAACGTCTGTTGGAGCAGTCTTAAAGAGACAGTAGCCCTAATAGAGTTTGCAAAAGAAAAAAGAAAAAAAGTGTGTCTGCACAGCAAAGCTGAACTTGTTGTGGAAAAGACTGTGGAGTGTGCAGCAGCAAAGGAAAAGTCTGTTGGAGCAGTCTTAAAGAGACAGTGGCCCTAATAGAGTTTGCAGAGAAAAAAAAAAAAAAGTGTCTGCACAGCAAAGCTGAATTTTCTGTGGAAAAGACTGTGGAGTGTGTATGTCTTGAGTGAAGACTGCCGTTGTTGAGACAGAGAAGTCTGACAGCATGGATGACAGCATGGAGGCGCTGTTTGAACAAATGGCGCAAGTTAATGTGCAACATAAGACTGCCGTGGTTGAGACAGATAAGTCCGGCAGTATGGAGGAGCTCATTGAGTACCTGGTCCAGGCCCAGCGGAGCATGCAGCAGAGCATGGAGCTGCAGCGCCTGCAGCACCAGCAGCGCATGCAGCAGGCCCAGCAGCAATTTCTGCAGCAGCAGCAGGAGAATAACCGGTTGTTTTTTGAGCAGGTTGCAGCACTACAAAAGACTTGCAGCGCATCGTCCCAAAGTAATGTTGCAAAGTCACCTGCATTGTCCGCTGTAAAGAAGGCGGTAAGACGGTCCCTGAAAAAAATGACACCTCGTGATGATGTGGAGGTATATCTCACTAGGTTTGATGGACTGGCAGAGAAGGAGAATCTGCCCCTATCTGAATGGGCCATGATGGTCGCACCCTATCTGATTGGAGAACCCCAAAGGGCCTATGCTGACCTGAGCGAGCAGGACAGCCAAGACTATGCCAAGCTGAAAGCGGAGATTCTTACCCGGCTGGGTGTTACGGTGACAGCCCGTGCCAGGGGAGTTCATGACTGGAGATGCAGTTGGGAGTCTGCAGTCAGCAAACCTGATTATGGCGTTGAAAAGGTGATAGTGGACCGCTACACCCAAGCACGTCCTCCTGAGGTACAGCCAGAGGTCGGACAAGGAGACCACCAGGACGCCAATCGTCTGGTCAGCCTGATTGAGAGGGCCTTCGCCACCAAAGACTGCCTCCGTGACCAGCCGTCTGAGAGGTCGTCACTTCAGAGTTCCTGGACGCCGAACCCTCCCGGTAAGAGCGTTCCAGCTGTTGGGGTCGTGTGGGTGGGAGAGTGTGATGGACAGTGTTGGAGATGTCGTGAAATTGCAGCCAACTGTCCAATAGAGGGGGAGCCTATGTGTTGTGATGTTGGCGGATCCCTCTCTCCCTGCGCAGAGCCTGTGTGTATGTCCACCTCAGCCGAAGAGACTGGACCACAGGGGTCCCCGGTGGTTGTAAATGACTGCCCAGCACAGGCCCTCTTGGACTCAGAGAGTCCAGTGACTTCCGTATGGGACAGCCTGATTGATAGGGACTTTATCCCTGATAAACACCTGAGTATGGTGTGCGTCCATGGAGACACCAAAGTCTACCCAGAGACTGTCGTGGACTTGATCCCCAAACGCGGGGAGGTTTCATGTGAAGTGGGGGTAGTGAAGAACCTGGTGCCCCCCGTCATATTGGGTAATGACTTTCCCGGTCTAAGGATCTCTGGGGGAAAAATGTTTCTGATGGACAGTGTGATGAAGCTCCTACTGAGGGTGCGCAGTCCCGAGGGGCGGAACACAATGCCAGTGGGCCGTTAAACTTATGTGATAATGATGATGATGATGATGATAATGATAATGATGATGATGATCATGATAATGATGATGACCATGATAATGATGCTGATGCTGATAATGATAATGATGATGATCATGATAGTGATGATGATACTGATCATAATCATGATAATGATATTGATAATAATGATGACTGTGATAGTGATGAAATTCCTTTGCAGGTGATGTTGGGAGACGAGGATGGTGGTTCTCGGGAACCGAGTGTCCCTGACTTACCTGTGTCCTGTGACAATTTTGAGAGTGAGCAGTGGCGAGACCCCTTCTTAAAACGGCCCAGGAAAATATAAATGTTCTAAATGAGGTTTCCCAAGAGCCTGGCTCTGAGGAGAGGTTTCCTCATGTTGCCATAAACACTCACCTGTTGTATAGGGACACTGAAGTCCAGGGAGAGGTCGTGAGCCAGCTCCTAGTACCTGAGCTATATGGAAGTATAGTGCTGGGGTTGTCACATAGTCACATACTTGAGGGACCACCTGAGGGAAACCAGGGACCAGATGGTGAAGTTAATGTTGTGGATGACATGTTAACTAAGGTTCCAGATCAAGATGTGAATGAGAATGAATTGTATAACCCTGACAGTGAGCAGGATGTGAATGAAAATGAAGTGTATAACCTGAAAGTGAGCAGGATGTGAATGAGAATGAATTGTATAACCCTGACAGTGAGCAGGATGTGAATGAAAATGAAGTGTATAACCCTGAAAGTGAGCCAGATGTGGCTGAGAAAAAGGGGTCAGACAGGGATAGTGGTAGTGATAGTGAATCATCTGATGACAATCAAGCAACCAGTGCAAATGAGGAAGGCATGGTAGCAGAGGAGGTTGAGAGTCCTGAGAGGAAGGCTGATGCTGACCTTGCAGTCGGACAGAAGATGGCATCTGAAGATGTTTTACAGTTGGCCGGTTCCCTGGCGAAGACTAAGGTGAAAGGAGGAGAGCTGAGCTTTAAAGGCAGGACTCTGAAACTGAACACAGCCCAAGTAGATGCTGTTGGAAATGTGAAGTTACCAAGGTATGGTGTGGATCTGTATCGTGCCAAGGACTCTGAGGGAGATGCTGCAGAGGTGGAAAAAGC
The DNA here is from genome assembly GCA_033576555.1 of Oophaga sylvatica. Classification (NCBI taxonomy): domain Eukaryota; kingdom Metazoa; phylum Chordata; class Amphibia; order Anura; family Dendrobatidae; genus Oophaga; species Oophaga sylvatica. The sequence goes on along the minus strand of JARQOD010000004.1, from coordinate 424,957,848 downwards.
CATAGAAGTGGTAGTCACCAAGCCAGATGCCTCATCAGAAGCTGAGGTCTCAAGTGAAGCTGTGAGGAACAAGACTGAAGATATGGGGACTGACTCTGTCCAGGAATCTGTTTTCTGCCGAAGACTGCGGCGTGGACGGGTTACGGTCCGGATCAGTAGCTGCAACTCGTGAAGCTCAGGCTGGAAGTTCGGCGCCCGGAGCCCCAGCAGTGTTCCCGAGTGATACCAAGGATCTGGATAAATCACAAGATGAGATTTTGAGACATCAGGCTGGCATTGGTGAGCTCAAGCGCACTTTCATGGAGTCTACATCGGAGCCACGTCCCAACAAATGGGAAAAGCGGTGTGTCACTCCGTTGCCGCTGCAGACACACGGGAGCTCAGATGGGATGCAGAACGTGGTGGAAGAGAAGAATCCGGCGGGTTCTGAGTATACAGATGCAGCTATCAAGGAGAACTTGAGAGCTGGAATAAATGGAGATATTGGAGACCATAATGATGTGACTGAAGAGGTAGAATGTAAGACTGACGGTAGGGCTTCTGAGCATGTTCTACCAGAAGAGCCTGAAGAAGGGGCCGAAGACATAAAGGACGTCCAACAGGTACCAGATGAATTGATTACTTCTCAGAAAAAACTCCAAACTGTGATGAAGGAGTGTGATGAAAGCCATGAGCATCTTCGTGAGAAAGTCAATGAAGTAAAAGGAAGAATACAGGGAATCTCTTCGTTGCAAGAGCAAATGCTGCTCAATAAGTCTAAGGCTCTATATAAGAATGCTGTTGTCACGGTAGAACATTACAATTCAGCTGGAGACTTAGCGGATGAATTATGTGTACTGCAAAAGAAAAACGATCTGCTCCTTCTACAGTCCCAATCGTTTGAACAGAGTAGCTTAAAATGGTCAGAGACCATGGCAGAGGAGCTTAAGGTCTGTGAAATAGACTTTATGAGTCCACCGATATTCAAGAAAATAGATGTGCTAAAGAGGGTTCAAGGGGAACTAGAGAAAAGTAAAAAAACCCCTATACCTTCTGTGATAGTTGGTGACACATGGTCAGTGCACCAAGGACAGGAGGTACGTGAGTTTCTGAGGAAGAGTCAGCAGAAGTGTTCTGATGTGCCGGGTCGTACTTCTCTGGCCAGGCACTATATCGAAACTGAGCCCGGCCCTAAGGTCAAGATGAAACCGTGCAGGATACCCGAGGCCCGCAGAGAGCATAGGCCTGGGAGGGTACAGGGTAGTGCGGATGCTTCAGATGAAGAGAAAGCTGATGTTGGCTATGGCTCAGGTGAAGATACAGATGACAGTAGTGAAGATGAAGCTGATGAAGGCCATGACTGGTCCAGAGTTCACTGTCTCTTTTGGATTGTTGACCAGCCCTCTGGTCTGGATGACCAGCCCTCCGGTCTGGAGAAGAGGGGAGGGATATGTGAGACAGTGAAGGAATATGTGTCGAATGGGGTGTACATTTCACCTAGGTACTGTGCTGTATGGTATAAGGGAAATGTGTGGCTTTGTAAACCTAGTGGTAGAGAAAGGTCACTACACCTTACATTCAGTACACACTTGCAGCTCAGGCCTGAAACCATTCAGCTGTTAATTAGGAGACCAGAAGTAGGTGTCTGCGAACACAGTCAGAGAGCTCGCTTAGTCTGGACAAGGAGTCCAGGCACAAGAAGGAGTCTCCAGGAATATGAGCTGTCTCAGTCTGGGTGCTCGATGTACCCCGGACACAGGAGTAGTCTCTGTGAGAATCCATGCGGATAGCTGCTGAATAGGAGGGGAGCTCTCTCAAGTCTGGACGTTGAAGGTGCCTTCAGACACAAGGAGGAGACTCTGTGAAACTCCATGCTGGTAAATGCTGAACATATGTGTTGTTTTGGCCCAGGCTGGTAGAGTCTGGTCCCGGATAGATAGGGAAATCTATCTAAGTGTAGTAAGTGGCTGGACAAGCCCAGGTCTTATGTTTATGATTTGGTTTTGATTATGTTCTGTTTGCTGTGGACTTTAATAAAACTGGTTGCGGCCAGTTTTTACCAGAACTGCTGTCTGTGAATGAACTGTTTCCGTGCCACTCCGTCTACCCGGACGGCGATCCCAGAGCTATATCCCCTGAAAAGCTTACAAGGTATTTCAGGGATCACCAGTGACATTATACACAGGAGCTCTGTATATAGTATACAGTGTATAGTGTAAGTGTACGGGTAACACACTGATTCACTGGTGACATCTCTAGTTGAAGTCCTTTATCTTCGCTTTCTTCTTCATCCAGTTCAGACAGTCATCACTAGTGTTGAGCATTCGATACCGCAAGTATCGGGTATCGGCCGATATTCGCGTTATCGGAATTCCGATACTTAATTCCGATACTTTTTCAATATCGTATACCGGAATCGGAAGTTCCCATAATTCTTTGAGAGACAATGTGATGTTAGTCAGCCAATGAGGAATCTTATGAAGTGTGGGCACATCCTGTAATGCTGCGGTCATCTTAACTAATGGCATGGCTGTGATTGGCTGCTGAAATGATGTCAGAATGCACTATAAAAGGCGCCGCAGCCATTTTAGCGTCACTGTGCTGTGAACTGAGTTAGGGACAGAACGCTACTCTGCTCACTCTGAGGGACAGTTAGATATAGCGATTTTGTGTACTACTGTGCTTTAGGCAGGCTAGTTTACCAACCGCTGTGTAAAGCTTCATTTTGCCAGTGTTGTTTTAACAGCTCTGTGCAAGGTGTGTGTGTGACAGTGCAGGTGACGCTGTAGTTTGCTCTGCATCCACCGCTGTTTGTAGGCATCTGCACATGTCACTGACTCTTTTTTTTTTTATTTTATTTTGTGGAATTGGTGCAGCTCCATTATATTAGAAAAAAATCAAATCTATTAGTGTGACGTGCTTCCATCCGTATACAATACATTGGTTGCAAACACTATAGAAGTACAGAAAGGAGCCTTTCACAGCTACTGAACAGTTGTCTGCAGGGTTTACTGTAGTCTGTGAGCTTTTAATTTTGTGAGTGCAGATTACGCTCCAGTTAGTTCTTCAACCACTGCCGGTTGTAGTCTGCTGAGCGTGTGTCACTGCCTCATCCTTTACATTTTTCTCTAATTGGTGCTGCTCCATTTTAGTGGAAAAAAATCTAATCTATTAGTGTGACGCGCTTCCATCCGTATACAATACATTGGTTGCAAACACTATAGAAGTACACAAAGGGGCCTTTAACAGCTACTGAACAGTTGTGTTTCAGTGTTCACTGTAGTCTGTGAGCTTTTCATTTTGTGAGTGCAGATTACGCTTCAGTTTGTTCTTCAACCACTGCCGGTTGTAGTCTGCTGAGCGTGTGTCACTGCCTCATCCTTCACATTTTTCTCTAATTGGTGCTGCTCCATTTTAGTGGAAAAAAATCTAATCTATTAGTGTGACGCGCTTCCATCCGTATACAATACATTGGTTGCAAACACTATAGAAGTACACAAAGGGGCCTTTAACAGCTACTGAACAGTTGTGTTTCAGTGTTCACTGTAGTCTGTGAGCTTTTCATTTTGTGAGTGCAGATTACGCTCCAGTTTGTTCTTCAACCCCTGCCGGTTGTAGTCTGCTGAGCGTGTGTCACTGCCTCATCCTTCACATTTTTCTCTAATTGGTGCTGCTCCATTTTAGTGGAAAAAAATCTAATCTATTAGTGTGACGCGCTTCCATCCGTATACAATACATTGGTTGCAAACACTATAGAAGTACACAAAGGGGCCTTTAACAGCTACTGAACAGTTGTGTTTCAGTGTTCACTGTAGTCTGTGAGCTTTTCATTTTGTGAGTGCAGATTACGCTCCAGTTTGTTCTTCAACCACTGCCGGTTGTAGTCTGCTGAGCGTGTGTCACTGCCTCATCCTTCACATTTTTCTCTAATTGGTGCTGCTCCATTTTAGTGGAAGAAAATCTAATCTATTAGTGTGACGCGCTTCCATCCGTATACAATACATTGGTTGCAAACACTATAGAAGTACACAAAGGGGCCTTTAACAGCTACTGAACAGTTGTGTTTCAGTGTTCACTGTAGTCTGTGAGCTTTTCATTTTGTGAGTGCAGATTACGCTCCAGTTTGTTCTTCAACCACTGCCGGTTGTAGTCTGCTGAGCGTGTGTCACTGCCTCATCCTTCACATTTTTCTCTAATTGGTGCTGCTCCATTTTAGTGGAAAAAAATCTAATCTATTAGTGTGACGCGCTTCCATCCGTATACAATACATTGGTTGCAAACACTATAGAAGTACACAAAGGGGCCTTTAACAGCTACTGAACAGTTGTCTGCAGGGTTCACTGTAGTCTGTGAGGAATAACCACACTTAGGCCTTATAACTTTTCTGACTTTCTTTATCAATCTACCACGATGAAGAAGTCAGTGAGTAAGGCACGTGGTCGTGGTCGAGGCCGTGGATTTGCAGCAGGGAGAGGACGTGGGGATTCTGTGGCTGCTGCCGCACCCAGTGACACAGCATCCACCAGTTTTCCCCGTGAGCGTTCCTTTATGCGCACTTTTGTAGGAGCTCAGCGTACCCCCCTGCTGCGTGAAGAACAAATTGAAGCCGTTGTTGGTTGGATGGCAGCCAATGCATCGACTTCAATAGCTTCCACCTCCTCTCAGGACCACAGCACTGTTGAACAACCATCAGTCTCTTCACCGCCTGCCAAATTGCCCAGGCAGTCAGAGAGCTCTGTACAGGAGCCAGCTGAGTCTCTGCTTCTGTTCTCAGAATCTGTTGGCTTGCAAACAGGGGCCCAGCCAAGCAGCATTCTGGAATGTGAAGAAGAGGCAGTATGCAGTGATGCGCAACAGCTGTGTCTCTCTGAATCTGAAGAGGCGGGTGAGCCAGTGCCGATGGTCAGCACACCGCAGAACGCATCTGATGATGATGAGACTCAGTTGCCAGTTTCTGTTGAGCATGGTGCTGGCCAGACCACCCAACAACAGCAGGTGTTGGAAGAGGGTAGTGGTGGAGATGATGAGGTCCAAGACCCAACATGGCGTGAGGAACAGGAAGGTGGTGGGAGCAGCTCTGAGGAAGAGATTGCCCCAACGGTCCAAACAGTAGGGAGAGGTAGGCTGCAGACTCGCTTGCCTGTAGCCTCCAGTTTGGCACCCGTTCGGAGCAGTTCTCTTACAACAGCCAAACCGGGCGCTCCCAGGACTTGCTCTGCGTGGTCCTTTTTTGATACAGTTGCAGATGATATTTGCTATGTCAAATGCAAGCTGTGTAATCAAAAAATTAAAAGAGGTAAAAGTGTCAGTAACCTTAATACAACAAATATGTGGAAACATGTGCGGTCAAAGCACTTTGTTGAGTTACAAAGACACACTGGAGATGTAGGCCAACCTACAGCAGCACCTACATCTTCAGCTCGTGTTGGAGCCTCTTCCTCCAGTTCACACACAGCTGGTTCGGCTTCCTCAAAGGATCGCCATGGAAGAACCTCTGTCACTGTTGTCCAGAGACACAGTGTTATTCCACCCACAGCTGCAAGTTCCCTGTCATCCTCACACACCCAGGCCACAAAACAGCCATCGGTAGCACAGGCATGGGATAAAAGACGGCCATACTCGGCAAACCATCCACGAGCACAGGCTCTGAATGCTGGCATTGCAAAACTCCTGTCCCTTGAAATGCTGTCATTCAGACTGGTGGAGACTGACAGTTTCCGTGAATTAATGGCATTGGCAGTCCCACAATACAATGTGCCCAGCCGATTTTATTTCAGCAGGCAAGCCGTCCCTGGTCTGCAAAAGCATGTTGAGGCAAAAATTAAACATGCGCTACTAAACGCCGTCAGTAGCAAGGTCCACCTGACCACCGATGCGTGGACCAGTACCCATGGCCAGGGACGATACCTTTCACTCACTGCCCATTGGGTGAATGTTGTGGAGCCGGGTACAGATCTTGCGAGTGGCGCTGTACGTGTTCTGCCAACTCCAAGGATTGCCGGAATCAAGTCTGTCCACATTGACTCCTCCTCCTACTCCAGTTCCTCAGAATCATCGCTGCAGGAGCCGTCACGGTCTACCTCCACATGGACCCGTGGACGCTTACCTGATGCGACCGATATGAGCACAGCCGTGGCCAAACGGCAACAGGCCGTTCTGAAATTAATTCCCATGGGGAATCGAAGCCACACAGCGCAGGAGCTCTGGAATGCCATCAAGCAGGAGAGTGACGTGTGGTTTTTGCCAGCGAATCTCCAGCCAGGCTTGGTAGTGTGTGACAATGGCCGAAATCTGGTGGCAGCTCTGGGCCTTGGCAAACTCACTCACATACCATGTCTGGCACATGTGCTCAACTTGGTCGTGCAGAGTTTTTTGAGGGACTATCCGGATCTTGATGCACTGCTGCACAAGGTCCGCCTAGAGTGCGCTCACTTGCGACGTTCCAGCATGGCCAGATCGCGCATTGCAGCTCTGCAACGCAGATTGCGCCTTCCTGAACATCGCATCATATGTGACGTATCCACCAGGTGGAATTCAACGTTACATATGTTGGAGCGGTTGTGTGAGCAGCAGCCAGCAGTTATGGAGTATCAGCTGCATCAGGCGCAATCAACACGCAATTTGCGCCGTCCACACTTCACCATTAATGAGTGGGCCACTATGAAGGACATGTGCCACGTTTTGCGTGCGTTTGATGAGTCAACGCGGATGGCGAGTGCAGATGATGCACTAGTCAGCCTGACTGTCCCCCTTATCTGCCTGCTTCAAAAAACACTGCAAGCAATAAGGGATGAGGTTTTGGAAGAGGTGGAGGATGAGGAGTCACAAATTCCATCACCTTCTGGAAAGTCAGCGCAACGTGGTTCCTCACAAAGGGCTGGGCAGGGCTCACTTTGTGAGGAGGATGAGGAGGAGGAGTCAATGGAGGAGGAAGACATCGCTCCAGAGGGAGGTACACAACGCTCTAGTCAGTATGTAGAGCGAGGGTGGGGTGATGCAGAGCAGGCAGAGATAACGCCTCTTGCAGAGGACAGCGTTTCTTTGCCAGTTGGGAGTCTGCAGCACATGGTTGATTTCTTTCTGCAGTGCCTAAGAAACGACCGCCGCATTGCCCACATTCTCACGACGTCTGATTATTGGGTGTACACCCTCCTAGACCCTCGCTACCGGGACAACGTCAAAAGCCTCATCACACCGTTGAACCGGGAGCGTAAAATGCGGGAGTACCAAGACACACTGGTGCAATCCCTAATGTTCTACCTTACTGCCGAGAGCACTGCTGCTGCTACTGCTTTACAAAGCAGCTCTGTGCGTCGAGGCAGTGTAGAGAGCTCTGCAACAAGAGGGAGCACACGCAGTGCCTCTGCACAGGGAAAGACCAGTATGTTAAAAATGTGGCAAAGTTTTGTGGCAGCGCCACAAATGTCTACACCATCCGAGAGGGCTCCAGTCAGCGGGAGGCAACGTATCCGTCAGATGGTGACAGACTACTTGGCATTGCCTCTCAGTGTACTCCCAGATGGCTCTTCCCCATTCAAGTTTTGGGTCTCTAAGCTGGATACATGGCCAGAGCTTAGCCAGTATGCATTGGAGGTGCTGGCTTGCCCTGCTGCCAGTGTATTATCGGAGCGCGTCTTTAGTGCTGCAGGTGGTGTACTAACAGACCGTCGCATGCGACTATCCTCCGATAATGTAGACCGGCTTACTTTTCTGAAAATGAACAAGGCATGGATCTCGCCAGAATTTGTCTGTCCGTTTTCAGATTAAATAACTGGTTTGCAACGTTATCCATGTCTCCTGTTATGTTCATCTTTCTACCACCTGAACTCTACTCCCTGGGCTCCAACACTGCCAGTTGCTGCTCAGAAGTGTCGTGTCCACAGAACAAAACACAAGCTCTACTGTTAGTGGGGTTCAGTAACGCCAGCTGTTCCCCTGCTGTGTGAACGGCAAGAAGTCTCCTGTTCCCGACACATGGACAGAAAAACACATGACCAACATGCTCCAAATAGGGAAGAGCCGTCACCCTGCTTGTTATGCTGAAAACATGAAATTGTGAAGTTTTGCAGGCCTAGAATGATAAATTTTTATGACAAATATGGACAAATAATAATTTGTCATCACAGCGCATATCTGCACATGTCTATTAGAAATGGTAACAAAAAATAAAACATAGTCTACTCTTCACATTTTGAAATTAATGCATAAAAGTACATTTCAGACTTATGAATTAATTCTTTTTAAGGAACTTTATCTGTACCTGTAAGATAATGCACTCAATGGATGTACGAATCATTAAATCCTCATCATCATCATCACGAGTTTTATTTATGACAGACATTATAAAATACACATACTGATGCCAACTGTAACTTCAAACACCATATATGAAATGGCCAGCATGTAAACATGGTAATAATGTCCAATAATAAATTATTACATCTAGAAAGTGCATCATGCATACTGACAATAGGTAGTTATACCTGCAAGTGCTGTTGAAACAACCACAAGAGATATAAATTAATACTGGTATATAGGTATCACAGTGCATAGTTACTCATGGACAATGTTGATGTAATACTGTATCTCAATTAAGTCAGCGTCAACCATTAGGCTTGTTAGTGTTGTACATTGTTAAAGAGGGAACGTAATTTTTTTGTTTGTCATAGGTGGAGTATTACACATTTAATTATTACTGCTGTATTTTTTTTTGCGTCCCTAGTGCGCAATAACGCAGCCTAACCTCACATTTGATAGTCAGCTAATTGCCACACGCTACCCTACCCTACGCGTGACAGTAGGAAGGTAGTGTTGACGGATAAAGCTTTGCGCAACCAGACATTCTTTTACCCTCTTAAACACTCTACAAGCAAAAAATGCATGATTTCAGCCGCAGACTTTATTGACGTACAGTATAACATCGGCATTACCCATCAGAGGCTGTCCACTGTCTGATACAGACATAGAATATACCTTTGCTATCCGTAGCCTTTGTTTCACCTACACTTGCAGGCACACACTTAAATTGTGACAAACAATGCCTAATGTTTTTTTAAATGGTTATTTTTTATCGTACATTATTGTGTCATCAATCACATTGATGAGTCCATGCTGGACATGTCATACATGCTATAGAAAGTTACGATGTTATGAACTTAAATAATTGAAATGTCAGTGACTGTCACATAAAATTTGCGATGATGATGATGAGTGACTATTACAAAATCCATTGTCTTCACTATGTTATGGTTTAACATAGCGTTCCTTAAGCATTATTCATAAAAAAAAAAATGGACTTTTATTCTTAAATTTACAACACTATATTTTGTTACCAATTTTTTGGGTGTTGTGTTGTTCCATTTATTTTTGGCATGTGCATATATGCGTTTATATTTGTATTTTCTTTATTTTTCCTTCTTGAAATTAGAAAACATGTGTATCTTTGTACCGTGTTAGCCAGTAGATAGAAAAATATTTAGACTTCAGAGTCAGCAGTGGTTGATACCTTTTAATGGATAACTGAAAAGATGGAAACAAATTGCAAGCTTTCAAGGCTACTCACGTCTCTTCATCAGGCAAAGAGTAAATAAAAAAATTAAGCATCACATATTTCTATACACAACAGGACACAGGAATAGTGCAATAGGTAAGACAAGTAAGTGACGTGTATCAGAACTGTCATTATCTCACAGGGATGAACATAAATATTGGAACAGTTCCTAGATAAGGATAGAAAGTTTGATTGCCCTCTCATTGGCGTCTTTTTTTGGGTTTTCATGACCCTGGAAGGGCATAGACGCAGATTCCTTAATTGATATAGAATGACATAAATCCATGTGATCTATTCATTCCATCACTAACAGTGTCAAAGGTCATGATGAGCTTATATTCTGAAACCTTTGTACGTTTCTCATATTTGAAGTTATATTTTAATACCAGTAATTCCATATCCATCATGCTATGACCGGGCATACAAAAGTCTTTTGCCACAGGTAAATTCATTAATTTATCTGTGATTGTGTGGCGCTGATAATTCATCCTTGTTCTCCTTTTTGTTGCCGGTCTCCCCTCACTTGTCCCTCCCTCACTTGTCTTAGCTATTCCTGTGTCCTGTTGTGTGTAGAAATATGTGATTCTTCATTTTTGGCTTTACTCTTAGCCTGATGAAGACACCTGAGTAGTCTCGAAAGCTTTGAATTTGTTACCATATTTTCAGTTAGCCTTTAAACGTTATCAACCACAGAGGACTGTCAAGTATAAATATTTTTCTATTCTTGTAATTGAAATTCATCATTTTATTGTCGTAGTAAAACTTCATTTATTCTTGTTTGAAGTACATACATTTGCAATGGCCACGTAACAAGGCAATAACTCAATATTTTATGCCTACACCCTCCTTGACCCTGGGCTTCAACAGCGCCAGTTGCTGCTCAGAAGTGTTAGATGCACAGATGAAAACAATCGCTGATGTGTTTCTGGGGTTCAGTAACGCCTGCTGTTCCCTGCTGTGTGTCTGGCAAAAAGTCCTGCTGCCTCCACCATGTTCTCTTCTCATCCCTGGGTTACAACACCGCCAGTTGTTTCTCGGAAGTGCTGTTAGCACAGTTAACACTTGCTCCTGTGTTACTGGGGTTCAGTAATGTCAGCTGTTCCCCTGCTGTGTGAACGGCAAAAAGTCCTGCTGCCTCCACCATGTTCTCTTCTCATCCCTGGGTTACAACACCGCCAGTTGTTTCTCGGAAGTGCTGTTAGCACAGTCTACACTTGCTCCTGTGTTACTGGGGTTCAGTAATGTCAGCTGTTCCCCTGCTGTGTGAACGGCAAAAAGTCCTGCTGCCTCCACCATGTTCTCTTCTCATCCCTGGGTTACAACACCGCCAGTTGTTTCTCGGAAGTGCTGTTAGCACAGTCTACACTTGCTCCTGTGTTACTGGGGTTCAGTAATGTCAGCTGTTCCCTGCTGTGTGAACGGCAAAAAGTCCTGCTGCCTCCACCATGTTCTCTTCTCATCCCTGGGTTACAACACCGCCAGTTGTTTCTCGGAAGTGCTGTTAGCACAGTTAACACTTGCTCCTGTGTTACTGGGGTTCAGTAATGTCAGCTGTTCCCCTGCTGTGTGAACGGCAAAAAGTCCTGCTGCCTCCACCATGTTCTCTTCTCATCCCTGGGTTACAACACCGCCAGTTGTTTCTCGGAAGTGCTGTTAGCACAGTTAACACTTGCTCCTGTGTTACTGGGGTTCAGTAATGTCAGCTGTTCCCTGCTGTGTGAACGGCAAAAAGTCCTGCTGCCTCCACCATGTTCTCTTCTCATCCCTGGGTTACAACACCGCCAGTTGTTTCTCGGAAGTGCTGTTAGCACAGTTAACACTTGCTCCTGTGTTACTGGGGTTCAGTAATGTCAGCTGTTCCCCTGCTGTGTGAACGGCAAAAAGTCCTGCTGCCTCCACCATGTTCTCTTCTCATCCCTGGGTTACAACACCGCCAGTTGTTTCTCGGAAGTGCTGTTAGCACAGTCTACACTTGCTCCTGTGTTACTGGGGTTCAGTAATGTCAGCTGTTCCCCTGCTGTGTGAACGGCAAAAAGTCCTGCTGCCTCCACCATGTTCTCTTCTCATCCCTGGGTTACAACACCGCCAGTTGTTTCTCGGAAGTGCTGTTAGCACAGTTAACACTTGCTCCTGTGTTACTGGGGTTCAGTAATGTCAGCTGTTCCCCTGCTGTGTGAACGGCAAAAAGTCCTGCTGCCTCCACCATGTTCTCTTCTCATCCCTGGGTTACAACACCGCCAGTTGTTTCTCGGAAGTGCTGTTAGCACAGTTAACACTTGCTCCTGTGTTACTGGGGTTCAGTAATGTCAGCTGTTCCCCTGCTGTGTGAACGGCAAAAAGTCCTGCTGCCTCCACCATGTTCTCTTCTCATCCCTGGGTTACAACACCGCCAGTTGTTTCTCGGAAGTGCTGTTAGCACAGTTAACACTTGCTCCTGTGTTACTGGGGTTCAGTAATGTCAGCTGTTCCCCTGCTGTGTGAACGGCAAAAAGTCCTGCTGCCTCCACCATGTTCTCTTCTCATCCCTGGGTTACAACACCGCCAGTTGTTTCTCGGAAGTGCTGTTAGCACAGTTAACACTTGCTCCTGTGTTACTGGGGTTCAGTAATGTCAGCTGTTCCCCTGCTGTGTGAACGGCAAAAAGTCCTGCTGCCTCCACCATGTTCTCTTCTCATCCCTGGGTTACAACACCGCCAGTTGTTTCTCGGAAGTGCTGTTAGCACAGTTAACACTTGCTCCTGTGTTACTGGGGTTCAGTAATGTCAGCTGTTCCCCTGCTGTGTGAACGGCAAAAAGTCCTGCTGCCTCCACCATGTTCTCTTCTCATCCCTGGGTTACAACACCGCCAGTTGTTTCTCGGAAGTGCTGTTAGCACAGTCTACACTTGCTCCTGTGTTACTGGGGTTCAGTAATGTCAGCTGTTCCCCTGCTGTGTGAACGGCAAACAGTCCTGCTGCTCCACCATGTTCTGTTCTCATCCCTGGGTTACAACACCGCCAGTTGTTTCTCGGAAGTGCTGTTAGCACAGTCTACACTTGCTCCCGTGTTACTGGGGTTCAGTAATGTCAGCTGTTCCCCTGCTGTGTGAACGGCAAACAGTCCTGCTGCCTCAACTTTAATTTCCATGGGTACCTTCTGCTACCCATCCGGGTTCCAGTACCGTCAGCTGGTTCTCCGCAGTGCCTTTGGCCTAGGTGCCTCCATGTCGGTATCCGAGTTCCAGCAACGTCTGCTGGTCCTTGGTAGTGCTTTGGAGCACAGGTGCCTCCTGCTTAGTAACCGTGTCCCAGTAACGTCAGCTGGTCCTCGGTTGTGCCATTGGCTCTTTTCCTTCTGCTGACCCTCCGTGTTCCAGCACAGTCAGCTGGTCCTCGTCACTTGCATTGGCTCTTGTACCTTCTTCTACCCGTCCGGGTTCCAGTACCGTCAGCTGGTTCTCCGCAGTGCCTTTGGCCTAGGTGCCTCCATGTCGGTATCCGAGTTCCAGCAACGTCTGCTGGTCCTTGGTAGTGCTTTGGAGCACAGGTACCTCCTGCTTAGTAACCGTGTCCCAGTAACGTCAGCTGGTCCTCGGTTGTGCCATTGGCTCTTTTCCTTCTGCTGACCCTCCGTGTTCCAGCACAGTCAGCTGGTCCTCGTCACTTGCATTGGCTCTTGTACCTTCTTCTACCCGTCCGGGTTCCAGTACCGTCAGCTGGTTCTCCGCAGTGCCTTTGGCCTAGGTGCCTCCATGTCGGTATCCGAGTTCCAGCAACGTCTGCTGGTCCTTGGTAGTGCTTTGGAGCACAGGTACCTCCTGCTTAGTAACCGTGTCCCAGTAACGTCAGCTGGTCCTCGGTTGTGCCATTGGCTCTTTTCCTTCTGCTGACCCTCCGTGTTCCAGCACAGTCAGCTGGTCCTCGTCACTTGCATTGGCTCTTGTACCTTCTTCTACCCGTCCGGGTTCCAGTACCGTCAGCTGGTTCTCCGCAGTGCCTTTGGCCTAGGTGCCTCCATGTCGGTATCCGAGTTCCAGCAACGTCTGCTGGTCCTTGGTAGTGCTTTGGAGCACAGGTACCTCCTGCTTAGTAACCGTGTCCCAGTAACGTCAGCTGGTCCTCGGTTGTGCCATTGGCTCTTTTCCTTCTGCTGACCCTCCGTGTTCCAGCACAGTCAGCTGGTCCTCGTCACTTGCATTGGCTCTTGTACCTTCTTCTACCCGTCCGGGTTCCAGTACCGTCAGCTGATTCTCCGCAGTGCCTTTGGCCTAGGTGCCTCCATGTCGGTATCCGATTTCCAGCAACGTCTGCTGGTCCTTGGTAGTGCTTTGGAGCACAGGTACCTCCTGCTTAGTAACCGTGTCCCAGTAACGTCAGCTGGTCCTCGGTTGTGCCATTGGCTCTTTTCCTTCTGCTGACCCTCCGTGTTCCAGCACAGTCAGCTGGTCCTCGTCACTTGCATTGGCTCTTGTACCTTCTTCTACCCGTCCGGGTTCCAGTACCGTCAGCTGGTTCTCCGCAGTGCCTTTGGCCTAGGTGCCTCCATGTCGGTATCCGAGTTCCAGCAACGTCTGCTGGTCCTTGGTAGTGCTTTGGAGCACAGGTACCTCCTGCTTAGTAACCGTGTCCCAGTAACGTCAGCTGGTCCTCGGTTGTGCCATTGGCTCTTTTCCTTCTGCTGACCCTCCGGGTTCCAGCACAGTCAGCTGGTCCTCGTTACTTGCATTGGCTTTTGTACCATCACCAACAGGACAAAGAAGGTTAAGACAAACTACAAGATACAGAACAAGAGACAGAAGAACAATAAGCAGAAGATCAAAAAGCAGAAGAACATTAAGTATAAGACCAAAATGAAGAGCAAAATATATGCTCTAAATTCTAAGCAGAAGAAGACTAAGCAGTGTATGGGGGTGAGTCCGTTCCTCCTCGTGGTGCCCCTGGAAAATGCCTGTGTAATGTATGTGGTACAGTTCATATAGCGTCTTGTGCTTGGGTGCGATGAAAATACTTGAGACACAGGTTGATAAAGAAAGTCTTGTATTGCTTCATACAAATTGGCAAAAATAAACACACAGGTTGCAAACACAGAAGCAGGAGACACAGCAGGCCAGAGTAATCTAAGCTCAGCAATAACTCTCCACAACAGATTCAGATCTTCTTCTCTGTTACCGCAAGTCCATGCAAACGTGAGGCTCTCAAGAGCAGAGTTCAGAGTCCACAAGTGCTTCAGAGTTCCTCAGTAGGAATGGCTGGAGTACAAGGTCCAAGGCTTCAGGAGTCAGAACACAGGTTCACTGCAGGCTAGATTCTGAAGCACTGATTGCTCAGCTGTGGCTGTTTAAGAAGCAAACGGAGAGAATCAGGGCGGGAACATGCAAGCTGGAAAACTCCATTTTGACTGAGGGCAAGATAGCTGCAGCAAAACAGAAAGCAAAATGGCCGACGAACAAACTGAGTTTCAGAAACAGATACACAGAACCTTACATTACTCCCCCCTTAGGGACAACCTCCGGATGACCTCAGACCAGGCTTGTGTGGGTACCTCTGATGAAACTGACGGAGCAAGCGAGGAGCATTAACGTTATTGACTGGCTCCCATGAGTTGTCCTCCACTGGGTAGCCCTGCCATTTAATCAGATATTGTAACTGATTTCTATACAACCTGGAATCTAAAATCCTTTCCACCACAAATTCCTCCTGACCATCGACTAGCACTGGGTCAGGGCAAGGAGAAGAACGTCCAGGAAACGTATTGGGTGTCGCAGCCTTTAGTAGGGATACACGAAAGACAGGGTGGATTCTCATAGTTCTGGGCAATTGAAGACGACAAGCAACGGCACTTATAATTTTACTGATTTTATAGGGTCCAATGTACTTATGTCCCAACTTAGACGATGGAATCCTTAACTTAAGATTTCTGGTTGACAGCCAGACCAGGTCTCCTACCTTAAAAGCTGGTGCAGGTTTACGAAATTTATCTGCTGCCTTCTTGTACCTTTCCTGAGCCGATTCCAGATTCTCCTTTAGAAGATCCATATTCTTCTGTAAAGTCGTGACTCTTTCAGCCACTGCTGGCAAAGGCGTCTCTATGGGAAATCGTGGTAGAATGTTAGGATGATAACCTAGATTAGAGTAAAAAGGAGACTGTTTAGTGGAGGCACTCTGAGAGTTGTTGTAAGAGAACTCAGCCAATGGAAGTAGATCCACCCAATCATCCTGTAGGTGGCAGATAAAGCAGCGGAGATACTGCTCCAGGGTTTGATTGGTTCGTTCGGTTTGTCCATTAGTCTGGGGATGAAAAGCAGAAGAAAGGTTTACTTTAATGTCCAATGCTGCACAGAAATTTTGCCAAAACCTAGAAGTGAATTGCACCCCTCGATCCGAAATAACCTCATCCGGTACTCCATGTAAGCGAAACACATCTTTAATCATCAAATCTGATGTCTGTTTTGCAGTGGGTAAGCCGACACAAGGGATAAAATGAGCTGCCTTTGTTAGACGGTCAACCACCACTAGAATAGTGTTCTTCCCTTGAGAGGTTGGTAATTCCACAATGAAGTCCATAGAAATGGATCCCCACGGGCGGGACGGGGTGGGAAGAGGCTGTAACAGACCAGTTGGTGAAGAGCGAGGTGTTTTGCATCTTGCACAAACCTCACACGAAGTGACATAGTCCAAAACATCCTTCCTACAAGTGGGCCACCAAAAGAAACGAGAAAGAAATTCCTGTGTCTTTAGAATTCCTCTATGCCCGGCTATTTTGGAATCGTGAATGAGTTGCAATACTCTCAATCTGACTGTTTCAGGTATATACAGACGTTGTCCCAGAATCCACACACCATTCTTAAAGACAAGACTTACGTCCCTTGGGGGTTGAGCCAAAAAAGAATCCGCATGGTATGCTTCCTTGATGTCTTTAATTAGGTCTTGATGATGAATCACTCCTAGGAATCTAGAGTCAGGAAGAATAGTCTTAGGAGGAGTAATTGGACGTGTCTCTGCTGAGTAAATCCTAGAGAGTGCATCAGCCTTTCCATTGCGCGATCCTGGTCTATAAGAAATAATAAAATTAAATTGGTTTAAGAAAAGATTCCAGCGAGCCTGGCGAGGAGTCAGGCACTTAGCCGACCTGATAAACTCAAGATTACGATGGTCTGTCAGAACGACTATTTGCTGTGCAGCTCCTTGAAGAAGGTGTCTCCATTCTTTGAAGGCGGCAATAATGGCCAACAACTCTCTATTGCCCACATCATAGTTCTTCTCAGCCGAAGACAACTGCTGGGAAAAGAAGGCACAGGGATGCAAGACATTCTTCTCACCTGTTCTCTGAGAGAGTATAGCTCCCACGGCACAGTCTGAAGCATCCACCTCTATTATGAAGGCAAGCTCTGGGTTGGGATGTACTAGGATAGGTGCAGTGGTAAATTTATCTTTTAGACGGGAAAATGCTTCCTGGGCTTGGGGAGTCCAGGAGAACTTAGACTCTTTCCGGGTAAGTTGGGTGATAGGTGACACTACCTCAGAGAAATTTCTAATGAAACGTCTATAGAAGTTTGCAAACCCGATGAAGCGCTGTACCTCTTTCACATTTCTAGGACTTGGCCAATCATTGATGGCTTGGGTTTTACTTCCATCCATACTAATTCCTTGTGTAGACAGTACATACCCCAGAAATTGAATTTCGGTCTTATGGAATTCACACTTTTCAAGCTTGATGTAAAGATGATTTTGTCTTAGACGTTCCAAGACCATTCTCACATGTCCATGATGTTCCTCTGTGGAGTTAGAAAAAATTAAAATATCATCCAAATAAATTACCACGAATGTATCCAGGAGATCCCTGAAGATGTCATTCACCAAGTGTTGGAAAGTGGCTGGGGCGGTACTCAGACCAAAAGGCATAACTAGATATTCAAAGTGTCCATAGCGTGACCTGAATGCAGTCTTCCATTCATCCCCAGGTCTAATACGGACTAAGTTATAGGCCCCACGAAGATCTAGTTTAGAAAAAATTTTGGCATGTCGCACTCTCTCCAATAACTCAGGGATTAAAGGCAATGGATAACGGTTTCTAATAGTAACCTTATTGAGTTCCCTATAGTCTACGCATGGTCTCAGGGATCCATCTTTCTTCTTTACAAAGAATATGGGTGCCCCTGCAGGAGATGAAGAGGGGCTATGAAGCCCTTGGCTAGATTTTCGTCTATGTACTCTTTTAAAGCCTTCAGCTCGGGCCCCGCCAGGGGGTAGATCTTACCAAAAGGTATCTCTGCTCCAGGCAATAATTCAATTGGACAATCATATGGACGGTGAGGAGGAAGCTGGTCAGCGTTCTTCTTGTCACATAAATCCACATAGTCCTGGTATACAGCTGGTAGTTCAGGGACTGACATGGTTCCTTTAGGAACAGAGCAAGCTGAAATTTTTGGGCTCATCTGTTTCTCTGGAAAGTGTAATTCCTTGGTCTCCCAGTTAATGGTAGGATTCTGAGCCTGCAGCCATGGTAGCCCTAGAATAATGGGAAAGTGAGGAGAAGAGATAAGCATAAAGGACAGTTTCTCTTGATGATCTTTACCCATAAGAACCTTTAAAGGCTCTGTTTCCTGATCCACTGGTCCAGAGGTCAGCAGGGAGCCATCCACAGTTTCCATCTGTACTGGAGTAGCCTTCTTCACTGAACGTATTCCCTGTTTCAGAGCAAAGGAGACATCCATAAAATTTCCACTTGCACCTGAGTCGATCATAGCAGAGCTAGACACCCAGGCTGAGTCAACCCAGAGTTTGATGGAAAGAAAACAGTGAGAATTGTTTTTTTTACAACTCAGCTGGGACACCGCTGAGGAAACTTGAAAGATGGCAGCATTTACACAGTCAACGTCCTCAGAGGTAACGGAGTTTAAGTCCGAGAAATCAAGATCTGTTGCTGCAGATCTCTCTGGAGCCTGAGGCTCGGACCTGACAGATCCCCTCTCGCAACACTCACAATGAATGAGTGCTGCAGTAGTCTTGCGAGAACGGCTGGGGCAGTTAATAATAAAGTGCCCTGACTTACCACAATAAAAACATAGATTCTCCTTAAAACGATGTTCCTTGCGTGCATCACTAACCCGTCGTAGTAAAGAGTCTACCTGCATGGGTTCAGGTTCAGGTTCCCGTGTAATCCTATTCAAAGGTTCCTTAGCTGGAGAGGAAGGTAGGAAAAGGTTAGTACGATTGTTTTCGAACCATCTCTCTTGCCTGCGTTCAGTTAAACGAGTATCAATACGGATGCAGTAGTTAATAAAGTCACCTAACGCAGTGGGAGGGTCGGCACGAGCAAGTTCATCCTTAATCAGTGGGGATAACCCCTTTCGAAAAATAGATTTTTTGGCGGAATTGTCCCAGGTGGTATCAAGGGCCCATCTCCTGAAATCCAAGGCATATTCAGCTACCGAGTGCTTACCTTGGCGCAAAGCTAACATGGCTGCTTCAGCTGTTGCACCTCGATTGGGGTCATCAAACACCTGCCCCATGGCTGAAATAAAATCATCAAGGTGATTCAAACAATCATCCTCAGTCTCAATCAGAGGGTTTGCCCACATCAAAGCCTTGTTGGTAAGCAACATAATTATAGTAAGCACCTTAGATCGTTCAGTAGGAAATTGTGAAGCATGTGCAGAAAAAAAAAGATTGCATTGATTAACAAATCCCCTGAATTTTTCACGTTCATCACCAAAACGAAAAGGGGGCAACTTGGGAATCCCAGAACTCGGGGCCACGGCAGGAGCCTGGACTCGCCCCTCCAGAACCTCAATCCTGGCTCGCAAATCCTGGGTAGTCTGTCCAACCACTTGCAAATTGTGATTATTTAGGTCCTGAAGATTTGTAAAACGGGTCTTTATATTCTGCAAATCTGCAAGGATATTATCAGTCACTCCGCAAAGTTCCTTTATGCGGGCCTCCATTTTCCAGATCTTTTAAGACAGGATACTGGAAGAAGAGGAGAAAAAAAAAAAAAACAATAGTGTTCACCTGTGGCAACACTGAAGAAAGAAAAAACTTTAAGGGAACTGCTCACCTGGAATGGTTGTGAGAAGTCACAACCACTATCATCACAGAAAGCTTTCAACCAGACATCTGATATCCAGAGTTTCAGCAGACAAAAAGAGAAGAGAAAAAACAAACAAAAAAAAAAAACAATAGTGTTTACCTGTGATAACACTGCAGAAAAAAAAAAACTTAAGGGAATTGCTCACCTGGAATGGTTGTGAGAAGTCACAACCACTGTCATCACAGAAAGTACAACCGGACATCCGATATCCACAGTACAGCAGACAAGCCTTTCAGACCCAGCAGACACTAACGTTTGGCTTCAGAATCTTGTAATGTATGTGGTACAGTTCATATAGCGTCTTGTGCTTGGGTGCGATGAAAATACTTGAGACACAGGTTGATAAAGAAAGTCTTGTATTGCTTCATACAAATTGGCAAAAATAAACACACAGGTTGCAAACACAGAAGCAGGAGACACAGCAGGCCAGAGTAATCTAAGCTCAGCAATAACTCTCCACAACAGATTCAGATCTTCTTCTCTGTTACCGCAAGTCCATGCAAACGTGAGGCTCTCAAGAGCAGAGTTCAGAGTCCACAAGTGCTTCAGAGTTCCTCAGTAGGAATGGCTGGAGTACAAGGTCCAAGGCTTCAGGAGTCAGAACACAGGTTCACTGCAGGCTAGATTCTGAAGCACTGATTGCTCAGCTGTGGCTGTTTAAGAAGCAAACGGAGAGAATCAGGGCGGGAACATGCAAGCTGGAAAACTCCATTTTGACTGAGGGCAAGATAGCTGCAGCAAAACAGAAAGCAAAATGGCCGACGAACAAACTGAGTTTCAGAAACAGATACACAGAACCTTACAGCCTGATGCTGCTGCAGGCTAAACTGAACGCGGACAAATACTGTTGTAATTAAAATCTTTCGTGACAGCAAGAACGGAAGGATGAAAATTCAGAGTTTTACAGATTACAAGTACAGGAATGTCTGTCACAAATAAGAATATGATGAAAAGGATGAATAGGAAGAAGATGAAGAAGTAGAATATGAAGAATAATAACTGTTTAATAAGAACAATATAAGTAATGTTAACAAAAAGATGAATAGCAAGAAGTTTTAGAAGATTAAGAAGGTGAAGATGAAGAATAATTTGATGAGAAAGATGATGCTGCTGAAGATTATGAAGGAGAAAGTGTGTGAAAAGTTAAAAAGGTGAAGAGCATGGAAGTTGTGAAACAGACATATTTGACAAAATAGAAAAAAGGTTAACAACATTGTCAATTTCTTCGTCAATCCAAACGTATTTCAAAAAAAGAAATATTAATGCTATTCCATTGCATTGTGTTAAACATCTATGCCTTTAATGTCTCCTCAACCTCCCCCAATAAATTCTACATTACTCTTTGTTGTTTTCCTTCATGTACAATTAACCAACAAGGCAAGAATGGGTTTTTTTTAATTCCGATATTTTGTTCCCATAGACTTACATTGTATTTCCGGTATCGGTATCGGGTATCGCCGATATTTTTTGTGTATCGGCGATACCATTCCGATTCCGATACTTTTGGATATCGGAAAGTATCGCTCAACTCTAGTCATCACATCTTCCAGCCAGGACTCGTCTCTGCAGAAAATAACAGTTATCTAGTGCACATTCCCCAATTATTCCCCACCTCTATACTACGCCAGTTGAAGAAAAAAGCTATCATGTCAGCCTGCACAGTAACACAATCTCTCCTCCTCCACACTGAAGACAGTATCCTCAAAAATAATATCCTTTAATTAACCCAATGTAAGGTTCTTTGTACATGTTTCTTGAAACTCAGTTTTTCCGTCGGCCATTTTGCTTTCTGTCTTGCTGCAGCTATCTTGCCCTCAGTCAATATGGAGTTTCCAGCTTTCATGTTCCCGCCCTGATTCTCTCCCTCTTGCTTCTTAAGCAGCCTCAGCTGAGCAATCAGTGCTTCAGAATCAAGCCTCAGTCAGTCTGTGACCTGACTCCTGGAAACCTTGGACTTTGTACTCCAGCTATTTCCTACTGAGGAACTTTGGAACACTTGTGGACTCTGGAAACCTGCTATTTGATAAATCCACGTTTGCATGGACTTACGGTAACAGAGAAGAGATCCTGAACCTGTTGTGGAGAGTTATTGCTGAACTTAAAGTTACTCTGGCCTGCTGTGTCTCCTGCTTCTGTACCTGCAAACTGTGTGACCCTTATTGCCACTTGTATGAAGTAATACAAGTCCTTCTATATCAAACCTGTGTCTCATGTGTTTTCCTCGCACCCAAGCACAAGACGCTATATGAACTGTACACCATACATTACACCCCTACAGTAATAAAATCCCACATTCTGGACCCCACGTATCCACCTTTTCAGCCTCATATCTTTCCATACTGCCCCATGTCTCTCCATATTGCCCATATAGTCATCCATAATAGTATAATGCATCCCACAGTCATATATAGTAGTATAATACAGCCCCATAGTGTATAATATGCCCCATACTGCGGCTTTACAAAAAATAAAAAAGTTTCTACTTACTTGGCTGAGATCCAACAGTGTCCTGCACTGATGCATCTGAGGCACGGACCTTCATTTCGGTGTATGACAGTGATGTCATATGCCGGTGACGTGCCCGTTGACATCAGCTGCCGGCCTGTGATTGGCTGGCGGATGCTAACTGTTGCCGTGCGGTAGCAATCTCCCGCACAGAAACAAATTTTAACTGCCTGAGGACACACGATCAGTTACTGAGCTAGCAGAAGCCTTTAGCTGGGGCCCGCTGAACAGAGGAGAGGGGGCCCACTGCGGGCCCCCTCTGCTCATCGGGCCCCATCCAGTAAGGGCAGTAATGCCCTGATGGCAGCCCTGCTTAGGTCAGTGGGTTTGGGAAGAAGGATACTTATATTATAAAGTCTTTGAGAATATTAGGAATAATTAAGGTACTGTATATAAAAGAATTGTCCAGCTGAAAAAAAGTGTATGGCTGGGGTCACAAGAGTGATGATTCTTTCATATGAGAGAATCGGCTCAATTATGCTCCTGACACTCAGCTCAAACTCTCATCCAAATGTCATCTGATTCTCTTGTATGAGATAATCGGAGCACATTGAGAAGACAGGGAACTTAATTTCTCCATCTTCTCCATTGTCTGAGGCCGTTGATGTCTGACTGCACTCAGATGACAGCTGAGTGCAGCCTGATGTTTCCTAATCATCCA
The DNA here is from genome assembly GCA_033576555.1 of Oophaga sylvatica. Classification (NCBI taxonomy): domain Eukaryota; kingdom Metazoa; phylum Chordata; class Amphibia; order Anura; family Dendrobatidae; genus Oophaga; species Oophaga sylvatica. The sequence goes on along the minus strand of JARQOD010000004.1, from coordinate 424,935,085 downwards.
TAGATTTCAATGGTTCCGTGTTATCCGAATTCCAGAGCCACGCTCAGCGTGCTGCAGATTATTTTTCCACAGACGAATTTGTTCTGTAGAAAAAAATCACAGATCAGCGCTGCCCCATAGAATAACATTGTGCCGAGTCTTATCCAATAAAACATCACATAGCACTCAGCCGTGTTATACTCTCGTGTGAGCGAGGACTAAGACTCTTTATTCCCCCTGCAGATCTTTTCTCATTAGCCTCTCATGCTGGAGTCTGGCCTCAATTACTTTTCTATAATACTGTGGAATTTTTGCATACTTTAAGGCTATGTGCCCACGTTGTGTTTTTGCCGTGTCTTTACGCGGTGTAAACGCTTATAAAAACCGCTAACAAAATGCATCTCATGCAATCCTATGGGATTATGCAATTGCTGTGCAAATGCTGCATAATTTTCCGGAGCGTAATCGCTTTGCGGTAAAATCCGCAGCATGTTCATTCTTTTTGCGTAATCGCGGCGATTCCGCCGCCATAGGATTGCATTGAAATGCTCACTTTACACATGTGGCTATGCCCACCATGCGTGAAGTGAGCGCCTCATGTGCGCTTGGTACCCAGGGTCTGGAGGAGAGGAGACTCTGCCCTGGGTACCATACTCCTGTCAAAAATAGAATGAAAATAAAAAATATTGATATACTCACCCTCTGTCAGCCCCCGGAGTCCTCCCGGTCCTCAGCGAAGCTGCCAGCAACTTCAGATCCCAGGGATTGTGACAGTGTCACTGGTTTTATATGTGAGGGGAGGTATGTGTCACACAGGATGCTCTCCTGTGTGAACTAAGACCTACTTCATTTATCTGCCAGCATGTTATATGCTGGTAGGGTTACCTCCCCTCAGGGTGTGGCTGAGCAATGTATAAAAGTTCAGTCCTGTTTTTTTTTCTGAAGTGTGTGGTCTGGAGAGGAAAGTCTCCAGACAGTATAGTGGAAGCTACCGAGCTTTCCACAAGGACTTTAACAGTGCAGTTTATGCTACCGAGAGCGGGCGGAACCCACTCATCTATGGACTGAGTTATTGTTTTTTTTTTTTATGTTTTTCCCGTTTAACCCAGAGGGGTCATGTTTACTTTTCCTGCGAAACCTGCATGAGTTTATGGCTGATAATAAACCAGCAGAAAGACAACCCAGAGAACGTGTGTCCTGAGTCTGCCTCCAAGAGAGCCGAGCGAGTCGTCTTGCCACAGTTGGTGGAGAATGCGGGCAGGATTCCAGGAACACGTGTACCTGCCACAAAGACCGGTGGATGTCCTGGGTGAAGGCTGCCAGCCAGCCAGAGAAGTCCGGCAGCATGGAGGAGCTCGTTAAGCACCTGGTCCAGGCCCAGCAGAGCATGCAGCAGCAACACCTACAGAGCCAGCAGAGCATACAGCAGGCCCAGCAGAGCATACAGCAGCAGCACCAGGAGACGACCAAATTGTTGCTTCAGCAGATCCAGTTGCAGCAAAAGTCGCAGCAGCAGCACCAGCAGGAGGCGCAACGGCAGATACAGCTTTTGGCGGACGCCATCCAGAGCAGGGCGGCCACCCCAAACCCAGGGCCGACTGATGATTCTCACGTCAGGAAGGCGGTAAGGCGGGCCATGCAGAAGATGACCCCTGGGGATGATGTAGAAGCATTTCTGACTGTTTTTGAGAGGGTGGCTGATCGGGAGAGACTTCCACCAGCACAGTGGGCAGAGGTTCTGGCGCCATATTTATCGGGTGAACCCCAAAAAGCGTATTCTGACTTGGCGCTGCAAGATGCTAAGGAGTATCCCAAACTAAAGACAGAGATCTTAGCACGTCTGGGAGTAAATATGGCAGTAAGAGCCCAGCGAGTTCATCACTGGACATATGCTAGCAACAAACCCCCTCGTTCGCAGATGTTTGACCTACTGCATCTTGTTCAGAAGTGGCTACAACCGGAGTCCTCCACTCCGGCCCAGATGGTTGAGCGGATGGTGATTGACAGATTCATGCATTCCCTTCCCAAGTCAGTACAGACCTGGGTTGCCCAGGGTGATCCCCAGAACGCAGATGACTTTATCGGCCTGGTAGAGAGGTACCAGGTAGTGGAGAGATCTCTTGGGAAACCGGATGCAGTCACTTCTCCCTACTGGGATACCCAAAAGGGGGTGGGTTCACCACGGAAGGGGTCTAGAGCCACCACTGGGGGGGCGTCCCACTCTTATTGAAGGTTGGGAAAGATATAGTTTGCTGGCGATGTCACAACCCTGGACATGTAGCCGCCAGGTGTCAAATATCCCCTGAGCCATGGACTGCAGCCTAGGCAGACGGGTCTCCTATTATGTCTATCCAGCCTGTAGCGTGGACTGTCGACCCGGCGAGGGACCGCAGGCGTGTGCAGTATCCATTAATGGAATAAAAGTGCTTGGGCTGTTGGACTCCGGGAGTCTGGTGACCTTGATCAGAGCATCCCTTCCCCACCAGTTGATCCCTTCCAAAACCCTGGGTGTTCGGTGCATCCATGGTGACTCCAAGGACTATCCCGTGGCCACAGTAACAGTGGGGACAGACTGTGGTGCCCAGTCCCATGAAGTCGGGGTGGTAAAGGACCTGATACATCCCGTCATATTGGGCCGTGATTTTTCCTTATTCTGGGACTTGTGGGAGAAGGGAACTGGACTAAGTAGCATGGGGAAAAGCGAGATCCTTGAAGAAGGAACCCCGACAGAGTCTCAGAGAGAGGAGTTCCCACTGTGCGTCCTTGTCGGTGATGAGGGTGAGACGGTGACCGAGGAGGCCGACCTACCTGCATTAGATATGTCCAGAGAGAACTTTGGGACTGCTCAAGTTCGAGACCTGACCTTAAAAGGGGCGTTCGACCAGGTTACTGAATGTAATGGGGTTGCCCAATAGCCGGGGGCCGACACCAGATTCCCCCACTTTGCAGTACAGGGGGAGTTGCTATATCGGGTGGCCAAACTAAGGGGCGGTGAGACCGTGGAACAGTTGTTAGTGCCGGGGCCATACAGACGGCGGGTGCTAGATATGGCCCATTCACATGTTCTGGGGGGACACCTGGGGGTCGAGAAAACTCAGGAGAGGATACTGAGGAGGTTTTATTGGCCAGGGTGTTATCGAGAAATTCAAAACTTTTGTAGGTCCTGCCCCACCTGCCAAATAACCGCTCCCTCCTCCCACTTCCGTAGCCCTTAGTTCCACTACCTGTGATAGAGGTTCCCTTTGAGAGGATTGCCATGGACCTCGTGGGCCCCATAGTCAAATCAGCTCGGGGCCACCAATATATCCTGGTCGTCATGGACTATGCGACTCGGTATCCAGAAGCAGTTCCCCTAAGGAACATGTCCAGTAAAAGTATAGCCCGAGAGTTGGTCCATATTTTTGCTCGGACAGGTCTACCAAAAGAGATTATAACAGACCAAGGAACCCCCTTCATGAGCAAGGTGATGAAGGAGCTTTGCAGAGTCCTTCAGATAACTCAGCTGCGGACCTCGGTTTATCATCCACAAACGGACGGCCTAGTGGAATGCTTCAACAAGACCTTAAAGGCGATGCTCAAGAAGGTCGTTGAAAAGGATGGGAGAGACTGGGACTACCTGCTCCCATTTCTGCTTTTCTCGGTCCGAGAAGTCCCTCAAGCCTCCACTGGCTTCTCTCCATTTGAGCTCTTATATGGGCGGCATCCAAGAGGTCTCCTAGACATCGCCAAGGAAACTTGGGAGGCTGAAGTCACGCCACACCGGAGTATCATCGAACATGTCACCCAGTTACAGGAGAAAATGTCAAAGGTGATGCCCATCGTGAAGGAACATCTCCTCCAGGCGCAGGAAGCCCAGGCGAGGGTCTATAACCGGTCGGCGAGACTAAGACAGTTCCAGCCCGGAGACCGTGTTTTGGTGCTGATCCCTACCATCAAGAGCAAGTTCCTCGCTAAATGGCAAGGTCCATACGAGGTGGTGGAGAAAGTCAGCGAGGTTAATTATAGAGTCCACCAGCCTGGCCGAAGGAAGGCACATCAAATATATCATATAAACTTGCTCAAGCTGTGGCGGTACCGTGAACCTGTGGAAACTCCTTGCCTGGGGGCCGCACCAGAAGGCAAGGTGGAGGAGGTCACTATTGCAGAGACTCTGTCACCGGCTCAGAAGCAACAGTGTCGAGAATTACTACAGCGGAATCGGGAGCTGTTCTCAGAGTTGCCAGGGCATACCCAAGTGGTAGAGCATGACATGCTGACAGAACCGCATGTACGAGTAAATTTGAAGCCGTATCGGATTCCGGAAGCACGCCGGGAGGTGATCTCGGCTGAGGTGAAGAGGATGTTAGACCTCGGGGTAATAGAGGAGTCAAAGAGTGGGTGGTCGAGCCCAATCGTCCTCGTGCCGAAACCCAATGGAGAGTGGAGGTTTTGTAATGACTACCGTCGGCTGAATGAGGTATCCAAATGTGACGCGTACCCGATGCCCCGCGTCGACGAACTCATCGAGAGGCTGGGACCGGCGAGGTACATCACCACTCTTGACCTAACGAAGGGCTACTGGCAGATCCCCATGTCCCAGATGGCTAAAGAGAAGACGGCTTTCTCAACACCTGATGGCTGTTTTCAATACACGCGGATGCCGTTCGGACTACAGGGGGCCCCAGCCACTTTCCAGAGGACTATGGATCGGATCCTAGCCCCACATAAGAAATATGCCGCAGCCTACCTCGACGACATTGTGGTCTTTAGCTCAGACTGGGCTAGTCACCTACCTAAACTACAGGCCGTTTTGGACGCGTTAAGGAAAGCAGGATTTACCATAAATCCGGGAAAGTGTGCTATCGGGAAAGAGGAGGCCAAGTACCTGGGCTATATTGTTGGGAGAGGCGAAATAAAGCCGCAAATCAAGAAAGTGGAGGCAATTCAAACCTGGCCGCAACAGCTCTCAAAGAAGCAGGTGAAAGCATTCCTGGGAATGGTGGGATACTACCGGCGGTTTATCCCGAATTTCGCCACGATTGCCGCCCCACTAACAGATCTTCTAAAAGGCACCAAATCAACCATGGTGAAATGGACGGAAGAAACGGAGGCCGCGTTTCAAAAGCTGAAGCTAACACTGTGCAAGCAGCCTGTCCTGGTCGCGCCAGACTTTAAGAAAGAATTTGTGGTCCAGACTGACGCATCAGAGGTTGGTCTAGGGGCCGTACTCTCCCAAGAAATAAATGGGGAAGAACATCCCATTCTCTATCTAAGCCGAAAGCTGTCCTCCTGCGAGAAGAACTACGCCATAGTAGAGAAAGAGTGTTTAGCCATAAAATGGGCCGTGGATACACTGAAATATTACCTACTAGGCCGGAAGTTTAAATTAGTATCAGACCATGCCCCGTTGAGATGGTTGAGGGAAAAGAGGGGAAAAAATGCTAGGGTAACTAGATGGTTCCTAGAGCTCCAAGATTTTAACTTTCACGTGGAGCATAGGCCAGGGAAGTTACATGGGAATGCAGATGCCCTCTCTAGGATTCCCTGTCTGGTGTCAGAAGTTGCCCAAACCCCCGGCTTTGGGCAGAGGGGGGGAATATGTGACAGTGTCACTGGTTTTATATGTGAGGGGAGGTATGTGTCACACAGGATGCTCTCCTGTGTGAACTAAGACCTACTTCATTTATCTGACAGCATGTTATATGCTGGTAGGGTTACCTCCCTCAGGGTGTGGCTGAGCAATGTATAAAAGCTCAGTCCTGTTTTTTTTTCTGAAGTGTGTGGTCTGGAGAGGAAAGTCTCCAGACAGTATAGTGGAAGCTACCGAGCTTTCCACAAGGACTTTAACAGTGCAGTTTATGCTACCGAGAGCGGGCGGAACCCACTCATCTATGGACTGAGTTATTGTTTTTTTTTTTTATGTTTTTCCCGTTTAACCCAGAGGGGTCATGTTTACTTTTCCTGCGAAACCTGCATGAGTTTATGGCTGATAATAAACCAGCAGAAAGACAACCCAGAGAACGTGTGTCCTGAGTCTGCCTCCAAGAGAGCCGAGCGAGTCGTCTTGCCACAGGATGCATTGCGAGAATCACCCCAGATGACGTAGCGAGCGGTCTCGTGACTGCTACATCATCAGAGGTCAATCGCGCAATGCATCCCTGGGAACGGAACTTGCTGGCAGCTTCGCTGAGGACCGGGAGGACTCCGGGGGCTGACAGAGTGTAGGTATATCCCTATTTTTTATTTTTAACATTCATCAATAGTAATAAGTTAGTCACACTAGTGAAGCACTATGAGTGACAAGTGTGATGAACCTGTCAGTCTCTTTTCCAAGCGATGCTTCAAATCGCTTGTAAAAGCGCTAGCATTCTGCAAGCTAAAAACGCTTGTGTTTTGCGGGATAACGCATGCGATTTTCGCATGCGTTATACCGGCGGCGGGGAGTTGCACAAATGCTCCATACAATTACGGAGCATTTCTGCAACATGGACACATAGCCTTACATATACTGTGTTTGTGATATATATATGTGTGTGTGTGTGTGTGGTTCTGTTACATAACATCTCTAGAAGGTGAGCCTATTCATCAGGTATAAATCCTGATGAGCAGTGTACTGGCTCCCAGCCCCTCCAGAGAACAGAGAAGGAGAAGGTTTCTGAGCCCCATCTGCCCCCTGACAGGACACCACAGCTCCATTCTGAAGACTGAAGATTTTTAGACAAGTTTGGAGAGTAAATGCAGGGAATCTTGAGAGGGGGGGGCTGTGTCCTTTCAGGGGGCAGGTTGGTTGGGCTCAGCAGTCTTATGCTTCTTTGCAGGAGGTGAAGGGGGAGGGGGGGCACTCAGGTCTGCTCTTTTCATGATCTATAGGTGATATAGACAGGGGTCAGATTCAGGACATAGCAGCGTCCTTGGTGAGCCGGCTGCTGTGTTGATAGTATGACTGACACTGTCACTGAGCACAGTAGCCGGAACACTGAGGAGGCGTCGGCTGTAGGGACTGGACTGGAGCCTGACAGGACACCGTCCAGACACCTAAACATCACAGGCTCAGAAACTTCTTTTGGCCAAAACAAAAGCTGCTGGCTATGTATGTGATCTGATATTCATTGGGAACTGTTAATGTGTGATTGGTGAGGATGTAGTGCAGAAGTGGAAGTTTTTCATGAGTGGGCGGTGGCACTGTGGAATATTCAAGGGGTGGAGGCGGACCTGGGGTGGAGCCTGGGTGGAGTCTCAAGGGGGCCAAAAAAATTTGACAGCATGGGGCACTGAAATTCCTAGATTCCTAGTGGCAACCCTGTTGTAAGGATTCTGGACTTTCCTTTGTGCCTGTTTGCCCTTATCCAAGATGGAGTCTTGTGTCTCACCTTGTCATGGAACTTTCTGTCTGTACTGATTATTTGAGTCAATGCCATGTGTTTCTCTTTGCCTGAGTATTTTGTTGCTGTGGCTCTTGAGCTCTTGCCTGTCTACTGTTGCACTGCCTGCTGCTGCTTGTTACTCGGAGCTCTTCCTCTCCAAGTTATGCTGCCTGTACAGTCCTCTGTGCATCTCCCTGATGCTGTCTGTGCTTAACTACTGTCTGGACTTCTAGTGTGAAGCTATTTGCCTCTAGAACTGCTGTGGCCTGTAAGGAATCCTGACATCACCATTTCCTCTAGGTCGGTGTTTATGTGAGCTGCTGTGCTGGACTTGTGCGGGACTTTCAGCCCAAAAGGTACATATAGTGACCTTCTCCTGTTAATGCCACTCCTGTATATTGCTGGACTTCTACCCTTAAGTGCTGTGTGCATGCACACTCATATTAATGCTGGACTTCCTCATTAAGTACATTGTGCTTACTCTCATATTTACTGCTGGACTCCCACGTTTAGTGCCTTGTGCACACCTACGTCATATTACTGTTGGACTGGTTCATATTAGCGGTCGCGCCCCGCTCTTCAGTTACACTGGACATTTCTATATTGTGCTGTGCATTCGTTACTATTGCAGGAAGTGCTCTGTTAGGTTTTGCTTACTTGCATCATTCCATATTGTGCTGTGTTTTCGTTACTATTGCAGGAAGTGCTCTGCTAGTTTTGTTTCACTTGCATCATTCTACATTGTGCTGTGTTTTCGTTGCTATTGCAGGAAGTGCTTTGTTAGTTTTGTTTCACTTGTTAATATATTTATTTGCATCAACTTTGGTCTCAGTTTCATATTATACCACGCAATCAGATTCCGTAGTACCCATATAATTGTTACACGTGTAAACAAATACAGTGGCATGTAAAAGTTTGGTCACATCTGGTCAAAGTTACTGTTATTGTGAACAGTTAAAAGTTTAAGATGAAATAATCTCTAAAAGCGCTAAAGTTGAAGATGACACATTTCCTTTGTATTTTAGGCACCCAAAAAATATATTGTAATTTTTTTACATTTTAAAAATTACAAAAAGGAAAATGGGCTGATGCAAAAGTTTGGGCATTCTTCGAAATTTGTGTTCTCAGATAACGTTGACCAAGGTTTCAGACCTTAATTAGCCTGTTAGGGTTATGACTTGTTCACTATCATCATTAGGAAAGGGCAGGTGATGCAATATTTCCCAGCTTTATAAGGGTATGTTTCCACGGTCAGGAAACAGTCAGGATTTGCTGCGTGTTTGACGCTGTGGGTTGGCGCAGCGTCAAACACGCAGCGTCCAGATGTTACAGCATAGTGGAGGGGATTTCAAGAAATCACGTCTCCACTATTCTTAAAAACATGCAGGCGGAAGACCTGCGTTAACGGACATGCGGCGCGTCTTTTTAGACTGCAGCATGTCCTATTCCCTTGCGGCGACGCTGCGTCGCCGCAAGGGAAATAGCACAGGGCTATGTAGCCCTGCGGTCATTCCGGATGTGTTCCGGATGTGTTCCATTAACACATCCGGATTGACCGCGTGTTCAAAAGGGGGTGGGGCTTTGGGCGGAGCGGACTTTCCGCTCCGTCCAAAGCGCTGTGGTTCCGGATCGTGGAACCACAGCCTGAATATCCAGCCTCCTCTAGCCTTGTGCCAAAACCCAGCAGCCATGGGTTCTTCTAAGCAGCTGGCTAGCTCTCTGAGAATGAAAATGGTTGAGGCCCACAAAGTAGGAGAAGGCTATAAAAAGATAGCAAAGCATTTTGAAGTTGCCCTTCCCTAAATTTGAAATGTAGCTAAGAAATGGCAGTTAAGAGGAACAGTGAAGGTCAAGATAAGGTCTGCAAGACCAAGCAAAATTTTAGTGAGAGCTGCTAGTAGGATTGCTATAGAGGCAAATCAGAACCCCTGCTTGACTGCAAAAGACCTTCAGAAAGATTTTGCAGACCCTGGAGTTGTGGTACACTGTTCTACTGTTTGGAGACACTTGCACAAATACAGTATGGCCTTCATGGAAGAGTATTCAGAAGAAAACCTTTCCTGTGTCCTCAGCATGAAATTCAGCATCAGTATGTAAAAGAACATCTAAACAAGCCTGAAGAGGTTAAAATATAACTCTTTGACCACAGTGATCAAAAGGTATGTGTGGAGGAAAAAAGGGCGCAAAATTTCAGAAAAGAACATCTCGCCAACCATTAAGCATGGGGATGAGCGAATTATGCTTTGGAGTTGTGTTGAATCCAATGGCACAGGGAATATTTCATGGGTAGAATGAAGAATGGATTCAATTAAATGTCAACAAATTCTTGATGCAAGTATAACACCATATGTAAAAAGGCTGAAGATGAAAAGAGAATGGCTTCTACAAATGGATAATGATCCTAAACACGAGTCAAAATCCACAATGGATTAATAATAATAATCTTTATTTATATAGCGCCAACATATTCCGCAGCGCTTTACAGTTTAACAGTTTCAAAACACAAGTCATAAGTAGCAACGTTAACAATACAATAATTAAAGCAAAATAAGATGAGATCACCCTGCTCGTGAGAGCTTACAATCTACAATGAGGTGGGGGAGTTACAAAGTACAGGTGTGTATATACAATGGTGTATTTACAATGATGGTCCAGCCATCTTGAGAGAGGGAGTGAGGGAGGGATGGATGGAGATAGTGAATGGGCTACACACACACTTACACATAGAATGATTCTGATTAGTGAACGTGATAGGCCGCTCTGAACAAATGTGTTTTGAGGGAGCGCCTGAAACCATGCAAATTGTGGATAGTCCTAATTTCTTGGGGTAGAGCATTCCAGAGGATTGGCGCAGCGCAGAAGTCTTGGAGTCATGAGTGGGAGGTACGGATTAGTGCAGAGGTTAGTCGAAAGTCATTTGCAGAGTGCAGCAGTCGGTTAGGCCGATGGATAGAAATGAGGGAGGATGTTATGTTTTGGTAGCTGAGGAGAGCAGGCAAAAACGGCAATACACCAGAGAGGTTGGAATCTATTGGATTGCAATACCCTGACTAACCACCACAACTAAAGGCAGTCGTGGAGCGTTCCTACGTTGGTCCTAGACGCCTCGTCACAGCCTAAGAGATTAACTACACCTAAAGATGGAAAGAGGAAAGCTATCTGCCCCGGAGCAGATCCCCAAAGAACATAGGAAGCCCCCAAACTTGTAATGGCGGTTAGACAAGAGGAAATACAGACACAGACAGAAAATAGTATGAGCAAACGCTGGGGCCCAATCTGCCTAGACAGAAAAGGATAGAAAGGATACTCACTGCAATCCAAAAAACCCTAAAAAAATGCCAACGCTACTGATTGCAAATACACCTGAGATCACACGACCTCTACCACCTAAATCAGTTCTCTGGTGTAACAAAACTAAGCCGCAGCCACTGAAAAAACTGGAAAAGCTAAATGAACAAATAACAATGGCTCCAGCGGAACTGAGAGGAGCCCAAGCCCCCGGGGGGGGGGGGGGAACCTGGCTAACCTCACAGAAATGCAGAGAAATATGCAAATATTAAGCACAAAAACAAAAACAGAAAATATCTTATCTGAAAGCAGAAGAAGAGGCAAGACTCAGCAAGCTTCCAAGTGAACCAGGAACCACAGTTGAGACAAGAACAATTGATCACCGGCAACCATGATGGGAGGGAACCTCCCTTATATCAGACCAGTCTGTAACTCCTGATTGCCAATCCTCATTGAATGGTTCAGTACTGTTTGTAACCACCAGAGGGAGCTTCTGCTCAGAATTAATTTCCAAAACATTCACAACAATACCCCCCCTTGAGGAGGGGTCACCGAACCCTCATTTGTGCAACCAGGTCGGTCAGGATGAGCTCGGTGATAGGCACGGATCAGTCTCCTAGCATGGATGTCCGAAGCAAACACCCAAGAATTGTCCTCCTGACCATAACCTCTCCACTTAACCAAATACTGTAGTTTCCGTCTAGAAAAACGAGAATCCAATATTTTCTCAACCACATACTCCAGATTGCCCTCAACCAAAACAGGGTCGGGAGGCGCAGCCATAGGAACCACTGGCTCGACAAACCTCTTCAATAAGGACTTGTGGAGCACGTTATGGATCTTAAATGTCCCTGGAAGAAGTAAACGAAAGGAAACAGGATTAAGAATCTCCATGATCTTATAAGGTCCAATGAACCTAGGCTTAAACTTAGGAGATGCAACTCTCATAGGGATATTTCTTGAGGACAACCAGACCAAGTCCCCCACTTTAAACCGAGGACCATCAGTCCTATGCCGGTTGGCAAACCGCTGGGCCTTCTCCTGAGAGAGGGACAACCTCTCCACTACTTGGTCCCAAATCTGCTGCATACGCTCCACAACAGAGTCAACACCCGGACAGACAGAAGCCTCCGTCTGTCCCGAAGAAAATCGAGGGTGAAACCCAAAATTGCAGAAAAATGGAGACATCAAAGTGGC
>JARQOD010000004.1:424827167-424923178 GCA_033576555.1 Oophaga sylvatica | reverse complement strand
TCTGCAGAGATAATGAAGATCTCCATTTTTCTTTCTCTTTCCCGCATTTCCAGTGGGCGGTGCAGTCTGTCAGCCTATCAGCAGCGCTCACACGGAGCGAGGTGCTTTTTTTCACACAAGCAAGGGCATGTGTCATTGGCTGTGTATGTCACATTTCCTTGCCCTATAAGACCCAGCCATTTCCCTCCTCGCCACCATTTTCTCCGTGCTGCAGCTCAGTGTTAGACTGCACTGCTGCTGTTAGCGCTATATTATGTGTGCATTGTGCAACAGTGATTTGCAAGCAAAATCGCTGAGAGATAGAGAGGAAGGTTTAGGGAGTAGGGACTAGTTCGTAATTGCGACCCTTTTGAGGGCTACGTTACATCAGTTCCTAGCAGTTTTAGCAGACAGGTCTGTGCTCACTCTTAAATAGACAGATAGGTCAACTTTGGACACTGACTATTTGTAATTGCAGCCCTTTTCAGGGCTAGGTTACAAAAGAAAAAACACACCACCACCACAACAATCAGTCATAGAATCCAATATAGTAGATATAAAAAGTACAATATTTTATTAAGTCAAAAAGGTAAAATATATTGACAATAAGATAGGACAAAGACAGGTGAGGGTAGAGGTACAAATGTCACCTCAGGTAAAGCATTCAAGCACTCACTGGGATATCCAGTGGTGACTCCCCATATTGATTCAACCAATATATAAGCCCATATGAACAAATATATATAGTGTGGTATACAAACCACATTAGTCAAATGAAGGGCAGAAACAATCAGTGAGGCATACACACCGCGGATAATAAGAAGCAAATCCAATAGTATAAATGGTAGTCAATTGCATGATATAACATACCGCAGTGTGGATAGGGAGACGCCACCGGTAATAGCCAGCAACTCCGACGCACGTTTCGGAGATTACTCTCCTTCCTCAGGGGGCATCGTTACAGCAGTTGCTATCACTTTTTGTCAGCTACACCAGCGTTCAAATCACTCCTAATTATTCGCTGCATCTATCCTGTTCAATATTTGTGTGCATAGTAGCAGTGTATGCTACTCATTCTATTAGGGCATCTAAAGAAAGCTCCACCAGCCTTAAAAAAAATAAAAAATCTATCTGCATGTTGCCTGGACACTAATTTTGGGCATAGTAGCAGTCTGTGGTACTCATTGCATTAGGCCATCTATACAAAGCTCCACCAGCCTTAAAAAACAAAAAAACAATTCTATCTGCATGTTGCTTGGACAATAATTTTGGGCATAGTAGCAGTCTGTGACACTCATTCTATTAAGCCATCTTTACAAAGCTCCACCAGCTTTAAAAACAACAAAAAAAAATCTATCTGCATGTTGCTTGGACAATAATTTCGGCATAGTAGCAGTCTGTGGTACTGTGTTGTGAATGGGTTTGAGATGAGTTCTGAGCAGAGGCTTCCTCTGGTGGTTACAAGCGGTGCTGGTCTGTCCAGTGAAGATTGTGAGGACTGGGAATCAGGTGTTACTGACTGGTCTTATATAAGGGAGTCACCTTCCCATCAGGGTTGCCGGTGATCAATTGTTCTGGTCTGAATCCTTCATTCCTGTTTCCCTTGTAGCCTGCTGTGTCGTGTCTGCATCTCCTGCTAACAGATAAGACATTTTCTTCTTTTTGTTTTTGTGCTATATTTTTGCATTTTTGTCCTGCACTTCTGTGGGGGCCTTCAGGGTCCCCTCCGGGGGCTTTTGCCCTCTCAGTTTAGTTCAGCCACTGATGTTTGTACTTTTGCTTTTTCCAGTTTTTTCAGTGGCTGCTGTTTTGATTTTGTTACACCAGAGAACTAATTTAGGTGGTAGAGGTCGTGTGATCTCAGGTGTTTTTGAAATTAGTGGTGTTGGTGCTTTTCAGGGTTTTCTGGGATTGCAGTAAGTACCCTTCCTATCCTTTTCTATTTAGTTAGTTTGGGCCCCAGCGTTTGCTCATACTATTTTCTTTCTGTGTCAGTTTTTCATCTTGTCTAACCGCCATTACATGTTTGGGGCTTTCTATTGTCTTTGGGGTTCTGCTCCGGGGCAGATAGCTTTCCTATATCTATCTTTAGGTGTAGTTAGTTTCTCAGGCTGTGACGAGGCGTCTAGGACCAACGTAGGAACGCTCCACGGCTGCCTCTAGTTGTGGTGGTTAGTCAGGGTCCTGCAATCTCATAGTTTCCAACTGCTCTGGTGTATTGCCTTTTTTTTACCTGCACTCCTCAGCTACCAAATCATAACAGTATCACCGGCCTAAACTGAAAATATTGTGGTACTCACAGAAGGGAAAAATATTGTGAAAGAAAAAAAAAAAAAAAAAAGGTTGTCAGAGTTGTCAGAGATATTTTTCTGTTTGTTGCATTTTTTTTTCTCCCTCTGTATCTCTGGGTGCTGGGGAGGATCTTTTCTCTCAATGGAGTTTGCACAGTTGTCTGGCCGTGTGGATCAGCTTGCCACTGAGGTTCAGAGTATTGCTACCTATCTTGCTAGGTTGCCTGTTGTGGAACCTAGGATTCCCATGCCAGATTTGTTTTTGGGGGATCGAGCTAAGTTTCAGAATTTCAAAAATAATTGTAAATTGTTTTTTGCCTTAAAATCTAAGTCCTCAGGGAACGCAGCTCAGCAGGTTCAAATTATCATCTCTCTCCTGCGCGGCGATCCTCAGGATTGGGCTTTTTCCCTGACACCTGGGGATCCTGTTTTGAGTGATGTTGATGCATTTTTTCAGGCTTTGGGGTTATTGTACGATGAGCCTAATGTCACTGATCAAGCTGAAAAAGACTTGTTGGCATTAAATCAGGGGCTTGATGACGCTGAGTTATACTGTCAGAGATTCCGTAGGTGGGCAGTCCTGACCAAATGGAATGACGACGCTTGGCAGCCCTTTTCCGGAAGGGTCTGTCAGATAATGTAAAGGATGTTATGGTGGGATTCCCTGTCCCCTCTGGTCTCAATGATTCTATGTCATTAGCGATTCAAATTGACAGACGTTTGCGTGAGCGGAGAAGTATGCGTGGAATGGTGTTGCCTTGTGAACCAGCTTCTGAACCCATGCAGTTTGATAGAGTGGTGTCTGGGGCACAGCGTCATGAGTTACGAAAGCGCAATGGGTTATGTTTCTACTGTGGTGATGCCTCTCATGCTATTTCAGTCTGCCCTAAGCGGGGAAGACGTTTTGCACGCTCAGTTGTCTTGGGTAGTGTTCAGACTAAGTTTTTATTAACTGTCACTCTGATATGCTCTCTGTCCTCATTTTCTGCTCAGGCTTTCGTTGATTCTGGAGCAGCTATTAACCTGATGGATTATGATTTTGCTAGACGTTGTGGGTTTCCCTTGATACCCCTACAGAAGTCTATTCCCCTACTGGGGATCGATTCTACCCCTTTGGCTGAGAATAAACCCCAGTTTTCTACTCAGGTGATAATGAGGGTTGAATCTGATCACCAGGAGTGCTGCAAATTTTTGGTTCTGTATAATCTGCATGACATTATCGTGCTGGGTTTCCCTTGGTTACAGTCTCATAATCCTGTTTTGGATTGGAAATCTGTGTCTGTAACCAGTTGGGGCTGCCAATGTGTTAATACCAACACTCCTGTTTTTTCTGCCTCCCCCCAGGCTCAGGATGTTCCTGACTTTTTGATTGATTTTTCTGATGTGTTTAGCGAAAGTAAATCTGCATCCTTGCCTCCCCATAGGAGCTATGACTGCGCTATTGAATTAGTGCCGGGTAGTAAATTCCCTAAGGGTCGCCTTTTTAACTTGTCTGTACCTGAACATGACGCTATGCGGTCTTATATCAAGGAATCATTGGAGAAGGGTCATATCAGACCATCCTCTTCACCCTTAGGTGCCGGTTTTTTCTTTGTGGCCAAAAAGGATGGTTCTTTAAGGCCGTGTATTGATTATCGTCTCTTGAACAATATTACTGTGAAATATCAATACCCGTTACCCTTGATTTCTGACCTGTTTTCCAGGGTGAAAAACGCTACTTGGTTTACCAAGCTTGACCTCAGGGGGGCGTATAACCTTATTCGCATTAAGCACGGGGATGAATGGAAGACGGCATTCAATACCCCTGAAGGGCATTTTGAGTACCTGGTGATGCCCTTTGGGCTCACTAATGCTCCTTCCGTCTTCCAGTCCTTCATGAATGACATTTTCAGGGATTTTGTGGACAAATTTCTGATTGTTTATTTGGATGATATCTTGATTTTTTTCTAATGACTGGGACTCTCATGTGAAACATGTTCGAACTGTATTCCAGATTTTGAGAGAGAATGCTCTGTATGTGAAGGGATCAAAGTGTCTTTTTGGCGTACAGAGGATCTCATTTCTGGGATTCATTTTGTCCCCATCTGTTATTGAAATGGACCCGGTCAAGGTTTAGGCCATCTGTGATTGGGTCCAACCTACTTCATTAAAGGCTCTTCAGAGATTCTTGGGTTTTGCCAATTTTTATCGTAAATTTATTGGTAATTTCTCGGTTATTGTTAAACCATTAACTGATTTGACCAGAAAGGGTTCTGATGTGGTGAATTGGCCTCCTGAGGCAGTCTCTGCATTTCAGGAACTTAAGCAGAGATTCACTTCTGCTCCTGTTCTACGGCAGCCTGATGTTTCTCTGCCATTTCAGGTGGAGGTTGATGCCTCTGAAATTGGGGCAGGTGCCGTTTTGTCCCAAAAAGATCCAGAGACCTCTAAAAGTAACCCTTGTGCCTTTTTCTCTCGAAAATTTTCTCCTACTGAACGTAATTATGACGTGGGTAATCGGGAGTTATTGGCCATGAAGTGGGCTTTTGAAGAGTGGAGACATTGGCTGGAGGGAGCCAAACATCAGGTGGTGGTCCTTACGGACCATAAGAATCTGGTCTATCTGGAATCTGCCAAGCGACTCAATACTAGACAGGCCAGGTGGGCCTTGTTTTTCACACGTTTTAATTTTGTGGTTTCCTTTCTTCCTGGCACTAAGAATGTTAAGGCGGATGCCCTCTCGAGGAGCTTCCTTGCGGACTCTCCTGAGTTATCTGATCCTTCTGTTATTTTGAAAGAGGGTGTAGTTCTTTCCGCCATCTCGCCCAATTTGAGACTTGCTCTGGAGGGGTGTCAGGAGGATAGGCCCGAGCGCTGCCCGGTTGGAAAATTGTTTGTCCCGGATCAGTGGAAAAAGAGTGTGATATCTGAGATTCATTGTTCCGCATTGGCTGGGCATCCCGGAATTTTTGGTACCAGAGACTTGGTTAGTCGGTCCTTTTGGTGGCCTACCTTGTCTCGTGATGTCAGGGAATTTGTGCAGTCCTGCGGGACTTGCTCTCGCTCCAAGCCTTGCTCTCGCTCAAGTGGTTTGTTGATGCCATTGCCTGTGCCCAAGAGACCATGGACCCATATCTCTATGGATTTCATTTCCGACCTTCCTGTTTCTCAGAGAATGACCACCATCTGGGTAATTTGTGATAGGTTTTCCAAACTGATACATCTTGTGCCATTACCTAAGTTGCCTTCCTCCTCTGAATTGGTGCCGTTGTTCCTTCAGCACGTGGTTCGTTTACACGGCATTCCTGAGAACATTGTGTCTGACAGAGGAGTCCAGTTTGTTTCCAGATTTTGGAGGACTTTTTGTTCTAAACTGGGTGTTCAATTGTCTTTCTCCTCGGCATTTCATCCTCAGACCAATGGTCAAACTGAGAGAACAAACCAGACATTGGAGACTTATCTAAGATGCTTTGTGTCTGCTGATCAGGATGACTGGGTCTCTTTTTTGCCTTTGGCTGAGTTTGCTCTTAATAATAGGGCTAGCTCTGCCACTTTGATGTCTCCATTTTTCTGCAATTTTGGGTTTCACCCTCGATTTTCTTCGGGACAGACGGAGGCTTCTGTCTGTCCAGGTGTTGACTCTGTTGTGGAGCGTATGCAACAGATTTGGGACCAGGTAGTGGGAGAGTTGTCCTTCTCTCAGGAGAAGGCCCAGCGGTTTGCTAACCGGCATAGGACTGATGGTGTCATGTGTGCATCGCCACGAAGATCGTCGCGGTTGCACATTCTGACTTCTCACAGCTGAGTTGCTGTTTCTTTGTGTTTGGCAGTTAGGGAGTTAATTCTGTCTGTGCTCAGTTCTGGGACTGGGTGCAGTTTCTCCCGGCTGCAATTAATTATTTGTTGATTGGTTTCCTTTAAATCTCTGGTTGTCTGTGTTGGGAGTTGCCAGTGAAATTCTTCATGCAGACCACAGATAGGATTGTATCTGTATAGACTTAAGTTAAAGAGCTCCTTAGTTGTTTTAAGCTCACCTTGCTTAGAGTTTAATATCCCAGATCATTTATGTTCCTTCTGTGTTTGAGTGTGTATGCAAGTCTGTGTTTTCTCCAGTCTGTCTTATATGTCTAATCTGTGTATTTAGCAGAGATCAGCCCATATCCCTTTGGTGGTAATCAGTATCCTTCTTAGGACTGATTACAGGGTTCAGGGACTGATAGGAGACAGGGTTAGGCTGGAGACTTGGACCTCTGAACCATTATCAGTACCTCCAAGGTGAGGGATTAGTTAGGACCCCAGTTTAGGGTCAGGTTAGACCCCCGGTCCTCCTCTTTCCTGTGACAGTGTATCAAGTCCTCAAGATTAACCCTGAGTTCAACGGATATCGTGTCAGGTAAATCTATTCTATATTTACATGCTGATGTTGCTAATCTATATGTTGTATAGAGTGTTGTTCTTTTAAGAATAGTTTACTGACATCATACACATATCATAAGACCGCGTGACATTTTCACTGGCCCATAAAATTATTTCCAGTTGCCATGGATCCAGTAGCCCAGCTGGCTCTGCAGTTGCAGGGATTATCCATGGAGCTGACGGACATTAAGTCCAAAGTTTTGTCTCCCTCGGAGCAAACCAGATTTGAACCTAAAGTAGCTCTCCCGGACAGGTTCACTGGTGGGCGAGACAAATTTTTTACCTTCAGGGAAGCATGTAAATTGTATTTTCGGCTTCGGCCTCGATCATCAGGGAGTGAAGAGCAGAGAGTGGGAATTGTTATCTCGCTCCTACAAGGGGACCCTCAATCCTGGGCCTTCTCCCTTCCTCCGGGATCCCCGGCTCTGCAGTCAGTAGATCGATTTTTTACTGCCCTGGGTTTGGTATATGATGACCCAGATCGGGTCTCTCTTGCTGAGACAAAATTACGTAAGATACAGCAGGGAGATCGTCCGGCGGAGGAATTTGCTTCTGAGTTCCGTAGATGGGCCACAGATACTCAGTGGAATGACCCAGCTCTTAGGAGCCAGTTTTGTCATGGGCTTTCTGACAAATTAAAGGACGTTTTGGCTCAGTATGATTCTCCTCCATCACTGGAGGCTGCTATGGCCCTAGCTATCCGTACTGATAGACGGCTCCGGGAGAGGTGCGAGGTAACTCCGCCCCTGTTGTTACTCCACTTACTACTAAAGTCCCTTATGTTGAGGTTCCCCTTGTCTGTTCGGAGGAGCCTATGCAGTTGGGAGGGACATCATTTCGTAGGAGGGGATTGGCGGTACGCCGCAGGACTAGAAGGTGTTTCTTCTGCGGGAAAGAGGGACATTTTGTTGGGGGATGTCCATCCCGTGCCTTGTTGAGCAAAAAGTCGCCGGAAAACTGTTAATCCCAGGTTGTGTGGTGGACGACAACCTGGGAGTATGTATTTCGTCCGCTAGTTCTTCTCAGTTCCTTGTACCAGTGGAGGTGGTGGTTGGTACGAGAGTGGAGAGATTTTCTGTTCTTCTTGATAGTGGGTCCGGGGCTAATCTGGTTGACGCTCAGTTTGCTCAGGCTCAAGGTATGCATCTGAGTGTATTGGTCAAACCGATCCCTATATTCTCCATTGACGCCAGGCCTCTCGGCCAAGGTAGCTTTGTTCATGAGGTTCATAACATTGACCTTCGGGTAGGGGCAATACATAGGGAACTATTATCTTGTTATGTGTTGGAGGGTCTACCTACTCCTATTGTGTTGGGACTTCCTTGGTTGGTTAAACATAACCCTGTGATTAATTGGCAGTCCAGAGATATAAGCCAATGGGGGGAGTTTTGCAAAAGTAACTGCATGAACACAGTCATCAGTGCGGTCGTGCCTAGTACTTTGCCTCCTTTTTTGGAGGACTTTGGGGATGTGTTCTCTGAGGAGGGGTGTCAGGAGTTGCCTCCTCATCGCGTGTATGACTGCTCTATTAATTTACTTCCTGATGCTAAGTTACCTAAAGCTAGGTTATATAACCTTTCTGGTCCTGAGAGGCAGGCTATGAAAGATTATATTTCGGAAAGTCTGGCCAAAGGGCATATTAGACCTTCATCTTCCCCAGTGGCCGCGGGGTTCTTCTTTGTGAAGAAAAAAAGATGGAGGCCTACGCCCTTGCTTGGATTTCCGCGAACTTAATCGGATTACTGTTCGAGATCCGTATCCACTCCCTCTGATTCCTGATCTCTTCAATCAAATTGTTGGCGCCAAATGGTTCTCTAAATTGGATCTCAGGGGGGCGTATAATCTGATTAGGATAAAAGAGGGGGATGAGTGGAAAACGGCGTTTAACACGCCGGAGGGACATTATGAGAACCTTGTCATGCCTTTTGGTCTGACTACTGCACCAGCAGTATTCCAACATTTTGTTAATGACATTTTTCGTCATCTGGTGGGGCTGTTTGTGGTCGTATATTTGGATGACATTTTAATTTACTCACCAGATCTTGTGTCTCACCAGGAGCATGTGAGACAGGTGTTGCAGATCTTGCGAGACAATAAACTATACGCCAAACTGGAAAAGTGTGTATTCGCCGTACAGGAACTTCAGTTTTTGGGGTTCTTGGTGTCAGCCTCCGGTTTCCGTATGGACCCTGAAAAGGTGAGAGCAGTGCTTGAATGGGATCAGCCAGAGGATCTTAAGGCTCTGCAGCGTTTTCTGGGGTTTGCTA
Source organism: Oophaga sylvatica (assembly GCA_033576555.1). Lineage (NCBI taxonomy): Eukaryota > Metazoa > Chordata > Amphibia > Anura > Dendrobatidae > Oophaga > Oophaga sylvatica. The sequence continues at coordinate 424,914,246 of JARQOD010000004.1, read as the reverse complement.
ACTACTACCGGAAATTTTATTTGTAATTTCTCATCTGTTGTCAAACCTCTCACTGACATGACAAGAAAAGGGACGGATTTTTCTAAATGGTCGGACAAAGCTTGCCAAGCTTTTTCCTCTTTGAAAAAATGTTTTGCTTCGGCACCCGTTCTCATCCAACCAGATGCATCACAGCCGTTCGTTGTGGAGGTAGACGCGTCTGACGTAGGGGTGGGTGCAATATTGTCCCAGGGTCCGTCCCCTGGTAAATGGCATCCGTGCGCTTTCTTTTCTAAAAAATTGTCGTCCGCTGAAAGGAATTATGATATCGGCAATAGGGAACTTTTGGCCATTAAGTTGGCTTTTGAAGAATGGCGTCACTTTTTGGAGGGGGCAGTCCACCCGGTCACCGTCATTACTGATCACAAGAACCTGCTGTATTTGGAATCTGCTAAGCGTCTGAATTCCAGACAAGCTCGATGGTCGTTGTTTTTTACCAGGTTTAATTTTGTTGTCACTTATCGCCCTGGATCTAAGAATGTTAAGGCGGATGCCTTGTCTCGCAGTTTCCCAGGGGCCGGGAGAATGGATGACCCGATTCCTATCCTTCAGGAGGGGGTGGTAGTGTCGGCTGTATGTTCTGAGCTTGAGGAGGAGGTGTTAGAGGCTCAGGGGGACGCCCCTGCAGGACCTCCAGGGAGACTGTTTGTCCCAAATCAGTTGAGACAAAAGGTTATTGAGGCACATCATAATTCTGCTTTAGCAGGACATCCAGGGAGTAAGGCTACTTTAGATCTCCTTTCTCGCCGGTTTTGGTGGCCTAACGTTAATAAAGATGTTTTAACTTTTGTCGCGTCCTGTGGGGTTTGTGCTCGCTCTAAGACCCCTCATACCCGTCCGTCTGGGACCCTCTTACCCTTGAAACTTCCGGAGCGTCCATGGACTCATTTGTCTATGGACTTCATCACGGACCTTCCTCAGTCGTCAGGGAAGACTGTCATACTGGTGGTTGTTGACAGGTTCAGTAAGATGGCACATTTCATTGCTCTTCCTGCCCTCCCTAATGCTAAAACTCTGGCGCAGGTGTTCATTGGGGAGATTGTGAGACTTCATGGGTTGCCTTCTGATGTGGTGTCAGATAGGGGGTCTCAGTTTGTGTCCAAGTTTTGGAGGGCATTTTGTTTACGTCGGGGGATGCAATTGTCATTTTCCTCGGCTTTTCATCCGCAGACCAATGGTCAGACAGAGCGTCTGAATCAAAGCCTAGAGACTTATCTTCGGTGTTTTGTCTCAGAGAACCAGGAGGACTGGTCTTCTTTCTTGCCTCTGGCAGAGTTTGCTCTTAACAACAGGCGGAGCGAGTCCACTGGTAAGTCCCCGTTTTTTGGGGCATATGGTTTTCACCCCCAGTTTTGTACATTCAATGGGGGGGGCCCTTCTGGGGTTCCTGAGGAGGAGCGTTTCTCGTCGTCACTTGCTTCAGTGTGGAGAGGTGTATTGAATAATCTGAGTGCTATGGGGAACCGTTATAAACGTATGGCTGATAGGAGGAGAGTTTCTGGTCCAGATCTTAATGTGAACGATCTGGTATGGTTGTCTACCAGGAATATAAAACTTAAAGTTCCCTCCTGGAAGCTGGGCCCCAGATTCATCGGGCCGTACAGGATCAGTTCCATAATTAATCCTGTGGCATTTCGTCTGGACCTCCCTCCTACGTTTAAAATTCATAATGTGTTCCACAAGTCATTACTTAAGAGGTACGTGGCACCAGTCATACCATCACCTCTACCTCCTCCTCCAGTGGTGGTCAATGGTAACTTGGAGTTTCAAGTGTCAAAGATCATTGACTCACGTCTGAATCGCCGGTCCCTTCAGTACTTGGTGCATTGGAAGGGGTATGGTCCAGAGGAGAGGACGTGGGTTCCTGCGTCTGACATTAACGCAGATCGTTTGGTGCGGACCTTCCACAGAACTCACCCGGGCAAACCTGGCCCTGAGGGTCCGGAGGCCCCTCGTAGAAGGGGGGGTACTGTCATGTGTGCATCGCCACGAAGATCGTCGCGGTTGCACATTCTGACTTCTCACAGCTGAGTTGCTGTTTCTTTGTGTTTGGCAGTTAGGGAGTTAATTCTGTCTGTGCTCAGTTCTGGGACTGGGTGCAGTTTCTCCCGGCTGCAATTAATTATTTGTTGATTGGTTTCCTTTAAATCTCTGGTTGTCTGTGTTGGGAGTTGCCAGTGAAATTCTTCATGCAGACCACAGATAGGATTGTATCTGTATAGACTTAAGTTAAAGAGCTCCTTAGTTGTTTTAAGCTCACCTTGCTTAGAGTTTAATATCCCAGATCATTTATGTTCCTTCTGTGTTTGAGTGTGTATGCAAGTCTGTGTTTTCTCCAGTCTGTCTTATATGTCTAATCTGTGTATTTAGCAGAGATCAGCCCATATCCCTTTGGTGGTAATCAGTATCCTTCTTAGGACTGATTACAGGGTTCAGGGACTGATAGGAGACAGGGTTAGGCTGGAGACTTGGACCTCTGAACCATTATCAGTACCTCCAAGGTGAGGGATTAGTTAGGACCCCAGTTTAGGGTCAGGTTAGACCCCCGGTCCTCCTCTTTCCTGTGACAGTGTATCAAGTCCTCAAGATTAACCCTGAGTTCAACGGATATCGTGTCAGGTAAATCTATTCTATATTTACATGCTGATGTTGCTAATCTATATGTTGTATAGAGTGTTGTTCTTTTAAGAATAGTTTACTGACATCGTACACATATCATAAGACCGCGTGACAGATGGTCCTCGGTTTAAAGTGGGGGACTTGGTCTGGTTGTCCTCAAAGAATATTCCTATGAGAGTGGCATCTCCTAAATTTAAGCCTAGGTTCATTGGACCTTATAAGATCATGGAGATTATTAATCCTGTTTCTTTTCGTTTGCTTCTTCCAGGGACATTTAAGATCCATAACGTGTTCCACAAGTCCTTGTTGAAGAGGTTTGTTGAGCCAGTGGTTCCTGCTGCTGTGCCTCCTGACCCTGTTTTGGTTGAGGGCAATCTGGAGTATGTGGTTGAGAAAATATTAGATTCTCGTTTTTCTAGACGGAAACTCCGGTATTTGGTTAAATGGAGAGGTTATGGTCAGGAAGACAATTCTTGGGTGTTTGCTTCGGACATCCATGCTAGGAGACTTATCCATGCGTATCATAGAACTCATCCTGACCGGCCTGATTGCTCAGGTGAGGGTTCGGTGACCCCTCCTCAAGGGGGGGGGTACTGTTGTGAATGGGTTTGAGATGAGTTCTGAGCAGAGGCTTCCTCTGGTGGTTACAAGCGGTGCTGGTCTGTCCAGTGAAGATTGTGAGGACTGGGAATCAGGTGTTACTGACTGGTCTTATATAAGGGAGTCACCTTCCCATCAGGGTTGCCGGTGATCAATTGTTCTGGTCTGAATCCTTCATTCCTGTTTCCCTTGTAGCCTGCTGTGTCGTGTCTGCATCTCCTGCTAACAGTTAAGACATTTTCTTCTTTTTGTTTTTGTGCTATATTTTTGCATTTTTGTCCTGCACTTCTGTGGGGGCCTTCAGGGTCCCCTCCGGGGGCTTTTGCCCTCTCAGTTTAGTTCAGCCACTGATGTTTGTACTTTTGCTTTTTCCAGTTTTTTCAGTGGCTGCTGTTTTGATTTTGTTACACCAGAGAACTAATTTAGGTGGTAGAGGTCGTGTGATCTCAGGTGTTTTTGAAATTAGTGGTGTTGGTGCTTTTCAGGGTTTTCTGGGATTGCAGTAAGTACCCTTCCTATCCTTTTCTATTTAGTTAGTTTGGGCCCCAGCGTTTGCTCATACTATTTTCTTTCTGTGTCAGTTTTTCATCTTGTCTAACCGCCATTACATGTTTGGGGGCTTTCTATTGTCTTTGGGGTTCTGCTCCGGGGCAGATAGCTTTCCTATATCTATCTTTAGGTGTAGTTAGTTTCTCAGGCTGTGACGAGGCGTCTAGGACCAACGTAGGAACGCTCCACGGCTGCCTCTAGTTGTGGTGGTTAGTCAGGGTACTGCAATCTCATAGTTTCCAACTGCTCTGGTGCATTGCCTTTTTTTTACCTGCACTCCTCAGCTACCAAATCATAACAGTACTCATTGTATTAGGCCATCTATACAAAGCTCCACAAGCCTTAAAAAACAAAAATAAATTCTATCTGCATGTTGCTTGGACAATAATTTGGGTATAGTAGCAGTCTGTGGTACTCATTGTATTAGTCCATCTATACAAAGCTCCACCAGCCTTAAAAAACAAAAAAAAATTCTATCTGCATGTTGCTTGGACAATAATTTTGGGCATAGTAGCAGTCTGTGGTACTCATTGTATTAGGCCATCTATACAAAGCTCCACCAGCCTTAAAAAACAAAAAAAAATTCTATCTGCATGTTGCTTGGACAATAATTTTGGGCATAGTAGCAGTCTGTGGTACTCATTGTATTAGGCCATCTCTACAGAGCTCCACCAGCCTTAAAAAACAAACAAAAAAATCTATCTGCATGTTGCTTGGACAATAATTTTGGGCATAGTAGCAGTCTGTGATACTCATTGTATTAGGCCATCTATACAAAGCTCCACCAGCCTTAAAAAAAAAAATTCTATCTGCATGTTGCTTGGACAATAATTTTGGGCATAGTACCAGTCTGTGGTACTCATTGTATTAGGCCATCTATACAAAGCTCCACCAGCCTTAAAAAACAAAAAAAAATTATATCTGCATGTTGCTTGGACAATCATTTTGGGCATAGTAGCAGTCTGTGATACTCATTGTATTAGGCCATCTATACAAAGCTCCACCAGCCTTAAAAAAAAAAAATTCTATCTGCATGTTGCTTGGACAATAATTTTGGGCATAGTAGCAGTCTGTGGTACTCATTGTATTAGGCCATCTATACAAAGCTCCACCAGCCTTATAAAACAACAAAAAAATTATATCTGCATGTTGCTTGGACAATAATTTTGGGCATAGTAGCAGTCTGTGGTACTCATTGTATTAGGCCATCTATACAAAGCTCCACCAGCCTTAAAAAACAAAAAAAAATTATATCTGCATGTTGCTTGGACAATAATTTTGGGCATAGTAGCAGTCTGTGGTACTCATTGTATTAGGCCATCTCTACAGAGCTCCACCAGCCTTAAAAAAAAAAAATTCTATCTGCATGTTGCTTGGACAATAATTTGGGGCATAGTAGCAGTCTGTGATACTCATTGTATTAGGCCATCTCTACAAAGCTCCACCAGCCTTAACCCCTCTCTGACATTAGACGTACTATCCCGTCCATAAAACCCGTGACAATCTGACCATGGACGGGATAGTACGTCACAGGCGATCAGCTGCGCTCCCGTAGGGAGCGCAGCTAATCGCCGCCGGGTGTCAGCTGATTATCACAGCTGACACCCGTGACTGTGTGTCAGGAGCGGTCACGGACCGCTCCCGGCACATTAACCCCTAGCACACCGCGATCAAACATGATCGCGGTGTACTAGGGGCACGGGAGGATCGCGCAGGGTGGGGGCTCCCTGCGCGACCCCTGAGACCCTCAGACCAGCGCGATGTGATCGCGCTGTTCTGAGGGCTTCCTCCCTCCCAGGACCCGGATCCAAGATGGCGCCGGGGTCCTGGAGGGAGGCGGCTTCCTCAGTGCCTGCTGAGAGCAGGCACTGAGAAGCCTGCAGCTATGCCTGAGCGATCGCTGGTGTGACAGAGTGCTGTGCACACTGTCACACCAGCGATTTGATAAAATACAGTGATGTCCCACCCTGGGACAAAGTAAAAAAGTTAAAAAAAATAAAAATAAACATGTTATAAAAAAAATCCAAAATAAATTAAAAAAAAAAAAAAAATTCCCCAATAAATTCATTTCTTCCTGTAAATAAAAAAAACAAAACAATAAAAGTACACATATTTTGTATCGCCGCGTCCGTAACGACCCCCCCTATAAAACTGTCCCACTAGTTAACCCCTTTAGTGAACCCCTTAAAAAAAAAAAAAAACGAAGCAAAAAATCAATGCTTTATCATCATACCGCCGAACAAAAAGTGGAATAACGCGCGATCAAAAAGACCGATATAAATAAACATGGTACCGCTGAAAACATCATCTTGTCCCGCAAAAAACGAGCCACCATACAGCATCATCAGCGAAAAAATAAAAAAGTTATAGCTCGCAGAATAAAGCGATGCAAAAATAATTATTTTTTATATAAAATTGTTTTTATTCTATAAAAGCGCCAAAACATAAAAAAATGATATAAATGAGGTATCGCCATAATCGTACTGACCCAAAGAATAAAACTGCTTTATCAATTTTACCACACGCGGAACAATAAAAACGCCTCCCCCAAAAGAAATTCATGAATTGCTGATTTTTGTTCATTCTAACCTCCCAAAAATCGAAATAAAAAGCGATCAAAAAATGTCACCTGCTCAAAAATGGTACAAATAAAAACGTCAACTCGTACCGCAAATAATAAGACCTCACATGACTCTGTGGGCCAAAATATGCAAAAATTATAGCTCTCAAAATGTGGCGATGCAAAAAACTATTTTTGCAATAAAAAGCGTCTTTTAGCGTGACAGCTGCCAATCATAAAAACCCGCTATAAATAGTAAATCAAACCCCCTTTATCACCCCCTTAGTTAGGGAAAAATAATAAAATTAAAAAAATGTATTTATTTCCATTTTCCCATTAGGGTTAGGGTTGCGGCTAAAGTTAGGGTTAGGGTTGGCGCTAAAGTTAGGATTAGGGTTAGGGTTGGGATTAGGGGTGTGTTAGGGTTAGGTTTGTGGTTAGGGTTGGGACTAGGGTTAGGGGTGTGTTGGGGTTAGGGTTGGAGTTAGAATTGGGGGGTTTCCGCTGTTTAGGCACATCAGGGGCTCTCCAAATGTGACATGGCGTCTGATCTCAATTCCAGCCAATTCTGCGTTGAAAAAGTCAAACGGTGCTCCTTCACTTCTGAGCTCTGCCATGCGTCCAAACAGTAGTTTATCCCCACATATGGGGTATCAGCGTACTCTGGACCCCAAGAGTTATTGTGCAATTTGTCCTATTTCTTCTGTTACCCTTGGGAAAATAAAAAACTGGGGGCGAAAATATCATTTTTGTACAAAAAAAATTATTTTTTTTGTTTTTACGGCTGTACATTATAAACTTCTGTGAAGCACTTGGGGCTTCATAGCGCTCACCACACACCTAGATAAGTTCCTTGTGGGGTCTATTTTCCAAAATGGGGTCACTTGTTGGGGATTTCCACTGTTTAGGCGCATCAGGGGCTCTCCAAATGCGACATGACGCCCCCAGACCATTCCATCAAAGTCTGCAATCCAAAACGTCACTACTTCCCTTCCGAGCCCCAACGTGTACCCATACAGTAGTTTTCTCCCACATATTGGGTATCAGCGTACTCAGGACAAATTGGGCAACAACTTTTGGGGTCCAATTTCTCCTGTTACCCTTGTAAAAATAAAATATTGGGGCAAAAAAATCATTTTTGCAAAAAAAAAAAAAGGATTTTTTATTTTTACGGCTGTGCGTTATAAACTTCTGTGAAGCACTTCGGGGTTCAAAGTGCTCACCACACATCTAGATAAGTTCCTTGTGGGGTCTATTTTCAGAAATGGGGTCACTTGTGGGGGTTTCCACTGTTTAGGCGCATCAGGGGCTCTCCAAATGCGACATGACGCACCCAGACCATTCCATCAAAGTCTGCAATCCAAAACGTCACTACTTCCCTTCCGAGCCCTGACGTGCGCCCATACAGTAGTTTTCTCCCACATATTGGGTATCAGCGTACTCAGGACAAATTGGACAACAACTTTTGGGGTCCAATTTCTCCTGTTACCCTTGTGAAAATAAAATATTGGGGGCGAAAAAAATCATTTTTGTAAAAAAAAAAAGGATTTTTTATTTTTAACGGCTGTGCGTTATAAACTTCTGTGAAGCACTTCGGGGTTCAAAGTGCTCACCACACATCTAGATAAGTTCCTTGTGGGGTCTATTTGCCAAAATGGGGTCACTTGTGGGGGTTTCCACTGTTTAGGTGCATCAGGGGCTCTCCAAATGTGACATGACGCCCCCAGACCATTCCATCAAAGTCTGCAATCCAAAACGTCACTACTTCCCTTCCGAGCCCGACGTGCGCCCATACAGTAGTTTTCTCCCACATATTGGGTATCAGCGTACTCAGGACAAATTGGACAACAACTTTTGGGTTCCAATTTCTTCTGTTACCCTTGTGAAAATAAAATATTGGGGGCGAAAAAATCATTTTTGTAAAAAAAAAAAAAGATTTTTTATTTTACGGCTGTACGTTATAAACTTTAGTGAAACACCTGGGGGTTCAAAGTTCTCACCACACATCTAGATAAGTTCCTTGAGGGTCTAGTTTCCAAAATGGTGTCATTTATGGGGGTTTCCACTGTTTAGGCAGATCAGGAGCTCTCCAAACACGACATGGCGTCCAGCCAATTCTGCGTTGAAAAAGTCAGACGGCGCTCCTTCCCTTCCAAACTCTGCCATGCACCCAAACAGTGGTTTACCCCCACATATGGGGTATCAGCGCACTCAGGACAAATTGCACAATAACTTTTGGAGTCTTGTTACCCTTGGAAAAATAAAAATTGGGGTGAAAAGATCATTTTTGTGGAAAAAATATGATTTTTAAATTTTACGGCTCTACGTTATAAACTTGTGTGAAGCACTTGGGGGTTCAAATTGCTCATCAAAAATCTAGATAAGTTCCTTAGGGGGACTAGTTTCCCAAATGGGGTCATTTGTGGGGGGTTTCCACTGTTTAGGCACATCAGGGGCTCTCCAAATGCAACATGGCATCCAAACTCAATTCCAGCCAATTTTGGTTGGAAAAAGTCAAATGGTGCTCCTTCCATTCCGAGCTCTGCCGTGCGCCCAAACAGTGGTTCCCCCCCACATATGGGGTATCAGCGTACTCAGGACAAATTGTACAACAACTTATGTGGTCCAATTTATCCTGTTACCCTTGGGAAAATAAGAAATTAGTGACTAAAAGATAATTTTTGTGGGAAAAAAATAGGATTTTTTATTTTCATGCCCGGCCATTATAAACTTGTGTGAAGCACTTGGGGGTTCAAAGTGCTCACCAAAGATATAGATAAGTTCCTTAGGGGGTCTAGTTTCCAAAATGGGGTCACTTGTGGGGGGTTTCCACTGTTTAGGCTCATCTGGGGCACTGCAAACGGAACATGACCCCCATTAACGTCTGCATTCCAAAACGTTACTACTTCCTTTCCAAGCCCTGCCGTGCGCCCAAACAGTTCCCCCCCCCACATATGGGGTATCAGCGTACTCAGGACAAATTGGACAACAACTTTTGGGGTCCAATTTCCTTGGGAAAATTCAAAAATTTGGGACTAAAAAATCATTTTTGTGGAAAATTGATTTTTTTTTTTTTCACACCCAGGCTTTATAAACTTTTGTGAAACACTTGAGGGTTCAAAGTGCTCACAACAGATCTAGATAAGTACCTTAGGGGTCTAGTTTCCAAAATGGTGTCACTTGTGGGGGGTTTCCACTGTTTAGGCGCATCAGGGGCTCTCCAAACGCGACATGGCATCCAATCTAAATTCCAGCCAATTTTAGTTTGAAAAAGTCAAACGTCGCTCCTTCCCTTACGAGCTCTGCCGTGTGCCCAAACAGTGGTTTTCCCACACATATGGGGTATTGGCGTACTCAGGAGAAATTGCATAACAACCTTATCTGTCCATTTTCTCCTTTTACCCTTGTGAAAATAAAAAAAAAAGTTTGTAAAAGATCATTTTTGTGGCTAAAAAGTAAAATATTCATTTTTTCCTTCCACGTTGCTTTAGTTACTGTGAAGCACCTGAAGGGTTAATAAACTTCTTGAATGTGGTTTTGAGTACCTTGAGGGGTGCAGTTTTTAGAATGGTGTCACTTTTGGGTATTTTCTGCCATATAGACCCCTCAAAGTGACTTCAAATGTGAGGTGGTCCCTAAAAAAATGGCTTTGTAAATTTTGTTGTAAAAATGAGAAATCGCTGGTCAACTTTTAACCCTTATAACTTCCTAACAAAAAAAAATTTTGGTTCCAAAATTGTGCTGATGTAAAGTAGACATGTGGGAAATGTTATTTCTTAACTATTTTGTGTGATATATTTCTCTGTTTTATGGGAATAAAAATTCAAAATTTGAAAATTGCAAAATTTTAAAAATTTTCGCCATATTTGCGTTTTTTTCAAAAATAAACGCAAGTTATATCGAAGAAATTTTACCACTAACATGAAGTACAATATGTCACGAGAAAACAGTCTCAGAATCGCGAAGATCCGTTGAAGCGTTCCAGAGTTATAACCTCATAAAGAGACAGTGGTCAGAATTGTAAAAATTGGTCCGGTCATTAACGTGCAAACCACCCTTGGGGGTGAAGGGGTTAAAAAAAAAATTCTATCTGCATGTTGCTTGGACAATAATTTTGGGCATAGTAGCAGTCGGTGGTACTCATTGTATTAGGCCATCTATACAAAGCTCCACCAGCCTTAAAAAAAAAAAATTCTATCTGCATGTTGCTTGGACAATAATTTTGGGCATAGTAGCAGTCTGTGGTACTCATTGTATTAGGCCATCTATACAAAGCTCCACCAGCCTTAAAAAAAAAAAATTCTATCTGCATGTTGCTTGGACAATAATTTTGGGCATAGTAGCAGTCTGTGGTACTCATTGTATTAGGCCATCTCCACAGAGCTCCACCAGCCTTAAAAAAAAAAAAAAAAAAAATCTATCTGCATGTTGCTTGGACAATAATTTTGGGCATAGTAGCAGTCTGTGATACTCATTGTATTAGGCCATCTATACTAAGGTCCACCAGCCTTAAAAAAAAAAAAATTCTATCTGCATGTTGCTTGGACAATAATTTTGGGCATAGTAGCAGTCTGTGGAACTCATTGTATTAGGCCATCTATACAAAGCTCCACCAGCCTTAAAAAAAAAATTCTATTTGCATGTTGCTTGGACAATAATTTTGGGCATAGTAGCAGTCTGTGATACTCATTGTATTAGGCCATCTATACAAAGCTCCACCAGCCTTAAAAAACAAACAAAAAAATCTATCTGCATGTTGCTTGGACAATAATTTTGGGCATAGTAGCAGTCTGTGGTACTCATTGTATTAGGCCATCTATACAAAGCTCCACCCGCGTTCAAATACTAAGAATTTTTTGCAGCCATCGTTTTTTGTGGAAACAACTCCACAGTTGTCAATTAGGTAACCACCAAAATGAGTGGCAAAAGGCCTGCTGCTGGTGGAAAGGGGAATAGGCGTGTTGTGAAGGGAAAAAAATGTTGTGTCCGTGGTGTAGGTGTTAAAGCAACAGTAACATCTGCAGAAGAAAGACCATCTTCCAGCCAAACTAAGATGTCTACTTCTTTTAGTGGACAATGTGGTACGATCCCTTTCTTACTGGCACGCCCATCGCTACAAATTCCAGATGAGGCACAAAAAAATAAGGTGCTTCAACAGATATCAAGTGCTCCTTTAAGTCGGCTCTCCACCTCAACTTCAACAACACAAAAACTCCAGTCCTCAGAGGTGTCACCCCAATCGCACTTGCTTCCTCACAGCTCCCAAGTCTCCAACTACCCGTCTGAGTATGGGGTTGAACAGATGGTTGAATCTGCAGAACTGTTTATTCATACTATAACCTAGGAATCAGAGGTCGTCTCTACAGCTTCTGTGAATCCAAACGAGGAAATGATCTGCACTGATGCCCAAAATGTTTATGAGTCTGATCCAGGACCAGATGAAGAAGGTTCTGAGCATAATGTAGACCCTCGTTCCCAAACTGTAACTCCTGTTGGTGGAGACAATGAGGAAGACGATGATGAGACTCAAATACCAGATGTGAGCGACAACTTGAGTTTTGTGTCAGGGCAGGAAGAGGTTGTCTCTGAGGACAACGGGGGTGAGAACACACAGGGTGATGATGACGAGGTTGTAGATCCCACTTACTGTCAACCCACAGTGAGACAGTCGATGAGGTCAGCAGAGGAGGTGAGGAGGATTCGAGTGACGATGAGGTCAGGGTGCGCCTTCCTGGACAGAGACGTAGTACTGGAAGCACGTCACCAACTGCATCCTCAACCACAACTCTGCCTCTGACCACAAGTCAAGGAGCCTCTTCAGGTCGCATGGGTTCTAAGCCTTGCATAGCCTGGGCATTTTTTAACATCGATAAGGATGACCCAACTCGTGTTATCTGTAATATTTGTGACCAAAAGCTAAGTAGAGGCCAAAAAATCCATAGTTTGAGTACTTCATGCATGAACCGTCACATGGATATGAAGCACAAGTTGCAGTGGCAAGCTCACTGTGCTACAATGCGGCCTAGCGGGCCGGCCCAACCACCGTCTGCACCATCTTGTGCATCCGCGACCACGGCCTCTTCATCCTCTGTGACTGGGGAGACAGCAGTCAGACCTGTTTGAGACTCAGACCTGGCACCTCTTTACCAGCAACAGCCAGTCAGATTGGCAGGTCATCAGTTCATTTGGAAGTGGAAACACCAGCTGGTGTTGAGCGCTCTCCGACATCGAGAGCACCACCTTTGGATCAAGGCAACCTAACTTGTGCTCCTGCATCTTCCTCACAGACCATCAGTTGTCCGGGGACACCCTACTCAACCCCGTCTACGCACAACAGCCTGCCCTCGGTCACTCAGATGTGGACAAGTAAAAGACCATTTCCTCCTAGCCATGAGAAAGCTAAGAGGTTGAATTTCACCATCTGCAAGCTCTTGGCTAAAGAAATGCTGCCTTTCCACCTTGTTGACACAGAGGATTTTCGAGCCCTTATGTCCGTCGTAGTGCTCCAGTACCAAATGCCCAGTCTGCACTACTTCTCAAAGAAAGGTGTGCCTGCGCTCCACCAGCATGTCACACACAACATCACCGCTTCTTTGAGAAACTCAGTGTGTGACATGGTGCATTTCACCACAGACACTTGGACGAGTAGGCATGGACAGGGGCGTTACATGTCGCTGACTGGGCACTGGGTAACTATGGTGACAGCAGGACAAAGGGCTGCTGTCTAAGTGTTGCGTCCCCACGAGTTGTGCGTCAATCCTCTTTATCTCGAAGTTCCTACATTGCTTCTGCCTCCTCAACCTCCTCTCGGTCCTCCACCTGCACCCAAAGCCTGTCTGGTCATGCCACAGACTTTCTAACTGCTCAGAAGGGATCCTGCAGCACACCTCCTTGCTATACTGGCAGAAGGGTTCAACGTAATCAGGCAGTTTTTACGTTGAAATGTCTGGAAAATGTGAGTTACACAGCTGAGGAGTTGTGGTCAGCTCTGGAGAACCAGTTTCATGAATGGTTGTCTCCACTGGACCTGCAACCAGGGAAGGCCGCGTGCGACAATGCCGCAAACCTAGGTGCGGCCTTTCGCCGGGGCAATGTCACACACGTGCCTTGTATGGCTCACGTGTTGAACCTGTTGAATTTTTAGCCCACTATCCCGGACTACATGGCCTTCTGCAGAGGGCACGGTCGCTGTGTGCTCACTTCCGCCATTCGCATCCCGCAGCTCAGCGACTTACATCTCTACATAAGTCGTTGGGCCTGCCACTTCACCGGCTAAAATGCGATGTGCCAACACGGTGGAATTCAACTCTGCACATGTTGTGCAGTGACTGTGGCAGCACCGACAAGCCATGGTGCAATACGTTCTGAGTTATAGCCTGGGCCAATGAGATCCAGAGGTGGGGCAAATCACGCTGGAGGAGTGGTCTCAGATCAGGGACCTATGCACCCTTCTGCACAGTTTTGAAATGGCCACGAAGATGTTTAGTGCTGACGATGCCATTATCAGCATGACTATTCCGGTGATTTACATGCTGGAGCAGATGTTAAACAGAATTCGGAGTCAGGTGGTGGAACAAGAGGAGGTGGAGGAAGTAGAGGAGGAGGAGTTGTATGCGGAAGGGCTAACATCTGCAAGGTCCAGACGGTCGGTAGCACCAAGGTGGTTGGCATGGGAGGGTGGGGGAGAGGGATTAACCAGGGCGCATGGTAGCAGCCAAACTAGTGAGGAAGGTGAAGGAGCCCAGGAAGAAGTGGATGACTAACTGGCGATGGGCATGGAAGACTCATCAGATGAGGGAGACCTTGATCACATTTCTGTTGTGCGAGGTTGGGGGGAGAGGGCAGAGGAAGGAAGCATGAGTCGTACCTCGCCACCAACACAACAGGGACTTGGTGCTCCCGGATGCGCAAGACACATGAGTGCCTTCTTGCTGCACTACCTGCAACATGACCCTCGAATTGTCGAAATTCGAAATAATCCTGACTACTGGGAAGCCACACCATTAGATCCCTGGTACAAAAGTAAATTTGCCGAAATAATTCCAGCCATAGAAAGGGATTCACGCATGCAGGAGTATCAGCAGATACTGTTGCAGAATCTTACATGTGCTTTTCCACAAAACACCAGTGGTGCACGTAGTGAATCTCACAGTTCTAACTTGCCAACCGTGGGACTGTCGAGTGTTCAGCACTCAAACCATAACAGAAACACAGTTTCTGCTGGTGTTCACAGCAATTTTGCGGAATCCTTTCACCAGTTTTTTAGCCCATTCTTTGCAAGGCCACAGGAGACAAGAAGTCAGACACATAGTCAACGCCTGGAGACGATGGTACAGGAGTAGCTCCAACTGAACATCGAAGCCATGACTGTGTCACTGGCCCCTTGCTCTTTTTGGGCTTCCAATCTGGATAAATGGCCGGAGCTCGCCACTCACGCCTTGGAGATCTTGTCATGCCCCGCAGCCAGCGTTCTCTCTGAACGTGTTGTAAGGTTTCACTCACTCGGCTGCTTCAGAGGTAATCAGGAGACACTTTTCTTATGCAAAAAGTCCTTTGGTTTATTACATCATAAACCATATGGTAGCATACAATACAACTCTTCAATGCTTCAGCTCCTGCCTGGAGCCTCACTCTTCAGTCACAGAGACCTCTCTGTAATGTCCGGCCTTGGACACATGGAAGCCTGTCCACACTGGCAGACTCCCACACACTCTCACACAGGTGCAAAACAAACTCCCTTACATAGGTGTAACCCCACCCATAGGTGAGGTCAGGATCACATGGTTAGGTCACCTGATCATGACCTCATCACAGGTCCTTTTGATACACATAACATACGTGAGGTCAGGATCACATGGTTAGGTCACCTGATCATGACCTCATCACAGGTCCTTCACCACAACACAAACCATGCTTCCATGCATACCTCGAGGAGCATACACAGTGTCCCCCTAGCTGCATCAGGTGTCACTACACCACAGTGTGTTCAGCGCTGCTGGTGGTGTGCTGACAGATAAGCGTACGCGGCTGTCCACTGAGAATGTAGACAGACTCACGTTCATAAAGATGAACAAATCATGGATCCGCAAGGACTTTTCTACCCCTGTGTCATCCTGGGGAGAGTAAAAGCTTGAGGATTTGGTAAAATCACCTCACCAAACATTTTAAGCTTTAAAATTGCTAATAATTTGTAGCTGCATCTAGGCCGGAAAATAATTTTGGGCCTGTAGCAGTGTGTGTTACTCATTCTAATAGGCCATCTATACTAAGCTCCACCAGCTTTCAAATTAATAATTATTTTAAGCTGCATCTTGGCTGTAGAATAATTTTGGGCCTGTAGCAGTGTGTGGTACTCATTCTAATAGGCCATCTATACAAAGCTCTACCAGCTTTCAAATTAATAATTTTTAGCTACATCTTGCCTGTAGAATAATTTTGGGCCTGTAGCAGTGTGTGGCACTCTGTTATGATTTGGTAGCTGAGGAGAGCAGGCAAAAAAGGCAATACACCAGAGAGGTTGGAATCTATGGGATTGCAGTACCCTGACTAACCACCACAACTAAAGGCAGCCGTGGAGCGTACCTACGTTGGTCCTGGACGCCTCGTCACAGCCTGAGAAGCTAACTACACCTAAAGATAGAAAGAGGAAAGCTATCTGCCCCGGAGCAGATCCCCAAAGAACATAGAAAGCCCCCAAACATGTAATGGCGGTTAGACAAGAAGAAATACTGACACAGACAGAAAATAGTATGAGCAAACGTTGGGGCCCAAACTTCCTAAATAGAAAAGGATAGGAAGGGCACTTACTGCAATCCCAAAAAACCCTGAAAAGTACCAACTCTACTAATTACAAAAACACCTGAGATCACACGACCTCTACCACCTAAATTAGTTCTCTGGTGTAACAAAAACTAAACAGCAGCCACTGAAAAAACTGGAAAAGGCAAATGAACAAACAACAGTGGCTGAACTAAACTGAGAGGAGTACAAGCCCCCGAAGGGGACCCGGCAGACCCCCACAGAAGTGCAGGACAAAATGCAAAAAGCAAGCACAAAAAACTAAAAGAAGAAAATGTCTTATCTGTTAGCAGAAGATGCAGGCACGAAACAGCAAGCTACAAAGTGAACAGGAATCAAAGATGAGACCAGAACAATTGATCACCGGCAACCCTGATGGGAGGGAACCTCCCTTATATAAGACCAGTCAGTAACACCTGATCTCCAATCTTCACAATCTTCATTGGATAGTTCAGTACTGTTTTGTAACCACCAGAGAGAGCTTCTGCTCAGAATTCATTTCTAGCACATTCACAACAGTACTCATTCTAATAGGCCATCTATACTAAGCTCCACCAACTTTCAAATTAATACTAATTTTTAGCTGCATCTTGCCTGTAGAATAATTTTGGGCCTGTAGCAGTGTGTGGTACTCATTCTAATAGGCTATCTATACTAAGCTCCACCAGATTTCAAATTAATAATAATTTTTGTTCTCTCTGAACGTGTGTTCAGCGCTGCTGGTGGTGTGCTGAGTCTGACAGATAAGCGCACGCGGCTGTCCACTGAGAATGTAGACAGACTCACGTTCATAAAGATGAACAAATCATGGATCCGCAAGGACTTTTCTACCCCTGTGTCATCCTGGGAGAGTAAAAGCTTGAGGATTTGGTAAAATCACCTCACCAACCGTTTTAAGCAACTCTGGGGCAATTGATGCTACTTAAGTGCTGTCTGTGCCCCATATTTTTGGAAAAAATGGAGACTCTTTTTGGAGTCCCCTTGCTGTGTTTTACGTGACGTTGGCATTGTCAATTACAGGTGGGTTGGGTCTTTCCCCACCCCCCTTTTAACCGTAAGAAACTACATACACTATGGCTTGGGGTAACACAGATGGCTGAGTGTGAAGACTAGAGCTGTTTACTCATACTATAGCCTGGGAATCAGAGGTCTGCTCCAAAGCTTGTGTGTCTGCTAGTCAGTGGAGTAGCCACCGGCTGTAGATATAATTACAAATTTTTAACTGCATCTAACCCAGACAATAATTTTTGGCCTAGTAGCAGTGTCTGCTAGTCAGCGGAGTAGCCACCGGCTGTACAGTCATGGCCAAAAGTTTTGAGAATGACACAAATATTAATTTTTACAAAGTCTACTACTTCACTTTTTCTAATGGCAATTTGCATATACTCCAGAATGTTATAAAGAGTGATCAGCTTAACAGCAATTACTTGCAAAGTCAATATTTGGCTAGAAAATGAACTTGATCCCCCAAAACACATTTCAACATCATTGCAGCCCTGCCTTAAAAGGACCAGCTAACCTCTTTTCAGTGATTGCTCCATTAACACAGGTGTGGGTGTTGATGAGGATATGGCTGGAGATCAATTTGTCATGATTAAGTAATAATGAGACCACTGAACACTTTAAAAGGAGGCTGGTGCTTGGCATCATTGTTTCTCTTCTGTTAACCATGGTTATCTCTAAAGAAACACGTGCAGTCATCATTGCAATGCACAAAAATGGCCTAACAGGGAAGAGTATCGCAGCTAGAAAGATTGCACCTCAGTCAACAATCTATCGCATCATCAAGAACTTCAAGGAGAGAGGTTCCATTGTTGCCAAAAAGGCTTCAGGGCGCCCAAGAAAGACCAGCAAGCACCAGGACCGTCTCTTAAAAGTGTTTCAGCTGCGGGATCGGGCTACCAGCAGTGCAGAGCTTGCTCAGGAATGGCAGCAGGCAGGTGTGAGTGCATCTGCACGCACTGTGAGGCGGAGACTCTTGGAGCAAGGCCTGGTCTCAAGGAGGGCAGCAAAGAAGCCACTTCTCTCCAGAAAAAACATCATGGACAGACTGATATTCTGTAAAAGGTACAGGCAGTGGACTGCTGAGGACTGGGGTAAAGTTATTTTCTCTGATGAATCCCCTTTTCGATTGTTTGGGACATCAGGAAAACGCCTCATTCGGAGAAGACAAGGTGAGCGCTACCACCAGTCTTGTCTCATGCCAACTGTTAAGCATCCTGAAACCATTCATGTGTGGGGTTGCTTCTCAGCCAAGGGAATCGGCTCTCTCACAGTCTTGCCTAAAAACACAGCCATGAATAAAGAATGGTACCAGAATGTCCTCCAAGAGCAACTTCTCCCAACCCTCCAAGAGCAGTTTGACGATCAACAATGCCTTTTCCAGCATGATGGAGCACCTTGCCATAAAGCAAAGGTGATAACTAAATGGCTCAGGGAACAAAACATAGTGATTTTGGGTCCATGGCCTGGAAACTTCCAAGATCTTAATCCCATTGAGAACTTGTGGTCAATCATCAAGAGACGGTGGACAAACAAAAACCTAAAAATTCTGACAAAATGAAAGCTTTGATTATGCAAGAATGGACTGCTATCAGTCAGGATTTGGTCCAGAAGTTGATTGAGAGCATGCCAGGGAGAATTGCAGAGGTCCTGAAGAAGAAGGGTCAACACTGCAAATATTGACTTGCTGCATTAACTCATTCTAACTGTCAATATACAGTTAGGTCCATATATATTTGGATAGAGACAACATTTATCTAATTTTGGTTCTAGACATTACCACAATGAATTTGAAACAAAACAATTCAGATGCAGTTGAAGTCCAGACTTTCAGCTTTCATTTGAGGGTATCCACATTAAAATTGGATGAAGGGTTTAGGAGTTTCAGCTCCTTAACATGTGCCACCCTGTTTTTAAAGGGACCAAAAGTAATTGGACAAATGACTCCAAGGCTATTTCATGGACAGGTGTGGGCAATCCCTTTGTTATGTCATTCTCAATTAAGCAGATGAAAGGGCCGGAGTTGATTTGAGGTGTGGTGTTTGCATTTGGAAGGTTTTGCTGTGAAGGAAACATGCGGTCACAGGAGCTTTCCATGCAGGTGAAACAAGCCATCCTTAAGCTGCAAGAACGGAAAAAAACCCATCCAAGAAATTGCTACAACATTAGAAGTGGCAAAATCTACAATTTGGTACATCCTGAGAAAGAAAGAAAGCACTGGTGAACTCATCAATCCAAAAAGACCTGGGAGCCCACGGAAGACAACAGTGGTGGATGATCGCTGCATACTTTCTTTGGTGAAGAAGAACCCGTTCACAACATCAACTGAAGTCCAGAACACTCTCAGTGAAGTAGGTGTATCTGTCTCTAAGTCAACAGTAAAGAGAAGACTCCATGAAAGTAAATACAAAGGGTTCACATCTAGATGCAAACCATTCATCATTTCCAAAAATAGACAGGCCAGAGTTAAATTTGCTGAAAAACACCTCCAGAAGCCAGCTCAGTTCTGGAAAAGTATTCTATGGACAGATGAGACAAAGATCAACCTGTACCAGAATGATGGGAAGCCAAAAGTTTGGAGAAGAAAGGGAACGGCACATGATCCAAGGCACACCACATCCTCTGTAAAACATGGTGGAGGCAACGTGATGGCATGGCCATGCATGGCTTTCAATGACACTGGGTCACTTGTGTTTATTGATGACATAACAGCAGACAAGAGTAGCCGGATGAATTCTGAAGTGTACTGGGATATACTTTCAGCCCAGATTCAGCCAAATGCTGCAAACTTCATTGGACGGCGCTTCATAGTACAGATGGATAATGACCCCAAGCATACAGCCAAAGCTACACAGGAGTTCATGAGTGCAAAAAAGTGGAACATTCTTCAATGGCCAAGTCAATCACCAGATCTTAACCCAATTGAGCATGCATTTCACTTGCTGAAATCCAGACTTAAGAGGGAAAGACCCACAAACAAGCAAGACCTGAAGGCTGCGGCTGTAAAGGCCTGGCAAAGCATTAAGAAGGAGGTAACCCAGCGTTTGGTGATGTCCATGGGTTCCAGACTTAAGGCAGTGATTGCCTCCAAAGGATTCGCCACAAAATATTGAAAATAAAAAAATTTTGTTTGGGTTATGTTTATTTGTCCAATTACTTTTGACCTCCTAAAATGTGGAGTGTTTGTAAAGAAATGTGTACAATTCCTACATTTTCTAACACATATTTTTGTTCAACCCTTCAAATTAAACGTTACAATCTGCACTTGAATTCTGTTGTAGAGGTTTCATTTCAAATCCAATGTGGTGGCATGCAGAGCCCAACTCGCGAAAATTGTGTCACTGTCCAAATATTTCTGGCCCTGACTGTAAGCTTTTGTTACTCATATGTTTGCAATTATTATATTTCTGTCTGTGATAAAAACATCTGTCAAACACACATAAAAACTAGAGGGCAGCAGATCATGTGAAAATATAATATTTGTGTCATTCTCAAAACTTTTGGAAATGACTGTAGATATAACTGCAAATTTTTAACTGCATCTTGCCTGGACAATAATTTTGGGCCTAGTAGCAGTGTCTGCTAGTCAGCGGAGTAGCCACCGGCTGTAGATCTAATTGCAAATTTTTAACTGCATCTAACCCAGACAATAATTTTGCAACCAAATTCAGATAGATGGTTTCAAAGGAGCGCCAGGCTGGCGATAAAGGCAGATGAGATTAAGGTTGTCTGCTGCAGCTTCGGCCGGGTACCTCAAGAGAGGATCAGACATAAGTGATGATAAAGCAATCCGGTCATTAGGAGCGCGAGGGATGCAATTCAGCTGATATTAAAAAGCCTTCATTTATTGATATCCACAACGCGTTTCAACGGAATAGCTCCGTCTTCCTCAGGTGGCAGTTATACATACAATGGAGTAGGAAAGCTATATAAAGGTGGAGCAGCAAATGAAAATTAAAAGGCAATTAATCAGAACACCCACATGATTAAAAATGCAAATATGACTGCAAAAAAAAAAAAAAAAAAGAAAAAAAACAGATAAATTGAATAAAACCTACGTAAAAACGACATAAAAACAATGTACACAAGGAAAAATAAATGAAAATAAATAAATAACAAAATGCATATATTACGTGACTTTTTCAATGGTGAGGTTTAACCCCTCAGGGGCCAGTGTACCAAGTTTAAAAATCCAGAAACTCTCCCTTGTTATTAGATTATTATACCGATCAGGCATATCATGTGGTATCTGGTCAATAACAGTGAGTTTTAACAAATTCAAATTCTTTTGGTGCACTAGGGAGAAATGTTTTGAGAGACTGTGTAGCATGAACCCATTGCGGATATTTTGACGGTGCTTGTTGAGCCTTGCATGCATCGTCTGTATCGTTCGACCGATGTACTGCAACCCACAACCGCACTCAATTAAATAAATAATGTAGCACGATTGGCATGACAGTTGATTTTAAAAATGGTGCCTGTGGTACGAGATTGAAATTCTTGCACCCCATTCATAATAGAGACGCAACATAAACACTTAGAGGTGCTACTGTACATGCAAAACAACCCGGATTAGAATTTATCCAGGTTGCAGATGAAGATAAGGACTTGAGAGTTGTGTTGCTGGGGGCAACTAGATTTTGAAGAATTCGGTTTTTCCGAAAAAACTACAATAATTTTGGGCTTAGTAGCAGTGTCTGCTAGTCAGCGGATTAACACAGCTGTTAAGCAAGCTACACCACCTGTACTTTGGACACTTAATTTTTTCAAAGGTAATGCTTCGGGCACCCGGGAAAATCAGTGAAGAGCATCGGGGAGGCACCCCAAGACACAGGGGCTGTGAGTGGCGGTAGGACGCCTTGCGGTGGACCGCCAAGCTCAATCCTTATAAAAGCTTTTTAACTGCAGCAGCTTTACTGGACGCTACTGGACCTGGCATTACCGCAGCTGCTGGCATGCAGACGAAAAGGACAGAGACATCCCCAATTTCTTGCAGAAAGCACGCCAAAACTTTGCCACAAACTGCACTCCACGATCAGACACCACATTCAGGGGTACCCCATGCAACCAGATAACATGCTGTACAAACAATCTGGACAAAGTCTCAGCTGAGGGTAGTGCGGATAAGGGTACAAAATGAGCCTGCTTCAAAAACCTGTCCACCACTACCCATACCACCGTATTGCCCTTGGACGGAGGAAGATTAGTAATAAAATCCATGGACAAGTGAGTCCATGGCCTTTCGGGAACTGCCAAGGGCATCAGTTCCCCAGCTGGCCGGCTATGTGAGTTTTTATAACGAGCGCAGACCCCACAACCAGAAACAAATTTTTTTATGTCAGAACTAAGAGTAGGCCACCAAAAGATCCTAGCCACCGCCCGACGTGTGGCAGATATACCAGGGTGAGCACTGAGCTTGGATTCATGGAACTCCTGGAGGAGTTTAAGCCGAAGCTGCTCTGGGACAAACAACTTACCCCCTGGCTTGGCAGCAGGGGCCAGAGACTGGGCCCCCTCAATCTCCTGTTCCAACTCAGACGAGACCCCTGCCAACACAACCCCAGGGTGAAAAATGGAGGAAGGTGGCTCAGGGGGAGACACCGGATGAAAACTGCGAGATAAGGCATCAGCCTTGATATTCTTTGACCCCGGACGAAACGTAATAGTAAACTGAAAACGGGAAAAAAAAAATTAACCAACGGGCCTGTCTGGGCGTTAGTCTCTTAGCAGACTCAATATATGATAAATTTTTGTGGTGGGTAATCACAGTAACCGAGTGACTGGCCCCCTCCAAAAAAGTGCCTCCATTCTTCAAACGCTAACTTGACCGCAATAAGCTCTCTGTTGCCAACATCGTAATTCCTCTCAGCAGCAGAGAATTTCCTGGAAAAAAAAGCACATGGCCTGAGGTTGGTCAGAGTGGCAGGACCTTGGGACAACACAGCACCCACCCCCACCTCAGAGGCGTCCACTTCCACAATAAATGGTTTGGACGGATCTGGCTGTACCAACACCGGAGCAGTCATAAAGCATTTTTTCAGACTAGCAAAGGCCTCTTTTGCGAGCGAGGACCAATTTTTCACATCCGCACCTTTGCATGTTAAATCTGTGAGTGGTTTGACCACCTGCGAAAACCCCCGAATAAATTTGCGGTAGTAATTGGCGAACCCCAAGAAGCGCTGGAGCCCTTTAAGATCTCGGGGTTGTACCCAATCCGCAATGGCCTGCACCTTCTTGGGGTCCACACTACATTGATGAAATTCTGAAATATGGCGGGAGCATTGGTAAGACCAAACGGCATGACTAAATTTTCAAAAAGTCCCTCGGACGTGAGGAACGCAGTTTTCCATTCATCCTCCTTCCTGACCCTTATCAAATTATATGCTCCCCGAAGATCCAATTTAGAGAACCATTTTGCCCCTGATAGTTGGTTACATAAATCAGGAATCAACGGAAGGGGATACGTATTTCGTACAGTAATCTTATTTAGTTCACGAAAGTCGAGACAGGGACGTAGACCGCCATCTTTTTTCTTCACAAAAAAAGAACCCCGCCGCCACAGGTGAAACTGAGGGACGATGTGTCC
Organism: Oophaga sylvatica; assembly: GCA_033576555.1. Classification (NCBI taxonomy): domain Eukaryota; kingdom Metazoa; phylum Chordata; class Amphibia; order Anura; family Dendrobatidae; genus Oophaga; species Oophaga sylvatica. Next base: position 424,890,493 of record JARQOD010000004.1, on the reverse strand, counting down.
CTTGCGAAGACTTTCTGCAATATAATCCTTCATAGCTAAGCGCTCAGGTCCAGACAAATTAAACAGACGGGCTTTAGGTAGTTTAACCCCCGGGACTAGCTCGATGGCGCAGTCAAAGGGTCTATGTGGCGGCAACGTCTCGGCCTCGCTTTCTGAGAACACATCTTCGAAGTCTTTCAGGTACTCCGGAATACCTTCCAGCTCGACAGATGACACAGACACAGATTTAACAGGTTTAACCAGCAGTGCAGATTCATAATATAACTTAGAATCATTAAACCCCCATTGAACAATCTCCCCCGTTTTCCAGTTAATAACTGGATTATGGCGTTGTAACCAGGGCATGCCCAACACCAACCCTGCTGGTAGATTGTCCAGAACAAAACAACTTAATTTTTCCTCGTGAGCAGCGCCCACTCTGAGCGAAAACAAGTCAGACATAAAGAGAATTCCCTCTTGTGAGGGGGGGGAGTCAATGGCCACCACCTTGATCGGAGCCTTAAGCCTAGCTGTCCCTATCTTGCAGCGTGTGACCAATTGAGAGTCAATCAGATTGATGGATGACCCGCAGTCCACAAAGGCTGTAGAGGAAAAAGAATAACCGTCCACTAACAGTTCCACATGAAGCAACACCTTAGAGAACGAGGAAAAGTGTACCTGAGGGTCTGAGTAGTCTCCTCGCTGACTACCCAGACCTAGTCGTTTCCCGCCGACCGGGTTGAGGACGGGCAGACAGGATACTCCTTTTTCCAATGTCCAGCTTTACCGCAGTAGAAACACAACTGTTCTTCCCGACGGCATTTTCTCTCCTTTTCCTTCAGAGTGATAGCGCCCACATCCATGGGCTCAGAGACAGTCTCTTTTCCACTGGGGAACAATGTAGTCTCCACCTGCTTCACCCCCCTGGCCCGCAACCTGCGGTCCATCCGGACGGCCTGGGTCATGGCGTCCTCGAGAGAGTTAGGGGGGGGTGTAACGCCAAGGCATCCTGCAGCCGCTCGGACAAGCCTCTGCGAAATAGTCCTCAGAAGGCGGCGTCCTCCCAAGAAATCTCTGCAGCCCAGCGGCGGAACCCAGTACAAAACCACTCGGCCGAGTGCTTCCCCTGACAGACGCTCTTCACCATGTCCTCTGCCAATCGCACTCGGTCAGGCTCATCGTAAATGTGCCCGAGGGCCTCAAAGAATGCATTCACCGACACTCTCTCAGGGGCAGTGGGAGGAAGGGAAAATGCCCTGCTTGTGGGGACCCTCTTAATAAAGACATGATGACCCCTACCCTCTGACTTTCATCCCCAGAGGACCGTGGTCTCAAACTAAAGAAAAGTTTGCAACCCTCCATGAAGATCCTAAATTCCTTTTTGTTCCCAGAAAAGAAGTCAGGCAGTTTAACAGGTGGTTCTGAGGACACCAGCGCAACATCACTCGCCATAGCCCTCAGAGAACCAGCAGATAAAGCCCCCTGCACAGTCTCAGAAACCTGCCGCTGTGAACAAGACAGCGCTTGCTGTTCCAGAGATAAATCCTGAAACATCTGACTCAGATTTTTCATCTGTTCGGACAGCGACTGTATGGGATCCATAACTCTCTGCACAACCTGCGCCCCAAACACAGCCGTGAAGAAAAAAAACAAAAAAAAAACTTAGTGGTCAGTTATAATATCACGGGGAGGATTGCAAGAGAACTCACCAGTGCAATCTCCCGGAAGACGAGTGCAGAAGAAAGCTTCAGGCTCCTAGGAACGCAGGGTGAGCAAGGCAGGAGAGAGATGGTTTCAGGGCCTGAATCACCTGACAGTTGAGGGGCGTGGCTTCAGCTCCAGGGAGCTAGAAGCTGAGGGAAAACTCCTAGAAAGGTAACTACGGGACAAAGTTACCCAGGGGCACAGACAGAGACGTAAATCTGAACAAGCCAAGGTCAAAGCACGAGAAGACAGTACAGTACCAAGGATGAGACAGAACGGATAGTCGGGGCCAGGCAGAGGTCAAAACCAAACAGACAGCAAAGGTACAGAAACAGAATCCAACAAGCAGTATCCAGAGATCAGACCGAGTCAAAACCAAAGTATCAGGCAAACCAGAACACAGCACAAACACACTCAGGGTCAACACACTCTGCCAAGGGCGAAAGTATAACTGACAGGGATTGGAGCTTCCTAGGGCTATAAGAAGCTCTCCCCGAACCAAGGAGAGGCCACAATAATAAGCCCCAGGTGTGCAGGTAAGAGCTTGCACTGGGATCAAAACCTTAACCCCTAGCGTGCAGGTCAACCCTGCACTGGGATCATGACAGTACTCATTCAAATTAGAGAGACAATTTAAATAAAAATGATTAGACCTGCCTCCACCGCAGGGGGCTCGCTCGACCCACCAGCGGACAGGCACCAGTATTGGGAGAGGGGGGCTGGCCGTCAGATTCCACTGCAGCTCTGGCACAAACCCGGCGACACGCAGGTCGCACGGGCAGGAACGGACTGGCCGTGTCGGCTTGGCACTTTTTTGGTTTTAGAAGGGCATGACATGCCTATATCTGTGTCTCCCCCTCCTTTTACTCCTCCACCTCTTTTCTTTTCGCATGACTATATGTACTTGTCACTTTTCCATGTGTTATTTGTGTCTTGTGAGCAATTTGTCAGCTTTTGGACACCTTTGAAGTGTTTTCTATGTGTTTTCTTTGTGTTTCTATGTGTTTTGGTTTGCCTGCCATTGGTTTTAATGGTGTTCGACGAACAGTTCGACGAACAGTTCGTCGAACACACGGTTGTTCGGCGAAGCGAACCGAACACTACAGGGGTGGCTCATCATAGTGAAAAAAATGCAATTCCAAAGTCTTTTTTGGGTTATTTACAGCATTCATATGGTTAAAAATGGTCTAGAAATATGATTCTTCAAGTCAGTGTGATTATGGAGATACCACACATTCATAGTTTTTATTTCTTTAACCCCTTTCACGACATGTGCCATACATGTACTGTGCATGTCGTGTCCCCCCCTTTGACGTGGGCTTCAGCGCTGAACCCACATCTTTCCCGGGACATGTCAGCTGTTATGAACAGCTGACATGCGCCTGGAACAGCCGCAGGTGGAATAGCGATCCACCCGCGGCTATTAACCCGTTAACTGCTGCTGTCAAACTGACAGCGGCATTTAACGTGCACTTCCGGCCATTGGGCCGGAAATCCGCCCACCGGTGACCCCTGTCATGTGATCATGGTAAATAGGTCCGGCACCATACTAAGATAAACGTGCCCATATCATGATGCTTGCACCACACTTCACTGTCTTCAGAGTGTACTGTGGCTTGAATGCAGAGTTATTATTATTATTATTATTATTATACATTTATATAGCGCCATTTATTCCATGGCGCTTTACATATGAAAAGGGAAAAATATAGACAGGTACAATAAACATGTGCTGGACAAGGGACACACAAGTACAGAAGGAGAGAGGACCCTGCCCGCGAGGGCTCACAGACTACAGGGATGGGTAAGAATACACTGAGGGTAGAGCTGGTCGTGCGATGGTTCAGTACACTGAGGATCATTTCAGGTTGTAGGCTTGTCGGAACAGGTGGGTCTTCAGGTTTTTCTTGAAGGTCTCCGTTGTCGGTGAAAGTCTGATGTTTTGCGGCAGGGAGTTCCAGAGTATGGGGGAAGCCCGGGAGAAGTCTTGTATGCGGTTGTGGGTAGAAGAGATGAGGGGGAGTCGAGAAGGAGATCTTGAGAGGATCGAAGGTTGCGTGTGGGTAGGTAGCGGGATACCATGTCACAGATGTATGGAGGAGACAGATTGTGGATGGCTTTGTATGTCATGGTTAGGGTTTTGAACTGGTGCCTCTGGACGATAGGAAACCAGTGAAGGGCCTGACATAGGGGGGAGGCTGGGGAATAGCGGGGAGACAGGTGGATTAGTCGTGCAGCAGAGTGTAGGATGGACTGGAGTGGTGCCAGAGTGCTAGAGGGGAGGCCAGACAGTAGGAGGTTGCAGTAGTCGAGGCGGGAGATGATAAGGGCGTGCACTAGTGTTTTTGTGGTTTCATGGTTGAGGAATGAGCGGATCCGGGAAATATTTTGAGTTTGAGGCGGCAGGAGGTGGCGAGGGCTTGGATATGTGGTTTGAAAGAGAGGGCAGAGTCGATGATCACCCCAAGGCACAGAGCATGTGGGACTGGGGAAAGCGAGCAGCCATTGACATTGATGGATTGGTCTGGTGGAGGGGTAGAATGAGGTGGGGGAAAGATGATGCATTCTGTTTTGTCCATGTTCAGTTTGAGAAAGCGAGCAGAAAAGAAGGCTGAGATAGCAGACAGACACTGTGGGATTTTGGTCAGTAGGGAGGTGAGGTCAGGTCCAGATAGGTAGATCTGCGTGTCATCGGCGTAGAGGTGATACTGCAAGCCGTGGGATTCTATGAGCTGTCCCAGGCCGAAGGTGTAGATGGAGAAGAGTAGGGGTCCTAGGACTGAGCCTTGAGGAACACCGACAGACAGGGGGCGAGGTGAGGAGGTGGTGTGTGAGAGGGAGACACTAAATGTTCGGTCTGTTAGGTATGATGAGATCCAGGATAGGGCCAGGTCTGTGATGCCAAGAGATGAGAGAATCTGTAGCAGGAGGGAATGGTCCACGGTGTCGAAGGCAGAAGACAGGTCCAGGAGAAAGAGGACAGAGTAGTGTCGCTTGCTCTTGGCGGTTAGCAGGTCGTTAGTGACTTTAGTTTGGGGTCATCTGACGAACTGTCTGCTGCCCTTGAACTCAAAAATAACAATTTTACGTTTTGATGAAAGTAAAATGTTTCTCCATTTCTCTTTAGGCAGCTTGAGGTGTTCTTTAGCAAATTGTATCCGCTTCAGTAAGTTGTTTTTTTTTTTTAACAGTAGGACTTTGCGGGGACTTCTTGCTAAGAGATTAGCTTCACACAGGCGTCTTCTATCACAGTACTCACAGGTATAAAAATAAACAGCCGCACTCAGGGAGTGGATTTTCAAATGCACAATATTGAAAATTTTATTAGGGTCACCACAGCAATAGTAAAAGTGTCAAAGTAACTTTTCGACCTGATTATGGGTCTTTATTAGAGTTGAGCGAAACAGGTCGGTCAGATTCAAAAGTCGCCGTCTTTAGCCAAAGTCGAGTTTCGTCAACCGAAACCCGACCATAGCGTGAGGTCGGCCATGCGGTCGTCGAAACGAGCGCCAAAGTCGTATTTCCCAGAATGCTTGCAAGCGCCCTTTTTTCAGCCAATGAGCAAGGACGTACACTGTGGGCAGCGAGATGACATGTGCAGCGTCCACCACCATCGTAGAGAAGGGCATTGCAGTGATTGGCTTGCTTTGGGGGGTGTCATAGCGTCCATAAAAGCCCTCACCGCCGACCTCCATTTTACTTCTGCCGATCTTAACAGTAGGGAGAGAGTTAGGGCTGTAAAGATAGAAGTTCTTATGTGCTTGTGCTGATAGCAATTGTGCTGCACAGTTAGTGTGCAGTGACAGGGGAGGATTTTCTTGTGTGCAGCAGCACTGGTTATTAGGCTGCCTGATAGCTGTATTGCTGTGTGTACACTGCTGTGCAGACTGCTTTTTACACAGCACTAATACTTTTATTCTTTTTTTCTGCCTCGTTTCCGAGCATTCATTTTTTCCCACACTTCTATAGAGCTATACGCTCCTCACACACACTACCGTGTACCGGCTGGTATCACGGACAAATACATCCTGACTATCTGTGTGTGACTCCGGAAATACATACGGAGATTTACATTTTCCCCTACACCGTATACAGCTGTACGCTTCTCATACAGTACCATATATCTGCGTTTGTATTACGGTCAAATCCATACTGAGAGAGCGTCTGTGTGTGACTCCGGAAATAAATACGGAGATTAAAATTTCCCTACACCGTATACAGCTGTACTCTCCTCATACAGTACCATATATCTGCTGGTATTACGGTCAAATCCATACTGAGTGAGCATCTGTGTGTGACTCCGGAATAAATACGGAGATTTAATTTCCCTACACCGTATACAGCTGTACGCTTCTCATACAGTACATATATCTGCTGGTATTTTTGGTACATTTTCCCAAACATGAGGAAGTATGTGGAAGAGGCCATGGGCAGGGGGGGGGTCAGCTGGTACTGATGGTGGTGGTGGTGCATCTGCTGGTAGTACCAAAAGCACAATAGCACCTAAGGCAGTAGATGTTGAGCCTGAGTCTGGCTCCAGAAGGCCTGGAAGGCTCCCTTTTCTGGGAGTAGGTAAACCGCTTTTAAAGCCGGAGCATCAGGAACAGGTTTGGGCTTACATTGCCGAAACAGCCTCCAGCTCTATCACCTCCTCTTCTGAAGTTTCAAAAACTGCAAGCACTGAGTTGTAAGTGCAGGCTCCTGGTCAGGAACAACGCCTTTTCTTGTGTCCTTCACCCTCACCAAAAGTGAAGGATGCGACAGGCCACACTTCTGATTACTCCCTGGAGCTGTTTTCACATACCATGCCTAATTTATCAAGTGAAATCCTGAATTCCCCAGTCCAAGATGAATATTACATGGAGTGCACTGATGCACAGCCACTGCTATATGATTCTGCTGGTACATTCACCCAGAGCACTGCATTGCCCTCGCAGTCTACTGAGCCAGATTCTGACCCTGATGAAACTCAGGTGCCCCTTCCCGCATACTATACCACCTTACATGGTGACACAGAGGAAGGTGCAGATGAAATTGAAGAGGAGGTGATGGATGACCCAGTTGTTGACCCGGAATGGCATCCATTGGGGGAAGAGGGTGCCGCTGGCAATAGCTCAGAGGACATGGAGGATCCGCAGCAGGCATCGACTTTGCAGCTGCGGTTATCTGGCAGGCCCGTAGCAGTCCAAAAACATGTTAAAAAAACAAAAAGAGTTGCAGGACAGCTTGGCCAGATGTTCAAATTAGTACAGCATGCAAGCCCTGAAAAGTTTTCCCATAGTAGGAAGAGTGCAGTGTGGCACTTTTTTGACCAAAATCCTTATGATGAGGCAAAGGTTATCTGTAAGAAGTGTGGAAGGACCTTTATCCGAGGAGGAAAAATCTCGGACATTTGAATACCAGTTGCATGCTTAGACATGTAAACACTATGCACTTGCAAGCGTGGACGGACTACAAAACCTCACTGGCTTTGACCGCCTACATTGCCAAACTGATCTCATTAGAGATGATGCCCTTCCGTTTGGTTGAAAGTGCAGCTTTCCGAGAGCTCATGGCCTACGCTGTCCCACGCTATGACCTACCCAGTCGGCACTTCTTTTCTAGAAAAGCCATCCCTGCCCTCCACCTGCATGTGAAAGACCGCATTGTCTATGCACTCAAACAATCAGTGAGTGGAAAGGTGCACCTCACAACAGATGCATGGGCCAGTAGGCATGGCCAGGGCCGTTACATGTCCATCACTGCGCACTGGGTGAATGTGGTGGATGCAGGGTCCACAGGGGACAGCGGCGGTGGGACAGTGCTGCCTAGCCCACGGTATAGGCAACAGTTGGCTGTAGGCGTTCGACCCTCCTCCTCCTCCAGAAGCGAAAGCTCGTCGACTGAGCGCAGTCGCACGAGCACTCCATCCGCAGCTGCCAGTGTTGCACACGAGGTGTCCCACTATCGAACAGCTAGTGGTAAGCGTCAGCAGGCTGTTTTAAAAATGATGTCTTTGGGCGACAACAGACACACCGCGGAGGTACTGGCCGACTACTTGCAGCGAGAAACTGAGTCATGGCTGGGCAGTCTACATCTTGAGCCAGGCAAGGTAGTCAGTGATAACGGACGTAATTTTGCGGCGGCCATAGCCATGGCAAAACTCAGACACATACGTTGCCTGGCTCACACCTTGAACCTGGTGGTGCAGTGCTTCATAAATAATTATCCGGCGTTATCAGCCCTGCTCCATAAGGTGCGAAGACTGTGCTCGCACATCCGTCCCTTGCCCATAGACTCCAGTCGTATGCAGAGGCTGCAGCGATCGCTCCACCTCCCCAAGCACTGCCTAATCGTAGACGTTGCAACAAGGTGGAACTACACCATGCACATGGTTGAGAGGCTGTGCGAACAGAGGCAGGCTGTAATGCATTTGTGGGAGGATACACGGGCAGGGAGTTTGAGGGCAGACATAGAGTTGTCGGGTGTGCAGTTGTCAAAGCTGAAAGACCTCTGTAAAGTCCTTCAGTGTTTTGAGGAATGCACACGGCTGGTAAGCGCAGACGACACCATCATAAGCATGAGCATCCCACTTATGCGTCTGCTCATGCAAACTTTGATGCACATTAACGATCAGGCGTCTGCAGCGGAGGAGGGAAGTCTTGATGACAGTCAGGCATTGTCTGCTCAGGGAACTGTCCTGGACGAGGTGGAGGAAGAGGATGAGGGGGATGATTATTTTGGGGAGGATGCTTCTCAGGGGGCAAGAGAAAATGTTGGCTTGCCAAGGTCAGGTACAGGGTTTGTGTGTGACTGGAGGGATGTGGATTTGGCAGAAAGTGCTCCTCCACCCACCACTAGCAGGGCATCATTGACACCTGGAACATTGGCCCACATGTGTGATTATCTCTTGCGGATCTTAAAATGGGACCCCCGCATTGCCAAAATTATGAAGGATGACGACTACTGGTTGGCCAGCATCCTCGATCCACGCTATAAAGGCTAATTACAGAACATCATGCCACAGGAGAACCTAGAGCTAATATTGGCGAACAAACAAGCAACTCTGATAAACCATTTGTTAGAGGCATTCCCAGCACACAGCAGTGGTGCAGGTTCTACCACGAGCCGTATTGGGCAACATGGAAGAGGTGTTCGTGCTGCACACAGCCGAAGTGGCGTTGGAGACAGGGGTTTCATGACCATGTTGTGGACTGTTTTCTCGAGTACCGCTCACATGACTGTTAATACTGAATCAATTGCAACAGACAGGAGACAGCAGTTGTCAACTATGGTTCAAAATTACCTCTCCTCCCCTATCGTGTTCTCCCTCACAGTTCATTCCCCTTTGACTACTAGGCCTGTAAACTAAACACCTGGCCTGAATTGGCACAATATGCCTTATAGGAGCTCGCTTGCCCTGCTGATAGTGTGCTATCAGAAAGAGTCTTCAGTGCTGCTGGATCAATCCTGACAGAAAGAAGGACCTGGCTGTTGACCCAAAATGTAGGTGATCTCCCCTTCATTAAAATGAAACATGCCTGGGTTTCAAAGGATTTTGTACCACCTTCCCCTGATGACACATAGGTTGCCAGTAAAATGGCTCGCTTTGTCCTCTTCCTCCGACTTCTCCAATTCCTCCATTTGCAGCTGCTGAACGTCCAGCCTACATCTCAACATATGCCGGTTTTTCCACCTCCCTAACTGGGCTGTACCCCCCCACAACTTTAGCCAAATAATCTCGTTTTCAATGCATTACTATTATTATAAATTAAGGTTGACAAGCTTAAGTAATAAGAATTGATGTCGTTGGCATTGAAATGGGCACTGTAGGTGTTTACTGTCCTCCACTCACTGGCGACTTTTATTCCCCATTGACTTGCATTGGGGTTGGGTCTCCGACTGTTGACGAAACCCAGCCGATAGTCGGCCGACTTCGTTCGACTCGACTTTTGGATAAATCGAGCCGATCGAAACCCGACTCGACCCTCCCAGAGGCAAAGTCGCTCATCTCTAGTCTTTATCAAACAACACTTTTGTGGAAGTAATGAAAAGGAGGGGCCACAGCAGAATTAAGGAAAAGTAAAACTATGGTACTGAGAAGGAAGGGAGGATAATTGTCCGGCTGAGCATGGGGGAGATCTCCCTTTATTTGGAACGCCAGCCACTTCCAGGACTTTTTTGTCCCCCATGCTCAGCTGGACAATTACCCTCCCTTCCTTCTCAGTACCATAGTTTTACTTTTGCTTTATTCCGCTGTGGCCCCACCTTTTCATTACTTCCACAAGTGTTGTTTGATAAAGACCCATAATCAGGTCGAAACGTTACTTTGACACTTTTACTATTGCTGTGGTGACCCTAAGAAAATAAAATGATGTGCATTTGAAAATCCACTCCGAGTGCGGCTGTTTATTTTTATGCATGATTTGAACTGGACGAGCTCCAGGTTCAGCCAGCACCTACCCTATTAATACAGAGTCCATGCCTTTGTCTATTAATACAGTACTCACAGTTAACTTGAGACTGTCTTTGATCATCCTGGAGCTGATCATTGGCTGAGCCTTTGCCATTCTGGCTATTTTCCCATCCATTTGAATGGTAGTCTTCCACGTCTCTCTGCTTTGCCTTTCCAATTTAAAGCATTGGAGATCATTTTAGCTGAAATGCCTATCATTGTCTGCACGTCTGTATAAGTTTTACCTTTTTCAATCAACTTTCTAATCAAAGTATGCTGTTCTTCTGAACAATGTCTTGAACGACCCATATTTCTCAGGCTTTCAAGAAGAAATGCCTGTACAACATGTCCTGGCTTCATCCTTAAATAAGGGTCACCTGATTCACTCCTGTTTGTTCACAGAATGATTGACCTCACTAATTGATCTCCACGCTATTATTTTGAACACACCCTTTCAATTAATTATTCTAATACACAGACTCAAAAACCTGCAGATCATGAATGCGGAGTCTTAGAATCTACTGCACCAACTGGTAAATTGTTTGACCTATGGTAATATAATTTATACCAAAAACAGCGACAGCCAAGGATTCACCCGTCTGACTACATGTAGTCTCTAGCAACTTTAAAGTATGTTTTTCTCAAATGCTGCAGCACTTCAGAGTTAAAGGGAATCTGTCACATTTTAGGCTTATCAGCTAAAAATACGATTGGATTGAGTGTCAGCTATGCATTTCCCTACTACTTTTGAAACCCCCTGACTCCCCATGTATCACCCATAAATACTTTTATTTCACCCGCGCTGTATGTTAATGAGTTGGGTCCAGTCCGCTGGGCGGTTTTTGGTCCTTCACTCCATCCCTCCTTGGCGGCTGTACGCAATATTTCTCATAAATTTCGTAGATCGCGTCCATATTTCGCGCTTGCACATTGCAATGTTCTCTCGCGCATGCGCAGTATGTTTTGCCCAACTGCGGGCAAAGCCGGAAAGAACTAGTGCGCATTCTCGTTGGGGTTTCAAAAGTAGTTGGGAAATGCAAAGCTGACACTCAAATCCAATCATATTTTAAGGTGATAAGCCTAAAATGTGGTGAGATTCCCTTTAAACATAAATGGATGAAATAAAGCAGCCAGTGTCTGATACTTGCTGCCCAATTGACATCATTGGGGTATGTTTTATCTCCTATTACATTTTTTTGCGTTGTAGTGGCGGCCAAAAAACCTGCAATTCTGGAGTTTTGATATTTTTTCTCCTTATCCGGTTAATTGATTTTATATTTTTATAAATCAGAATTTTATGAACAGGGTGATACCAGATGTGCATTTTTTAATTCCTTAATTTTTAATGGACCCCTGGATGTCATGGCAAGCCTTCCAAAACTTCGTCGTGGTGGGTAACGCCAATGGGCTGTAATAACAGGGCTGTGAAGGTGTCCATTTTGGTGCAGTATAAAATCGACAGACTCCGAAAATATATAATAAATTGGGTTCAGTAGTTCAGTGCAGGATGTGCTGTAAATGTTTCATGATAATTTGGGAAAGTTATAAAATGTCCTATAAAGGTCTGTTATTATTCATTTTTATAGCGCCATTTATTCCGTGGCGCTTTACATGTGAAAAAGGGGCATGCAAAGACAAGTACAATAAACAGTCTACAGGGGATGGGTGAGGATATACTAGAAGAGGATAGAGCTGGTCGTGCAGCAGTTCAGTAGGCTAAGGATAACTGCAGGTTGTAGGCTTTCCTGAAGAGTTAGGTCTTCAGGTTCCTTTTGAAGGTTTCCATGGTAGTCGAACGTCTGATGTGTTGGAGTAGAGAGTTCCAGAGTATGGGGGAAGCACAGGAGAAGTCTTGTATGCGGTTGTGTGAAGAAGAGATAAGAGGGGAGTAGAAAAGGAGATCTTGAGAGGATCGAAGGTTGCGTGTAGACCATGATCAGACCGAGAGACCATGTCACAGATGTATGGAGGAGTAAGGTTGTGGATGGCTTTGTATGTCATAGTTAGGGTTTTGAACTGGAGCCTTTGGACAAAAGGAAGCCAGTGAAGGGCTTGGCATAGAGAAGAGGCTGGTGAATAACGGGGAGACAGGTGGATTAGTCCGGCAGCAGAGTTTAGGATAGATTGGAGTGGTGCTAGAGGGGAGGCCAGAGAGTAGGAGGTTGCAATATTCATGGTGAAATGTACGGATCCAGGAAACATTTTTGAGTTTGAGACGGCAGGAGGAGGCTAGGGTTTGGATATATGGCTTGAAAGAGAATGCAGAGTCGAGGATCACCCCGAGGCATCGAGCATGCGGGACTGGGGAAAGTGAGCAGCCATTAACGGTGATGAATAGGTCTGCTGGAGGGATAGAGTGAGATGGGGGAAAGATGATGAATTCTGTTTGTCCATGTTCAGTTTTAGGGAGCGAGCAGAAAAGAAAGATGAAATAGACATTGTGGGATTTTGGCCAGTAAGGAGGTGATGTCAGGTCCAGATAGGTAGATCTGCGTGTCATCGAAGTAGAGATGATACTGCAAACCGTGTGATTCTATGAGCTGTCCCAGGCCAAAGGTGTAGATGGAGAAGAGTATGTGTCCTAGAACTGAGCCTTGGGAAACACCGACAGACAGGGGGCGAGGTGCGGAGGTGGTGTGGGAGAGGGAGACATTGAATGTCCGCTCTGTTAAGTATGACGAGATCCAGGATAGGGCCAAATCTGTGATGCCAAGAGATGACAGAATGGTCTACAGTGTCAAAAGACAGGTCCAGGAGGAGGAGGCCAGTAGTGTTGCTTGTTCTTGGTGGTTAGTAGGTCATTGGTGACTTTAGTTAGGGCAGTTTCAGTTGATTGATGCGGTCGGAAGCCAGATTGTAACCAAAGAGGGAGCAGGAGGAGAGGTGGGAGGGACAGTTCAAGATGGACATGCTGCTCCAGTAGTTTTGAGGCATAGGGGAGAAGAGATATTGGGCGATAGTTAGACACAGAGGATGGGTCAAGGGAGGGCTTTTTGAGGATGGGTGTGATTGAGGCATGTTTGAAGGATGAGGGGAAGACACTGTTCTGTTCCTGATCTAAGGATCTTGGATTTTAGTTGAGATGAATCTGTGCTGCAATTTATGTACACGCTCAGTAGTGACCAGTGCTGTGGAGTTGGAAGTCAATGAAATTGAGGAGTTGAGTCAGAGGTTTGGTGTACGGACTCCACAGCCCTGATTATAACATAGATCACTGACTTGGCCAATAGAACGGAGTCCTGCGAATTGATTCTCCCATGTCTAGTGGCATCCCTACAGTATGCGAGAATCGTTCATGCCGCTATGACTTGTCATACTCACACATGGACACAGATGCAATATTCACGGCATTGTCCCAATATAACAGACTGGGCACATTGAGTGGTTTATACCATGTTTGCCTTGAGAAGCAGCACAATTTTTCCTCCCAGCAGACATAGAAATAGGGTGTTCATACAAAGTCGCACACTATCCTAACAACCCCAATATAACAACACAGTAGTAACAATACACCAATACATCTACACAACCCACAAAATACAATCGGTATTAAAACAACTTTATTTCACGTACCTCAATCTAAACTGGGCTAATTTTCTGCATAATAAAATATTATGAAACATTGGGAAAATTAAACTCTGCCAATTAAGTTTGTGTAATAGAACAGGATTGTTCACTCAGTGATCATATACAATAACTCAGGATCAAATCTACTGGTTGAGGCAAATGACAGAACATGGTACCTGGAAATATTTAGTTTCATTGAACCAAAACTTTCCAAGGACACCAACTACAGTGCAGCTGGTGTAGAACGGACAAGGAGATTTTTATTCCACAAACACTGTTGTCCTAAAGAACAGTCCGTATTTAGTGGTTTCCTGTTCCTCTAGTCAAAGATTTTCCTGAAAGATATGGAAACCATCAGTAGAAGTTTCTTGGCACTGGAGGTTCAGTTAGTGAGAGCAATGAGCGCTTCTACCACATTTCCCATGTGTTCTCGCAAACTTCGTTCTGCTACCGACCGGGGAATCTCCATTTCATGCATCTGAAATAAGAGAAAGCGTTAATACAAGAACTCCTCGCCCTGACAGCACACTTTACCCCTGAGGATGATCACTCATTACACAAAGCGGTGCACAAAAGTTTTTATTTTTTTTTATTTTAGAGGTCAGAAAACTTTTCTGTAAAGTTGATTATTCACAGGTATTTAGCATTTTTTCAAACTGATTATAGTTTACATCAGATACATCTAAATGATATTATCACTAACTTCCTTCATAACCCAATTTTATGACATTTTTAGCATTTATATTTTTTCCCCACTTCCCTTTTTCCAGGAGCCATAACTATTTTCCTGTCCACATAGCACATTAGGGCTTGTTTTTTTGTGGGCCGAGATGTACCATAGTTTTGAAAGACAATCTACTAGAAAACTAGGAAAAAATTCCAAGTGTGTTGAAATTGTGAAAAAAAAATATTGTAATTATTTTTTAGTTTTTAAAGTATTCACTCTCCGAGAAACACGTATATTACTTACAGGTAATGTGTTTTTACGAAGCCCATGACAGCACTGACGAGAGAGAGGATCCGCCCCACAAGGACAGGGAACATTTAAGATAAAAAGGGCGGCTCCTCTCTCCGCATCAGTGGTTTACAGAGCTTGAGAGGACCCCCGGGTTAGTGTACATACACATATATACATTTATACAACTTTATTGACTATATACATTATTCTCAACCCCACCTTAAATGGAGACTATATACAACGACCCACCCCCCAAAGGGTGAAAGCTTAGTAGTGGGAGGGAATATAAGGGTGCTGTCATGGGCTTCGTAAAAACTTATTACCGTTAAGTAATATACGTGTTTTCCTAGCACGCTAATTATGCAAATTGTCTCTTCAGAGAGGAAGAGAGCTAGAACTCTAGTGCCACCTTTTGGAAGGTAGCAATCCTACAAGTCAATGTTGACCCTTTAACGAGCCTTATCACATGACCTAGGATAATAGCCAAACCAGAATCTCAATTTGCAGACACTGTGTTTCGGGGTTCAGCCCCTCGTCAGTGCAAAGCGGAGATCTGGTTTGGCTGTGTGAGAGGCGTCAGACCATTGTCCAAGAAATATCGTCACTCCTTGCGGAGATCAACATGCTAAGCATGCAGATGAGGAGACTTAAAGCCGCAATGCTCCTCTGGGAAATATGCTAATTATGCAAATTGTCTCTTCAGAGAGGAAGAGAGCTAGAACTCTAGTGCCACCTTTTGGAAGGTAGCAATCCTACAAGTCAATGTTGACCCTTTAACGAGCCTTATCTGAAGAGACAATTTGCATAATTAGCATATTTCCCAGAGGAGCATTGCGGCTTTAAGTCTCCTCATCTGCATGCTTAGCATGTTGATCTCCGCAAGGAGTGACGATATTTCTTG
The DNA here is from genome assembly GCA_033576555.1 of Oophaga sylvatica. NCBI lineage: Eukaryota > Metazoa > Chordata > Amphibia > Anura > Dendrobatidae > Oophaga > Oophaga sylvatica. The sequence continues at coordinate 424,874,950 of JARQOD010000004.1, read as the reverse complement.
GACAATGGTCTGACGCCTCTCACACAGCCAAACCAGATCTCCGCTTTGCACTGACGAGGGGCTGAACCCCGAAACACAGTGTCTGCAAATTGAGATTCTGGTTTGGCTATTATCCTAGGTCATGTGATAAGGCTCGTTAAAGGGTCAACATTGACTTGTAGGATTGCTACCTTCCAAAAGGTGGCACTAGAGTTCTAGCTCTCTTCCTCTCTGAAGAGACAATTTGCATAATTAGCATATTTCCCAGAGGAGCATTGCGGCTTTAAGTCTCCTCATCTGCATGCTTAGCATGTTGATCTCCGCAAGGAGTGACGATATTTCTTGGACAATGGTCTGACGCCTCTCACACAGCCAAACCAGATCTCCGCTTTGCACTGACGAGGGGCTGAACCCCGAAACACAGTGTCTGCAAATTGAGATTCTGGTTTGGCTATTATCCTAGGTCATGTGATAAGGCTCGTTAAAGGGTCAACATTGACTTGTAGGATTGCTACCTTCCAAAAGGTGGCACTAGAGTTCTAGCTCTCTTCCTCTCTGAAGAGACAATTTGCATAATTAGCATATTTCCCAGAGGAGCATTGCGGCTTTAAGTCTCCTCATCTGCATGCTTAGCATGTTGATCTCCGCAAGGAGTGACGATATTTCTTGGACAATGGTCTGACGCCTCTCACACAGCCAAACCAGATCTCCGCTTTGCACTGACGAGGGGCTGAACCCCGAAACACAGTGTCTGCAAATTGAGATTCTGGTTTGGCTATTATCCTAGGTCATGTGATAAGGCTCGTTAAAGGGTCAACATTGACTTGTAGGATTGCTACCTTCCAAAAGGTGGCACTAGAGTTCTAGCTCTCTTCCTCTCTGAAGAGACAATTTGCATAATTAGCATATTTCCCAGAGGAGCATTGCGGCTTTAAGTCTCCTCATCTGCATGCTTAGCATGTTGATCTCCGCAAGGAGTGACGATATTTCTTCCTAGCACGCATGACAGCACCAACGAGAGAATTACTCTATCAGGAGGGACCACAGCTTGTAGAACCCTTTTCCCAAAGGTCAGATCAGAAGAGGCAGAAAGATCCAGTCTACAGTGACTATAGAAGGTGGAAGGTGATGACCACATAGCCACCTCACAAGATTTGCACACATCTGCCCTTTCCGCCCAGGAAGTTGCCATTGCCCGTGTAGAATGGGCCCTCAGGTCGTCTGGAACCGGTCTTCCCACACATACATAGGTCAACTTGATTGCATCCCTTATCCATCTGGTTAGGGTACCCTTCGAGGCTCCCATTCCTTTCCTAGAACCCTGGAAGGAGATTAACAGAGCCCTATCCTTCCTACAAAATTTTGTTGCCTGCAAATAGTGAAGGAGGCACCTCCTGACATCTAGGATATGAAATTTCTTTTCCCTATCATTTTTTGGGTCAGGACAGAAGGAAGGTAGGGCTATCTCTTGTGATCTATGGAACTTTGAAACTACTTTGGGCAAATAGGCTGGATTAGGCTTCAGGACTACTCTATCATTCATTACAACTGTGAAGGGAGGATCTGCTCAAAGGGCCTGTATGTCCCCAATTCTACGTCCTGACGTAAGGGCTACCAGAAGTATGGTCTTAAACGTAATCAGTTTTATGGATGCATCTGCTAATGGCTCAAATGGAGGTTCAGTCAAGGCACTTAGGACCAAGTTCAAATCCCATGGAGGGACCCTGGCTATCGGGGCTGGTCTAGATCTAATGCGGGCTTTAATGAATCTAACCACCCACCGAATACCCGCTAAGTTTTAGTTATAAAGCGCCCCCAACACCTGACCCTTTAACGTGCTTAATGCCAGGCCCTGATCTCGTCCTTCGGAAGGAACTCCAGGATCTCCCCCAGGGATACTTTCCCTTCTGGAGAATACCCTGTAGATGACATCACTCTCTTCCAAGTCCTACCATAAATCCTTGTAGTGACTGGTTTCCTACAAGCAAGTAAGGTGGCAATTAGGTTAGCCGAGAATCCCCTACCTTCTAGCACCGACCTCTCAAGTTCCAGGCTGTTAAGTGAAGCACAGTCACCTGATGATACAGGCCCTTGAGCTAGGTGGTCCGGGATCTCCGCAAGAATCCAGGGATCCGTGACTGACATACTCTTCAGCCAGAAGAATCAGGGCCTCTTGGGCCAGAAGGGGGCTATGAGTATTACTCTCGCCCTGCCTGATCTTCCTGAGGTCTGCTGGTATCAGACAGATCGGGGGAAAGGCATAAACTAGGGAAAACTTCCATTTGATCCGGAAGGCGTCTACTACAAAGGGGTTCTCCCTCGGATTCAGGGAGCAGAATTTCTCCACTCTGGCGTTCCGTCTGGTGGCAAATAGGTCGATCTCCGGTTTCCCTCACGTTCCTACTAGATGCCCGAATACTGCTGCCTTGAGGGACCATTCGCCTAACAGAAGCGGCCTGCGGCTCAGAAAGTCTGCTGTTCAATTGTCCTTCCCTTTGATATGTAGGGCCGACAGTGATAGGATGTTGCTTTCCGCTAGCTCGAATATCCTTTTGGTTACCTCTAATAGGGTCTGGGATCGTGTACCCCCTGATGATTCACGTATGCCACTGTAACTTGGTTGTCCAATAGTATTCTTACATGATGGCCCTGCAGGAACAGAAGAGTCTGTAAAGCCTTCTCTACTGCCCAAAGCTCAAACACATTCGATGAGGCCTCCTTCTCTAAAAGTGACCATGTTCCTTTAACTAGGTGGCTGTCCAGATGCGCCCCCCACCCCCTGGGGCTGGCGTCTGTAGTAATTACCCTGGAGATACGGGGAAACCACGGAACCCCCTACCGAATGGATTTTATGCCCCGCCACCAGTGAAGAGAATACACAACTTCCTGCGGTAGAATTAGCGTACTGTCTAGACGCCCCTGCTACAAACGCTGATTTTTGAGGACGAATTCCTGCAAGTCTCTCGAATGGATCTGGGCCCATTTTACCACCGGAATACATGGTCAAGGAGCCTAGAGCAGCATAGCACTCCTGAGTGTCATTACCGGATTTTTTAGTGTCCTGGAGATGAGGTTGAACAATTTCTCTTTTTTCTCCTCTGGCAGGCGACATTCCTGCCGGTAAGAGTCGAGCAAGAGACCTAAAATGACCTGTGTACTTTGTGGACGCAACCTTGACTTTTCCAGGTTTAAACACCATCCTAAGTTTTTTAACATGGTGACTATGTCCCCCACATGATTGTGGCAGTGAGTAAAGGAATGGCCAACTATCAGGAAATCGTCCAGGTATGGGATGACCAGCCTGTCTCACTCTCAGATGAGCAGTTACCTCTGCTATTAACTTTGTGGAAGTGCTCTGTACTGGAGGTGTTTTACCACACCTTCTACTGATATCGCCACTCTGACAAATTTCCTGAATGAAGTATGAATCGGCACGCGATAATACGCCTCCTTTAAGTCCAGGAAGAGTAGCTGAATTGCCGACATTATCGACTCCATCTTGAATTTGGGGATTTTTAAATATTTGTTCAGGCCTCTTAAGTTGAAGATGGTCCTGTAAGAGCCTTCCGGTTTCTTTATTAGGAACAGAGGGGAATAGAACTCTTCCCCCTCTTCCTCCTGCAGGACAGTATTTTCTAAGAGGCATAGGACTTCTGTCTCTAGGGCTCTCTGTTCTGACATGGATGCCCGCGGGGACGTAACGATGAACTTTTTGGGGGATATCTCCCGAACTCTAGCCTTAACCCTGCCCCTATCAGGTTGCGAATCCAGGGAATGGACGATATTCTTTCCCAGGCTGGAAGGAAGTGGGAGAGCCTTCCTCCCACCTGGAAAAAAGTCATTTGGAGGACTTCCAATCCCTTCGGGAGGAATGACCAAACAGGAACCCTTTGGATTTTTTCTGAGTATCCTCTCGTCTTCTTTGATCCTTGGACCCCCTCCTTCTATCATACCTTTTCTTCCGAAAGGACTGTTTAAAGGAAGAGAAGGGAGGCTTAGGGAACCCCTTTTTCTCGTCGGGCGCTTTTTCCAAAAGGTCATCTAAAGCCAGGCCAAAGCAGGGAAGAGAGCATAACTTCCCTTTCGCCTGAGTGTCACCGGGGCAGCTTCTTAACCAGACCGCCCTCCAGCCTGCGTTAGACAGTGCAGCTGACCTTGCAGCCAACCTGGTTGAATCGGCTGATGCGTCCGCCAAGAAAGCTGTTGAACCTTTGATCAACGGCAACGTAGTCTTAACGGTGTCAGTAGATGAATCCTCACCCAGCTGATCTTCCAACGTGTTTAGCCATACCATAAGGGACCTTGCTGTACAAGTTGGCCTTAATGCCCTGCTGACGATTCCCATGTAGCTTTGAGAAAAGTATGCACCTTCCTATCAAGAACTCCAGAACAAAGATGCTTCATCTTCAAAGGAATATTTTCTCTTGAAGGACGATGGTAGGGGACCTCTTTTATCTGGCTAATCCCATTCCCTAGTAATAAGACTCTGTAGCTGGTCATTCATGGGAAAGGTTCTACGCTTTCTCTTATCCAGGGTAGTATCAAACATAATATCCTGGACGGATCTTTTAGGCTTCTGGTCCACCAACCCGATCGTAAACCTCACCGCCTCAACTAATCTGTCCACTTCTTCCAGGGGGAAGCAGTAATCCGAGCCCGAGTCACTATCTGACAAGGAAGAACCCGAAGTGTCCTGCAGAACTCCCTTGTCCGAAGATACTGACGGCGAAGGAGACCTCTCGGCTCTATCCCCCTTGATGTTTCCCTTGAATGGGACCAGGAGCTTAGTAAATTTTCTACCTCGGTTCTAATGAGAGTTCTGAAAATACTGGAAAATTCAGGGGTTTCATTAGCCAGCGTGTCATTAATGCACAGCTGGAATAACTTCTTGGGCCATGCACAGTCCAGATCCTGACTATACAAAGCACACACCCTATGCTTTGACTTCCCCGTATATTTTCTAGGGAGCTGCTATCAAAGCCATGTAGAAAAAAAATGGGGTAAAAAGGGAGGGAGATAGAGAGAAAAAAAAGAGAGAGGCCTGCATTAACAAATGGCATTCTTGTAGCTCACTCACCACTCCCAACAATCAAAGTGTACTGGAACAGGAGGCCAGATGTTGTCCAAAGGGTCTCCTTTAGGGACCGTGAAACCTTTCATCCTGGAGGAGCTATGGTGCTTGGAATCCTTTCTGCGTGCCCCACTGGATCTCTCAGAACTCCCATCCTGGAGCCAGGAATGCTCTGGCTGCTCCTTCGCTGATCCTCCATGCTGCTGTTGCAGGCTCTGCTGCTGCCGCTGTGGAGAGGGCTGCTGTGCGTCCATTCTTGCACACGTGCCCCTGCCTGGCCGGCAGTCCTCCCTTAAGTAATAATGCTCACAGGGGATCCACCGGCCGGCATCTCCCGCAACCGACCCCCCGGCTTCTCCCGGGTGTAAAGGTCCCGGCCACGCCATCAGAGCGCGACTTCCTGATTCTGGCCGCGCTCTGACCACATGCCGGGACGCAGGGCTGTCGGCCACCATGCGGTGCTCGAGCCACGGATTCCTGCCTGCTCGCGGCCGAGACCCCATCGGCACCACCCGCGGCGCTTCCAGGGTCTGAAGCAGAGTCGTGCCCTGCCGCCGCCGACCGGCCCAGGATCCTCATCTTCTTTCTTCACCAGCGCTTGCAGGTAAAGGCTCCGCCCTACAAGGACAGGAAACCACTGATGCAGAGAGAGGAGCGGCTCTTTTTATCTTAAAGATTCCCTGTCCTTGTGGGGCGGATCCCTTCTCTCGTTGGTGCTGTCATGGGTGCTAGGAAAAAGTGACCTGGCAACATGATTCTTCAGGTTAGTATAATCACTGCAATACCAAAATTTGTATGTGGCAAAAAAAAAGTTCAGAAATTCAAAATTTGCACCGGGCTGATGTTTTTTATTGATACAATTTTGGGATAGATTCAATGGTTTTATTGTTTATTACTTTTTTAGCAACCATAAAAATGGTCTATGACTGCAAAAAAAAACCACACCATTCTGGCATGTCATGTCAATTTTTTTCTCATTACGCCATTTACTTATCAGGTTACCTAATTTTATGTTTTAATAGACTGATTTGACAACTCCGATACCATGTATGTTTAATTTTTTTTTTTACATTATTTTAGAGGTGTTACATTTTTAAAAACTTAATTTACTTTATTTTAGTCCCCTTAAGGCAGGGGTCTCAAACTCGCGGCCCGCGGGCCAACTGCGGCCCTCGGGACACAAGTTTGCGGCCCCCACCTCATGGGCCCTTGGTAAGGTATTTTGCGGCCCTCGGCTGGGATCTCACATGCGAGAAACACCGCATGTGAAATCCCAGTCACTGGTAGTACCGGTCATTAAGGTCATGAATATGGTCGCCACTCCTCTCATAGGCGTGCCGCCCATATTCATAAGCTTAATGAGCGATACCACAGAAAGATGTCGCCGGGCATACTCACCTCATCTCCTGCTGCTGCCCGCGCTTCCTGTCTCTGACACAGAGAGCAGCGCCGCTGAATGACGTCATCATTCAGCGGCCTGCTCTGTCAGAGTGAGGAAGCCCGGGCGCCGGTGATGCTGCGGACAGGTGAGATGTGGTGTGTGTGTGTATGTGTGTGTGTGTATGTACAGGTGAGAGGTGTGTGTGTGTACAGGTGAGAGGTGGTGTGTGTGTGTGTGTGTGCATGTGTATGTACAGGTGAGAGGTGGTGTGTGTGTGTGCAGGAGAGTGATGGGGAAAAAGCAGTGATGTGGAAAAGCAATGGGGAAAAACTGATGGGGAAAAGCAATGTGGGAGTAATGTGGAAAAACAGTGATGGGGAAAAGCAATGTGGGAGTAATGGGGAAAAGAAATGATGGGGAAAAGCAATGTGGGAGTAATGGGAAAAAGCAATGTGGGAATAATGGGGAAAAGCAATGTGAGAGTAATGGGGAAAAGCAATGTGGGAGTAATGGGGAAAAGCAATGTGGGAATAATGGGGAAAAGCAATGTGAGAGTAATGGGGAAAAGCAATGTGGGAGTAATGGGGAAAGCAATGTGGGAGTAATGGGGAAAAACAGTGATGGGGAAAAGCAATGTGGGAGTAATGGGGAAAAGCAATGTGGGAATAATGGGGAAAAGCAATGTGAGAGTAATGGGGAAAAGCAATGTGGGAGTAATGGGGAAAAACAATGTGTGGGAATAAATGGGGAAAAGCAATGTGGGAATAATGGGGAAAAACAATGTGGGAATAATGGGGAAAAACAATGTGGGAATAATGGGAAAAGCAATGTGGGAGTAATGGGGAAAAACAATGTGGGAGTAATGGGGAAAAACATGTGGGGAAAAAAAGCAATGTGGGAGTAATGGGGAAAAACAATGTGGGAATAATGGGGAAAAGCAATGTGGGAGTAATGGGGAAAAGCAATGTGGGAGTATGGGAAAAACAGATGGGGAGGAAAAACAATGTGATGGGGAAAAGCAATGTGGGAGTAATGGGGAAAAGCAATGTGGGAGTATGGAAGATGTGGAGAGGAAAAACAGTGATGGGAAAAGCATGTGGGAGTAATGGGGAAAAGCCATGTGGGAGTAATGGTGGAAAAACAGTGATGGGAAAAGCCATGTGGGAGTAATGGGAAAAGCAATGTGGGAGTAATGGGAAAGGAAAAAGCAATGTGGGAGTAATGGGGAAAAAATTAGTGATGGGAAAAGCAATGTGGGAGTAATGGGGAAAAAGAAAAGTGTGGGAGTAATGGGGAAAAGCAATGTGGGAGTAATGGGAAAAGCAATGATGGGGAAAAGCAATGTGGGAGTAATGGGGAAAAGCAATGATGGGAGTAATGGGGAAAAGCAATGTGGAAAAACAGTGATGGGGAAAAGCAATGATGGGAGTGATGGGGGAAAAACAATGATGGGGAAAAGCAGTGATGGGGAAAAGCAATGATGGGAGTGATGGGGAAAAGCAATGATGGGAGTGATGGGGAAAGCAATGATGCGGAAAAAGCAATGATGGGTGTGATGGGGGAAAAAGCAATGCTGGGGAAAAAGCAATGATGGGAGTGATGGGGAAAAGCAACGATAGGGTGATGGGGAAAAAGCAATGGGGGAGAATGAGCGCTGGGGGGAATGACTTCTTGCTGTTAACCAGTTAATGTTTTCTTGTCCACCACACTGCAGTGTCAAAAGAGGAAGGAAGCGAGACAGGCAGCAACATCGCATCAGAGAGCTCTTGACCTCGAAACAGAAAATCCTCAGATCCTGGTATTGTAACATAATATTAAGAATAATTCATTTAGTCGTGATAGCCTATTTCCACCTGTTTTGTAAGAGCTTTTCTTGTGGAAAACCTGATGCGGCCCAGCTTCACCCAGATTCTACCTCCAGCGGCCCCCGGTAAATTGAGTTTGAGACCCCTGCCTTAAGGGATTTGAACCTGTGATCATCTGATCGCCTATAATATATACGGGACTACCACAGTATTGCAAAAATCTTTGTCTCCTATGAATGAAGGGCACGGGTGTCTTTAGCAGACCCCTGGTTGCCATTTATGGCACCCCACAATCGCATTGCATGGGTGGAGAAGATGGTGTGGGGCAATTTGCACTTGGAACAGCACAAGTTCGAGCCGTGCTCTGTAAATGCTGCTCTCAGGGATTGACAACAGCAAGTTAACAGCCGCAGGTGACAGAGGCAGATGATGGCTGGATAACACAGCTAGTGTCTGCCTGCAATATGCAAGTTCAACTTCTGCTTCAAGACATACCAGTACATCATATGTTTAGAAGGGGTAAAGGAGCCGCTATTTTTGTACATATAAGTTGGTGGGTGGAATTACCAGATCTTAATTTACTTCAACGTCTATGAAAATAAAATGCAGACTGTTTAGCACCTTCACTGATGTTTAAAATGTATATCAAACTAATCCTTAAAGCAGTAGATTAGGGACAAAAAAAGAAATGAACAATATAAGAAACGAAGTACAAAAATCAGGAAAAATGTAAGCCCCGATTTGTTAAGCCTGTTCTGTATGCCAGTCTTAACGAAAAGATGCCCTGGAAATCAATATGATACAGGAAAGATATATATCTTTGTACCGTGTTAGCCAGTAGATAGAAAGATATTTAGAATTGAGAGTCCTCAGTGGTTGATACCTTTTAATGGCTAACTCTCTGATCACAGCACCATGGACATGAAATTACTAGTATTAAAAGATAACTTCAAATCTCAGAGAGACAGATGAGTCTGGGAGTATAAACTCATGACAACCTTTGACACACTCAGTGCAGGAATGAATGTGTCGCATGGATATATGTCTTTTTACATCAATTAAGGAACGTGCTCTTCAGAACTTGTGGGGGCATCACAACACAGAACCAGACCCCAATCAGAGGGCAATAAAACTTTCACACTCCTTATCTATGAACTGTTCCAATATTTATGGCCACAACTGTTTATCCCTCTCCCATAATGATGTTTCTGCTTCACGTCACTTGTCTTATCTATTGCGTTATTTCTGTGCCCTGTTCTGTATAAATATGTGACTTTTCAGATGTTGTATTAGTCTATGTCTGATGAAGAGACCTGAGTAGTCTGGAAAGCTTGCAAATTGTTACTATCTTTTCAGTTAGCCATTAAAAGGTATCAACCACTGAGGACTCAATTCTAAATATTTTTCTGGAAACCAATAAAAACTCAAAGAATAATGTTAGAGGTGCCACCTCAAAACCATTGTATATAAGTCTATAACCAACACAGGGAATATGCAGACCATTGAATAAAATGCAAAAATACAGAGTTAGAATAGGAGGATCTGAGGCTCCATAACACAGGAAGGACATAATCCACATGAAGCCACGGTGCAGAGGGTGAAACACGCATAGAGGCTTTTACCCCACATACGGAGCAAACAGAATAAAAGGTATTTTTGGGTGTTACATCCTATATTATCATTCATGAATGATGCAACACAGTTAAATCTCTTCATATATATGAAACAATATAATTTGTAGACATCCCTCTTATATTTCATTGCCGTGCACCAACGGTGGCCGCACTTACTAATACAGTATGCATAGATGTTCATTCTATGTTAAGATTTTATCAATTTTAGAACCTTATTCTCTGCTGCTGTTTGACACACGACCACTTATGGGGCTCCCTATGGGGGGATGTGTTTGCGTTATTCTACCTCTCGCTCTTCTACTTTATTGTATTCAACAATCTTTTTAAATTTTCTTTCATTATTATTTATCCGGCAATAATAAACATTGGTATTTTTACAAAGATGCTCCCAATTTATTAATAGGCACATCATTTTACTATTGCTGTGTGCCTCCATTAGAACTGTAACTGGGTGGTGTATATTTATGGAGTAAAATTTAAGCCACGTGCAAATTATGATGGATTGAAGGAAGGATGAGCTTCACCACAACCCTTCCTGCCCCATCTCCACCCACTTTGGCGGCATTGCCTGGGACTAAGTGTAGAACCACCAAAAGTCACAACATTGTTCAACAATTTCCGAGTTGTGCAAAAATATTGTAATATTTTGTTTGTGAGTTTTAAGCCCTGAAACCGGTGAAAACGACTTAATGTGAGTCTTAGAAATGCAAAGTCACACTCGCCATAAAATGCTACAGGATTCACATAAACCGAGTGTGCACCTGAGAGCAGTTCCGACATCTCGACAAAGTGCCTGGTATGAGATGTAATAACACTATCACTTGTGAAAAGTAAGTATAAAAATATTTTTTTAATCAAGTGAATTGGAGATAAACTTCAGCACTAAATGTGTAAAACTCTGGTGTTCGGCAGACGCAGATAGCAGATGATCGGTGGGATTGCTGGACCTCCACCGAACTCAAACTAACTACAGTACTTGCCCTCAATATATTTGGCCAAGAAAACTCCTTTAAACTCCACATCTTTGGAGGTATTGCCAAACTTAAATTCATACTCACAATAAGCTCCACATCTTCCTTCTTGATGGTAACTTTTGCTAATTCTTTTTCTCTGAAACAAAGAAGCATTTCTTTAGCAGATTACCCAACATAAGATTATCCTCCATCCTGAAAGCACATTATACCAATAGGCCATAACTAACGGCTTTGGTTATGATATCACAATTTCTCATTTAACCACAAAAAAATGGGAAAAGGAAGAAAAAAAAAACATTCAGACTGGGACAAGCATGTCACAATAACACGGGGACCACATAATATCAATAGTGTAGGTATAATATTTGAAGGTTTTTTTTTATTTTAGGCTTATTTAAGCATGGGTTATACCTTGCTGAGCGCCTACTGTAAAACACAATTGCTAAGCTAGCACTGTAACCTCTTCATAGTATAAATCATGGGGGTCCCCATCCTGAGGATATGCCATCATTCACCATTATAGAAAAATCCATTTAAAAGAACTTGACTAGTTAAAAAAAATATACACTGCTCAAAAAAATAAAGGGAACACTCAAATAACACATCCTAGATCTAAATGAATGAAATATTCTCATTGAATACTTTGTTCTGTACAAAGTTTAATGTGCTGGCAACAAAATCACACAAAAATCATCAATGGAAATCAAATTTTTTAACCAATGGAGGCCTGGATTTGGAGAGACCTCCAAAATCAAAGTGGAAGCAAGTCAAAATGTTAATCAAAATGAGACAAAATTAAAGTGGAAACAAGTTAAAATGATGCTCAGTATTGTGTGTGGCCTCCACATGCCTGTATGACCTCCCTACAACGTCTGGGCATGCTCCTGATGAGGTTGTGGAAGTTCTCCTGAGGAATCTCCTCCCAGACCTGGACTAAAGCATCCGTCAACTCCTGGACAGTCTGTGGTGCAACGTGACTTGATGGATGGAGCGAGACATGCTGTCCAGATGTGCTCAATCGGGTTCAGGTCTGGGGAATGGGCAAGCCAGTCCATAGTTTCAATGCCTTCATCTTGCAGGAACTGCTGACACACTCCAGCCACATGAGGTCTGGCATTGTCCTGCATTAGGAGGAACCCAGGGCCAACCGCACCAGCATATGGTCTCACAAGGGGTCTGAGGATCTCATCTCGGTACCTAATGGCAGTCAGGCTACCATGGAGGGCTGCGTGGCCCTCCAAAGAAATGCACACCCCACACCATTACTGACCCACTGCCAAACTGGTCATGCTGAAGGATGTTGCAGGCAGCAGATCGCTCTCCATGGCGTCTCCGGAATCTGTCACGTCTGTCACATGTGCAGAGTGTGAACCTGCTGCCTGCAACATCCTTCAGCATGACCGGTTTGACAGCGAGTCAGTAATGGTGTGGGGTGGGATTTCTTTGGAGGGCCACACAGCCCTCCATGTGCTCGTCAGAGGTAGCCTGACTGTCGAACAGCAGTGAGACATGCAGCTGTGGGGACTCAAACATATTATTCGACCACGCCGAAGTCACTTGGTCAGCACCTGAGCATGCTCAGATAACACCTTATCTAAGCACGTTCATTCATCACTAGCAGACATGGGAAAAGCTTACCCGCGTTGTGTACAAGCTGGAAGTCAAGATGCTGGGACTGGATATCCTCAGATCAGTCACCTTTTAAAATGATTTCTACAAGTTGTTTATCTTGCTATATTAAATATAGCTTGAAACTGGAAACCCCATTTAAAGAATACATACAATAAAGGTAATCTGTCATCAAGAGAAATGCCCCAAACTAATGTGTAAGTAGCTAAATAGGCATATATTCCAACTATGTAATCATGTCATTTCATTCAATTAATTTCAACCCCCCACACAGAACTAGGTGAAATCTGCAATGCAAATCCACAGAAACTTACATACAGCAGATTTAAAGAGACCCTGTCAGCAGGTTGTTCGACTCCAAAGTAACATCATCACAGTAAAGTACCTGTAATGATGATTAGAGAAAAGGGGAAATTGTCAGCTCACCCACGTGTAGACAGGGATCCGGAGCATGGAGTCCAGCAGTGCAGCAGGAACACAAATAGATAGGTATATTGTATTGTTGCAGACGTGTTTCAAACCTTGCAGATCTTAATCATTGCAAAGATTAAGAACCGCAAGGTTTGAAACGTGTCTGCAACAATAAAATATACAGTACCTCCACTCTGGGGACTAGTGGCATTATATGCCGATTTTTAAAGATTTATTAGTAAATTAGTTTTTCCTCATGATTGATTGTAATGAGGATTACATCCATACCTCGATATTTTAGGTCCATATCTCTGTTATTTCATAATCTATCGACATCCCAGATCCCTTGGGGTGGAGGATGCACAGTAATGTCCCAATGAAGTAGCAAGAGCTGGACCATCCACTTACACATGCGCCACCCCCAGAAACTATGGCACCTGCGTGAGATCTGATGCGAAGGAGCAGGTCACAAAGACTGACATCTCGTGCAAGCGACTAGATCGGATTTTAAAAGACACAAGGACGTTACCATGTCTGCGTCGACCCTGGAAATGACATATGCAAGATGTCGGCTGGGAAAGCAGTTCACAGAGAAGAGAGACCTGTCGGTCACAACCAGGAGGCCGGCATTGGGAGGAGAAAGAGGGCGAGAGGCCGGACAGCTGAATGTGCAGGCCAAACTCATTGCACAAGCGAGTTGATTTGAATACGAATTCACTAAAGGATTTTGAGACAACTAACACATGGACATATAATTAGTGATGAGCGAGTACACTCGTTGCTCGCGTTTTCCCGAGCATGCTCGGGTGATCTCAGAGTATTTTGGCGTGCTCGGAGATTTAGTTTGTCGACCAGCTGTATGATTTATGGCTGCTGGACACGCCTGAATACATGTGAGGATTGCCTGTTTGTTTGGGAGTCCTCACATGTATTCAGGCTGTCCAGCAGCCATAAATCAAACAGATGTGTCGACAAACTAAATCTCCGAGCACGCCAAAATACTCGGAGATCACCCGAGCAACGAGTGTACTTGCTCATCACTACATATAAGGGTATGGAAGTGATCATCATTACAGCTACTTTACTTTAATCACAATACTTTTCCAATCTAAAAATCTGCTGACAGGTTTCCTTTAAAAATCCACAATACAATCTCATTTAGGGGTGAAAAATCTACACTGAGGTTAAGAAAATAGAAATTCTGCAGCTGATGTGCCTGTGTGCAGTTACACTGATGACAAAAACTGAAGATTTTATTCTATAGTATCTTGTCATTATTTCATCATGCACGATGTAATCTGACAGTTTCCTTACACTTGTACATTGTGTAATATGTACAGGGGACACATCAGAATAATGGCAGTCGTGACTGTAGATTAGTAACAGTGATGATCTCACCGTTCTTGTTTGGCTTTCTGCTCCCTTGACCGCCTGTCTCCAATCACTGACATGGCCTAAAAGACATAATACAATCAAATCAAGGTCACACAGGGATGGCTCACTTCTCGTACTAGGCTGGAGCAGAATGGGATTCTATAAGACACGTACAACATTGTAAATACAGACCGGGTTTGATCTAACATCCAGGGGCACAACTAAAACCTGCCGATCCCACACCTGATCTAGTATATGTTAGAGATGGTAAGAGTTGTCAATGACATGTAATGACACCTCACATGAGCTGCAGAGCCAGTCAGGAACAAAAATCATTGAGCGGCTGTGGATGCGACATCCCAGTGTTCCCATTTATGTGGCAGACTTGCAAAATTCACAATGCAAAAAGAGCAATCCACTAAGTCTGCAGCAATATCAGCACCAAGTGCTGTGGATTTCACAGCTGTGAATTTTGTACTCCTTACAGTTTTACTGGCCTATCACCCCGAGTACTGTCAGATAGATGCAGTAGCTCCATAAGTGTAAAGTTAAAGAGGTTGTCTAGGATTATTTTTTCCCCATTCATGGGCTTGCAGATATTAAAATTAACAAAGAGAGGGCAGGAGCAGATGACCCTATTTTCGGACGAAAGATGGCATCACACTTAGACCAATGGAGATTCAGGAGAAAAAAGAAAATGAAAAGCGGCACTCACCACAAGATGCAATTTTAACAGTCCTTTATTTCAGAGAACATAACCAGAAGAGTGGTAGGCAGGTGGTGTGCGGGAGTGAATGACGGCCATTTCGCACTACAATTGGTTCACATGTGCAGTGATGCCTCAATACATTGGACCCGTAGAAGCATAGAGCGTTCACTCCTACACACCCCCGGTTTACAGCTCCTCCGGTCATGTTCGCTAAAATAAAGGACTGTTAAAATTGCAGCTAGTGGTAAGTGCCACTTTTCGTTTTTTTTTCTCCTGAATCTTCATGTGATTTTCTACTGTGGAGCACTGCCAATCAGCGCCGCATCAGGCAAGTTGTTATATATAAGAGGACTTTCAATGTGGATGAGATGTAGGGCTGGCACCCACATAACTACCCTTTCATATAAAACGGTTTACGCTCAGACCAATGTTATTCTGTTGGGACACTCACATTTCTATCCACAGACTGAGCCGCCATGTCTGAGTTTGATATGATATTCGGAACGTACTCTGCCATGTAAGACAATGAGTGTGTGGAAAACATAGGACCACACTCGGATGACATCTTACAGCAGTCCGATCTCCGCACATTGACACAAAGGAGAGATTTTGGTCTCCATCATTTCATCCAAGAGAGTCAGATCACACTATGATCAGAGTATCATTAGCACAATCGACCCGATCCTCTTGGATGAGATAATCTATGGTCATGTGACCCTGGCCTTATACTCACCTTCCTCCACTCCAGAGTCACACCGGTCTACGTGGAAGGCTGCAGCAGTGATGTCACAACTATAGCACACAAGACTGCTGCAGCCAATCACTAAGATCAATGACCCACACCATGTACATCAGCAGGGCCACTGACCCCAGTGATTGACGGCAGTGCTATTAGCGTGATGTCACTGTTTCTGTAGATCAAAAAAAAAAAGAGGAGAGAGGCAGCGCTGGACCCCCAGAGTGTAAGTAGAGAGTAAAGGGTATGCCACACTAAACAATATCGCTAACGGGATCGCTAAAAAACGTCACTATTTAGCGATCCTGTTAGCGATGTTGTTCAGTGCGGCAGCTTCCAGCGACGAGCTTCCTGCTGTGATCTCGCTCGTCGCTGGAATCGTTCCGGACCCTATTTTCTCGTCGGCGCTCCCGCTGGGTAAGTATCTAATCGCTGTGTGGCACCTTTTCTTAGCGATTTAGCAGTACTTTTGTACCGCTAAAGTCGTTAAGAAGATCGCTAACGGCGATAGCGTCGTTAACTATATCGCTAAATGTGGCCGCATTTAGCGATATAGAAACAATCCCGCTAGCGATCGCATTAGTATGCGTCGTTATTGTGATCGCTAGCGGGATTGTTTAGTGTGGCAGTACCGTTTTTTTTTGCCTGACTGGAACATTGGAGTAATAATCTCTGAAGGAGGAGGATCCCTCCAACACACTGCCTTAAAGAAAAGCTCTTTTGCTGCTCACAGCAGCCAATCACAGCAAAGCTTCCACTCTTATTCTGCTCTCGAGAAGTGGAAGCTGCGCTGTGATTGGTTGCTGTGGGCAGGCTGTTTGTAATGTCAGTACTGCTGTGAGCCCGGGGGCAGTAAGCAGCGCTGCTCACTATGGAGCCCGTGAGGCCACAGCCTGCTGCGCACTGTGGTTCCATCACACGTGTACGGAGAGTGCTTGTTCCCCCCAGGCTCAGCACATGGACCCTTCCCCTGTCAGCCTCTCACCGTCTCCAGGTTGGAGCTCTGGATCTCCTTCTCCTCCGCGTAGTCAGTGACTCTCTCCAGGTCGGCCGCCCCGCTGTCATGCTTGCGGTGTTTGTCCGTCGGCCGCTCGCTGCAGTTCTCCTCAGTCTCTAGCTCCAGCTCCACGTCCCCTTCTGCTGCCATGATTCCTCTGTCTGCCGGAAACTGACAGGAAGCTGAGCGTGGAATTGTACTTCCGGCAGCGGTGATCAACGTCACTTCCGGTGCTAGGGAAGCTGTGCTAGTGGTCGAGTGGTGAAGCCTCTATCGCCATATTGGAGACTGGCAGCTGTCATTCTACCTCTATTACAACTTCTCTGTAGTTAAAAGTTGTTGTTTTTCTCTCTTTTACAAATAAGATGATGTGTTTTCTTATTTAGATAACATTTATTTGCCAGTATAATTTATGTGTGAATCTATCGCACAAATACAGGTGACGCTCCCATAATGGCTGCCAGAAGCACCATAAGTTCCAGCAGAGCCCCATATCCAGTGCTAGCATGTCCTCATATTCAGTTAGAATGTCCCCATATTCAGTGCTATCATGTCCCCATATTCAGTGCTAGCATGTCCTCATATTCAGTGCTAGCATGTCCTCATATTCAGTGCTAGCATGTCCTCATATTCAGTGCTAGCATGTCCCCATATTCAGTGCTAGCATGTCCCATTTCATGTAGATGTCCTCATATTCAGTGCTATCATGTCCCCATATCCAGTGCTAGCATGTCCCCATATTCAGTGCTAGCATGTCCCATATTCAGTGCTAGCATGTCCCCATATTCAGTGCTAGCATGTCCCATATTCAGTGCTACATGTCCCCATATTCAGTGCTATCATGTCCCATATTCAGTGCTACATGTCCCCATATTCAGTGCTAGCATGTCCTCATATTCAGTGTAGCATGTCCCCATATTCAGTGCTACATGTCCCCATATTCAGTGCTAGCATGTCCCATATTCAGTGCTATCATGTCCCCATATTCAGTGCTAGCATGTCCCCATATTCAGTGCTTTGAATGTCCCCATATTCAGTGCTATCATGTCCCCATATTCAGTGCTAGCATGTCCCCATATTCAGTGCTAGCATGTCCCATATTCAGTGCTAGAATGTCCCCATATTCAGTGCTAGCATGTCCCATATTCAGTGCTAGCATGTCCTCATATTCAGTGCTAGCATGTCCCCATATTCAGTGCTAGCATGTCCTCATATTCAGTGCTAGCAATGTCCCCATATTCAGTGCTATCATGTCCCCATATTCAGTGCTAGCATGTCCCATATTCAGTGCTAGCATGTCCCCATATTCAGTGCTAGCATGTCCCCATATTCAGTTAGATGTCCCCATATTCAGTGCTAGCATGTCCCATATTCAGTGCTAGCATGTCCCCATATTCAGTGCTATCATGTCCCCATATTCAGTTTGAATGTCCCCATATTCAGTGCTAGCATGTCCCCATATTTGCTATTCCTTCATATGCTTCATGATCCAATTCATGAATGTCCTATTCGTGAGATGTCCTATAGTTCCATATAGTGCTCATCCTTGATGCCATCAGTGTAGCTATCAGTTGACCATCAGTGATTCTTCAGTGCTGTCTTGTGCAGCCTTTGTATTTTCAGTGTATCCTTTGCACTTCCATATTCTGTAGCCATTTAGTGAGGTCCATCGTGCTACTCCTTCGTGTCGCCATATCTGTAGCAGTCCTTCTTGTCATGTAGCCTATCAGTGCACTCTTCTGATCCATCATTGTGTCATCTAGCCTATGTGTGAGTCCTCAGTGTCAGCCTTTATGTAGCTCCATATGTAGATCCATTCTATGTCCTATTCTTAGTCCTATCGGATGCCTATCGTGTGAGTCCAATTGTACTCCATATCGTGTGTCCATTTCAGGGTTCTTCAGTCCATTCATGTTCCTATGTTATGTCTATCGTTGTCCATATTATCTCAGCCCATTTTGATTCCATAGTGTGTCCTATTCGTGTAGTCCATTCAGGCTGCAGTCCTTTGCTACATCAGTGTTGTCCTATTGTCTGTGCTATGTCTGTCCTTCGTATGTCCTTCGTGTTCTGCCCATCGAGTCCATATCATGTGTCCATATTCGTGTGGCCTCGTATGTCTTTCGTTGATGTCCCTTCTGCCTTATTCAGATGCCAAATGTCATCATGTCATTCATATCTGCTATCTGTCCCTATTCAGTGCTACATGTCCCAATTCAGTTCAGTCATGTCATTCAGTGTGCATGTCCATTCAGTGCACATGTCCATCGTAGATGTCCCATATTCAGTGCTACATGCTCATATTCATCCATTGTTAGATGTCCCCATATTCATGCTAGCATGTCCTCATATTAGCCTATCAGTGTCCCCATATTCAGTGCTAGCATGTCCCATATTCAGTGTAGAATCCCCATATTCATGCTACATGTCCCATATCGTGCTAGCATGTCCAATCATCGATTCTCAATTCAGTGTGCTTCCCATTCATCTAGAATGCCCATATTCAGTGCTAGCATTCCCATTCAGTGCTAGATGTCCCATATCAGTGCTACATGTCCCATATTATGTAATGCCCCTTCAGTGCTATCATGTCCCCATATTCATGCATGTCCTTTAGGATGCCCCAATCAGTGCAGGCATGTCCCATATTCAGTGCTAGCATGTCCCCATATTCAGTGCTACATGTCCCATATTATGTACATGTCCCCATATTCAGTCTAGAATGTCCCATTTCAGTTTCATGTCCATATTCCTTCTACATGTCCCATAGTGCTCATGCCCAATTCAGTTAGTGTCTATCAGTCCATTCCATCTAGCTGTCCCATATTCAGTTAGATGTCCCATATTCAGTTGCATGTCCAATGTCCATCAGTGTAGATGTCCATTTCATCTAGCATGTCCTATTCAGTGCTATCATGTCCCATATTCAGTGCTAGCATGTCCCATATAGTAGATGTCCATATTCAGTGATGTCCCCTATATCTAATGTCATTCATATTCAGTGTGATGTCCCATATTCAGTGTATATTCCCCATATTCAGTGTTAGCATGTCCCCATATTCAGTGCTAGCATGTCCCATTCAGTGCTAGATGTCCCATATTCAGTCTAGCATGTCCCATTTCAGTGCTACATCCCTATTCAGTGCTACAGTCCCATATTCATGCTGCATGTCCTCATATTCATGTTAATGTCCTATTCAGTGCTATCATGTCCCCATATTCAGTGCTAGCATGTCCCCAAATCATGCTCTTGTCCCCATATTCAGTGCTAGCATGTCCCCATATTCAGTGCTAATGTCCCCATATTCAGTGCTACATGTCCCATATTCAGTGCTACATGTCCCATTCAGTGCTACATGTCCTATATTCAGTGCTATCATGCTCATTTCATATCAGTGCTTTGTCCCTATTCGTAGATTCCCATATTCAGTGCAGATGTCCCTATTTGCAGAAGTCCCCATATTCAGTCTACATGCCCAATAGTCTACATGTCCCTATATCAAGCTATCATGTCCCCATATTCAGTGCTAGCATGTCCCATATTCAGTGCTAGCATGTCCCATATTCAGTGCTATCATGTCCCCATATTCAGTGCTAGCATGTCCCATATTCAGTGCTAGCATGTCCCTATTCATGCTAGCATGTCCCATATCAGTGCTAGCATGTCCTCATATTCAGTGCAGCATGTCCTCTATTCATTAGAATGTCCTCTATTCAGTGCTAGCATGTCCCATATTAGTGCTAGCATGTCCCATATTCAGTGCTAGCATGTCCCCATATTCAGTGCTACATGTCCCCATATTCAGTGCTAGCATTCCCATATTCAGTGCTACATGTCCCCATATTCAGTGCTAGCATGTCCCCATGTTCAGTGCTAGCATGTCTCATATCAGTGCTAGCATGTCCCCAATTCAGTGCTAGCATCCTCATATTCAGTGCTAGCATGTCCTCATATCCGTGCTATCATGTCATCATGTCCCCATATTCAGTGCTAGCATGTCCCATATTCATGCTAGCATGTCCTCATATCAGTGCTAGCATGTCCCCATATTCAGTGCTAGATGTCTCATATTCAGTGTTAGAATGTCCCATATTTAGTGCATTATGTCCCATATTCAGTGCTAGATGTCCCCATATTCAGTGCTAGCATGTCCTCATATCAGTGCTAGCATGTCCCTTCTTAGTCCCATTCATGTAGCATGTCCTATTCAGTTAGAATGTCCCAATTCAGTGCATTCAGGCATGTCCCCAATTAGTGCTAGCATGTCCCCATATCAGTGCTACATGTCCCATATTCAGTGCTAGCATGTCCCATATTCGTGCTAGAATGTCCCATATTTAGTGCTAGCATGTCCTCATATTCAGTAGAATGTCCTCATATCAGTAGAATGTCCCCATATTCAGTTCTAGCATGTCCTCATATCAGTGCTAGCATGTCCCATATTCAGTGCTAGCTGTCCCATATTCATGCTAGCAGTCCCATATCAGTGCTAGCATGTCCCAATTCAGTTAGAATGTCCCATATTCAGTGCTAGCATGTCCCCATATTCAGGCTAGCATGTCCCATATCAGTTAGATGTCCATATTCAGTGCTAGCATGTCCCAATCATAAATGTCAATTCGTGCTAGCATGTCCCATATTCAGTGCTAGCATGTCCTCATATTCAGTGTAGATGTCCCATATCAGTGTTAGATGTCCCCATATTCAGTGTAGATGTCCCATATTCGTGTAATGTCCCATATTCAGTGTAGAATGTCCCCATATTCAGTGTTAGAATGTCCCCATATCCAGTGCTAGCATGTCCCATATTCAGTGCTAGAATGTCCCCATATGCAGTGCTAGAATGTCTCCATATTCAGTGCTAGCATGTCCCAATTTTAGTGCTAGCATGTCCCCATATTTAGTGATAGATGTCCTCATATTCAGTTAGAATGTCCCCATATTCAGTGCTAGCATGTCCCCATATTCAGTGATAGCATGTCCCCATATTCAGTCTAGCATGTCCCATATTCAGTGCTAGCATGTCCTCATATTCAGTGCTACATGTCCTCATATTCAGTGTTAGAATGTCCCCATATTCAGTGTTAGAATGTCCCCATATTCAGTGCTAGAATGTCCCCATATCCATTCTAGCATGTCCCATATTCAGTGTTAGATGTCCTCATATTCAGTGCTAGAATGTCCCATATTCAGTGCTAATGTAACTCCCATATCCAGTGCTAGCATGTCCCATATTCAGTGCAAGAATGTCCCCATATGCAGTGCTAGAATGTCCCCATATTCAGTGCTAGCATGTCCCCATATTTAGTGCTAGCATGTCCCCATATTTAGTGATAGCATGTCCTCATATTCAGTGTTAGATTGTCCCCATATTCAGTGCTAGAATGTCCCATATTCGTGCTAGATGTCCTCATATTCAGTGCTAAATGTCCCCATATTCAGTGCTAGCATGTCCCCATATTTAGTGCTAGCATGTCCTCATATTCAGTGTAGAATGTCCCCATATCCAGTGCTAGCAATGTCCCCATATTCAGTGTTAGAATGTCCTCATATAGTGCTAGAATGTCCCATATTCAGTGCTAGCATGTCCTCATATTCAGTGCTAGAATGTCCTCATATTCAGTGCTAGAATGTCCCCATATTCAGTGCTAGCATGTCCTCATTTCAGTGTACAATGTCCCCATATTCAGTGCTAGAATGTCCTCATATTCAGGTAGATGTCCCATATCAGTGCTGAATGTCCCCATATTTGTGATGTCCTCCATTCAGTCATAATGTCCCCATATTCAGTGCTAGCATGTCCCCATATTCAGTGCTAGAATGTCCCATATTCAGTGTTAGATGTCCCTCATTATGCCCATTTCAGTGTAGAATGTCCCCATATTCAGTGCCTTTCAGTGTCCCCATATCCAGTGCTAGCATGTCCCATATTCAGTGTAAATGTCCCCATATCAGTGAGCATGTCCCATATTCAGTCTAATGTCTCATATTAGTAGAATGTCCCCATATTCAGTGCTAGCATGTCCCCATATTCAGTGTTAGATGTCCCCATATTCAGTGTAGAATGTCCCATATTCAGTGTAGAAGTCCCCATGTATTCCATGCTAGCATGTCCCATATCAGTCAATGTCAGTTCATGAGATTTCAGTGAGCATGTCCCCATATTCAGTGCTACATGTCCCCAATTCAGTGTTAGAATTCCTCATATTCAGTGTTAGAATGTCCCCATATATCAGTGCTACAGTCATATTCCCCATATTCAGTGCTAGCATGTCCCATATTCAGTGTTGAATGTCCCATAATACAGTTCTAGAATGTCCCAATTCACATAGTCTAGTCCCATATTCGTGCTGCATGTCCCATATTCAGTGTAGAATGTCCCATATTCAGTGCTAGCATATGTTCCCCATTTCAGTGCTATCATGTCCCATATTCATGTACATGTCCCATATTCAGTGTAGCATGTCCCATTTCAGTGCTAGATGTCCCCATATTCAGTGCTAATGCCCCATATTCAGTGCTAGCATGTCCCCATATTCAGTGCTAGCATGTCCCATATTCATGCTGCATGTCCCATATTCAGTGCTAGCATGTCCCATATTCAGTGCTAGCTGTCCTCATATTCATGTAATGTCCCATATTCAGTGCTAGCTGTCCCATATTAGTGCTAGCATGTCCATATTCAGTGCTAGCATGTCCATATCATGCTGATGTCCCCTATTCAGTGCAGCATGTCCCAATTCATGCTTAGATGTCCCTATCAGTGCTAGCATGTCCCATATTCAGTGCTAGCTGTCCTCTATCAGTGCTGCATGTCCCCATATTCAGTGCTAGCATGTCCTCATATTCAGTGCTAGCATTCCCTATCGTGCATGCTTGTCCCCATATTCAGTGCTAGCATGTCCCATATTCAGTGCTACATGTCCTCATATTCAGTGCTAGCATGTCCCATATTCAGTGCTAGCATGTCCTCATATTCATGTAGATGCCATATCTTATGTATATGCCCATATTCAGTGCTAGCATGTCCCCATATTCAGTGCTAGCATGTCCCATATTCAGTGCTGCATGTCCCATATTCAGTGCTAGCATGTCCATATCAGTGTAGAATGTCCATATTATGAATGTCCCATATTCAGTGCAGCATGTCCCATATTCAGTGCTAGCATGTCCCATATTAGTGCTAGCATGTCCCATATTCAGTGAGCATGTCCCCATATTCGTGTAGCATGTCCATTTAGTGCTAGAATGTCCCCATATTAGTGCTAGCATGTCCCATATTCAGTGCTAGATGTCCCATATTCAGTTAGAATGTCCCCATATTCAGTGCTAGCATGTCCTCATATTCAGTGTGCTATCATTGTCCCATATTCAGTGCTAGCATGTCCCATATTCAGTGCTAGCATGTCCTCATATTCAGTGCTAGCATGTCCCCATATTCAGTTAGATGTCCCATATTCAGTGCTAGCATGTCCCATATTCAGTGTAGCATGTCCCCATATTCAGTGCTAGCATGTCCCCATATTCAGTGCTAGCATGTCCCCATATTCAGTTAGAATGTCCAATATTCAGTGCTAGCATGTCCCCATATTCAGTGCTACATGTCCTCATATTCAGTGCTAGCATGTCCTCATATTCAGTGTTAGAATGTCCCCATATCCAGTGCTAGCATGTCCCCATATTAGTGTTAAAGAATGTCCTCATATTCAGTGTTAGAATGTCCCCATATTCAGTGTTAGAATGTCCCCATATCCAGTGCTAGCATGTCCTCATATTCAGTGCTGAATGTCCCATATGCAGTGCTAGATGTCTCCATATCAGTGCTAGCATGTCCCAATATTTAGTGCTAGCATGTCCCATATTAGTGATAGCATGTCCTCATATTCAGTTAGAATGTCCCCATATTCAGTGCTAGCATGTCCCCATATTCAGTGATAGCATGTCCCATATTCAGTACTAGCATGTCCTCATATTCAGTGCTAGCATGTCTCATATTCAGTGCTAGCATGTCCTCATATTCAGTGTTAGAATGTCCCCATATTCAGTGTTGAATGTCCCATATTCAGTGCTAGATGTCCCATATCCAGTGCTAGCATGTCCTCATATTCAGTGTTAGATGTCCCATATTCAGTGCTAGAATGTCCCCTATTCAGTGCTAGCATGTCCTCATATCAGTGCTAGCATGTCCTCATATTCAGTGCAAGATGTCCCCATATGAGTGCTAGAATGTCCCCATATTCATGCTAGCATGTCCCCATATTCAGTGTTAGAATGTCCCCATATCCAGTGCTAGCATGTCCCCATATTCAGTGTTAGAATGTCCCCATATTCAGTGCTAGCAAGTCCCCATATTCAGTGTTAGAATGTCCTCATATTCAGTGTTAGAATGTCCCCATATTCAGTGCTAGCATGTCCCCATATTCAGTGTTAGAATGTCCTCATATTCAGTGTTAGAATGTCCTCATATTCAGTGTTAGAATGTCCCCATATTCAGTGCTAGCATGTCCCCATATTCAGTGTTAGAATGTCCTCATATTCAGTGTTAGAATGTGCCCATATTTAGTGCTAGCATGTCCCCATATTCAGTGTTACAATGTCCCCATATCCAGTGCTAGCATGTCCTCATATTCAGTGTTAGAATGTCCCCATATTCAGTGCTAGCATGTCCTCATATTCAGTGTTAGAATGTCCCCATATCCAGTGCTAGCATGTCCCCATATTCAGTGTTAGAATGTCCCCTTATTTAGTGCTAGCATGTCCTCATATTCAGTGTTAGAATATCCCCATATTCATTGCTAGAATGTCCTCATATTCAGTGCTAGGCTAGCATGTCCTCATATTCAGTGATAGCATGTCCTCATATTCAGTGTTAGAATGTCCCCATATTCAGTGTTACAATATCCCCATATTCATTGCTAGAATGTCCTCATATTCAGTGCTAGGCTAGCATGTCCTCATATTCAGTGATAGCATGTCCTCATATTCAGTGTTAGAATGTCCCCATATTCAGTGCTAGAATGTCCCCATATCCAGTGCTAGCATGTCCTCATATTCAGTGTTAGGATGTCCTCATATTCAGTGTTAGAATGTCCCCATATTTGTGTAGCCCTGGTACACAATACCAGGAGGATGAGTGGAGAGGTAAAGGTTAAGTGTTCTTCATGTCATCATGTACCTTCAAACACGCCCAGTAGGGGTGTGGAAGGGAGAGATTTAGTTAGTCTGTGTCCGGACTTCAGAGTGAGAAGTCTGTGTTTTCCTGTCCTTGGACAGAGGAGAGTGTGTCCAGACTTAGGAGAGACAAGACGTCTTAGGGACTCTGCTCTATCTTCAGCTTAAAATTGTGGAGTCTAGTATAGGTACTTTAACGTACCCGAGCCTAGTCAAAGCTGTGCCCCACTGGAGACAGGCTGAAATATCTCCTGAGAACTGAGCAAGTCGAAGGGCAAAAGTGGAAGAAAGCAAGGAAGTGCTATAGGTGAAGAATACCTGCACGAATCTACCGGTTACTGGGGACCGAAGAATCATCTTTGTTTCAAGCAAGGTGACAATATAACCAGAAATCTACCGGACCCTAGGTCGCGGCGGATAAGCCCATACAGTCAGTACGTAACTGGGGTCAGAGGAAGTGAGGACCGTGAGTCAGTGCACGACAATATAGGAAATCACCTTTCTCACAAAAAAGGCTCCAACCACAACACTGATCAGGCAGAACAGCTAAAGATAAGCTGGAATTATAGAGAGGACTACGCTTCAAGCTGGTCGTACTCAGCTTCATTGGAGTTAAAGGAGGCCCCTAACTTGCTTAACCGTTTGCCTCAAAGCTCATCCTCCATCAACCCCATCAGCCTCCCTGGGACCTGCTTTACCATTCTGCAAGTAAAGGTATGGAAAGACTTTGACTGTGTGAGACTGAGTTATTACTGCATGCCTGCACAATCCCTACCTAACTACCGACCTGAGGGAAGAGTCCCACCTGTAGGGGACCCGTCATCTAGCTGCCTCACCATCCCCTCAGAGATCTACAGCAGCGCTGGTACTAATTACCAGAATACTACAGGTGGCGTCACGAACTGTATATAGTTATCCCCTGTAAATATTCCCAACAACAACATACGCCAGACCGCCCGGGCCACAGACCGAGCCACAGCTACCTGTGACAAAATCCCTATAGACTTCTACGGGCTCGGCTCTGAGTACCCCATTGCCCTGGTAACCCACAATTGTGGTGGCGGGTCGACACAACTTTGGCGTCACGAACAGGATACGAAACTCGCAGAATTGCGAGCCCTGCGTGCCTATGTAACTGTTTGAGTGAAAAAGACTGTTGCTGTTGTTTGGCGCTAAAATCCGCCATTTTGCCGCCATATTCGCGCCCTCAGGCGCTGGAGAAGAAGGTGGGCGTACCTGTAAAAGCGCGCTGTTGCCTGGCTCCGCCCCCGGCTCTGACTCATCGGCAGGTCCTGCGACAGGAAGTGAACGCTCTGACATCAGAGCGCCTGCGACGAAGGTCCTGTTCCCACTGCGGTGCCTGTGAAGTAGCAGCGTCTGAAACCGGTAGGCTCCGTTTAACCAAGGGGGCGCTAAGATGTCACAACAACCGGCTGACAGTGCGGCCCGGCCGGAGGGCTTAATCCCGCACCGTCTGGTATTGTAGCGCCAGATGGAGGCGCAGGCCCAGCACCTAGTCCGGTAGTCCCGATCATGCCACTAACGCTTCCATATATGCCTGGGGCGAAATGGCTTCCCCAGTACAGCGGTGAGCCAGGCACATTATCAGGCTTCAAGCGGAAGTTAAGCAGCCTATTGGAAATGTACTCCATTCCTGAGAAACAAAAAGCTGCTGTGTTAATAGGGCAGTTAACTGGCGCTGCTGAGAGGGAAGTGGAGACTTGGGATACCGTTGATCTGGAGTCGGTACCTGCGATTTTCCTTAAACTAAATGCCATATTTGAAGACCGCACAGAAACGGATCTCCGGATGGCCTTCTATCACTGTTCACAACAGCCAGGTGACAGCATCCGGGACTATGCTTGCCGATTGCAAGGAGCCCTGAAAGCACTCAAGCAAGTTAACAATTTAAATGCTCTCCATGAGAATAAAATGTTGAAAGAACAGTTTATACAGGGATTGAGATCCCCAGAGGAACGCAGAACTGTAAATTGGTGGTCCTTAGATCATCCGGATGCTACCTTTGATGCCCTAAAGGACATGGCAATAAAAGGGCTGCGGCCCCTGGGCAAACCTGAGGTGGCCACCCAACATCATCAGGGTGAAGTCACTCTGGAACCGGCAGTAACCCCCTTTTCCCCGCTAGTGGCTGAAGCCAAAGCGCAGGTGACACCTCCTAGTGAATTGGACTGTCTGCGCTCAGAGGTGCGCCAGCTGACTAAAAATCTGGCTGCTGTTATGAGTGCCCTGCAACTGCGGAAAGAAGAGGAAGGAAAAATCTTGCTAGCGGACTGCCAGAAGACGTCCGTGGATGCACCGGAGAAGAAAGAAGACGTCGCCCCCCCGGAGGAGGACAACGCCACCCCCAGGAGCAACCTCTGATCAACACCCTTCTCGTCGAGAGATCGTCTGTTTTCGCTGCAACCGAAAAGGTCATTTGTCTCCACAGTGTCCTTTAAACGGGCAGAACCTGGGTCCAAGGGCCAACACCCAGGAGAATACCCGCCAGGCCCCCTAGACTGGAACCGCAGGTATGTGGGCGGGCGACCCTACCTGTCCATTATTTTAGATGGGATTGCTGTTCCAGCATTGCTAGACACTGGGTCTCAAGTCACTCTTATACCTGATGCCCTATATACCAAGTACTGGTCAATGGACGATCTTAAACCCCGAGCCTTGACTTTACCGTGTATGCTTCTAATGGTCTTCCTGTAGAAGTACTTGGAACAAAATGTGTAGATGTAAAGGTGGGAAGAGAGGAGTTGAAAGACCAGGGACTTCTGGTAGTGAAGACTGTAAATGAGGAGAATGGTCTAAATATAATATTGGGTACTAATGTTATTGGTAATTGTTTGGAAGAAGTAGTGTTCTTGCTCCAACAGCTCGCTGAGATTGCCCGACCAAGGCAGAGAGGAGTCATCCAAAGAGAGATCCGGGCCCTGGTGTGTCAGCAACAAGCAAAGCTTACCGACGGCGAAATTGGTAATGTACGGGTCACTGACTCAGTTCCTATTGTGATACCCCCAATGAGTGAAATGATCATTTGGTGCAGGGCAGCCATAGGTCTGAGAGGACAGAATTACCAAGCTGTAGTAGAACCCCACCATTCAGAACATAGACCTACACTTATGACTGCTAGAGGAGTAGTAGAAGTGGTGAATGGAAGAGTACCTGTACGGCTTCTCAATTGGGGAGATGATGAGGTAAATTTACCCCGTTATGCAACCATTGCTAAACTTCATGCTGTCGATAATAATTCCATTCTCCCGG
Source organism: Oophaga sylvatica (assembly GCA_033576555.1). Classification (NCBI taxonomy): domain Eukaryota; kingdom Metazoa; phylum Chordata; class Amphibia; order Anura; family Dendrobatidae; genus Oophaga; species Oophaga sylvatica. Next base: position 424,845,808 of record JARQOD010000004.1, on the reverse strand, counting down.
CTGAGTCCTTAGACTCCTGTCAAATAGAGGAGGACAATGACCCAGCAACTCAGGTGGCGGAATGGTGTCAGCAGCTCCATGTTGGGACGGACACCACTCCCGCTCACCAGAAGCAAGGGGTATTACGGGTGGTGCATGAGTACGCCCAAGTGTTTAGCAAAAATCCACTTGATTTTGGGATCATTAAGGGAGTACAACATCATATCCCTACAGGCAGCCATCCTCCCATCAAAGAGCGGTATAGGCCCATACCTCCAGCTCATTATCAGAAGGCTAAAGAAATGTTGAATGATATGAAGAAAGCTGGGGTGATAAGGGATAGTTGTAGTCCCTGGGCAGCCCCTCTAGTTTTGGTTAAAAAGAAAGATGGTAGTATGAGAATGTGTGTGGATTACAGGCAGGTGAACCGCATAACACACAAGGATGCATACCCGCTACCACGCATAGAGGAATCATTAGCTGCTCTGAAAACGGCTAACTACTTTTCTACCCTTGATCTGACTAGTGGTTACTGGCAAGTGGCTGTGGCTGAGGAGGATCGTGAGAAAACGGCTTTCACCACCCCAATGGGGCTCTGTGAGTTCGACAGAATGCCGTTTGGACTCAGTAGTGCCCCAGGAACATTTCAGAGAGTGATGGAAAACTGTCTGGGACATCTCAATTTTGAAACCGTGCTGCTATACCTAGACGACGTTATCGTGTATTCCAAGACATATGAGGACCATCTGAAGCACCTGGCAGAAGTGTTTGAGTCCCTGTCCAGGTACGGGATGAAGTTGAAACCCTCAAAATGCCATCTACTCAAACAGAAGGTACAATACTTGGGGCACATCGTCAGTTCGGAAGGAGTAGCGCCGGACCCAGAGAAAGTCACTGCCATCCAGAAGTGGCCGGAGCCGAAGAACCTTAAGGAAGTGCGACAGTTCCTGGGACTAACGGGTTACTACAGGAGATTCGTGAAAGATTACACGAAGAAGGCAGCTCCTTTACAGGACCTCCTAGTAGGACAATCTTTAAAGAGCAGAAACCCTCCCTTTAATTGGGGTAAAGAACAGGCTGAAGCATTCCAAAAGATGAAAGAGATCCTGACAGGTGATGAGATCTTAACCTATCCTGATTACAGCCAACCGTTCCTGTTGTACACCGACGCCAGTAATGAAGGGTTGGGAGCCGTTCTCAGTCAGAAGCAGAATGGACAAGAAAAAGTCATCGCATATGCTAGCAGAAAACTCAGGCCAACTGAAAGGAATCCGGAAAATTATAGCAGCTTCAAGCTAGAGTTTCTGGCGCTGGTCTGGGCCATTACCGAAAGATTTAAGCACTATCTGGCCTCCAATAAGTTCACGGCGTACACAGACAACAACCCATTAACGCACCTGGAAACCGCCAAGCTGGGCGCCATGGAGCAGCGATGGATGGCTCGGTTGTCCAATTACCAGTTTACTATCAAGTACCGGGCAGGTCGAAAGAATGCTAATGCTGATGCGTTGTCCCGAATGCCGCATGACTCTGATACAGAAGAAGAATCGGACGACCTGGAAGAAATTGAGCTACCCGCGTTCCATCGAAATGGGGTAGTCCACGAGCATCAAGTCCACAGAAAGCAAAATGGTGCAACATTAAATCCTTTACCCCATCACAGCTGGAAAGAGACTCAGGACAGTGATCCAGTGGTCAGCCACATCAAGGAGTTGTTAAAGCAAGAAGGCTCCTCTTTGGAAAAGGATGCACCTATGCCCGCCAAGCTCCTGTGGAACGAGAGAAGCAGGTTGTTCCTGTACCGTGAGAAGTTGTGCAGAAGATACGTCAACCCCAGAACCCATGAAATGGTCTGGCAAATAGTGGTCCCAAAGACAGACGTCCCAATGGTGTTGGAAGCGTACCACGATCAAGCAGGACACTTTGGCTGGAGGAAGCTGGAGACCCTGTTGAGATGCCGGTTCTACTGGGTAGGGATGCGCAGCTCCATCGAGAGGTGGTGTCGGAACTGTGGACCCTGTGGTCTCAGAAGAAAGGACTACGGTAGTCAAAAGGCCCCCCTGCAACCTATCCGGACGACTCGTCCCCTGGAGATTGTGGCCCTGGACCACGTCAAACTGTCACCGAGTAGATCTGGATACTCATACGCCTTGACCATGGTGGACCATTACTCCAGATTTCTGGTAGTCGTTCCAGTGAAAGACCAGACTGCAGTGACGGCAGCGAAGACCTTTCAAGCAAGCTTCTGCAGACCGCATGGGTATCCGAGCAAGTCTTAACCGATCAGGGACCTGCTTTTGAAGCCGATTTATTCAAGGAATTCTGTCATATGTACGGGTGCAAGAAAATAAGAACGACACCATATCACCCTCAAACCAACGGTCTTTGTGAAAAGATGAACCATATTGTCCTTGACTTGTTGAGATCCATACCGTTGGAAGACAGGAATCGATGGCCGGATTTACTACCTGATTTGGTTGATTTGTATAATCATATACCTGTAAGCTCAACTAACTGCACTCCAGCCTATCTGATGAGAGCAAGGCCTGGAAAACTACCAATGGACCTAGAACTTGGAGTGGTAGAACCGGAGGCAGACGACGCTGTTGAAAACTGGGACGTCAATCGGCAAGAGCAATACAGAAGAGTACAAATCTGTGTAGAGGAAAGTCTTAATAAGGCACGGGAGAAACAGGAAGATGTTTACAACCGAAATGCTCCTGCCAAGCCTTTGATGCCTGGAGAGGTAGTATTAAAAAGAAAGAGGAAAATGCATAAACTGGATAATCAGTGGGAGCAAGAACCCTACGTCATACAAGATTCTAAGTACGACAACGGAAAAGTTTGTGTCGTCAGTAAAGACGGAGGAAAAACAATAACCACTGTGTCTAGAGACCATTTGAAACTATGTCCGGAACCCTTGAAACGTTGCGACAAGAACCCTGTCTTCAATCAAAGAGAGAAAAAGGAAGAGGTTATACACACAGATCTGGGAGATTTTCCTGCGGATTGGCCCCGACTGGGAGATGCTGTGATAATTCCAGTGTTGCAGTTTTATAAGCCACAAGAGGACGTTCTATCTCCAGTTGTGCCTGTAGTGCCAGTTGAACCCGCTCAGGAGTTACCCATTCCAGCAACACCTCAACCTGTAGAACCTCAAGATGGATCATCTGAAGCAGCGCCCCATACTATGGGATCCCCTGGTGAAGCTGACTCACACCGCCCAGCCATCAGTACACTTGCCAGATCCATGGAAAGATTAAGGCAGTTCTATGGTTTACCGTTTCATAGTACAGACAGATCGCAACTTGTTTTACCTGAAACTACACCACGTAGGTCAGAGAGAATCACAAAAGGGAAATTACCCATTAGATATCAGCAATAGTTATGACGAACTGATGTAAATATATTGTGAAAAGTCTATATATATAAATGTGTTTTTCCCTATTAAGCTTCGTTTAACAATGGACTCAGAGGCTGAGGACTGAGCCAGCCCAAAAACTGTATCCTGTAAATAGTTGCACTAAAGTGCCTTCTTAATGGTTTCACATGAAACCTTGACTCACCTCTGAACCAAAAACCCGTGTGGTGTGGCACTGAGTGAGGTCTGCATTTGGATGTCCTGCAGCCCACCCAGGACCCACGTTGAAGGTTTGGTGCGGGTCCTTCACAAGTATCTTGTATATCTATTTATTGAAAATGCTATTTGATACTATTTGTATTAAAGTTTGTAACGTTTAAAGTATTCTTACCTCCCGGATGGGAAGATGTTATTGTTCCAAATGTTATTGCATAAACAAAATTTTTCTGTCTTTTGTATTCCACAGCCCGGGAGTGCTGTCGTTTACCATGGGGGAATGTGTAGCCCTGGTACACAATACCAGGAGGATGAGTGGAGAGGTAAAGGTTAAGTGTTCTTCATGTCATCATGTACCTTCAAACACGCCCAGTAGGGGTGTGGAAGGGAGAGATTTAGTTAGTCTGTGTCCGGACTTCAGAGTGAGAAGTCTGTGTTTTCCTGTCCTTGGACAGAGGAGAGTGTGTCCAGACTTAGGAGAGACAAGACGTCTTAGGGACTCTGCTCTATCTTCAGCTTAAAATTGTGGAGTCTAGTATAGGTACTTTAACGTACCCGAGCCTAGTCAAAGCTGTGCCCCACTGGAGACAGGCTGAAATATCTCCTGAGAACTGAGCAAGTCGAAGGGCAAAAGTGGAAGAAAGCAAGGAAGTGCTATAGGTGAAGAATACCTGCACGAATCTACCGGTTACTGGGGACCGAAGAATCATCTTTGTTTCAAGCAAGGTGACAATATAACCAGAAATCTACCGGACCCTAGGTCGCGGCGGATAAGCCCATACAGTCAGTACGTAACTGGGGTCAGAGGAAGTGAGGACCGTGAGTCAGTGCACGACAATATAGGAAATCACCTTTCTCACAAAAAAGGCTCCAACCACAACACTGATCAGGCAGAACAGCTAAAGATAAGCTGGAATTATAGAGAGGACTACGCTTCAAGCTGGTCGTACTCAGCTTCATTGGAGTTAAAGGAGGCCCCTAACTTGCTTAACCGTTTGCCTCAAAGCTCATCCTCCATCAACCCCATCAGCCTCCCTGGGACCTGCTTTACCATTCTGCAAGTAAAGGTATGGAAAGACTTTGACTGTGTGAGACTGAGTTATTACTGCATGCCTGCACAATCCCTACCTAACTACCGACCTGAGGGAAGAGTCCCACCTGTAGGGGACCCGTCATCTAGCTGCCTCACCATCCCCTCAGAGATCTACAGCAGCGCTGGTACTAATTACCAGAATACTACAGGTGGCGTCACGAACTGTATATAGTTATCCCCTGTAAATATTCCCAACAACAACATACGCCAGACCGCCCGGGCCACAGACCGAGCCACAGCTACCTGTGACAAAATCCCTATAGACTTCTACGGGCTCGGCTCTGAGTACCCCATTGCCCTGGTAACCCACAATTGTGGTGGCGGGTCGACACATATTCAGTGTTAGAATGTCCCCATATCCAGTGCTAGCATGTCCTCATATTCAGTGCTAGAATGTCCCCATATGCAGTGCTAGAATGTCCCCATATTCAGTGCTAACATGTCCCCATATTTAGTGCTAGCATGTCCCCATATTTAGTGATTGCATGTCCTCATATTCAGTGCTAGAATGTCCCCATATTCAGTGCTAGAATGTCCTCATATTCAGTGCTAGAATGTCCCCATATTCAGTGCTAGCATGTCCTCATATTTAGTGATTGCATGTCCTCATATTCAGTGTTAGAATGTCCCCATATTTAGTGCTAGCATGTCCCCATATTTAGTGATTGCATGTCCTCATATTCAGTGCTAGAATGTCCTCATATTCAGTGCTAGAATGTCCTCATATTCAGTGTTAGAATGTCCCCATATCCAATGCTAGAATGTCCCCATATCCAGTGCTAGCATGTCCTCATATTCAGTGTTAGGATGTCCTCATATTCAGTGTTAGAATGTCCCCATATTCAGTGTTAGAATGTCCCCATATCCAGTGCTAGCATGTCCTCATATTCAGTGCTAGAATGTCCCCATATGCAGTGCTAGAATGTCCCCATATTCAGTGCTAGCATGTCCCCATATTTAGTGCTAGCATGTCCCCATATTTAGTGATTGCATGTCCTCATATTCAGTGCTAGAATGTCCCCATATTCAGTGCTAGAATGTCCTCATATTCAGTGCTAGAATGTCCCCATATTCAGTGCTAGCATGTCCTCATATTTAGTGATTGCATGTCCTCATATTCAGTGTTAGAATGTCCCATATTTAGTGCTAGCATGTCCCCATATTTAGTGATTGCATGTCCTCATATTCAGTGTTAGAATGTCCCCATATTCAGTGCTAGAATGTCCTCATATTCAGTGCTAGAATGTCCTCATATTCAGTGTTAGAATGTCCCCATATTCAATGCTAGAATGTCCTCATATTCAGTGCTAGCATGTCCTCATTTTCAGTGTTAGAATGTCCCCATATTCAGTGCTAGAATGTCCTCATATTCAGTGCTAGAATGTCCTCATATTCAGTGCTAGAATGTCCTCATATTCAGTGTTAGAATGTCCCCATATCCAGTGCTAGCATGTCCCCATATTCAGTGCTAGCATGTCCTCATTTTCAGTGTTAGAATGTCCCCATATTCAGTGCTAGAATGTCCTCATATTCAGTGCTAGAATGTCCTCATATTCAGTGTTAGAATGTCCCCATATTCAGTGCTAGAATGTCCTCATATTCAGTGCTAGAATGTCCTCATATTCAGTGTTAGAATGTCCCATATCCAGTGCTAGCATGTCCCCATATTCAGTGCTAGCATGTCCTCATTTTCAGTGTTAGAATGTCCCCATATACAGTGCTAGAATGTCCTCATATTCAGTGCTAGAATGTCCCCATATTTAGTGCTAGCATGTCCTCATATTCAGTGCTAGAATGTCCTCATATTCAGTGCTAGCATGTCCTCATTTTCAGTGTTAGAATGTCCCCATATTTAGTGATAGCATGTCCTCATATTCAGTGCTAGAATGTCCTCATATTCAGTGCTAGAATGTCCCCATATTTAGTGATAGCATGTCCTCATATTCAGTGCTAGAATGTCCTCATATTTAGTGCTAGCATGTCCTCACATTCAGTGTTAGAATGTCCCCATATTCAGTGCTAGAATGTCCTCATATTCAGTGCTAGAATGTCCCCATATTTAGTGATAGCATGTCCTCATATTCAGTTAGAATGTCCCCATATTCAGTGCTAGAATGACCCATATTCAGTGCTAGAATGTCCCCATATTCAGTGTTAGAATGTCCCCATATTTAGTAATAGCATGTCCTCATATTCAGTTAGAATGTCCCCATATTCAGTGCTAGCATGTCTCATATTCAGTGCTAGCATGTCCCCATATTCAGTGCTAGCATGTCCCCATATTCAGTTAGAATGTCCCCATATTCAGTGTTAGAATGTCCCCATATCCAGTGCTAGAATGTCCCCATATTCAGTGTTAGAATGTCCCCATATCCAGTGCTAGCATGTCCCCATATTCAGTGTTACAATGTCCCCATATCCAGTGCTAGCATGTCCCCATATTCAGTGTTACAATGTCCCCATATTCAGTGCTAGTGTGTAGCCCAGCTACGCAGGCACACATGAAAATCCAGGAAAGTACACTGGAAGGTAACAGCCAAAGCTTGATATGCATTCACTCATGTCACTCACATTAAGACACACCCATAGGGGTATATAAGTTTGGTGGGTGTCAGCATAGAGAGAGTCAGTTTCCTGTCTTCGGACAGAGGAGTTTGTTTCCTGTCTTCGGACAGAGGAGTCACCTTCCTGTCTTAGGACATAGATTCAGTCAGTTAGCTCCGGGAGGCTCAGGAGTGAGTCATCCCTTGGATAGTTACCTGTCTGAGTTAGTCAGTCAGATTGGTTTTCCTGCTGAGTTCAGAGCAGAGACTTCAGCCGCCTGTCCCAGGACAGTGAAGTTCAGTCGACAGAGGTCCTGGACTAGGAGAATACTGAGAGCTGCTCAGCGAGCCCAAACAGGGAATCTGTGATTCGACTTCTATGCAGCAGTGCTTATGTTAAGAGCGGAAAGCAGGGCGAAGGGCACAGTGGAGAAGACAGAGCAGTGCCTTAGGTATTGGATTACCTGCACTAAATCACCGGTCACTGGGGACCGAAGCGTCACTATTGTTTCAGGCATAGTGACAAGAAAACCAGAGCCATCTTGACTACAGGTCGCAGAGAGCAGCCCAAAGTGTCAATACGTAACCGGAGTCAGGTGGAGCAGGGACTTTGAGCCTGATCAGCAAAAGTAAGGACTTAGTTTCATCATTAGAAGGCTCCACCACAACGTTGGCCGGGCAGTACAGCTACAGAGAAAGCTGGAGAATTTAGAGTTAACTTCGCTTCAGGCAAGTTGGACTCACATTATATGGAAGTTAAGGAGGCCTCTAACCTGCTCGGCTGCTACCTGAAAGTGCACTCTCCACCCCGACCAGCTTCCCGGGACCTGCTTGAACCACCATCAGTAAAAGGTATGAAAAGAAGCTGCATTGTGTTTGGCTGAATTCTTACTACACCCTGCATCATCACCACCATAGACTTCCAGGGACACGTCTCACCTGTGGGAGACTTACTATCAAGCTGCCCCATAACATCCCCTGTGAAGACCCTTACAGCTGCGCTGGTACAAATTACCAGAAACCACAGGTGGCGTCACGAACTACCTAATAATCCCCTGTAAATACCCCATCGCATTGACTGCCAGGGCCACGGACTGAGTCACCGCTACCAGTGACAACTCCCATAGATGCCCATGGGCTCGGCTCCGAGTACCCCATAGTCCTGGTATCCACAATTGTGGTGCGAGTCAAACAAAACTTGGCGTCCCCGAACAGGATTCGAAACTTACAAGATTGTAAGCCCTGTATGCCTAGATCGAACTGTTTGCTGTATGTCACTATTGGTGCCAAAATACCGCCATTTTGCCGCCAAGTTGGCGCCCTGAGGCACTGGTGAAGAAGGTGGACGTGCATTCGTGGGCGTGCACCCCCCTAAGGCGCGAAAGATATGGCCGCCCTCTCCAAGGCCTATTACAACGTGAGATTCAGCCCCACTGCTAAAGAAATACGCCTCCTCTTCATCCTCTATGCGAAGAGGAGGAGACGCAAATCCGCCTCCACGGAAAGGACGAGAATGTTCCTGTGGGATACCACAGTGAGACCTGGGACGAGGTGGCAGAAGGACAAGAGCAGCTATGCAGTGGAGCAGTGGAGCACAGGCCCTGCTCCCCGGAGAAGCTGTTGTTTGAACCAGAGCCATCCCTACTACAGAAGCTTCAGCAAACTATGCTGGAGCTGCAGATGGAGAATGCAGTGCTCAGAAGATTAATCCAGCGTCATGCAGACTTGCAGGAGACAGAGAGACACTGGCGTGCCCAGATACAGCGGCTGCTGGGGGACGCAGTGCTCTCTCCCACAAGCATAATGCCGTCTCCTGATTTCCCAAGTTCCCTGCTGAAGAAAGCTGAAGGAAAACCGGAGGCTGCCCCCAAAGTGCTGTACCTGATCCCACCGATGCAGAGGTGGAGGAGAAGGAGGCTGAGGAGGTCCTGCCCGTTCCGGAGTGCCAGCCAGGCAAGGAGGCCGCAGCAGATTACAGTCCCCCGGTAGGGACAACCGGAGGAAACCCAGCCGTCTGTGATGGAGCAGCGACAGCAGCAGGTTAGTGCGTCCCCAACTGAGCCATTGTGCACACCTGCTTCCTGCTCTGCATCACACCAGCATTGTGCATCGGCATCGCCCCCTGCGTACACCTCCGTATCGCAATCTGCATCCCAATCTACATCGCAAACTGCGGTTACAGCTGAATCGCCCCCTGCTACGCAAACAGCGACGCAATCGGCGTCCCACAAAGAGGAAGCACCCGGCGTGCCCCTAGCGGTTCGCACAAGGACTGTAGCGACCCAGACATTGATAGCAGGTCACGACCTGTTTGTAATGCGCTCTAAAGAGCATCGCGTTGTTCCAGCCCCAGGTGTGGAAGATGTAGTTGAAGTCAAGAAAATGTGAAGACCGGTAGGATCCAGACAGGGGTCTACCGCATACAATAGTGTATAAAGTTGAGAAGGAAAGTTCGCATAATTGCACTTGAAATGTATGTAATGTTTACATAAATTGCCATTTTTGCACTTTAGTATTATTGTATACTGATGTTTGATATATGGAGTAGAATACCCGGCTGGGTACCAGAAAGAAAGATAAGAAAAATGATGTTTACCTATTTTGCATAGTTTTGCATAGAATACCCTGGTTGGGTAAAGTGAGTTATTGAAATACAATGTGAATATTGAAGTGAAATATATATATGTGTCCTTAACCAAGTCATGGACTGAGAGGCTGTGGACTGTGCCAGCCAGAACTTATCCTGTAAATAGTTGCGCTTCGGTGCATTATATTGGTTTTACACGAAGCCACTATTACATATCTACCTCAGAAGAAAAACCCGTATGGTGGGGCCCAGAGTGAGGTCTGCAATAAAGTCCTGCAGCCCACCCAGGACCCACGTGGGAGGTTTTTGGTGCGGGTCCTCCACAAGTATCTTGTATATATGAACACGTTCGATGTTTTGATACTTTTGTATTTTCTTACTGTACATATTGTAACGTTCAAAAATCCTTACCTCCCGGATGGGAAGAGTTATAATGTTTATTGTTAATGCAAAACAAAATATTCTTTTTGTCTTTTACAGCCCGGGAGTGCTGTGTTTTACCAAGGGGGGATGTGTAGCCCAGCTACGCAGGCACACATGAAATCCAGGAAAGTGCACTGGAAGGTAACAGCCAAAGCTTGATATGCATTCACTCATGTCACTCACATTAAGACACACCCATAGGGGTATATAAGTTTGGTGGGTGTCAGCACAGAGAGAGTCAGTTTCCTGTCTTCGGACAGAGGAGTTTGTTTCCTGTCTTCGGACAGAGGAGTCACCTTCCTGTCTTAGGACAGAGATTCAGTCAGTTAGCTCCGGAGGCTCAGGAGTGAGTCATCCCTTGGATAGTTACCTGTCTGAGTTAGTCAGTCAGATTGGTTTTCCTGCTGAGTTCAGAGCAGAGACTTCAGCCGCCTGTCCCAGGACAGTGAAGTTCAGTCGACAGAGGTCCTGGACTAGGAGAATACTGAGAGCTGCTCAGCGAGCCCAAACAGGGAATCTGTGATTCGACTTCTATGCAGCAGTGCTTATGTTAAGAGCGGAAAGCAGGGCGAAGGGCACAGTGGAGAAGACAGAGCAGTGCCTTAGGTATTGGATTACCTGCACTAAATCACCGGTCACTGGGGACCGAAGCGTCACTATTGTTTCAGGCATAGTGACAAGAAAACCAGAGGCATCTGGACTACAGGTCGCAGAGAGCAGCCCAAAGTGTCAATACGTAACCGGAGTCAGGTGGAACAGGGACTTTGAGCCTGATCAGCAAAAGTAAGGACTTAGTTTCATCATTAGAAGGCTCCACCACAACGTTGGCCGGGCAGTACAGCTACAGAGAAAGCTGGAGAATTTAGAGTTAACTTCGCTTCAGGCAAGTTGGACTCACATTATATGGAAGTTAAGGAGGCCTCTAACCTGCTCGGCTGCTACCTGAAAGTGCACTCTCCACCCCGACCAGCTTCCCGGGACCTGCTTGAACCACCATCAGTAAAAGGTATGAAAAGAAGCTGCATTGTGTTTGGCTGAATTCTTACTACACCCTGCATCATCACCACCATAGACTTCCAGGGACACGTCTCACCTGTGGGAGACTTACTATCAAGCTGCCCATAACATCCCCTGTGAAGACCCTTACAGCTGCGCTGGTACAAATTACCAGAAACCACAGGTGGCGTCACGAACTACCTAATATCCCCTGTAAATACCCCCCATCGCATTGACTGCCAGGGCCACGGACCGAGTCACCGCTACAGTGACAACTCCCATAGATGCCCATGGGCTCGGCTCCGAGTACGCCATAGTCCTGGTATCCACAATTGTGGTGCGAGTCAAACAAAACTTGGCGTCCCCGAACAGGATTCGAAACTTACAAGATTGTAAGCCCTGTGTGCCTAGATCGAACTGTTTGCTGTATGTCACTATTGGCGCCAAAATACCGCCATTTTGCCGCCAAGTTGGCGCCCTGAGGCACTGGTGAAGAAGGTGGGCGTGCATTCGTGGGCGTGCACCCCCCCTAAGGCGCGAAAGATATGGCCGCCCTCTCCAAGGCCTATTACAACGTGAGATTCAGCCCCACTGCTAAAGAAATACGCCTCCTCTTCATCCTCTATGCGAAGAGGAGGAGTGATAGCATGTCCTCATATTCAGTGTTAGAATATCCCCAATTCATTGCTAGAATGTCCTCATATTCAGTGCTAGCATGTCCTCATATTCAGTGATAGCATGTCCTCATATTCAGTGTTAGAATGTCCCATATTCAGTGTTAGAATGTCCCCATATTCAGTGTTAGAATGTCCCCATATTCAGTGTTAGAATGTCCCCATATCCAGTGCTAGAATGTCCCCATATCCAGTGCTAGAATGTCCCCATATTCAGTGCTAGAATGTCCCCATATTCAGTGCTAGGATGTCCCCATATTCAGTGCTAAAATGTCCCCATATCCAGTGCTAGCATGTCCCCATAATCAGTGCTAGAATGTCCCCATATTCAGTGCTAAAATGTCCCCATATCCAGTGCTAGCATGTCCCCATATTCAGTGTTAGAATGTCCCCATATACAGTTCTAGCATGTCCCCATATCCAGTGCTAGCATGTCCTTATATTCAGTGTTAGAATGTCCCCATATTCAGTGCTAGAATGTCCCCATATTCAGTGTTAGCATGTCCCCATATCCAGTGCTAGCATGTCCCCATCTGATTCATGAGACTCGCAGGCAATCTGCCCCACCAAGCAAATAGGGACAGGGGAATAAGACGCCTCTGGGTGAACATTTTTTCTGCTAGAACAAAGAATCCTATATGTTATAAATTTGAAGATGCTTGACAATTTCTTTGCTCGGTTATCTGCCCTTGGGGTATATTTGGGGCACTGCCATACACATTGGCTGGTCAACTGATCCTCCGGAATCAGCAGGCCTGGTCAATCTAAGGATCGATCATCAGTATACAAGTCCCTGACAAACACTTTACATTCCTTTAGTCCATATAGAATGCAATAAGGTTTGGACCCTGGATAGAAGATATTATTTAATGTTAATTTTCTGCTGTCCACAGATCAAAAAATGCCCTATCTCCACAATATCTAAATATATGTAAAACGTCACTTTTATATTAAAGCAGTGTGCAAGAAAGACATTTGCCAACACATGGTATCAAATCCAGTGATCAAAATATATAAAAATAGAATTGTTTTCTTAATTAGCAAAAATGAACAACATGCATTTAAAATCTATCAAAATTGCAATAAAGTGAAAAATCACCAAAACGGTGTCTACATAATATTTGTGGAGGCCCAAACCGTCACCCTAAATAAAGTAAAAGAACCAGGTCAAAAATGGTTAGTTTTCACCCTTAGGCTATGTGCACACGTTGAGTATTTGCTTGGAGAAATTTCTGCAAGGTTTTCTGCATCTCTAGGCAGCAAAAATGCACGTTTTAGATAGTTTTGCTATGGTTTTGTATGCGGTTTTTGCATATGTTTTTGAACAGCAATGAATGCTTTTTTTGAGAGAAATAAAGATATTTTGTGATATAATTTCTTGGTTCAACACCTTCTCCATTCTAAATCAGTGGCATCAGGGTAATGGGATTAGGGGTTGGTGTCAGCAGCTGCCCCTAAAGCCCCCGTCTCACACAGCGATCTCGCTGCTGAGTCACTAGTTTTGTGACGCAGCAGCGATCTCCCCAGCGATATCGCTGTGTGTGACATTCAGCGACGATCAGCCCCCCTGCTGGGTATCGCTGATCGTCGCTAAATGTCCTGGACATTTTTTTGATCGCTGGTTCTCCCGCTGACAGGCACGCATCGCTGCGTGTGACAGGCGGGAGATCAGCGATCCGCTGGTAACCAAGGTACACAGCGGGTTTCCAGGCGCGGGGCTGTGCCTAGAAACCCGCTGTGTACCTTGGATACCAGCGCCCTGATGCAGGGAGCTGGTAACCAAGGTACACAGCGGGTTTCCAGGCACCGCGCAGCGCCTGGAAACCCGATGTGTACCTTGGATACCAGCTCCCTGTATCAGGGCGCTGGTATCCAAGGTACACTGCGGGTAACTAAGCGATGTTACCCGCAGTGTCGCTGTGCTGATCGCTGCCTGAGCTGCCTGTTTGGCAGCTCAGCAGCGATCATGTAGCGATACACCAGCGATCCTGACAAGTGCATATCGTTGTTGGGATCGCTGGTGTATCGCTATGTGAGACCCAGGCCTAACACCAAGCCCTAGGTTTAGTAATGAAGAGTTGACACCCTCATTACTAAACCTGTAAATAAAGAGTTAAATAAACACCCACACACACATTGTCACTAGCTTATGTAGGAGCATACCTGTACATGTAGAATGAACCTACATAGGCTGTAACCAATCAGCAACAGACACAAATCAGCGTGCACCGCGATACCTGCTAATTTTTACAAAAAATGAAAAAAAAATTGCATGGGCTTCCTTGTAATTTTCATAACCAGCAGAGGGAAAGCCGACAGCTGAGGGCTGATGTTAATATTTTGGGAAGGAGCCAACAGCCATAAAGGTTCCCAGGCTAGTAACATCAGCTCACATCTGTTTGTTTAGCCTTTACTGGCTAATTTACAGGGGAACCTCAGAAAAAAATTGACGTAGGTTCCCCCTATAAAATCTAACCAGCAAAGGCTAGGCAGACAGCTGCGGGCTGATATGAATAACATAAGAAGGGGCCACAGTTATTGCACACTCCTAGACTAAAAACATCAGCTCTCAGCTGCCCCAGAAATGCCACATCCATTATATGCCGCAATTCTGGCACTTAGCCTTGCTCTTCTCACTTGCCCTGGTGCAGTGGCAAGTGTGGTGATGGTTGGGTTGATGTTAGGTGACATCAAGCCCAGAGGTTAGTAATGGAGAGGCGTCTATAAGAAGTCCCCATTACTAAATCCAGTAGTCAAATTGTATTAAAACACACACGAATAAGGTTATAAGCAGCGACACGCCTTGGGCTCAGCAGGCATATGTGATACTTCCCACTGGTAAACACTTTTGTATTTTTTGTATTTTATTGATCTTTATATGACTTTCAGTATGAGCAATGTATTTTATTGACTTGAGTCTGCATGTTTTCTCGTGTTGAGCCTTGTTCAATTCATTGCGTTGCCATTATCCAGCACAATTCACTGTTACATGTATACATGCACTTTCTTGTGCATGTTATTTATTTTGTTGCTGGATTTTCTTTGCATGGGGCTTGTATTTAATTGAAAAAAAATCTTAGTTCACATATACATATATATATATTTATTTCATACAAATTCTTTTTGCTCCTGTGAATTATATTCATGTCTGGATAGTACCATCTATATTTACATTTTTTATCCATTCATATGACATGGCACATTTAGGCCTCTTTCACACATCCGTTTTTTTGTATCAGGCATGATCCGGTGTGTTGCTAAAAAAAACGGATCCGGTACCGGATGCGTTTTTTTTACCATTGACTTTCATTAGCGCCGGATCGTGCCTGATGTCATTGCGTTGTATCCGTTTTTGTCCGGATCCGGCGGAAATGTACATTCCGGCGGCCGGACAAAACGGTTCATGTAACGTTTTTTTTGTTTACCCGGAGCCGCTGATAGTGCCTGAAGCGGCGCATCAGGCGGCCGGAAACAATTAGAAGTCAATGGAACCGGATCAGCTTTTGTGCAATCCGTCAAAAGTCTGATCCGGATTCTGGAAATCTACTACTACTACTATACTACTACTATATACTATCTACTACATTTTCCAGTGTCTCCGGACATCCAAAACCTCTTTTTCCAGGTCGGATCCAGCAAAAAAAAACGATCCGTTGCATCAGTTTTGTTATTTCAGTGCCGGATCGTCCCTTCAGGGTTCGACGGATCATGCCTGATACAAAAAAAACGGATGTGTTAAAGAGGCCTTAGACTCTCCTGAAAGTTTGCCAAGTTTATAGCTTGCTAATTGTTTGCCACATTTAGGTGTTTGTACCATTGAGAATATTGATTGTATTTATATAGACTATATAAGGGATATCTTTCCTTCATATGCCTGCTCTATCATTTCTTTTGCATGTCTTTTGCATGTTTTGAAGTGTTTTTAATGTGTAATGGTCCTTTGGCAATTGTTTGTCTAATAAAGCCATATTAATTTATGATTTATACGGTGTGTGCACTATTATTTGCGCTTCTTTTCTTTTCTCCCCCTTTTTTCATATACATTTCTTAGTGCATAAGTTGCACCGGGTGTTATTATACTTTAGACATATATTTTTGTGTTGCCCACCTCTTCGGTATTTTGTCTGTGTGACACTTCAGCAGTAACAGGGAAAAGGGACGCTGAGGAGCTGTCAATCAGGCTAGGTGGCCAGCGATGGAGTATAAACTTTCATAAAGATGTGTACAGTCATACTAATGTGGATTTACAAAGTAAGCACAACAGCCTCATTAAGTTTATGAAACGTATGGTAGTTAATATGCAGTTTGTATTATGGAATGGGTGACAGATCGGCTTTACTACTGTACAAAGCCTCTAAGGTCATTGAGGTCATCAGGTTCTTGAGACATTTTCTAACATGGTTTTTTTTTTCCAACTTTCTTAGAATAGCTGATTTGAGCGTGTACATTATTTTCATATTGTGAGTCTGGATATGCTGCGGTTTGTAGATGCGTCTCCGCAAGTGTTTCTTGCTGCGGATCCTTGTGTCATTTCATAGTTGCCCATAGCTGCCGGTTGTATTTTTATCCTGGCTTAATAAGGAGTTAATAGGCTTATCTACAGCTCCTGCACCACTATTGAGATGCTCAGCACCTCTGAGTGCAAAAACATCCTAAAGAGAGATTACAGCAGTGACTTTACCGTGCATCTATACCTTCTATATCACAGTATTTTACCTTATTGAGCAGCCTATGGAAGGAAGCAAATGAAATGTACTTTAAAAAAATGTATACAGTGCTGACCTGGAAAGGTATGTATTACATTAGATATGGTTTTCGGATACATACAGTAGTTATCTTGTACAAATTAATGTAAAACACCATAGAAGCACATAATAGATCATCATAGATAAACTGTCTGTGTCTATAAATAATAATTGTGCCAAAACCTTGCAGGGCACCAGCTTTACCCGATACTGCTTAGTACTGTCATGTCATGTTCTTTTACTGGCTGATTTACAGTCACTTGCATAGAGCTGGTAGCTGGATCTCATGTCTGTGCCACCATTGTATTGCTGGGATAGACATTTTATAATGTAAGTAACTGGCTTTGTACAAATCCTATTTAATGTACTGAGCCGTTCATGGCCATCCCCCACGCGTGCAGATGGTAAGACGTACACTGACTTTGTCCTGTCCCCTCAGACCCTAATCTTTTTTCATAGCATTGCCTATAGGGTGATAAATCCACAGCATGGCTCTTCAGGGCGGTAGAAACAAATCATTAGATCAATGAAGAAATGACAGAAAAAGGCTGCAGGGCTATCGGTGAGCATATTTTACGCTTTTGCGTTGTGTGTTATCCTGATATATTGAATTACTGAGGTGACTTGTTAATTGGATTCTCAGCAAGAATTGTCACCATGAAAACAGGAAAGCAACACGACTTTTATAATCACCGCATCCCGGGGCACATTATATTTAAAAGAACATCTGCAATCAATAATCACTAAAATCCTTCCCTATATATGACAAACTTTACGTTCTTTTACCGAATAAAGTAAGGAAAAAAAAATTGGGCAGATCTTACTTTCAGGACATTTACCTTCGTCAACCAGACTTTGAAGATGTGGATGATGCGATCTTCATATGGTGAAGATATTTGGATTGTAGAAATCAAAACATCAGTCTGGACTAGTTATGAGGCTGGTGGATGAAATGGCTGTTCGGGAAGGCCCTAAGGAGGAACAAACTCTGCAACGATTTTATCAGTTCTATGTCCTACCAGGTGAGATTTGAGGACATGTATTAGCAGAATTTTCGGTTTGAATGAACTTTTGCTCCATGACAACATTTGCTATTCTCTTCTCATTAATGTTAGATAGCTACGTATTTTGATGCATACTTGGGGTATGGAAGCCAAGAGCACATTGGGATTTGACTGACCGTTGAGGAGACTCTAACATGTGGTTCTTGCACAAACAGCAGAGAAATTAATTTTCTCTATTGTGCTTTAGTCAACTATGGTGTATGTGGTCTTACATGTTAGTATTATTGCCCAACCAAGTCTTCCTGTTCCAATGTACTCCATTTTTATGTTTTTTAGTATGTTGCTGCTGTGGGCCCTCTCCAGCTCTTTGTGTTGTGAGTGCTTCCTAGCATCAAGGTGTCTATTGGTACTAGACTGCTGTACACATGCTTCCACATTTTCGCCTCCACGTCTGCTGCCTCATGTTTCCAAAAGGGTGTCAGAAACTGTCAAGGAACATGTGGTTAGTCGCATCCATGTAGCAAGAATTTATATGATTCATTAAATAACCTAGTGTTCAGGACCATTTCTGTCTATTTCTCCACTAAACTAAGGGTGAAACAATGATATCCTGATCTAAATGATTATGCGACTTGAAAAATTTTAGATTGAGAGTCCTCAGTGGTTGATCCTTTTAATGGCTAATGAAAAGTGGAAAAATTGCAAGCTTTTGGACTATAGGTCTCTTCACCTCAGTAGTCCGAAAGCTATAATTTGTTTCCATTAGCCTTATGTTCGAAAGTTGCAACTTGTTTCCATTTTTCGTTAGCCATTAAAAGGTTGACCATGGGACTCTCAAGCTTTATTTTTCTATTTCTGGCTATACTACGAAGTACACTCTTTCCTTAGGTACTTGGAAATTATTAGCAGGGGTGGGACTGATTGTCGAATCTTCCTGTCTTGTGCCTGTACCCATTTGGTACAAATGGAACCTAGGTATACACAACTTCCTGAGGTTGGACCATTCGCCATGAAGTTCTA
>JARQOD010000004.1:424795421-424827067 GCA_033576555.1 Oophaga sylvatica | reverse complement strand
AGTTTCTGGTCCAGATCTGAATGTGAACGATCTGGTATGGTTGTCTACCAGGAATATAAAACTTAAAGTTCCCTCCTGGAAACTGGGTCCCAGATTCATTGGGCCGTACAGGATCAGTTCCATAATTAATCCTGTGGCATTTCGTCTGGACCTCCCTCCTACGTTTAAAATCCACAATGTGTTCCACAAGTCATTACTTAAGAGGTACGTGGCACCAGTCATACCGTCACCTCTACCTCCTCCTCCAGTGGTGGTCAATGGTAACTTGGAGTTTCAAGTGTCAAAGATCATTGACTCACGTCTGAATCGCCGGTCCCTTCAGTACTTGGTGCATTGGAAGGGGTATGGTCCAGAGGAGAGGACGTGGGTTCCTGCGTCTGACATTAACGCAGATCGGTTGGTTCGGACCTTCCACAGAACTCACCCGGGCAGACTTGGCCCTGAGGGTCCGGAGGCCCCTCGTAGAAGGGGGGGTACTGTCATGTGTGCATCGCCACGAAGATCGTCGCGGTTGCACATTCTGACTTCTCACAGCTGAGTTGCTGTTTCTTTGTGTTTGGCAGTGAGGGAGTTAATTCTGTCTGTGCTCGGTTCTGGGACTGGGTTCAGTTTCTCCGGCTGCAATTGATTATTTGTTGATTGGTTTCCTTTAAATCCCTGGTTGTCTGTTTGGGAGTTGCCAGTGAAATTCTTCATGCAGACCACAGATAGGATTGAATCTGTATAGACTTAAGTTAAAGAGCTCCTTAGTTGTTTTAAGCTCAACTTGCTTAGAATTTTATATCCCAGACCATTTATGTTCCTTCTGTGTTTGAGTGTGTATGCGAGTCTGTGTTTTCTCCAGTCTGTCCTATATGTCTAATCTGTGTATTTAGCAGAGATCAGCCCATATCCCTTTGGTGGTAATCAGGTCCTTCTTAGGACTGATTACAGGGTTCAGGGACTGATAGGAGACTAGGTTAGGCTGGAGACTTGGACCTCTGAACCATTATCAGTACCTCCAAGGTGAGGGATTAGTTAGGACCCCAGTTTTAGGGTCAGGTTAGACCCGGTCCTCCTCTTTCCTGTGACAGCGTATCAAGTCCTCAAGATTAACCCTGAGTTCAACGGATATCGTGTCAGGTAAATCTATTCTATATTTACATGCTGATGTTGCTAAACTATATGTTGTATAGAGTGTTGTTTCTGTAAGAATAGTTTACTGACATCGTACACATATCATTAGACAGCGTGACACTGACCTGTTTTCCAGGGTGAAAAACGCTACTTGGTTTACCAAGCTTGACCTCAGGGGGGCGTATAACCTTATTCGCATTAAGCACGGGGATGAATGGAAGACGGCATTCAATACCCCTAAAGGGCATTTTGAGTACCTAGTGATGCCCTTTGGACTCACTAATGCTCCTTCCGTCTTCCAGTCCTTCATGAATGACATTTTTAGGGATTTTGTGGATAAATTTCTGATTGTTTATTTGGATGATATCTTGATTTTTTCTAATGACTGGGACTCTCATGTGAAACATGTTCGAACAGTATTCCAGATTTTGAGAGAGAATGCTCTGTATGTGAAGGGATCAAAGTGTCTTTTTGGCGTACAGAGGATCTCATTTCTGGGATTCATTTTGTCCCCATCTGTTATTGAAATGGACCCGGTCAAGGTTCAGGCCATCTGTGATTGGGTCCAACCTACTTCATTAAAGGCTCTTCAGAGATTTTTGGGTTTTGCCAATTTTTATCGTAAATTTATTGGTAATTTCTCGGTTATTGTTAAACCATTAACTGATTTGACCAGAAAGGGTTCTGATGTGGTGAATTGGCCTCCTGAGGCAGTCTCTGCATTTCAGGAACTTAAGCAGAGATTCACTTCTGCTCCTGTTCTACGGCAGCCTGATGTTTCTCTGCCATTTCAGGTGGAGGTTGATGCCTCTGAAATTGGGCAGGTGCCGTTTTGTCCCAAAAAGATCCAGAGACCTCTAAAAGTAACCCTTGTGCCTTTTTCTCTCGAAAATTTTCTCCTACTGAACGTAATTATGACGTGGGTAATCAGGAGTTGTTGGCCATGAAGTGGGCTTTTGAAGAGTGGAGACATTGGCTGGAGGGAGCCAAACATCAGGTGGTGGTCCTTACGGACCATAAGAATCTGGTCTATCTGGAATCTGCCAAGCGACTCAATCCTAGACAGGCCAGGTGGGCCTTGTTTTTCACACGTTTTAATTTTGTGGTTTCCTTTCTTCCTGGCACTAAGAATGTTAAGGCGGATGGCCTCTCGAGGAGTTTCCTTGCGGACTCTCCTGAGTTATCTGATCCTTCTGTTATTTTGAAAGAGGGTGTAGTTCTTTCCGCCATCTCGCCCAATTTGAGACTTGCTCTGGAGGGGTGTCAGGAGGATAGGCCCGAGCGCTGCCCTGTTGGAAAATTGTTTGTCCCGGACCAGTGGAAGAGGAGTGTGATGTCTGAGATTCATTGTTCCGCATTGGCTGGGCATCCCGGAATTTTTGGTACCAGAGACTTGGTTAGTCGGTCCTTTTGGTGGCCTACCTTGTCTCGTGATGTCAGGGAATTTGTGCAGTCCTGCGGGACTTGCTCTCGCTCCAAGCCTTGCTCTCGCTCTAATGGTTTGTTGATGCCATTGCCTGTGCCCAAGAGACCATGGACCCATATCTCTATGGATTTCATTTCCGATCTTCCTGTTTCTCAGAGAATGACCACCATCTGGGTAATTTGTGATAGGTTTTCCAAAATGATACATCTTGTGCCATTACCTAAGTTGCCTTCCTCCTCTGAATTGGTGCCGTTGTTCCTTCAGCACGTGGTTCGTTTACACGGCATTCCTGAGAACATTGTGTCTGACAGAGGAGTCCAGTTTGTTTCCAGATTTTGGAGGACTTTTTGTTCTAAACTGGGTGTTCAATTGTCTTTCTCCTCGGCATTTCATCCTCAGACCAATGGTCAAACTGAGAGAACAAACCAGACATTGGAGACTTATCTAAGATGCTTTGTGTCTGCTGATCAGGATGACTGGGTCTCTTTTTTGCCTTTGGCTGAGTTTGCTCTTAATAATAGGGCTAGCTCTGCCACTTTGATGTCTCCGTTTTTCTGTAATTCTGGGTTTCACCCTCGATTTTCTTCAGGACAGACGGAGGCTTCTGTCTGTCCAGGTGTTGACTCTGTTGTGGAGCGTATGCAACAGATTTGGGACCAGGTAGTGGAGAGGTTGTCCCTCTCTCAGGAGAAGGCCCAGCGGTTTGCTAACCGGCATAGGACTGATGGTCCTCGGTTTAAAGTGGGGGACTTGGTCTGGTTGTCCTCAAAGAATATTCCTATGAGAGTAGCATCTCCTAAATTTAAGCCTAGGTTCATTGGACCTTATAAGATCATGGAGATTATTAATCCTGTTTCTTTTCGTTTGCTTCTTCCAGGGACATTTAAGATCCATAACGTGTTCCACAAGTCCTTGTTGAAGAGGTTTGTTGAGCCAGTGGTTCCTGCTGCTGTGCCTCCTGACCCTGTTTTGGTTGAGGGCAATCTGGAGTATGTGGTTGAGAAAATATTGGATTCTCGTTTTTCTAGACGGAAACTCCAGTATTTGGTTAAATGGAGAGGTTATGGTCAGGAAGACAATTCTTGGGTGTTTGCTTCGGACATCCATGCTAGGAGACTTATCCGTGCGTATCATAGAACTCATCCTGACCGACCTGGTTGCTCAAATGAGGGTTCGGTGACCCCTCCTCAAGGGGGGGTACTGTTGTGAATGGGTTTGAGATGAGTTCTGAGCAGAGGCTCCCTCTGGTGCTTACAAGCGGTGCTAGTGAAGATTGTGAGGACTGGGAATCAGGTGTTACTGACTGGTCTTATATAAGGGAGTCATTTTCCCATCAGGGTTGCCGGTGATCAATTGTTCTGGTCTGAATCCTTCATTCCAGTTTCCCTTGTAGCCTGCTGTGTCGTGTCTGCATCTCCTGCTTACAGATAAGACTTTTGCTTCTTTTGTGTTTGTGCTATATTTTTGCATTTTGTACTGCACTTCTTTGGGGGCCTTCAGGGTCCCCTCCGGGGGCTTCTGCCCTCTCAGTTTAGTTCAGCCACTGAGTTTTGTTCTTTTGCTTTTTCCAGTTTTTTCAGTGGCTGCTGTTTTGATTTTGTTACACCAGAGAACTAATTTAGGTGGTAGAGGTCGTGTGATCTCAGGTGATTTTGAAATTAGTAGAGTTGGTGCTTTTCAGGGTTTTCTGGGATTGCAGTAAGTACCCTTCCTATCCTTTTCTATTTAGATAGTTTGGGCCCCAGCGTTTGCTCATACTATTTTCTTTCTGTGTCAGTATTTCCTCTTGTCTAACCGCCATTACATGTTTGGGGGCTTTCTATTATCTTTGGGGTTCTGCTCCGGGGCAGATAGCTTTCCTGTTTCTGTCTTTAGGTGTAGTTAGTTTCTCAGGCTGTGACGAGGCGTCTAGGACCAACGTAGGAACGCTCCACGGCTGCCTCTAGTTGTGGTGGTTAGTCAGGGTACTGCAATCTCATAGATTCCAACTGCTCTGGTGTATTGCCTTTTTGCCTGCTCTCCTCAGCTACCGAAACATAACAATGTTTGCTTATTTAAAGTAGAATACCCGGCTGGGTAAAAGTTAAAGTATTAATGTGATTTCCCTTGACATGTGAAAAGTGTTTTATCATGCAAAGGACTGCGTGGCTGTGGACTTTGCCAGCCCAAAAACTTTCTTGTAAATAGTTCGCACTTCGGTGCCCCATCTTGGTTTTACATAAAGCCATATCTACCTCTGAAGAAAAACCCGTATGGTGTGGCCTAGAGTGAGATCTGCAGCAATGAAGTCCTGCAGCCCACCCAGGACCCACGTGGGAGGTTTTTGGTGCGGGTCCTCCACAAGAATCTTGTCTTATACTGTGTATATTTATTGAAAAGTATTTTGATAATTTTCTACTGATCTATGTACAAATTGTAACGTTAAAGAGTCCTTACCTCCCACAAGGGATGAGTTTAAAATGTTTATGTTATATGCAAAACAAAAATGTTTTTCTTTTCTATTTCAGCCCGGGAGTGCTGAGTTTAACTAGGGGGGATGTGTGGCCCAGCTGCGCAAGGCACACATGTCTCCTGGAAAATGCACAAGAAGGTAACTGTAAAGCCTGATATTCATTCACGCACACTTCTCAGCATTGCCACTAGAGGCATATTAGACTATTTAAGTAGTGTGACGTAGCAATAGTGAGTGATTCTAGTCAGTCTGTGCAGGAGGAGAGGAGTGAGCACATTCTGTTCAGTGCAGTTTAGTTTCTGTTTCAGTCAGAGACAGACGGAAGGAGAGGAGAGTTCAGTCTTGGAGGGAGAGGAGTGAAGACTGATTCCTGAAGGAGCTCAGATAGTTCATTATACAGACGTGGAGGCTAGTACGAGTAGACGGACTTACTCTAGCCTAGTCAGAACTACAATCGGAACTGCTATCTCAGAACAAGCTGCCTGTGTTCCTAAGAAAGTGGAAAGTGACTCTCAGAGCTACAGCGTGTATACAGTCTGACGAAGCGTCCTGTGAGCTGCTCTGGACAGAGTTCTGTGAAGGAAAGAAGGAAAGGAATCACAGCAGTTATAGCATCGAGTCAACTGAGAACAGGTCAGTGAGCACTGAAGGAAAGCTGACCTTTATACCATTGCTACACGTGCTTATGTGAAGGACGAGAGCAGGGCGAAGGGCGAGTGGAGAAGTAAGAGTGACTAAGGTGACAGATCACCCTCACTCAGTTAAACCGACACCGGGGTCCGAAGCATTGCTAGTACTTCACGTCTAGTAATAAGAAAACCGGAGGCCTTTCTGGACTTCAAGTCGCAGAAGGTAGCCCTAAGCGCTGATACGTAATCGGAGTCAGGGAGAACGGGGACTTTGAGTCAGTGCACGACAAAAGTAAGGACTTAGTTCTCTCAACATCTGATAATCAGAGACATAGAAGGCTCCACCACAATGTTGGCCGGGCGTAGTTGCTATTGAAAGAGTTGCACTTGACTTTATGCAAGTTTGTACTCACACACATTACAAGGAGAAAGGAGGCCTCTAACCTGCTCAACAATTCCCTGAATGTGCATTCTCCAACCTGACCAGCTTCCCGGGACATACCTGCAACATCTACAAGTAAAGGTATGGAAAGAGACTGCATTGTGTGTGACTGAATTCTTATCTGCACCCTGCATCACCACCATAGACTTTGAGGGACCAGTCCCACCTGTGGGGGACTTAACACCTAGCTGCCATAACATCCCCTCAGAGATCTACCCTGCAGCGCTGGTCAATCAGATCAGAAACCACAGGTGGCGTCACGAACTATTATTCTAAAATCCCCTGTAAATATTCCCCCATTGCATGACCGCCAGGGCCACGGACCGAGCTCTGCTGCCAGTGACATTCCCCATAGACTTCCATGGGCTCGGTTCCGAGTACCCCATAGCCCTGGTACCACCAATGTGGTGCGCGTCACATGCGTGGGTGTCTCCGCTGCGCTGCATGACCACCCGCATGTGCGGTCCCTGGCTATTGCTGTGGAAGCTAACCGTAGGTCAAGGTCCTCTGCAGTGGTGCTTGATTTACTACTTGTGTTTAGGCTGTGGCCATTTCCAGGTGCCCTTGCTGTGCAGAATTGTGTTTGGTTGCATAGGGTGCGCGGGCCACACCTGCCCTGCTTTTATCAGGGTTAGTGTGTGTACTTGAAATACTGTCCCCAGCCAATTGCTGAGGGGCAGCTCATATATAAAGGCTCCCTGCCCTATGGGCGGGGCCTTAGCTACTCACATAGTTTCTGAATCTTGCCATGTGTGTGTGTGTGTTCCTGTACCTGTCCCTGCGCCTATCCTAGAGGCGGTAATTCTAGGCTTGAATCCCTGATCCAGTACCCGTTCCTG
Source organism: Oophaga sylvatica (assembly GCA_033576555.1). Taxonomy (NCBI): domain Eukaryota; kingdom Metazoa; phylum Chordata; class Amphibia; order Anura; family Dendrobatidae; genus Oophaga; species Oophaga sylvatica. Next base: position 424,820,163 of record JARQOD010000004.1, on the reverse strand, counting down.
CGCCTATCCTGGAGGCGGTAATTCTAGGTTTGAATCCCTGATCCTGTACCCGTCCCTTCGCCTGTCCTGGAGGTGGTAATTCCAGGCTTGCCTATCCTGGAGGCGGTAATTCCAGGCTTGAATCATTGATCCTGTACCTGTCCTGTACCTGACTGTCTGAACTGTATCTGCTGTGTTATGTTCCTGAATCCTTCTGTGTCCTGAACCCTGTGCCCAGTGACTGTGATCTTTTGCTAACTGACTTCCTTTGATACAACCTGGGTTCATCTTGGAAGGAGGAGTCCGGTGTGGGTGTGCTGAGTTTCTGTTACTCTGTGCTCAGCTTGTTTTTGGTGCAATCCCCGGCCGGCTCCAGTAGAGCCTGGCGGGGCTTGCACCAGACCGCTTGGGTTCCTTTTTAGATCGCTTCCAGATGTCCAGGATCCGATCCTTCCCTGCCTGATGTCCAGAGCCTGCAGATCGTTGCCAGATGTCCTGAGCCTGATACTGCGGCCTCATGTCCGGAGCCTGATGTCCGCTGGCCGATGTCCGGAACCTGTCGATCGTTACCAGATGTCCGGAATCCGATGCCAGTGTTCTGATGTTCCTGAGATCCAGCCCGTGTTCCGGTGTCCGTGTTCCTGATGTCCAGTCCGTGTTCCGGTGTTCATGTTCCTGATGTCCAGTCCGTGTTCCTGATGTCCAGTCCGTGTTACTGAGTCCGTGTTCCTGTGTCCATGTTCCTGTGTCCGTGTTCCTGATGTCCAGTCCGTGTTCCTGATGTCCAGTCCGTGTTCCTGATGTCCTGTCCGTGTTCCTGATTCCGTGTTCCTGGGATCCAGTCCGTGTTCCTGAGATCCAGACTGTGTTCCTGATGTCCAGTTTCCTGATGTCCGGTCCGTGTTCCTGAGATCCGGTCCATGTTCCTGAGATCCAGTTTGTGTTCCTGAGTTTGTGATTTTGATGTCCTCATGTGTCCTGTATACGTTCTGATGACCTCGTGTACCCTGATGTCATGCCTGTGTCCTGATGTCCCACCTATGTGTGCCGCGGTGATCTGTTGGTACCTTGGAGTCCTCTGGGTGATACCCTTCTGGAAGGTGTGGAATCGGGAGCCTTGCATAGTCATGTTTGATTTATGTACTGTGTGTCTTCACTTATTTACTTTAGTAAACTTTACTTCCCTATACCTGAAGTTGTGCGGTGTAATCAAGTTCTACGTATCTCTTCCTTGTCCACATGCTCAGCTGCAACAGAACCCCCGTCTCTGCCCTTCCCTAGTTTGGGTAGGCCCGGGTCCCCCTCTGCGGTATGGAGGGTCCATATTGCGTCCCCGTGGGACGCCCGCCCACGCCATGGTGGTCGGTTAGCGTGGAGGCAATTATGGGCTGGGCCGCTTCTCGGCGGCTGCAGCCAAACATGACAAGAGGGAGAGAGAAAGAAAGAAGGGAAAGAAAGAACAGAGAGAGAAAGAAAGAACGGAGATAGAGAGAAAGAAAGAAAGAAACAGTGAGAAAGAAAGAGGGGAAAGAAAGAACAGAGAGAGAAAGAAAGATGGGAAAGAAAGAAAGCAGAGAGAGAAAGAAAGATGGGAAAGAAAAACAGAGAGAGAAAGAAAGAACAGATAGAGAGAAAGAAAGAAAGAAATAGGGTAAAGTAAGAAAGAAAGAACAGAGAAAGAAAGAAAGAGGGTAAAGAAAGAACAGAGAGAAAGAAAGATGGGAAAGAAAGAAAGAACAGAGAGAGAGAAAGAAAGAACAGAGAGAGAAAGAAAAGAGAGAAAGAAAAAACAGAGAGAGAAAGAAAGGAAGAAAGAAAGAGGGGAAAGAAAGTACAGAGAGAGAGAAAAGGAAGAGGGGAAAGAAAGAAAGAAAGAAAGAACAGAGAGAAAGAAAGAAGAGAGAGAAAGAAAAAGAGGAAACAAAGAAAGAACAGAGAGAGAGAAAGAAGAGAGAGAAAGAAAAAGAGGAAAGAAAGAAAGAACAGAGAGAAAGAGAAAGAAAAAAAGAAAGATTAGAGAGAGAAAGAAAGAACAGAGAGAGAAAGAAAGAACAGAGAGAAAGAAAGAAAGAGGGGAAAGAAAGAAAGAAAGAAAGAACAGAGAGAAAAAGAAAGAGGGGAAAGAAAGATGGGAAAGAAAGAAAGAACAAAGAGAGAGAGAAAGAAAGAACAGAGAGAGAAAGAAATATTCTATAAAGATACTATAGCAGCCCGGTTCCCATTGAAGTGCCCACCTGAGCCTCCCGATGCAGGACATATCATAATCCACTCATATGGCCGACATCCCCGAGTCCAAGGCGATCCCGCTGTCCGCATTGTCGGAGGAGGACATGGTGATGGATCTGAAGCATTCCCTGAAGTGCCTCCATGGTTCTGTCACAATCTCCTCCCGAAATTACCTAATTTCCAGTCAGCTTCTAGCACATCACTTCTGGTGGAACATCACGTGCGAATTTTAAAGTGCTCCTCGGGGCTCCGTCGTGTACTCCTGTGTCCGCGGGAAACGTAAGCTCCCGGCCGGGGCAGTTGGGCAGATTCTTTCTCAAAGTCAGGACTGTCCCACTGGATCCTGGACGGTTGGGAGGTATGAATGCTCCCCACCATACACCTCGTACACGCACGGCTCCGCACACCTCATACACCACAGTTCTGCTTTGTATGCCGCGTACACACATGGCTCCGCTCCGTACACCTCGCACACACGGCTTCACTCAGCATACACATGGCTCCACTCCGTAAACCTCATACACATGCGGCTCCGCTCCGTACACCCCGTACACACACTGCTCCGCTCCGTACACCTCGTACATACACAGCTCTGCTCCGTACACATCTCCGCTCCGTACACCTTGTACACACGCGGCTCTGCTCTGTACACACGCGGCTCTGCACCGTACACCTCGTACACACGCGGCTCCGCTCCGCACACCCTGTACACACACAGCTCCGTTCCGTAGATCTCGTACACACACGACTCCGCTCCGTACACCTCGTACACACACGGCTCCGCTCCGTACACCTCGTAAACTCACGGCTCCGCTCCATACACACACGGCTCCACTCCGTACACACGCGGCTCCGCTCTGCACACCCCGTACACACGGCTCCGCTCCGTACACCTCATGCACACACAGCTCCGCTCCGTACACCCCGTACAATCACGGCTCCGCTCCATACACCCACAGCTCCACTCCGTACACCCCGTACACTCACGGCTCCGCTCCATACACACACGGCTCCACTCCGTATACCTCGCACACACACGGCTCAGCTCCATACACTTTGTAAACACAGGGCTCTATTCCGTACACCTTGTACACACGTGGCTCTGCTCCGTACACCTTGCACACACATGGCTCCGCTCCGTACACCTCATACACACACGGCTCCTCTCTGTACACCTTGTACACACACGGCTCCGCTCCGCACACCTTGTACACACACGGCTCCGTCCACACATCTCGTAAACACATGGCTCCGCTCCGTACACCTCGTACACCTCTCCGCTCCGTACACCTCGTACACATGCAGCTCCGCTCTTTACACCTAGTACACATGCGGCTCCGCTCCGTACACCTCGTACACACGCGGCTTTGTCTGTACACCTCGTACACACACTGACAGCTCCGCTCAACACACCTCGTACACACAAGACTCTGCTACATCCACCCTGTAAACCCCTCCTGTCCTCACACATAAACTTCACCTCATCCAGCACGATGACAACCAGCACAGCAGAGTCCTGCATACACCTATGGGATGGAGGATAATCATTATAATTTGTTATAACTAACCACAGTTAGTTATTATGCCCGGGCAACGGCGGGCTCTTCAGCTAGTTGTAGATAAAGTGGGTCTAGGGGTGATTGGGACACTGTAGCAGGGCCGGCGTCAGCACCCAGCACACCCGGGCAAGTGCCGGGGCCCTGAGCAGGCGGGGGGGCCCTGAGCAGTCTGGCACCCCCGCGCCCGTTAGCGGAGGAGAGCGGTGTCAGCGCCGCCACTGGCCCCCCCCCCGCTTGCTCAGGGCCCCGGCATCAGCTGGCACAATACTTACCTCTCCCGTGCCTCCGCTGCCGCAGCTCCGGGCTCCAGGGGCACCGGCGCTTCCTCTCACAGCAGCGCCGCTGAATGACGTCATCATTCAGCGGCCGGCTGTGACAGAAAGCGCGGGGACGCCGGACAGGTAAGACATGTGTGTGTGTGTGTCTCTGTGTGTGTCTGTGTGTATGTAGTGCGATGCTTTGTGTGTGTATGTGTGTGTGTATGTATGTGAGAGAGTGCTTGTGTGCTGTCTGTGTGTGATGATGGGCAGGCATTGCTGATAATGGGGAGGCATTGATGATGATGATGAGGAGAAGATGATGATAATGGGCAGGCATTGATGATAATGGGCAGGCATTGATGATGGGGAGAAGATGATGATGGGCAGGCATTGCTGATAATGGGGAGGCATTGATGATGATGGGGAGAAGATGATGATAATGGGCAGGCATTGATGATAATGGGCAGGCATTGATGATGGGAGAAGATGATGATAATGGGCAGGCATTGATGATAATGGGAAGGCATTGATGATGGGGAGAAGATGATGATGGGGAGGAGATGATGATGATGGGCAGGCATTGATGATAATGGGGAGGCCATGATGATGATGGGGAGGAAATGATGATGATAAGGAGGCAATCATGATGATAATGGGGAGTCTTTCCACAGCGCCCTTTCCTGAGCCGTAACAGTGCAGAACACAGTACAGCGCAGAGGAGAGCTCCATATTTTGTATGGAGCATTATATGGGGACCAGTATCCTGTATGGAGCATTATATGGGGACCAGTATCCTGTATGGAGCATTATATTGGGTCCAGTATTCTGTATGGAGCATTATTTTGGGTCCATTATTCTGTATGGAGCATTATATGGGGGGTGACATCCTGCATGGGGTATTATATGGGTGATGAGGGGGAGACTGTGGTGCCCATAATATTGTATGGAGGACTGTACTGTCCAGTCTGTTCTGTGCGCTGTGAGGATTTGGCGGTTTTTGAGCTATTGTACAATTTACAATAGATATCACTCATGTAATGGAAGAAGTGAAGTATTTGGCATTGTACTGTACCTATATTTCTCTGCTGTATCTGTGCATCATGAATCGTGGTCTGTGTTAAAGGGGCCCACTGAGGCTCTTTCGCCCAGGGCCCATAAAAACCTGGAGCCGGCCCTGCACTGTAGATATATCAGGTCTAAGGACGATTGGGGACATTGTAAATATACTAGGTTTAGAGATGATTGGGGACATTGGAGATATGTCGGGTCTATGGGCAATTGGGACACTGTAGTTAAATTCAGTCATGGGGTGACTGGGGGCATTGTAGATACATTGGGTCTAGGGGCAATTGGGACATTGGGATACTCGACCGATAGTATTTAATTCAATCTGGTATGATTGCTGATTTGCTTTACGATTCTCAAAGCGATGCAGCCAGTGCTCCTTGCATCAACATGATTTGTGCTAGACCTTCTTCTAAAGACCCACCATGTAAAGATCTGATAGCGAGCCACAACCCTTTGCCCGCAGCTATACCAGGCATAACAAAATGGATCACACACATCCTGCATCTCAACCCTGAACTAATCCTCAATACATTCCATCAAACTGTCATATAAATCTGCTGTTTCCTCATGAGAAATGTCCCTTATTATGGGAATGTCCCCAGATATAATTGTTCAGTGGTGATGCTGAGGTAGATGGCACAACACCAATATGCCAATTGATTGTCTACAGTGGTCACATTCTGAAGACGTGATGTCACTACTTGTTATCACACGTCAATGTAGACCAGCAGAGAAGCAAATGGGCAGCACTGGACCGGCAGGGGGTAAGTAACTATGAATATTTTATCTTTAGGGAGATCAAGCCTTTTGGGGATTAAAACTGTAAAGGTACTGCCACACTAAACAATCCCGCTAGCGATCACAATAACGACGCATACTAATGCGATCGCTAGCGGGATTGTTTCTATATCGCTAAATGCTGCCACATTTAGCGATATAGTTAACGACGCTATCGCCGTTAGCGATCTTCTTAACGACTTTAGCGGTACAAAAGTACCGCTAAATCGCTAAGAAAAGGTGCCACACAGCGATTAGATACTTACCCAGCGGGAGCGCCGACGAGAAAATAGGGTCCGGAACGATTCCAGCGACGAGCGAGATCACAGCAGGAAGCTCGTCGCTGGCAGCTACCGCACTGAACAACATCGCTAACAGGATCGCTAAATAGTGACGTTTTTTAGCGATCCCGTTAGCGATATTGTTTAGTGTGGCATACCCTTAAGGCTTTAATACCAACTTCTTTAAGGTGACCATGCACCTTAAATAGATGTTGGCTGAATTTTTTTTTAGCCAACAGCTATTCCATTCAGTCCCCATATACCCTACATACAGTCTCAATCTGTACTGAGTAGGCATGTGTTCCCAGTGGTGGAGAGACTTTTCCAGACACCTTTGGAGGTGGTTTATCTCCCAAGATAACAAATGATCAGACTTTGTTGAATTTAAAATGAGCAATCTTTCTCTCTGCCTACATCTGCCATCAGGGATGAATTAAGGGCCCGTCTCACATAGCGATATCGCTACCGAGATCGGTGCTGAGTCACTAGTTTTGTGACGCAGCAGCGAGCTCACCAGCGATATCGCTGTGTGTGACATTCAGCGACGATCAGCCCCCCTGCCGGGTATCGCTGATCGTCGCTGAAATGTCTGGACATTTTTTTGATCGCTGGTCTCCCGCTGACAGGCACGCATCGCTGCGTGTGCCATGCGGGAGACCAGCGATCCGCTGGTAACCAAGGTACACAGCGGGTTTCCAGGCGTGTGGCTGTGCCTAGAAACCCGCTGTGTACCTTGGATACCAGCGCCCTGATGCAGGGAGCTGGTATCCAAGGTACACAGCGGGTTTCCAGGCACCGCGCAGCGCTTGGAAACCCGCTGTGTACCTTGGATACCAGCTCCCTGCATCAGCGCGCGGGTATCCAAGGTACACTGCGGGTAACTAAGCGATGTTACCCGCAGTGTCGCTGTCCCAGATCGCCTGAGCTGCCTGCTTGGCAGCTCAGCAGCGATCATGTAGCGATACACCAGCGATCCTGACAAGTGCATACCGTTGTCGTGATCGCTGGTGTATCGTTATGTGAGACCCAGCCTTTAGGACACCACAATACATCTATCTTGATTATTCAAGCTTATTTCCTGATGATCTGAGGGCTGAATTTGGACTAGAACTGTCATGGCTGAATGGTTCCACACTCTCAGGAAGTTTGTGTACTACCTAGGATTCCATTTGTATCTGCTAATTGGGTACAGGCACAGAGACAGGAAGATTCGACAATCAGATACACCCCTGCTAATAATTTCCAAGTACGCATATAGGAAAGATGTGTATCTTCGTACTGTATTAGCCAGTAGATAGAAAAATATTTAGACTTGAGAGTCCTCAGTGGTCGATACCTTTTAATGGCTAACTGAAAAGATGGAAACAAATTGCAAGCTTTCCAGACTACTCAGGTCTAATGGAAACAAATTACTAGCTTTCGAGACTACTGAGGTGAAGAGACCTGAGTAGTCTCAAAAGCTTGCAATTTGTTTCCATCTTTTCAGTTAGCCATTAAAAGGTATCAACCACTGAGGACTCTCAAGTCTAAATATTTTTCAAGTACGCATAATCAGTTTAGATCAGTGATTATCATTAGTTTCATCCTTAGTTTAGTGGATGTAGAATAGACAGAAATGGTCCTGAACACTAGGTAGTTAATGAATCATATAAATTCTTGCTACATGGATGCGACTATACTCACATGTTCCTTGACAGTTTCTGACACCCTTTTGGAAAGCATGAGGCAGCAGACGGTGGAGGCGAAAATGTGGAAGCATGTGTACAGCAGTCTAGTACCAGTAGACACCTTGATGCTAGGGAAGCACTCACAACACAAAGAGCATGGAGAGGGCCCACAGCAGCAACATATCTAAAAAACATAAAAATGGAGTACATTGGAACAGGAAGACTTGGTTGGGCAATAATACTAACATGTAAGACCACATACACCATAGTTGACTAAAGCACAATAGAGAAAATTATTCTCTGCTGTTTGTGCAAGAACCACATGTAGAGTCTCCTCAACGGTCAGTCAAAGTCCCAATGTGCTCTTGGCTTCCATTACCCCAAGTATGCATCAAAATACGTAGCTATTCTAACATTAATGAGAAGAGAATAGCAAATGTTGTCATGGAGCAAAAGTTCTTCAACCGAAAATTCTGCTAATACAGTGTCTCAAATCTCACCTGGTAGGACATAGAACTGATAAAATCGTTGCAGAGTTTGTTCCTCCTTAGGGCCTTCCGAACAGCCATTTCATCCACCAGCCTCATAACTAGTCCTGACTGATGTTTGATTTCTACAATCCAAATATCTTCACCATATGAGATCGCATCATCCACATCTTCAAAGTCTGGTGAAGAAGGTAAATGTCCTGAAAGTAAGATCTGCCCAATTTTTTTTTCCTTACTTTATCGGTAAAAGACGTAAAGTTTGTCATATATTGGAAGGATGTTTAGTGATTATTGATTACAGATGTTCTTTTAAATATATTGTGCCCCGGGATGTCGGTGATTATAAAGTCGTGTTGCTTTCCTGTTTTCATGGTGACAATTCTTGCTGGAGATCCAATTAACAAGTCACCTCAGTATTCAATATATCAGGATAACACACAACGCAAAAGCGTAAAATATGCGTCACCGATAGCCCTGCAGCCTTTTCTGTCATTTCTTCATTGATCTAATGATTTGTTTCTACCGCCCTGAAGAGCCATGCTGTGGATTTATCACCCTATAGGCAATGCTATGAAAAAAAGATTAGGGTCTGAGGGACAGGACAAAGTCAGTGTACGTCTTACCATCTGCACGCGTGGGGGATGGCCATGAACGGCTCAGTACATTAAATAGGATTTGTACAAAGCCAGTTACTTACATTATAAAATGTCTATCCCAGCAATACAATGGTGGCACAGACATGAGATCCAGCTACCAGCTCTATGCAAGTGACTGTAAATCAGCCAGTAAAAGAACATGACATGACAGTACTAAGCAGTATCGGGTAAAGCTGGTGCCCTGCAAGGTTTTGGCACAATTATATTATTTATAGACACAGACAGTTTATCTATGATGATCTATTATGTGCTTCTATGGTGTTTACATTAATTTGTACAAGATAACTACTGTATGTATCCGAAAACCATATCTAATGTAATACATACCTTTCACAGGTCAGCACTGTATACATTTTTTAAAGTACATTTCATTTGCTTCCTTCCATAGGCTGCTCAATAAGGTAAAATACTGTGATATAGAAGGTATAGATGCACGGTAAAGTCACTGCTGTAATCTCTCTTTAGGATGTTTTTGCACTCAGAGGTGCTGAGCATCTCAATAGTGGTGCAGGAGCTGTAGATAAGCCTATTAACTCCTTATTAAGCCAGGATAAAAATACAACCGGCAGCTATGGGCAACTATGAAATGACACAAGGATCCGCAGCAAGAACACTGGCGGAGACGCATCTACAAACCTGCAGCATATCCAGACTCACAATATGAAATAATGTACACGCTCAAATCAGCTATTCTAAGAAAGTTGGAAAAAAAATACCATGTTAGAAAATGTCTCAAGAACCTGATGACCTCAATGACCTTAGAGGCTTTGTACAGTAGTAAAGCCGATCTGTCACCCATTCCATAATACAAACTGCATATTAACTACCATACGTTTCATAAACTTAATGAGGCTGTTGTGCTTACTTTGTAAATCCACATTAGTATGACTGTACACATCTTTATGAAAGTTTATACTCCATCGCTGGCCACCTAGCCTGATTGACAGCTCCTCAGCGTCCCTTTTCCCTGTTACTGCTGAAGTGTCACACAGACAAAATACCGAAGAGGTGGGCAACACAAAAATATATGTCTAAAGTATAATAACACCCGGTGCAACTTATGCACTAAGAAATGTATATGAAAAAAGGGGAGAAAAGAAAAGAAGCGCAAATAATAGTGCACACACCGTATAATCATAAATAATATGGCTTTATTAGACAAACAATTGCCAAAGGACCATTACACATTAAAAACACTTCAAAACATGCAAAAGACATGCAAAAGAAATGATGAGCAGGCATATGAAGGAAAGATATCCCTTATATAGTCTATATAAATACAATCAATATTCTCAATGGTACAAACACCTAAATGTGGCAAACAATTAGCAAGCTATAAACTTGGCAAACTTTCAGGAGGAGTCTAAGGCCTCTTTAACACATCCGTTTTTTTGTATCAGGCATGATCCGTCGAACACCTGAAGGGACGGATCCGGCACTGAAATAACAAAACTGATGCAACGGATCGTTTTTTTTGCTGGATCCGACCTGGAAAAAGAGGGTTTTGGATGTCCGGAGACACTGGAAAATGTAGTAGTAGTACTAGTAGTAGTAGTAGTAGTAGTAGTAGTAGTAGATTTCCAGAATCCGGATCAGACTTTTGACGGATTGCACAAAAGTCTGATCCGGTTCCATTGACTTCTATTGTTTCCGGCCGCCTGATGCGCCGCTTCAGGCACTATCAGGCGGCTCCGGTAAACAAAAAAAACGTTACATGAACCGTTTTGTCCGGCCGCCGGAATGTACATTTCCGCCGGATCCGGACAAAAACGGATACAACGCAATGACATCAGGCACGATCCGGCGCTAATGAAAGTCAATGGTAAAAAAAACGCATCCGGTACCGGATCCGTTTTTTTAGCAACACACCGGATCATGCCTGATACAAAAAAACGGATGTGTGAAAGAGGCCTAAATGTGCCATGTCATATGAATGGATAAAAAATGTAAATATAGATGGTACTATCCAGACATGAATATAATTCACAGGAGCAAAAAGAATTTTGTATGAAATAAATATATATATATGTATATGTGAACTAAGATTTTTTTTCAATTAAATACAAGCCCCATGCAAAGAAAATCCAGCAACAAAATAAATAACATGCACAAGAAAGTGCATGTATACATGTAACAGTGAATTGTGCTGGATAATGGCACGCAATGAATTGAACAAGGCTCAACACGAGAAAACATGCAGACTCAAGTCAATAAAATACATTGCTCATACTGAAAGTCATATAAAGATCAATAAAATACAAAAAATACAAAAGTGTTTACCAGTGGGAAGTATCACATATGCCTGCTGAGCCCAAGGCGTGTCGCTGCTTATAACCTTATTCTGTGTGTGTTTTAATACAATTTGACTACTGGATTAGTAATGGGGACTTCTTATAGACGCCTCTCCATTACTAACCTCTGGGCTTGATGTCACCTAACATCAACCCAACCATCACCACACTTGCCACTGCACCAGGGCAAGTGAGAAGAGCAAGGCTAAGTGCCAGAATTGCGGCATATAATGGATGTGGCATTTCTGGGGCAGCTGAGAGCTGATGTTTTTAGTCTAGGAGTGTGCCAATAACTGTGGCCCCTTCTTATGTTATTCATATCAGCCCGCAGCTGTCTGCCTAGCCTTTGCTGGTTAGATTTTATAGGGGGAACCTACGTCAATTTTTTTTCTGAGGTTCCCCTGTAAATTAGCCAGTAAAGGCTAAACAAACAGATGTGAGCTGATGTTACTAGCCTGGGAACCTTTATGGCTGTTGGCTCCTTCCCAAAATATTAACATCAGCCCTCAGCTGTCGGCTTTCCCTCTGCTGGTTATGAAAATTACAAGGAAGCCCATGCAATTTTTTTTTCATTTTTTGTAAAAATTAGCAGGTATCGCGGTGCACGCTGATTTGTGTCTGTTGCTGATTGGTTACAGCCTATGTAGGTTCATTCTACATGTACAGGTATGCTCCTACATAAGCTAGTGACAATGTGTGTGTGGGTGTTTATTTAACTCTTTATTTACAGGTTTAGTAATGAGGGTGTCAACTCTTCATTACTAAACCTAGGGCTTGGTGTTAGGCCTGGGTCTCACATAGCGATACACCAGCGATCCCAACAACGATATGCACTTGTCAGGATCGCTGGTGTATCGCTACATGATCGCTGCTGAGCTGCCAAACAGGCAGCTCAGGCAGCGATCAGCACAGCGACACTGCGGGTAACATCGCTTAGTTACCCGCAGTGTACCTTGGATACCAGCGCCCTGATACAGGGAGCTGGTATCCAAGGTACACATCGGGTTTCCAGGCGCTGCGCGGTGCCTGGAAACCCGCTGTGTACCTTGGTTACCAGCTCCCTGCATCAGGGCGCTGGTATCCAAGGTACACAGCGGGTTTCTAGGCACAGCCCCGCGCCTGGAAACCCGCTGTGTACCTTGGTTACCAGCGGATCGCTGATCTCCCGCCTGTCACACGCAGCGATGCGTGCCTGTCAGCGGAGAGACCAGCGATCAAAAAAATGTCCAGGACATTTAGCGACGATCAGCGATACCCAGCAGGGGGGCTGATCGTCGCTGAATGTCACACACAGCGATATCGCTGGGGAGATCGCTGCTGCGTCACAAAACTAGTGACTCAGCAGCGAGATCGCTGTGTGAGACGGGGGCTTTAGGGGCAGCTGCTGACACCAACCCCTAATCCCATTACCCTGATGCCACTGATTAGAATGGAGAAGGTGTTGAACCAAGAAATTATATCACAAAATATCTTTATTTCTCTCAAAAAAAGCATTCATTGCTGTTCAAAAACATATGCAAAAACCGCATACAAAACCATAGCAAAACGTATCTAAAACGTGCATTTTTGCTGCCTAGAGATGCAGAAACCTTGCAGAAATTTCTCCAAGCAAATACTCAACGTGTGCACATAGCCTAAGGGTGAAAACTAACCATTTTTGACCTGGTTCTTTTTACTTTATTTAGGGTGACGGTTTGGGCCTCCACAAATATTATGTAGACACCGGTTTTGGTGATTTTTCACTTTATTGCAATTTTGATAGATTTTAAATGCATGTTGTTCATTTTTGCTAATTAAGAAAACAATTCTATTTTTATATATTTTGATCACTGGATTTGATACCATGTGTTGGCAAATGTCTTTCTTGCACACTGCTTTAATATAAAAGTGACGTTTTACATATATTTAGATATTGTGGAGATAGGGCATTTTTTGATCTGTGGACAGCAGAAATTAACATTAAATAATATCTTCTATCGAGGGTCCAAACCTTATTGCATTCTATATGGACTAAAGGAATGTAAAGTGTTTGTCAGGGACTTGTATACTGATGATCGATCCTTAGATTGACCAGGCCTGCTGATTCCGGAGGGATCAGTTGACCAGCCAATGTGTATGGCAGTGCCCCAAATATACCCCAAGGGCAGATACCGAGGCAAAGAAATTGTCAAGCATCTTCAAATTTATAACATATAGGATTCTTTGTTCTCGCAGAAGATAATGTTCACCCAGAGGCGCTTATTCCCCTGTCCCTATTTGCTTGGTGGGGCAGATTGCCTGCGAGTCTCATGAATCAGATGGGGACATGCTAGCACTGGATATGGGGACATGCTAACACTGAATATGGGGACATTCTAGCACTGAATATGGGGACATTCTAACACTGAATATAAGGACATGCTAGCACTGGATATGGGGACATGCTAGAACTGTATATGGGGACATTCTAACACTGAATATGGGGACATGCTAGCACTGGATATGGGGACATTTTAGCACTGAATATGGGGACATTCTAGCACTGATTATGGGGACATGCTAGCACTGGATATGGGGACATTTTAGCACTGAATATGGGGACATCCTAGCACTGAATATGGGGACATTCTAGCACTGAATATGGGGACATTCTAGCACTGGATATGGGGACATTCTAGCACTGGATATGGGGACATTCTAACACTGAATATGGGGACATTCTAACACTGAATATGAGGACATGCTATCACTGAATATGAGGACATGCTAGCACTGAATATGAGGACATTCTAGCAATGAATATGGGGATATTCTAACACTGAATATGAGGACATGCTATCACTCCTCCTCTTCGCATAGAGGATGAAGAGGAGGCGTATTTCTTTAGCAGTGGGGCTGAATCTCACGTTGTAATAGGCCTTGGAGAGGGCGGCCATATCTTTCGCGCCTTAGGGGGGGTGCACGCCCACGAATGCACGCCCACCTTCTTCACCAGTGCCTCAGGGCGCCAACTTGGCGGCAAAATGGCGGTATTTTGGCGCCAATAGTGACATACAGCAAACAGTTCGATCTAGGCACACAGGGCTTACAATCTTGTAAGTTTCGAATCCTGTTCGGGGACGCCAAGTTTTGTTTGACTCGCACCACAATTGTGGATACCAGGACTATGGCGTACTCGGAGCCGAGCCCATGGGCATCTATGGGAGTTGTCACTGGTAGCGGTGACTCGGTCCGTGGCCCTGGCAGTCAATGCGATGGGGGGTATTTACAGGGGATTATTAGGTAGTTCGTGACGCCACCTGTGGTTTCTGGTAATTTGTACCAGCGCAGCTGTAAGGGTCTTCACAGGGGATGTTATGGGGCAGCTTGATAGTAAGTCTCCCACAGGTGAGACGTGTCCCTGGAAGTCTATGGTGGTGATGATGCAGGGTGTAGTAAGAATTCAGCCAAACACAATGCAGCTTCTTTTCATACCTTTTACTGATGGTGGTTCAAGCAGGTCCCGGGAAGCTGGTCGGGGTGGAGAGTGCACTTTCAGGTAGCAGCCGAGCAGGTTAGAGGCCTCCTTAACTTCCATATAATGTGAGTCCAACTTGCCTGAAGCGAAGTTAACTCTAAATTCTCCAGCTTTCTCTGTAGCTGTACTGCCCGGCCAACGTTGTGGTGGAGCCTTCTAATGATGAAACTAAGTCCTTACTTTTGCTGATCAGGCTCAAAGTCCCTGTTCCACCTGACTCCGGTTACGTATTGACACTTTGGGCTGCTCTCTGCGACCTGTAGTCCAGATGCCTCTGGTTTTCTTGTCACTATGCCTGAAACAATAGTGACGCTTCGGTCCCCAGTGACCGGTGATTTAGTGCAGGTAATCCAATACCTAAGGCACTGCTCTGTCTTCTCCACTGTGCCCTTCGCCCTGCTTTCCGCTCTTAACATAAGCACTGCTGCATAGAAGTCGAATCACAGATTCCCTGTTTGGGCTCGCTGAGCAGCTCTCAGTATTCTCCTAGTCCAGGACCTCTGTCGACTGAACTTCACTGTCCTGGGACAGGCGGCTGAAGTCTCTGCTCTGAACTCAGCAGGAAAACCAATCTGACTGACTAACTCAGACAGGTAACTATCCAAGGGATGACTCACTCCTGAGCCTCCCGGAGCTAACTGACTGAATCTCTGTCCTAAGACAGGAAGGTGACTCCTCTGTCCGAAGACAGGAAACAAACTCCTCTGTCCGAAGACAGGAAACTGACTCTCTCTGTGCTGACACCCACCAAACTTATATACCCCTATGGGTGTGTCTTAATGTGAGTGACATGAGTGAATGCATATCAAGCTTTGGCTGTTACCTTCCAGTGCACTTTCCTGGATTTTCATGTGTGCCTGCGTAGCTGGGCTACACATCCCCCTTGGTAAAACACAGCACTCCCGGGCTGTAAAAGACAAAAAGAATATTTTGTTTTGCATTAACAATAAACATTATAACTCTTCCCATCCGGGAGGTAAGGATTTTTGAACGTTACAATATGTACAGTAAGAAAATACAAAAGTATCAAAACATCGAACGTGTTCATATATACAAGATACTTGTGGAGGACCCGCACCAAAAACCTCCCACGTGGGTCCTGGGTGGGCTGCAGGACTTTATTGCAGACCTCACTCTGGGCCCCACCATACGGGTTTTTCTTCTGAGGTAGATATGTAATAGTGGCTTCGTGTAAAACCAATATAATGCACCGAAGCGCAACTATTTACAGGATAAGTTCTGGGCTGGCACAGTCCACAGCCTCTCAGTCCATGACTTGGTTAAGGACACATATATATATTTCACTTCAATATTCACATTGTATTTCAATAACTCACTTTACCCAACCAGGGTATTCTATGCAAAACTATGCAAAATAGAAACATCATTTTTTTATCTTCTTTCTGTACCCAGCCGGGTATTCTACTCCATATATCAAACATCAGTATACAATAATACTAAAGTGCAAAAATGGCAATTTATGTAAACATTACATACATTTCAAGTGCAATTATGCGAACTTTCCTTCTCAACTTTATACACTATTGTATGCGGTAGACCCCTGTCTGGATCCTACCGGTCTTCACATTTTCTTGACTTCAACTACATCTTCCACACCTGGGGCTGGAACAACGCGATGCTCTTTAGAGCGCATTACAAACAGGTCGTGACCTGCTATCAATGTCTGGGTCGCTACAGTCCTTGTGCGAACCGCTAGGGGCACGCCGGGTGCTTCCTCTTTGTGGGACGCCAATTGCGTCGCTGTTTGCGTTAGCAGGGGCGATTCAGCTGTAACCGCAGTTTGCGATGTAGATTGGGATGCAGATTGCGATACGGAGGTGTACGCAGGGGGCGATGCCGATGCACAATGCTGGTGTGATGCAGAGCAGGAAGCAGGTGTGCACAATGGCTCAGTTGGGGACGCACTAACCTGCTGCTGTCGCTGCTCCATCACAGACGGCTGGGTTTCCTCCGGTGTCCCTACCGGGGACTGTTCTGCTGCGGCCTCCTTGCCTGGCTGGCACTCCGGAACGGGCAGGACCTCCTCAGCCTCCTTCTCCTCCACCTCTGCATCGGTGGATCAGGTACAGCACTTTTGGGGGCACCCTTCCGGTTTTCCTTCAGCTTTCTTCAGCAGGGAACTTGGGAATTCAGGAGACGGCATTATGCTTGTGGGAGAGAGCACTGCGTCCCAGCAGCCGCTGTATCTGGGCACGCCAGTGTCTCTCTGTCTCCTGCAAGTCTGCATGACGCTGGATTAATCTTCTGAGCACTGCATTCTCCATCTGCAGCTCCAGCATAGTTTGCTGAAGCTTCTGTAGTAGGGATGGCTCTGGTTCAAACAACAGCTTCTCCGGGGAGCAGGGCCTGTGCTCCACTGCTCCACTGCATAGCTGCTCTTGTCTTTCTGCCACCTCGTCCAGGTCTCACTGTGGTATCCCACAGGAACATTCTCGTCCTTTCCGTGGAGGCGGGATTTGCGTCTCCTCCTCTTCGCATAGAGGATGAAGAGGAGGCGTATTTCTTTAGCAGTGGGGCTGAATCTCACGTTGTATAGGCCTTGGAGAGGGCGGCCATATCTTTCGCGCCTTAGGGGGGTGCACGCCCACGAATGCACGCCACCTTCTTCACCAGTGCCTCAGGGCGCCAACTTGGCGGCAAAATGGCGGTATTTTGGCACCAATATGACATACAGCAAACAGTTCGATTAGGCATACAGGGCTTACAATTGTAAGTTTCGAAACCTGTTCGGGACGCCAAGTTTTGTTTGACTCGCACCACAATTGTGGATACCAGGACTATGGGGTACTCGGAGCCGAGCCCATGGGCATCTATGGGAGTTGTCACTGGTAGCGGTGACTCGGTCCGTGGCCCTGGCAGTCAATGCGATGGGGGTATTTACAGGGGATTATTAGGTAGTTCGTGACGCCACCTGTGGTTTCTGGTAATTTGTACCAGCGCAGCTGTAAGGGTCTTCACAGGGGATGTTATGGGGCAGCTTGATAGTAAGTCTCCCACAGGTGAGACGTGTCCCTGGAAGTCTATGGTGGTGATGATGCAGGGTGTAGTAAATTCAGCAAACACAATGCAGCTTCTTTTCATACCTTTTACTGATGGTGGTTCAAGCAGGTCCCGGGAAGCTGGTCGGGGTGGAGAGTGCACTTTCAGGTAGCAGCCGAGCAGGTTAGAGGCCTCCTTAACTTCCATATAATGTGAGTCCAACTTGCCTGAAGCGAAGTTAACTCTAAATTCTCCAGCTTTCTCTGTAGCTGTACTGCCCGGCCAACGTTGTGGTGGAGCCTTCTAATGATGAAACTAAGTCCTTACTTTTGCTGATCAGGCTCAAAGTCCCTGCTCCACCTGACTCCGGTTACGTATTGACACTTTGGGCTGCTCTCTGCGACCTGTAGTCAAGATGGCTCTGGTTTTCTTGTCACTATGCCTGAAACAATAGTGACGCTTCGGTCCCCAGTGACCGGTGATTTAGTGCAGGTAATCCAATACCTAAGGCACTGCTCTGTCTTCTCCACTGTGCCCTTCGCCCTGCTTTCCGCTCTTAACATAAGCACTGCTGCATAGAAGTCGAATCACAGATTCCCTGTTTGGGCTCGCTGAGCAGCTCTCAGTATTCTCCTAGTCCAGGACCTCTGTCGACTGAACTTCACTGTCCTGGGACAGGCGGCTGAAGTCTCTGCTCTGAACTCAGCAGGAAAACCAATCTGACTGACTAACTCAGACAGGTAACTATCCAAGGGATGACTCACTCCTGAGCCTCCCGGAGCTAACTGACTGAATCTCTGTCCTAAGACAGGAAGGTGACTCCTCTGTCCGAAGACAGGAAACAAACTCCTCTGTCCGAAGACAGGAAACTGACTCCTCTGTGCTGACACCCACCAAACTTATATACCCCTATGGGTGTGTCTTAATGTGAGTGACATGAGTGAATGCATATCAAGCTTTGGCTGTTACCTTCCAGTGCACTTTCCTGGATTTTCATGTGTGCCTGCGTAGCTGGGCTACACATCCCCCCTTGGTAAAACACAGCACTCCCGGGCTGTAAAAGACAAAAAGAATATTTTGTTTTGCAATAACATAAACATTTAACTCTTCCCATCCGGGAGGTAAGACTTCTTGAACGTTACAATATGTACAGTAAAAAATACAAAAGTATCAAAACAAGTATCAAACGTGTTCATATATACAAGATACTTGTGGAGGACCCGCACCAAAAACCTCCCACGTGGGTCCTGGGTGGGCTGCAGGACTTTATTGCAGACCTCACTCTGGGCCCCACCATACGGGTTTTTCTTCTGAGGTAGATATGTAATAGTGGCTTCGTGTAAAACCAATATAATGCACCGAAGCGCAACTATTACAAGATAAGTTCTGGGCTGGCACAGTCCACAGCCTCTCAGTCCATGACATGGTTAAGGACACATATATTTATTTCACTTCAATATTCACATTATATTTCAAGTATCACTTACTTGCTTACCCAACCAGGGTATTCTATATGTAAAACTATGCAATCAACATATTATTT
The DNA here is from genome assembly GCA_033576555.1 of Oophaga sylvatica. Taxonomy (NCBI): domain Eukaryota; kingdom Metazoa; phylum Chordata; class Amphibia; order Anura; family Dendrobatidae; genus Oophaga; species Oophaga sylvatica. The sequence continues at coordinate 424,800,872 of JARQOD010000004.1, read as the reverse complement.
TTAATTCTCAAATTCTTAACTTCTGTTACCCAGCCGGGCATTCTACTCCATATATCAAACATCAGTAACAATAATACTAAAGTGCAAAAATGGCAATTTATGTAAACATTACATACATTTCAAGTGCAATTATGCGAACTTTCCTTCTCAACTTTATACATGCTTAAATCGGTAAACCCCTGTCTGGGTCCTACCGGTCTTCACATTTTCTTGCAGACTTCAATACATATTCCACACCGGGGCTGGAACAATGCGATGCTCTTAGAGGCATGACAAACAGGTCGTGACCTGCTATCATGGGTCTGGGTCGCTACATGTCCTTGTGCGAACCGCTAGGGGCACCCGGGTGCTTCCTCTTTGAAGTGCGCGCACAGGCCGACATTTTGCGATACTAACTTGTCGCAGTTTGCGGTTAGCGCAGGTGGCTGAGTTGGGCTGCTGTAAGATGCGACTGTTTGCGTTGATAACCAGGCGATGCGATTGCGATGAGCAGGTCGCTGTCGAGCATTTGCGATGCAGTTGGTGCAGGGTGTACGCAGGGGGCGATGCCGATGCACAATGCTGGTGTGATGCAGAGCAGGAAGCAGGTGTGCACAATAGCTCAGTTGGGGACGCACTAACCTGCTGCTGTCGCTGCTCCATCACAGACGGCTGGGTTTCCTCCGGTGTCCCTACCGGGGGACTGTGTCCGCTGCGGCCTCCTGTGCCTGGACTGGCACTCGGAACGAGCAGGCCTCCTCAGCCTCCTTCTCTCCCCCGCTTATCGGTGGAGTCGGGATCAGCACTTTTGGAGCGCTTCCGGTCGTCCTTCAGCTTCTTCAGCAGGGAACTTGGGAATTCAGGTGACGGCATTATGCTTGTAGGAGAGAACACTGCGTCCCACAGCAGCCGCTGTATCTGGGCACGCCAGTGTCTCTCTGTCTCCTGCAAGTCTGCATGACGCTGGATTAATCTTCTGAGCACGCATTCTCCTTTTGCAGCTCCAGCATAGTCTTTCTGAAGCTTCTGTATTAGGGATGGCTCAGGTTCAAACAACAGCTTCTCCGGGGAGCAGGGCCTGTGCTCCACTGCTCCACTGCATAGCTGCTCTTGTCCTTCTGCCACCTCGGGCCAGGTCTCACTGTGGTATCCAACAGGAACATTCTGTCCTTTCCGTGGAGGCGGGATTTGCGTCTCCTCCTCTTCGCATAGAGGATGAAGAGGAGGCGTATTTTCTTTGCAGTGGGGCTGGATCGCACTTGTAGTAGGCCTTGGAGAGGGCGGCCATAACTTTCGCGCTTCAGGGGGGTACACGCCCACGAATGTACGCCACCTTCTTCACCAGTGCCTCAGGGCGCCAACTTGGCGGCAAAATGGCGGTATTTTGGCGCCAAATGCAGCAAACAGTCTTTTCACAAACAGTTCAATTAGGCAACAGGACTCACAATTGCAAGTTTTCGATCCTGTTCGGTGACGCCAAGTTTGTTTGACTCGCACCACAATTTGGATACCAGGACTATGGGGTACTCGGAGCCGAGCCCATCGATCATGGGAGATGTCACTGGTAGCGGTGCTCGGTCCGTGGCCCTGGCAGTCAATGCGATGGGGGAATATTTACAGGGGATTATTGGATAGGTAGTTCGTGACGCCACCTGTGGTTTCTGGTAATTGTACCAGCGCTGCTGTAAGGGTCTTCACAGGGGATGTTATGGGGCAGCTTGGTGTAAGTCTCCCACAGGTGAGACGTGTCCCTGGAAGTCTATGGGGATGATGTGCAGGGTGTAGTAATAATTCAGTCACAGACAAGATAGCTCCTTTTCATACCTTTTACTGATGATGGTTCAAGCAGGTCCCGGGAAGCTGGTCGGGGTGGAGAGTGCACTTTCAGGTAGCAGCCGAGCAGGTTAGAGGCCTCCTTAACTTCCATATAATGTGAGTCCAACTTGCCTGAAGCGAAGTTAACTCTAAATTCTCCAGCTGTCTCAATAGCTGTACTGCCCGGCCAACGTTGTGGTGGAGCCTTCTAATGATGAAACTAAGTCCTTACTTTTGCTGATCAGGCTCAAAGTCCCTGCTCCACCTGACTCCGGTTACGTATTGACACTTTGGGCTGCTCTCTGCGACCTGTAGTCAAGATGGCTCTGGTTTTCTTGTCACTATGCCTGAAACAATAGTGACGCTTCGGTCCCCAGTGACCGGTGATTTAGTGCAGGTAATCCAATACCTAAGGCACTGCTCTGTCTTCTCCACTGTGCCCTTCGCCCTGCTTTCCGCTCTTAACATAAGCACTGCTGCATAGAAGTCGAATCACAGATTCCCTGTTTGGGCTCGCTGAGCAGCTCTCAGTATTCTCCTAGTCCAGGACCTCTGTCGACTGAACTTCACTGTCCTGGGACAGGCGGCTGAAGTCTCTGCTCTGAACTCAGCAGGAAAACCAATCTGACTGACTAACTCAGACAGGTAACTATCCAAGGGATGACTCACTCCTGAGCCTCCCGGAGCTAACTGACTGAATCTCTGTCCTAAGACAGGAAGGTGACTCCTCTGTCCGAAGACAGGAAACAAACTCCTCTGTCCGAAGACAGGAAACTGACTCTCTCTATGCTGACACCCACCAAACTTATATACCCCTATGGGTGTGTCTTAATGTGAGTGACATGAGTGAATGCATATCAAGCTTTGGCTGTTACCTTCCAGTGTACTTTCCTGGATTTTCATGTGTGCCTGCGTAGCTGGGCTACACACTAGCACTGAATATGGGGACATTGTAACACTGAATATGGGACATGCTAGCACTGGATATGGGGACATTGTAACACTGAATATGGGGACATGCTAGCACTGGATATGGGGACATTCTAACACTGAATATGGGGACATTCTAGCACTGGATATGGGGACATTCTAACACTGAATATGGGGACATTCTAACTGAATATGGGGACATGCTAGCACTGAATATGGGGACATGCTAGCACTGAATATGAGGACATGCTAGCACTGAATATGGGGACATTCTAACTGAATATGAGGACATGCTATTACTAAATATGGGGACATTCTAACACTGAATATGGGGACATTCTAGCACTGAATATGGGTCATTCTAGCACTGAATATGGGGACATTCTAACTGAATATGAGGACATGCTATCACTAAATATGGGGACATTCTAGCACTGAATATGAGGACATTCTAGCACTGAATATGGGGAAATTCTAACACTGAATGTGAGGACATGCTAGCACTAAATATGAGGACATTCTAGCACTGAATATGAGGACATGCTATCACTAAATATGGGGACATTCTAGCACTGAATATGAGGACATTCTAGCACTGAATATGAGGACATGCTATCACTAAATATGGGGACATTCTAACACTGAAAATGAGGACATGCTAGCACTGAATATGAGGACATTCTAGCACTGAATATGAGGACATGCTAGCACTAAATATGGGGACATTCTAGCACTGAATATGAGGACATTCTAGCACTGTATATGGGGACATTCTAACACTGAAAATGAGGACATGCTAGCACTGAATATGGGGACATGCTAGCACTGGATATGGGGACATTCTAACACTGAATATGAGGACATTCTAGCACTGAATATGAGGACATTCTAGCACTGAATATGGGGACATTCTAACACTGAATATGAGGACATTCTAGCACTGAATATGGGCACATTCTAACACTGAATATGAGGACATTCTAACACTGAATATGGGACATGCTAGCACTGAAATTTTGGGGGCATTCTAACACTGAATATGAGGACATTCTAACACTGAATATGAGGACATTCTAACACTGAATATGGGGACATGCTAGCATGAATATGGGGACATTCTAACACTGAATATGGGGGACATTCTAACACTGAATATGGGGACTTGCTAGCACTGAATATGGGGACATTCTAACACTGAATATGGGGACATGCTAGCACTGGATATGGGGACATTCTAACACTGAATATGGGGACATGCTAGCACTAAATATGGGGACATTCTAACACTGAATATGGGGGCATGCTAGCACTGAATTGGGGACATTCTAACACTGAATATGAGGACATGCTAGCACTGGATATGGGGACATTGTAACAATGAATATGGGGACATGCTAGCACTGGATATGGGATCATTCTAACACTGAATATGGGGACATTCTAGCACTGGATATGGGGACATTCTAACACTGAATATGGGGACATTCTAACTGAATATGGGGACATGCTAGCACTGAATATGGGGACATTCTAACTGAATGTGAGGACATGCTATCACTAAATTGGGGACATTCTAACACTGAATATGGGGACATTCTAGCACTGAATATGAGGACATTCTAGCACTGAATATGGGGACATTTTAACACTGAATATGAGGACATGCTAGCACTAAATTGGGGACATTCTAGCACTGAATATGAGGACATTCTAGCACTGAATATGAGGACATGCTAGCACTGAATATGAGGACATTCTAGCATGAATATGGGGACATTCTAACACTGAATATGGGGACATGCTAGCACTGGATATGGGGACATTCTAACACTGAATATGAGGACATGCTAGCACTAAATATGGGGACATGCTAGCACTGAATATGGGGACATTCTAGCACTGAATATGAGGACATCTAGCACTGAATATGGGGACATTCTAGCACTGAATATGGGGACAATCTAACACTGAATATGAGGACATGCTATCACTAAAATATGGGGGACATGCTAGCACTAAATATGGGGACATGCTAGCACTGAATATGGGGACATTCTAGCACTGCATATGGGGACATTCTTGCACTGAATATGAGGGACATGCTAGCACTGGATATGGGACGTTCTAACACTGAATATGGGGACATTCTAACACTGAATATGAGGACATCCTAACACTGAATATGAGGACATGCTAGCACTGGATATGGGGACATTCTAGCACTGAATATGGGGACATTCTAACACTGAATATGGGGACATTCTAACACTGAATATGAGGACATGCAGCACTGATATGAGGACATGCTAGCACTGAATATGAGGACATGCTAGTACTGAATATGGGGACATGCTATCATGAATATGGGGACATGCTAGCACTGAATATGGGGACATTCTAACTGATATGAGGACAGCTATCACTAAATATGGGGACATGCTAGCACTAAATATTGGGACATGCTAGCACTGAATATGGAGACATTCTAGCACTGCATATGGGGACATTCTAGCACTGAATATGAGGACATGCTAGCACTGGATATGGGGACATTCTAACACTGAATATGGGGACATCTAACACTGAATAGAGGACATTTTAACACTGAAATATGGGGACATGCTTTGCACTGATATGGGGACATTCTACACTGAATAGAGGACATGTAGCACTGAATATGAGGGGCATGCTAGCACTGAATATGGGGACATGTAGCACGAAATTGGA